>CM067059.1:47351117-47983617 GCA_033980235.1 Diadema setosum
GCCGCCCTATTGGGGGCCGCGAGCTGTCCGCTGTAATTTCTCAGTCGGCGGCAGGCGAACGATGCGGCGATATGGCTTCTTGTCGGATTTAAGGGGTGAATCAAAACATCTGTTCCTTTACTTAAACGCTCAATTAAAAAGCATGTGAGATGAACTCATTCGCGCGCCGGTGTTTTCGACATTCATTCTTTCTTCTTTTTTGTTAGGGTGAAAAGACGGGAATGCTATCGCAAATTATGTGCTTTGCAACCTGTATCATTTGATTCGTCGCGTACACAGTCTCAACTGAACTATAATATTATGAACAGAAATTTGGACGGTGATAAAAAAAAAAATACATTTGAATCCAAACAGCCGGTAACACATCTCTAACTCCATAAGAGTAAATCCCCAGTATATAAATCTCGTCCATCACTAATTAGCTATAACCATCAAAATGGCGGCGCCGTAATACGTGAGGCGCCAACATCCCACCACGCTATTGAGAGTGTATGGTGACATTAAGCTGTCTATATAGGAATATAGGGCTGAGGCCCAATTACAATACCTTTCATCGTCACCGATGTATGCTTTATTAATCAGGTATTGTTATCTGTATAGTACAGATGTTATTAATTATGGTAACAGTTGTCCTGGGGTGTGATCACAGTCGTAAAGAAAAAAAAAACAAAGCTAACTAAAGTTAAACATCTTCTTTGTAATGTGCTTTTTATGGAGAAAGCATGCATCAAGAAGTTGAACGTTTGCAAGTACATAACTATTTTTTGAAGACAGCAGCTTGTTTATCTCTCTCTCTCTCTCTCCCTCTCTGAAATAAATCTATGAACACGTATATAATGTGGTTTGAAGCTCTCACAGATGTCAACTATGAACAAACAGGCATTGATATAGTTATGTAAATAAGATCTATCATGAATTTCTTGACATTCTTTTTTTTTTTGCCCTGCAAAGACCTCACTTTCTAAACTTACCATCATGCTTTCTATCATTGGTAATGTGTAATCCCATCAATGTAAACAAATTTAATGATCCCTCTCTTATAGTAATCACGGATATGTGTCGTAGATATTTTGCTATAAACAGTTTATGTAAGATTCAGTGATATGAGGTGGGGTTCTGTCATTATAACAAAATGTTTAACAAATTTAATCTGCCTCATGGGTATACAATTATACAAGACAATATTTCATAATGCGGATACATATTACAGACGAACGTATACACTTTTACAAACAATGCGCAAAGCAAGCTTACATGATTGTTTAACATACTATGATTTCCTTAAATTCAGGTTTCCAGCTATCATCTTAATGAGCTTTATTGTTTTTGTAGAAATGGGCAACGAAAGATACATCGCTAACAAACTGTTTTTCATTTGAATTGCAGTAACTGGCAAAAATCTTGTATGCCTCACGACCGGCGCTGATATTTGTTGTACAAGTCAGTCACCATTACATATTTACAAGTAACAACAACAAAACAAAACAAAACAGAACAGAAACAAACAAGCAAACAAACAAGACGGTTGCTCACTGTTTTCCTACAATTCGTTAATTAGTTACATGGGATATAGTCTGGGTGCCAGAGGCTTAACCTTGTTTTACCGTCTACCCAATGTTTTTTGATGGTTTTACCCTATTTCGGGGGTGCTGAATCCGAATCCGGATGATGCAACTCTTGCATCCTTGAGGGTTTTGAGATATTCAAGATGGCCGCCAAGATGGCCGCCAAAACCAGAAATTCCCACGTATTTCCTTCTAAATGGTGAGATATTGAAAACAAGTGATGGTTTTACCCTATTTCGAGGGTGCTGAATCCGAATCCGGATGATGAAATTATTCTTGCATCCTTGAGGGTTTTGAGATATTCAAGATGGCTGCCAAAATGGCCGCCAAAACCGAAAATTCCTACGTATTTCTTTCTAAATGGTGTGAAATTGAAAAGAATTGATGATTCTCCCTATTTGGAAGGTGCTGAATCCGAATCCGAATCTGGATGATGCAACTCTTGCATCCATGGAGTTTTTGAGATATTCAAGATGGCTGTCAAAATGGCCGACAATTAAAACCGGAAATTCCCATGTATTTCATTCTAAATGTTAAGAAATTAAAAACAATTGATGGTTTTACGCTATTTCGAGGGTGCTGAATCCGAATCTGGATGATGCAACTCTTGCATCCATGAAGTTTTAGAGATATTCAAGATGGCCGCCAAAATGGCCGCCAATTAAAACCGGAAATTCCCACGTATTTCCTTAGGGTGAGATGTTGAAAACAATTGATGGTTTTGCCCTATTTCGAGGGTGCTGAATCCGAATCTGGATGATGAAATTATTCTTGCATCCTTGAGGGTTTTGAGATATTCAAGATGGCTGCCAAAATGGCCGCCAAAACCGAAAATTCCTACGTATTTCTTTCTAAATGGTGTGAAATTGAAAAGAATTGATGATTCTCCCTATTTGGAAGGTGCTGAATCCGAATCTGGATGATTCAACTCTTGCATCCATGGAGTTTTTGAGATATTCAAGATGGCTGTCAAAATGGCCGACAATTAAAACCGGAAATTCCCATGTATTTCCTTCTAAATGTTAAGAAATCAAAAACAATTGATGGTTTTACGCTACTTCGAGGGTGCTGAATCCGAATCTGGATGATGCAACTCTTGCATCCATGAAGTTTTAGAGATATTCAAGATGGCCGCCAAAATGGCCGCCAATTAAAACCGGAAATTCCCACGTATTTCCTTAGGGTGAGATGTTGAAAACAATTGATGGTTTTGCCCTATTTCGAGGGTGCTGAATCCGAATCTGGATGATGCAACTCTTGCATCCATGAAGTTTTAGAGATATTCAAGATGGCCGCCAAAATGGCCACCAAAACCGAAAATTCCCACGTGTTTCCTTCTAAATGGTGAGAAATTGAAAACAATTGATCTTTTTAACCCTATTTCGAGGCTGCTGAATCAGAATCTAGATGGTGCAACTCCTGCATTGTTGAAGATTTTGAGAAAGTCAATATGGCCGTTAAAATGGCCGCCCAAAACGGAAGTTCCCGTGTATTTCCTTCTAAATGGTGACAATATGAAAGCAATTGATGGTTTTTATCTTATTTTGAGTGTGCTGAATCCGAAGCTCAGGATACAACTCTTGCATCCTTAAGGGCTTTGAGATGATAAAGATGGTCGCCAAAAATGACCGCGAAAAACGAAAATTCATATGTAGACCCCCTGTTTCCTCCTAAATTGTGTAAAATATAAAACAGCTGGTGGTTTTACACTATTTTGAGTTTGCTGAATTTGAAGCTCCAGTATACAGCTCTTACTTCCTCGAGGGTTTTGAGATAATAAAGATGACCGCCAGAATGGCCCCTAAATGGCCGTCAAAAACGAAAATTTCCATGTGAGCCCTATATTACCTTCTAAATGGTGTGAAATTGAAAACAAGTGGCGGTTTCACTCTATTTCGAGGGTGCTGAATCCGAACCTGGTTGATGCAACTTTCGTGTTCTTTTTTAAGGGTTTTGAGATGTCCAAGATGACCGCCAAAATAACTGTCAAAAATTGGTAAATTTCAGGCCCTATTCAGCACCCTCGAAACTTCGTTGTTGAAATTCGTCCATTCTTTAGGGTTTTTAGACGTCCAAGATGACAGCCAAAATAAGTGGCAGAAATTCCAATGTCAATATATTTTTTCTTAATGGTAAAATTTTTAAAATAAATTGATGGTCTTACCCTATTTCGAGGATTCTGAAGGTCTTTGAAGGTTTTCGGACATCTATAAATATCCTGTATGAACGGAAACTCCTTAACATGTTCTTATACTGAAATGGTGAAGCATTGTGCTCCAACGCGAAGCGGGAGATTAAACCCATGCAGGGTGAAAAGCAACAATTCCTATTCTTGAATTCAACTCAGTTGAGCGAATTTGTCAAATCAGCCAAAATTTATTGAAAGTCAAAATGACAGTCACAATGGTATTGTAATATACTGAGATATTCCGATATGTCTCAAACGGAACTTTAACACGTACTGGAAAAAAGAAGAATTGATGTTGACATCATACTGAAACGTACAAACGCAAAGAAAGATACGATTGAAAATGTCTTTATGCATAATTGTTATGAAATAATGCTTGTGGTCTCCAATAATATGGCTCCATAGATGTAAAGTTAATCCTTTTCGGCTATCAATAGAGTAAAATTAAATTATGGCATGTGGTATTTGGTGTTGAAACTTGTCTTGTATTCTGACGAGTCTCGCCTCGTATTCTTGTGAAACTTGTCGCATATTCTGATTAGGTCATTGGAAATGGTTGCATCCATGACCACTGTAGTAGATATCAATAAGGGTAATTTCAAAAGCACTCTGCGCGATTATGATATTCGTAAGTACTGGATTATCAACTATTACCTTCCATGTTGTCGTTTGATTTTTATTTAGTTTTTTTTTCCAAGGCGCGTTACCTGTGATTTGTCCGTCCCCTCGTGTGTGTTTGTAATAGATTATATATACATATATACATACATAATGTTACATCATATTGAAGAAAAAATTGAAGCATAACAATAAAAATGTCCCACTCGTGTCTTCGACAATGTCATCAAGACCACCAATATAAACCAAATAACCAATTTGAGTGTTCATGGATAAAGAGATTACAACTGCTCATGGATTAAGGCAGGTAATGTTGGGTAATTTCAGTACACTTCTCTACATCACTATCAAAATATGATTTAGATGAACATGTTTTGTCCATTAATTGTTAGTGTTCAAAACTTATCCATTATATGTAGAGGAAACAGTGTAATCTTGCAATTATTCAACCGCATCTGTAGTCTTGAAGGGTTAATTATTGCTGGCACACTTGTATCGTACCAACTCAAAGATATCCAGTAGAGCTGGTTTCACTGTATATACAGCAAGTTCAAACTGTGCCATTGACGAAAACCATCAATTGTTATCAATTTCTCACCATTTATAAGAAGGAAATACATTGGAGTTTCCGTTTCGGCGGCCATTTTGGCGGCCATTTTGACTATCTCGAGGTGCATCATCCAGATTCGGATTCAGCACCCTCGAAATAGAGTAAAACCATCTACTATTTTCTATTTCTCACCATTTAAAAGCTAATACATAGATATTTCCGGTTTTGATTGGCGGCCATTTTGGCGGCCATTTTGGCGGCCATCTTGAGTATCTCAATACCCTCAGGGATGCAACTTTTGCATCATCCAGACTCGGATTTAACACCATAGAAATGGGGTAGATCACATCAATTGTTTTCAATTTCTCACCATTCAGAAGGAAAAACATGGAAATTTCCGGTTTTAATTGGCGGCCATTTTGACAGCCATTTTGAATATCTCAAAAACTTCATGGATGCATGAGTTGCATCATCCAGATTTGGATTCAGCACCTTCCAAATAGGGAGAATCATCAATTATTTCCAATTTCACACCATTTAGAAGGAAATACGTGGGAATTTTCGGTTTTGGCGGCCATTTTGGCGGCCATCTTGAATATCTCAATATCCTCAAGGATGCAAGAGTTGCATCATCCAGATTCGGATTCAGCACCCTCGAAATAGGGTAAATCCATCAATTGTTTTCAATATCTCACCTTTTAGAAGGAAATACGTGGGAATTTCCGGTTTTGGCGGCCATTTTGGCGGCCATCTTGAATATCTCAATATCCTCAAGGATGCAAGAGTTGCATCATCCAGATTCGGATTCAGCACCCTCGAAATAGGGTAAATCCATCAATTGTTTTCAATATCTCACCATTTAGAAGGAAATACGTGGGAATTTCCGGTTTTGGCGGCCATTTTGGCGGCCATCTTGAATATCTCAAAACCCTCAAGGATACAAGAGTTGCATCATCCAGATTCGGATTCAGCACCCCCGAAATAGGGCAAAACCATCAAAAAACATTGGGTGGACGGTAAAACAAGGTTAGGCCCAAAAAGTCGTTTTGGCACCCAGACTAATATGGCATAAACATGGGGGAGGAGGACACTGCGTTTTCTCTTCGCGAGGCCAACATGAGTATAAAGAAGACTAATGTATAGACAGTTTTGCGTTTGCCTCCAGAACAGCAATAATAATTATTGTGCCCTTTGTCTGTGCAGCTTCGGAAGTGGTATCGTCAAATAAGCGCTCGTGTATGAAGAGATCGACTTATCATCATAATAATGATGATAAATGTCCATCTTCGTAATATACACTTCTTTACACATGTCTGGGTTTTTTGTTTTTTTTTTTTGGTTGTTGTTTAAGTTCAAGTTCAAGTTTATTTTCATATTTCTACTTTCTCAGTGATGGGATTACAAAATGACTGACAATAAAACAAGAATACAAAATATTTACAACCATATCTTTTGATTGGAGAAGAAAAAAAAAAACAACAACCAAAAACATATACCTAACACAATGGTCGTATCATCTGAGGATGTCACAAGTAAACGTCAGAAATAATGATGATGGGGCCTACATAAAAGCAATAACACTTGTAAAACTGTAGGTTCCCGAATTCTTAGGCATGAAATTATACGGAGAACGGATATGTTACATCTTGACCAACTAAAATTATACCAGTGCAAAAATCAATATAGCGTCCAGCGGTGTGGCAGTTAGAATTACCACGTACATTATATTTTTATGAGAGTGACATGCCATTTCATGTTTATATAAAATTCAGCCGATAGAGTATATTATACAATCAATCCAAGAGAACGGAAATGATTTCATTTCCATTAGGTACAAAATAAGATATTATGGGATATTACTAGTTTTGCGTGCCCGCATAAAACTCTCATTTTGGTCACATTCATTTTTGTCAATAGGGTGAGGTGAGGATGGCAAATGAACTTCTTAACCGTCTCACATTAGCCTATATAATAATCTTCACTAAATTTTGTGTTTTACAATAAAGCATTAGAGAGCTTTTCATGTAATTTTTCTGAAATGATTGTAGAGTTCTTAGAACCCAGCAACGATGAAATACATGGGGGAAGTCCAAGCTGTAAATACATATTGTAACACTGAAACACTGAAACATGACTTTGATATTATTATAATATGTGCAATCAATGGGAGAGCTGTGAGGCGATGGTATTATTGCAATTATTATTATTACAATTTGCTTATGTGGCTTTAACCGACAGACCGAAGTCGCCATATTTCGTGAAAACGTGCAAAATGTCAAAACTTTCTCCTTCTCTGCTCGATATGGAGCGAAACTGCTACCATCCTGTTTGGTTGGTTGTCATGACTATATTCATGAAAGCTAAAAACATAGTGGTATACTTTACTTCAACAAGCCATAGATTGTCATAGTCTGTCTCTGTTCTGTAGTCTCGCATCACACCGTGTCATGTTACAGACGGCTGTTGCAGCTTCTGCCTTCGTGAAACCATGGACCTAAGTCCATGGTGAAACCTCCGGTCTGTATAGTCATGATATGAGATTCTGTGCCTTGAACTTTGTGCCACATATTCTTCTCTCTCGTCTCAAGTACAAACGTGAGCATGTCTCCTTATCAGTCAAACATACATATCCAACCATTGTTGTCCAATACAGACAAAGGGATCGATGATTGTTTCACAATGAAATTCACATCAAATCCATCCATGTAAATTGTCATACGCTATAAAACCGTCATCATTCATTCAGTCGCGTAGTTGTTCTCATTTGCTCCAATTCAATTTCATTCGAAATTCCAAATAAATGCAATTGAATTTCAGTCAATTCAATGCTCATTCATATGCAATCTAATTTCATTTTCATCCCATTCAGCATTCCCGTCTAATTTGATATTCATCGGAGCAATTCCATTGTGCATCTGATATCCAACAGAGGAATATATTTATTATATATTGAAAGTGACGTCTCTCCCCCTCCCCTTCACTCTCTGAAAGAACAGCTTGCTACGAGGCAGTTGCGGGTATTGTCATTACATGGCTGTGCAAAATTTTAATGTGATAAACGATCAATTATAGCAAATGAGGATTTGCGGAAATGAGGAACAATTAGAAAAGTAGCTGATAAATCACCACAAGAGTAAGTTTAAAAGCCACCAACAAGCAATGAAAACAAGCAAAATGAAGGACTGATTTAGTAAAGCAAACCATACTGAACGCGTCATATATATTAATCTGAAATTCCTGGTGAATTTTCTATTGGAAAAAAAATCAACAAAAATTTTTGGTCAGGCCAGATCCACATTGAATTAAGAGACACATAACAGATAGATCACCAACTGGTGGCTGTCTTCGTTATGGTTACCAGACATGTAACTTTACATTGTTTTGAATTTGAACCACAGATTTCCTTCAAGTCTCAGAATGTCATTAACTTCCCGAGATGCAATGGCCGACACAACACTGTATCATTCCCCGTGCAACAAGCGCCTTACAAACACCATCCACCCTAAATTTCGATCATTTTATCATTGCTTTAGATCCAATAATAGTTTCTAATAATTGTCATAATTCATAAAGCTCTCTCTTCTAAAGACAACCAAAGAACAAACCATAAAATGTATGGAACTCTCCTTCAAGAAGCCAAAGCAAAACCAATCGAGAGCTGGGGAAATGTTGCAGCCTGATTTTATCTTTTCGTCATCAGCATGATCAGATATGCACCGCTGTATTTCTTGTATGTCTAATACTGCAGAAAGATTAGACAAATTGTTATTTTTTTTTAAATCTTCACAAAATACTAAATGTAACAAATAAAGACAGAATAAACTGACCAGAAAGAATATAAATTATTAGTGGAAAAGTGAGCAAAGAAAATGGGATTCCATCGGGATTCGAACCCGAGACCTCCGGATTGCTAGACCGGTGCTCTACCGACTGAGCTATAGAAAGCCCTAGTGCAGTGTTCGTCCCAGAAACCCTTAATTCTCAATACTCGGGTGGTCAGAAGCTATAGCAGTGTGTTTGTGTGTGACACACACGCACACACTTGAACCTGGCATAAACCCGAAGGATAATTCAAAATACTAAATGAATACAAAGATTTGTCAAATAGAGAGAGAAATGGAAATTTCAATCCTCTAAAATTTAATGTCGATTAACGAATCAGTTATATATTGATTAATTGATTGAGAGGAGTTTGGAAATTCTGCAACCAATACAATCAGATATAACCAACAAATGGCCCAAATGTAAAAGAATCTTTATCTTTATCATACCTTATGAAACACTAATAATAGAAAATACACGTTGTGATAAAAAGAAACAGCACCTAATCACAGAAAATTTATTTCTGGAACTTGACGAGTTAAGGTGAATCAGATTTAGTCTGTCATTGCCAACCTGTATGTCTATGGTGTCTTGGATCGGCACTCTCCTGAGGGTTGAGCCACATTTCCGCATCCTAACGCCCTCGCATTCCTTATGTTAGGAATCTTGCGCCGAAAAAAAAATATATTGCGTTGTAACTACAAGAGCTGGCAAGGCTGAAAGATGGATTCCATCGTCTCATGCTACGCTCTGCTCAATTTTGTGCACCATTTTGTCTGGTGAAGGGTAACATGACTGCTGTTTAAGTTTCTGTCTTTGCCTGATTATAGTAATAACCCTGCTATACCATGAAGACCCTACCTGGTTTTGCTCGTGCTCAATTTATATTTGTCTTGTGAGAGCCAACGGGACTATTTGAGATCTGAAGTTTGCATAATATAATTATATTCTTTTTTTATTAATGTAATGTCACCTTAGTCTTTCATATCGTTTGCCTATAATCGTATAATGTCCATCAAGACATCTGAACACCGCCTTGCTAAAAAAAACAAAACAAAAACAAAACAAAACAAAACAAAACAAAACCAAAACAGTTGTTCAGCTGAAAGCACGCTTTCGAACCCCTGTATAAATACACTCAACTCATTTTAACACAATGTCTATATTTACCCGAGGTTTGCCAATTTCATGATATGCAGCGTGAGTCATTGTGCTGCATAATGTATGTCATCTAGTTCACAAGACTTTTCTTCTCTCCAGATTCTCAACTTCTTGATTAACCTTAACCCCTCCCTAAGATTCGCAATAATAGCGCTTTGATGTGCAGAAAAGTTCCCATGAAGTCATGAATATCCACAGAAATAGGTTGCTTTGAGGATGGCCGGAACCCGGCGAAATGCCGAACTTGCAAAATTTCCTCAGGGTCTATCATCGAGGAAAAGATGCTACTGTACCCTCTTTACGCACACATAGGAGTCTCAGCAACATGGCACCAAAGGGCATCATGGTATGAGACAGACGATAGACATGATTAGCTCTCTAGGCAACGCGGGAAATCTCCGCGGTCTATTTTTGTAGACTCAGCTGCATCAGCAAAGTATGATTGCATAAACTAAACGACCGTATCATCTATCTTCGGGGGAAAGTAATCACAGAGCGACGGGATAAACACGTCGTCGATGAGTGCACAAAGATATCAACACGCAAAGAAAAGAATTTTTGTGAGCGTGAAACGAGGCGTATAATTCGCTGCCGAAAAATTGCTCGGAACTCGACACTTAACTTTTCTTCTTTCATTGCTGATCTCAAAATAACCGACTAATGCTGACTGACTGCATGCCCAGAATGAATGCGTGGTAACGAAAATGTAATACTAGTAGGTTCATTGACAAATAGGCTGGGAATTAAAGTAAAGAATAAGTTGTTTTTCACGACACAATGCTTAAAGCTAGCTGAGCTGTCACGATGGTGACTGGTAACGACCAGGCGATGGTGTACATTATCATTCCACGGTGTGCAAAGTGGCAACTGTCGGACCATGGAGCTACATGGTCGGACACTACAGGGCTCTATCTTAGAAGGAATAAAGATGGTGTCCAATCATCGTCAACAATCATTGCTCTTGTTACCAAGTGATATATCGAGCAGATGTTCCATACAGAGATGACGACTTAGTAACCGTTGTTTTTTCCTTCCTAGTTGGTATCGTCAAAATTACCGGGAAATACCGGGAAACCAAAACCATATTCAAGTATCAAGCACCAGGATCCTCTTTAACAGAAACTGGTAGAGAATCAAAACTTACGTGGTAACAACTTCCACGACAAGATGACAGTTAGCAAGTTGTTTCGTTCTTTGCTCTCGCAGCAAGCTTATAACTAAACGTCTTGACAGTTACTTGATTGTAAATCACGTTTGAACAACACGGAATGTCAGCCCATTGACAATGTCGTGCTATATCTAGACTCCATGATATAAGTTTTCACGTTTGGGAAATGTCTTTGCTTACACTCACTGCCCTGTGGGATTCCATTAAAGTAAAAGCGAAGTTACTCAAAAGATGAATCCTTTTTTTTCCTTCAGCCTTCTGAAGTTTGTTCTGAGCGCAAGTCTCAATCTCCAAGCCAGAGTAATGTTAAGAAAATGATATGATGTATCGCAGCTTTGAGAGCACCTCTCTGAAACAGTTGAGATTTAGCACATACAGAATATATTATGTTCTACCGAGTACTCTTCTTACGCTCACTTTGAAGAATAAAATGAATAAACATAATGGGGCGAAGGTGTTATTTTCCATAACTATTAGACGTAGGAGTCACTTGAGACATTTATTAGAAGTAAGATTTTCTTCTAGAAGGTCATTTTGCATTCTTTAGTCAATTACCTTTCAAAAAAGGAACAAAATTCGTATAAAATTTACAGAGGCAACAATCGGTATAAGGAGCTGCAGGGACTCAGTGTATGAGACAACGAATTCTTATAAGGTCCTAACTTCAGTCTTCTGGCAGCAGTGGTTGTGCTCCAACGCAAGGAACCCTATTATCATTGCCTAGTCTTTCGGGTGGTTCCGTGGATGCCTATATGTAGCGGCCATGTCATACAAATCATTGTAAATTCAAATATAACGTCGTTGTTGGTGTGGATGTGGTGGCAAGACTGACGCTTTTTTATCCTGGCCCATCTCTTCTCAGTTGTCAGTGGTGAGGTTCAGTTGAAGGGGTTTTTACCACGACTTGGAGCTGTGATTTTCCATGAGCTTGAGGTGCCCACTGACCACATCACCTTGTCTGTTTTCGGTTTCCTCTAGTCGTCAGTCTGATCATGCGCACAAAGGAGAAAGTCTCCTCTGCCATGATGTTCCTTGCCAGGTATCTTTTAGGGGGTCAACCCACGATACCGTCACCCAGGAGTCACAGGCCCACGAGTTCGATATTACAAAAAGAAGGTCCATGAGTCCATGAGCCCATGAGCCCATGAGTTCGACACTATAAAAACAGCCCACGAGTTCGAAATGACAACATGGAGTTTAATGTGACGGTCTCACGGGCCCTGTTTGCCTTAGTGTCAAACTCGTGGGCTGTGTGACTCATGGGCTGTTAACTCTTGAGCCGTATGACTCATGGGCTGTATAACTCATGGGCTATATGACCCCGTTTACAGTGCGAGGCTCGGCCGCGGCTCGGCCCAGCCCCGCTTCAGTGTAAACGCTCAAAAGGCCAAATGCGAGGCCAAAATTGGCTTCGCATTTGTCCTCGCTCTGGAGGTGGTCTCGGCCTTTTCTCAGACCCCGTTTACAGTGCAGGGCCGGGCTCGGCCGCGGCTCGGCCGCGGCCGAGTCCGGCCTCAATTGCGCGGCCGAGCCTCGCAATTTTGTTCGTTTACACTGCTGGGCTCGGCCGCGCTTTTGATTCAAACCTTTCAATATTTTGTCGTAGTGGCGCTCTGCTTGTAAACAAACGCAATTTGGTATTGTCTGGTTTTCAGACCCTTTGCCAAATGAATTCCGTGGCGACGAAGTCGCCGTTCGGGCAAAGGCCTTTGCCGAAGGAAAAAATCCTTTGCAGGACAAAACCACCTTAAACTATACTAGTTTTCGACGTTGAGGGGGTTAATATCCTGAATAGCGAAAGATACAGGCAGAGGGTTTGGAAGCCAGACTAAAATTGGCCGCGCAATTGGCCGCGCATTTGGCCCAGTTTGCCTTTACACCAAGAAGAGGCCGAGACCACCTCCAGAGCGAGGCCAAATGCGAGGCCAATTTTGGCCTCGCATTTGGCCTTTTGCGCGTTTACACTAAAGCGGGGCTGGACTCGGCCGCGGCCGAGCCGCGGCCGAGCCTCGCACTGTAAACGGGGTCTCAGTGTAAACGTAAACTGGGCCAAATGCGCGGCCAATTTTAGTCTGGCTTCCAAACCCTCTGCCTGTACTATTCGCTGTTCAGGATATTAGCCCCCTCAACGTCGAAAACTAGTATAGTTTAAGGTGGTTTTGTTATGCAAAGGATTTTTTCCTTCGGCAAAGGCCTTTGCCCGAACCGCGACTTCGTCGCCACGGAATTCATTTGTCAAAGGGTCTGAAAACCAGACAATACCAAATTGCATTTGTTTACAAGCAGAGCGCCACTACGACAACATATTGAAAGGTTTGAATCAAAAGCGCGGCCGAGCCCGGTGTAAACGGGCAAAATTTGCGGGGCCCGGCCTCGCAATTGAGGCTGGGCTCGGCCGCGGCTCGGCCCAGCCCCGCACTGTAAACGGGGTCCAAGATTCGTGGTTGTCGAACCCGTGACGTGTACCCTCTTTTAGATGTCTTATTCCTCGTCTAGCCACTTGATTTTATGGTACATTTTACCCCTGTTATCACTGGATGATGGGACAACAATACTGAGAGTCAGAGCGGAGTTCATTCAGTTATCGATGAATCACAATTCGCATCAGGATTACTTCCATCATTTCAAATTTTTTGTTATTGACGTCATCAAAAAAAAAAAGAAACACTGTTTTCATATGTCACATGGACACTTCTGCATCACATAGCAGCTGATTTTATAGTAGAATTCTTGCCTCTTTCACAGCTCGCATTGGCTCATTATCGTTGAAGTGGACGTCCTGAGCAATGTCGCCTGATAGGTTCTTTTCGACATTCGGATAGACATATTTTGCTGCTAGAATGCCTTCCCTCACTCGATTTATTTGGTAAAACTCACTCAAGAAAATGGCTCCTAAGTATATCCATACGACATATTGATAACGATTAAAAGCATGCGTGTGAAAATAGTAGCAGGTGGAATCTAGGATTTTTGGCAATTGGGGACCACAGTTTGAAGACTGGATAAAATGGACTTGTATACGACACAGTGACTGACCCAAGACCTTAACCCTATAAAGCCCAAGGGGGGGGGGGCACATTGTGCCCCCTACCATATTTTCGTTTGCCACTCCTACACCCTTCACCCGATTTCAACCAAATTTGGTGACTTTTCCTAAAATCTTATTGCGAACATTTTGATATATAATTTAGTTATGTCCAATATTGTTGGTTGCCATGGCAACCATAAACTGACAACCATGTTCGTCAGATTTTGCATGATTTTCCGTTCCAAGTTCAGGTAACAATATAATAATGGATGAAATGGGGGTTTTCTTGGCTGTAATTTGCTGAAGGACCAAAATGTGAAGTAAGTATGGTTGTGAATTACCCTGAAATGGTCTTCTTATTATTTCCTTTATTTTCTATATGACATAGGCATCAAACAATAGATATAATAGAAATAATCGAATATACAGCATTTTCCAAAGACTACCTTTTTGTTTTGAGTTATTTTCACACAAGTTTTGCCGGTAATATAATTTGTATATCATATTATCAATCTGCAAACTCAAAATTTCAATATTTTGGAAATATGAAATGCGATACCAATATATGTGCCCATTCCAAGCAATACATGATAGGTTTCATATATTTCTTTATATTGTAATGAATAGGGCCCCCACATGTTGACCTTGAGAAATTTCAACCATAACAAATAGTGAAAGTTGACTTGCTTTTCCTTTGTGGTTAATACGAAAATGGTTGATACAAAATAAAACATATATACTGGGGATAAAGAAATACAAAGAAAAAAACATGATTTTAGCGTAGGCCTATTCCTATGAGTATGAGTTGCTCTACCCACGTGCCAAATATGACGGTCATACATCATTATAATAAAAAATTTATATGGGGGGGGGGGGCACAATGTGCCCCCCCCCCCCCCCCCCCCCCCCTGGGCCTGGAAGGGGTCAAAATAGTTTGGGCTTTATAGGGTTAATAGAAATTGAAGGAGAGCAACCAAAATTGATATTCGACTACCACTCGTTTGTCTCCTCTTTATTTTATGAATTATCGGGTGTGCATTTATGCTCTTTTTTTTCTAAGTTTAATATTAGATTTGTTGTCTTAAAAGTTTACTATGTTGCGTCATTTCGTCTCATTTGCAGTGGGGGGGGGGGGAACTAAAATCTACAAGCACTATTTTTCATTGAATAATGAGTGTGTCTGAAAGAATTATAGTTGTCAAAATGTTCTATCGTCTACTTTTGGTCGTGTAGCTATGCAAACAAAATGTCAACAAGTGTAAACACAGCTACCTGTTTTGCTACCAATGTGAATTGACGGCTATTGTCCTCTCGATCTCAACTATAGGTCCAGCGTCGATAGGATAAAGTTCAACTACCATCGCTGACAGCAAAATGTCAAAACCGCCTGCATGAAATATATTATGACGTTTTGTCTTGGTTGAGTTTGTCATGAAAGCGTTAGTTTGTGGTTGGAATCATTATCGGCTGTGATGTTGTCTTGGTACTGTTTTCGCGGCATGAAATTTTCGCGAATGGGAGCTTATGGCCTTATTCGCAGCATGACATTTTCGCGAGTTGCCTCTTACATTCAATGCATATAGTGTAGGCAAGATCTTTAGCGCGCATTTTAATTTCGTGAAACTCGGCATTCACGACATTCGCGAAATTAAAATCCATTCGAACATTCCTCGTTTTACAGTAGTTGATTTTTTTCTTTTGTGCATTGCATTTGTTAAGTTTTACAATTAAAGTCACTTTAACATAGAACTGAAATAAATTTAGTTCGGCCGTGTGGAGGTAGCATAGGTTGCTAGCCTCCTTCTCCCCCACTGAGACTCGGTGAAGCCAGACAACCCATTCAGCCCGGCACGAAGACTGCTTCCTCCAAAGCGACGAGCGACAAAGTTCAAGTTGCGAACAAAGGAAGGCAGCCGTCACAGGTCGAAATCTCTCCTTTGTCATCGAGCCTGATGCCTTTACATGTAGAGCGATGATTAACACATCAACTCAGGAGGATGGTATTTTCGAACCTCAGGGCTCGACTTAGTTCGGCTCAAATTTATATATTTTGGGTGACTGATTCCACTCCTGTACGAAAAAAAGACCGTCAAAGGCAATGGGTATCGTACCTACTGAAACAGTGGAATCCTTTGAAAACTGTAGATTTATTTAAAAATGAAGTAGTTCGTTTGTTCTATACTCCATGAAGTATATATGGTAGTCATAATTAGTCAAAGAGAGGAAAACACTTTTTCACGTTAGAGCATCATTAATAATCAATATTGGTGCTGGTAGGAAACTAAGTGTTAAGTTCTCCACTGAAAATAGTAATAACCCAACAAAGCAAAACAAGAAAACATGCGCGTTGAATTTTGGGTGCACGTCACGAGTCCCACACCCACGAGTCACATATACAGACCACGAGTCCGACACTAGGAATAAGAAAGGCTTAATTTTAATACATTCAGTGTTTTTCTCAGACCCGAGTAATGCAGTTTAACTCAGAGAATTCTACAACTCTGTACTGTATCCAATTAGCATAATCATAATTATATACATTCACAATCTCTTGAGTATACCGCAGATCTTAGGTTGATTGCATCAGAACTGTTTAGTGTGCCGAGGAGACGGGAACTTCTCTTCGCCACCTCCCTGATGTGTCTTGGAACGGTGAAAAGCTCATTCGAGCTGCCTGAAAGAAAAAAAAACTGTTTAAATCTAGAGAATTTACATCATCAAGATACTCCTGGAAACTTCACCAAAACAGATATCAATAAGATCTAAACCAGCTCCCTGCGTGATTCTGAACGTTCTCATTAACTCCTGTAAACACCGGTAAAAGACGTCCCAGTTAAACTCTTTCTGTGCCATCATTGTGTACAACGCTTTGATTTTCCGTGCCGAGCGACACTCAAAACACAGAAAGGGTTAAAGCACTGACCCTTTGGAAGGTTGCTGGGATTTCCAATGTTCTCTAAAAAGCTAATAGACTGGGCTGATATCATGTGGGATCCATCCCAGATCCCTCGTCATTTGTATGCATCAGTTTTGTTGAACAGGAAAGAGCATTTCTTGGTGGACACATTCCGATAAACAATTAGACAAACGTGCATGTATATGGACGTGTTTGTCGAGATGGACTCAACCGCTTCTCAACAGCTTCGTCTCGAAGATATTAGCAGCTGAGCAGCTGCACCATGTTTTGCCTCATCAAGCACTGACACATGGAATATGCGAGCAGACATGGCAAAATTATTCCTATATCACGCATGAAAACGGCGTCGAGATCTTGTAGATCCATCATAAGCCATAGGCAGGATCATTACCTACCGCAGCAATGGCATTTTGAAAGGCAGCTTCTTGTGGGAAGTGCCTATATTATCTCATGTGCTATCGTGCACATATTTCTTGACTGAAATTGCTTAAGATTAAAGAAAGAGGAACGAAAAGGTAGATCTCATTTACATGAAATATATCATTCACCAGGATGAATAGCGCAACCTACCTGGACTTGAAGTGCTAATGAGAGTAACTACTGCATAGAATTTCTTATGATTTCTACTTATATTTCACATTGCCATTAATGCATTTCCTGTGGCTGAAAAAAAAAACCAAACAAACGGCAGTTAAAAAAAATGCCGAGGAGAATTTGCTTGTTAGCTTAACCATTCTTGAAACTGGAAGCTTAACCCAAGGTGAAGAAATCCAACATTTTAAACATAAAATTTTTGATTTCATAGGAGTTCCAGTTCCTGATCATAATAAGATATGTATTCGGAGTCCATTAAAAGCTTTGGTATAATTGTTATCATCGTGGCTACCTACTCCTATATCAACTGAATAACAATTAAAACAAGTAACGTATCAACAAAAGCTCTCTAGCCAGGAGGACTTGCTCATTTTCTTTTTAGTTTTTAAAGCTTTTTCGGGGGTTATAGGGCCCAGGGTAGGGGGCAACATATAACTTCAAAGAGAGATAGTCTTCAATTTGCGTCTTCTCCTCGAATAATTCCGGACCGTATCGACCTGTTATTCTATTATGAAACGTCGGAATATCGCTTATATTGTCACAAGCCAGAAACACAAAGTTTGATTTTTCTCCCTCTTTGATTTGGCGAAACAGTAAAGGTTTGTTGAATGTTCATTTATTTCTCTGTCATGACGCTGGTGAACGATTAAGAGGCAGTCTAAATCACCATCCATTACTCAAACTGATAGGTAATGATAATGATAATGATAGCAGAGCTTCTAAAGAACACCAATGTCCCTCACACGCATTTTCAATTATCAATTTTACACAAAAAAACTAACACACACGCGCGCTCGCACACACACACTCACATACACACACACACATACACGCGAAATCATAACACTTTGTCATTGAAATTATTACAATAGAAATTACTTTGAAAAAAAACAACAACAAAAGACAGCAACTTCCTAAGTCTGATAAGTGGCATTAGCGACATGTCTGTTTATGGTGTATGCTATCATAATGATCTGGTTTATATTGGTAAAGCAATTCCAGAAATGAGCCTCTGCTTGAGGATGAAAGTGACAAAATTACATTCGTGATCACAAGTCATTATTGAAGAATCCTATGATTACATGTCACAAGCTTGGAGATATCCCATGCAAAGCACATTTTAATGTTGATTGTGCACGCATGAGAGATAAATAATGATTATATTTTTATGTACTTCTGTTTTCTTTACATTTATACTTCTGCAAACATCATTATGTTTGTGAATGGTGTAATACACATCTACATTGGGGCTGCCTGCTTACTGTAACTGCAGTCGCAGCAACTGATTTTATTTTGATGCAACAACTAGTTTGTTTCTCTCTTGACCTGCACAACGTACTTGTCCTTTTTGTTTGCGACAGTTAATACAAAACAAATAAGAATTGAAAACAGAGGACCGTGATATGCTGACAACTTATGTTTTTTAGTCGACCCATCACCGGTATCATCATTATTATGACTCTATTTCTATTTTGAAGAATACAATAGGATTTCCGTTCCCTTTTGGTATACCCATTTTTACTTTTCCACAATGTCATCCCATCATGCCTATCACGCACCAGTGCTTCATATAGACTACTGTTGTATGATTTATAGAATATTTTGTAGGGATGCAATTCCCGAATCTGCACAGTGGTGATTTGAAGCTCTATTATACTCCAATTGAATTGACCATTGGGGGGGGGGGACAAAAACACTTTCTCAAAAGATAGAATGCCTGGTTGCAAGGACAGTTATGAAGCCATACAATATGCCAAAAACATCCTCATTATAACAACGAATAGAAGGAGGTCAGTTCGCAAAATAACATAGAAAATAATCAATAAGAAAAAGAAACCATAGAGTGAAATATGCCCAACAAGCCTAAGGGCAAGACACAGAATTGACAAATAAACTTACAAGCGCGGCAAATAGATTTTATTTATAGTCTGAAGTACTCTGAATGATAGTCGATGGAGGAAGCATATCAATTTTTGAATGTACATTTTATATTGTTTATGATGAAGTAGTCTTCTTATCAGTTTGATTTGAATTGGAATCAGTTATATAAATATCAGTGTTATCCACCACAATGATAATGATCATGTTATATTACAAAAATTTCCATAGCTCTTACATAAGATGTTTTACACGAGTGCAGTACAATCGAGTTGACATACCCTTGCCGTCTTCATCTCATCCATCTTCACCATTGTCCAAACTACTTACTTTTCTCCTGCAGGCTTGCCTATAAGACAATTCTATAAATCTGTTTATAAATTCAGGTTATTCATTTTCCCTCTATCTTTCTCGATCTTATAAGGAAAAGAACAATGGATATTGTTTTATGAATCGGTCTGCAGAAATTATTATTGTCGTGTAATATCATAAAACACAGAGGATGATGTTTATATATTTCGCTGGTATACCATGCTTGGGTCACCTGCTCTTTGAGGTATTGTGAAAATGAAAAGAGTCATTTTGCAAAGTTCGGTTGTTGCTGAATCTGGCAAAAGGTACAAAAAAAAATCACAGGTCAATAATGGTCGGGTTTTTTTTTCTCTTTCTTTTTGTGGCTCAAAGCGTGAGAAGATACCACTGTTATACCTCCCTATCACATGCTCTCACCAGGTAAACACACCTACACACCTACACACACCCCCCCCCCCACACACACATATATATATATATATATATATATATATATATATATATATATATATATGCACACACACAGTGACAAACACACAAACACAACACATCTTCCTGTATTCGGTAGCATCCAGCTTTCATGTAGGCCTAAGGATAACTGTCGCGGAGCTTTGCTTCTCCGATGAACCAATTTTCCTCTCAACCGTCCCACTTCATCATCAGTCGTTTTTCCATTTTTTTTTTTTTTTTGGTCATCCCACAGGACGTCTAAATCACGATATTCCCCTGTTTCAGCATCTGTGTCGAACGTTGACCGCACAACCGTCAGTTAATTAAGTCGGTCATTGTGCATGTATGCGATTAAGCTCAATTTGTGATAGGCAGTAATGGATATGATCTCTCCGTGTCTGTAAAACACTGGTATAAAAAGGTAACTGGATTTGTAAAAAGAAGAACAAAGCGCATCAAAAAAAAAAAGTATCAAACAACAGTGCCAACTCGTGGATACAGTTATCTCATTTCTCAATCTCTTTCTCTAACAATACACTTACATGTTTTACGTGTGTATAATTGTTGCTATTAATAGTTGCAATTCATATTGCGCCAAATCCATTAAAAATGCTTAAAAATTGAACATTTTTAAATATCATGAAAAAGGGAACGATGACGTATTTTGATAAGGTGGCAATGAATTCCATACAGTGATGGCCCAGCATGTGCCAAGTCTCGCTACCTCCAAGATTTACTGTACAGGGCCTATATAATAAGCCAGTTCGGAGTTAGCTCATGGGCACATTGGTCCGAATGACCTTTCTTTTTTCTCAGTCGGTTAAAGGGGCTCTTCACTCGTTTTCCGAGCGACATAATGAATAAGCTTTACGTAACGATTTACACATTTATGGTATTCATCAATCCTGCTTAAACAAAGAATGAACTCGCATAGACCAGATGACCAGAATGATCTGTCAATTAACACTTGGGAAAGCATCCATTTCATTATCTTACATTGAATGTAAGAACAACCTCTTTCTATCGATATTGCCAAATACCAGTTTTGCTGTCAGGTGGATGTGCTGGCAAGCAGCATTTATAAGGATTACATGAATAATCATTACACATAATAGTACATCACAGACGCTTATCCCAGTGACTTTAAAAACCAACGTGCCTGTTGGTCCGAATGACCTTTTTTCTGCTCATGCGCAGAGTGGAACTCCGAACTGGCTTATTGCAGGGATCATTAAACCAGAGTCTGCTGACCGAAGTAAAATGTCTATTATATACTAAGTAGTTATACAGGTTACATGAACTTATCACTGTGTTAATGTATGTATGTTTGTATGTATATGTTTGCAGTAAAAAAAAAAAAGTATGTCCATATATTGTATGTATGTATGTACGTATGTATGTATGTATGTATGCGTGTGTATATTTGTACATGTATGTATATGTCATAAATGCACGTATATTATGTGTATATAGAGCCTACTGTCCAAAGACAGAGAACCTCCAAGGAGTAAATATTACTTTACAGAATCGGAATCTGATATTTGTTTATTATTATTATTATTATTTTTATTATGGCTGTTTAATGATGTCAGATCAATTTAGTTTCGTATACTTCGTCTTTTCGTCAAGGTTCTCTTTTTAACCCTTCTATCTCTCACAGTCCGCATCATGCTTTACTTCGATTTCATTCTCATCTTTGGAGACCTGCTTTCATTCCCCTTGCATTGGAACTGTTAGAACCAGCCGTGGTTTCCATGTCTTGATCATCAAATTGTTTCTTAGATTTGCGTTTGTAGTTTTCTTTTCCTTTTTTTTTCACGCATCGTTTTGTACTGCTATCCGTAGTCAGGTTTAATATTTACTTACCTTTACAAGGTTGTTTAATTAGATTTCCACTATATACGAATAGGAAAAAAATTATACCTATAATAAATACGATTTTGTGTGTGATTGATAATACTAAAAAGTACTCTAGCATAAGCATTTCATATCTAATTTAGTAGCAGCATGTTTCAGCCAAAGGTGTTCTTAAGCACATCCCTAGCTGAATACATAAACAGCATAATGAAATATGATTACGTCATTGCTTTATACAAGTGAAGAGTAACACACATGAACTTCTATAAGGTTTTAGGACATCAGATAACAATTTTGTTTGGCTGTTTTTGGTGCATTCTGCTAGGGACATTTACAAGGAATTTACTTGAGGGCGTGTCTGAATTGAATAGACCAGTACAAATTCTATCCATACCTCCATGAGAAAGGCTGTTTTTTACAACCAGAAATTCTTGCTGGAGGCATGTGTGGTATAGCAACGAGTGTAATAATGTGCAAAATGGATTCCAGTAATTGAAATGCATAGTGAGAACAGGTGAATAGAATAGCTTGCTACTAGATCCTCGGGAAAGAAAAATGTCCATAATAGATTCGAATACTTGTATGTCAGCGTACCAGTCTGTTCCCTTCAAGAAAGTGTACGCACAAAATTGCAGAATATTTCAAATGCATCCACACACCTATATTCTCTCGACACCGCTTGGTGACAGACGTCATCTGGCAAAAGTGTCCCTTTATTTTATCCATTGTCTGCATGGTTGTAATTGCTTCCCTGCAGACTGACGGTTTGGATCTCTACAGCGACTGATGTTTTCCCTCCCTGTATAAGAGAGCGTTGAGTAAAAGGTGTGCAGTTTTCAAGTGTTTGTGCAGGTGTAAATCTCATGGCTTTTGTCATCCTCAGATGATCCTGGTTGGTAACTGACCTAAGGGCATCCACAATGGAGGGTTAATATCATACACACCTTTACTTTCAATCAGCATCGTTTAGCAATCTGGCCTAGATTTCATTAACTGCGAAATATGGTGTCATTAATAAATTAGTAGTAGCCTCTGAAAACTGTCGAGCAAAGGAATTTAGCATGGATTACAGCATGCTCAGAGAGAGTGCGTGTATGTGTGTGTGTGTGTGTGTGTGTGTGTGTACAATGTGTGCATTATGCACACTTTCCAGACCACAGTATTAATGGAAAAATAATGTTTTCAAGTTGTAACTTACGACGTTCTCACTCGAATGTTGATTGAGTGATATACATGAAGGGAGTCTTTTCAAAGCAACACAGCTGCATGCTCTCCCTTCTCATCCACTCACTTTCTTCTCTTCCTCCTCTTCCCTTCTCCTCCTCCTCCTCCTCCTCCTCATCATCACCCTTCTACTCCTCCTCCACTCTTCATCCTCCTACCTATCATTCCTCCACGTTTCATCTTCCCCTTCTCAGTTCTCATCTCGATCTCCTCCTCTCATCTCCGATTGCTGTTGTTTTTCTCCTTCCGCGTTCGTCTATTTTCTCTTTGATATTGATTTCTTTTCTCCCATCTCTCAATGATAATTTTTTTTTCTTTCTGTTCTCTTCATTTTCCTCCTTCTCTTTGTCTCATTTTTCTTCTTCTTGTCATGCTTTTCTTTTCTTATCTCTGTTCTGTCCCCCTCCCCTTAATGTAGGCTATACTAGTATTTGCTAAACTAGCTACTCGGATTTATATTGGATAGCAACACTAAATACAATTTTATTACCTTGATCCAAGTAGGACCGAATATGACTACAGAATATGTGGGAATATGATTACCCGCAAATGAAAATCACATGACAGTAGATAACGTGTGTGATTGACACGAATGGGCGTCCATATATACAAATCCATCCTTTGACTTCAGTGTCCACCAAGAAAGCCTTTAATCAATGTGGCGGAACGCCGCTCCGTTACGTCAGAGGCACTCGTCACGTGACCATACCCTGGCGTGTTTCTTACTCCTCTCGCTCGCTTGCTCGGTTTGCTGTGCTGCGAAGGCGAATCGCACGGAAGCAAATAGCGTCACTCCTCGTCTGATCCAGCTCGTAGGACGTACCGCCTTCTGTGTGTCGCACCTTCTCTACTTCGCCGGTGAGTAAAAAAAAAAAATTATAAAAGGAAGGGACTAGCATAATTTATTATCCTCTTTGGTTTCGTTTGCTGGCAGTGCTGAGTAGCAGGCTTCTTTCGTTGCGTTCTGTGAAATTGAGAGCATTTATTTTTTCTCATGAAAAATTAAATGAAGATTTGCAAATCATGTATATACTATACCGTGCTGAGCGAAAGCAGAAAAGGCATATTAGGTTGTTTGTATTTCAGCTACATTTCGTTTACTGAATGCTCTGTTAATAAAACGAGCTCTAGCATATAGATTTAAATGCCCCAGTAAAATCAGGAGATGGGGAAGCTAACGGGAGAACGGATTTCTTTGCCCCTATTGTAGTTGACCTGGTGACACCAAGATGTCTGAAAAGGAATTAGAGCATTCATGTACGTGAAGAGAGTGTTCGTTCTTCGGCAGAGATTTCATAGCATTATATGTTAAAAAAAAAGTTCTATAGCCATCGCATCACTGATACGCTGTATTACGTCAAGAGAAACTGTGTTGGAAACGGTTTCTCCAAATCGCCATCTCACAAACATGGCTGCTTGAAGACTACAGTCGTCAGATGGAATGCAGTATACTAATTAACATAATTGTATTCAGGGGGCCGGGTCTCTTGCTCGACAATGATTGGCTGTTCTGACACCTTCATGATAAACAGTAGTACCAAGCAAGCACGATTTTGTTTCTATGCCCGGGAGATGAGAATGGGACTTCGGATCGTATATTCAAACTTATTCAGATGATGAAGAAGCGACAGAGCAAGACACCGCATCCTTTAACACACATTTTCGCTAATTTCGTTTTTTGTTTTTGTTTTTTTACTTTGCTCTTTTTGTTCTTCCTAAATATAACTCTCGCTTTTCCTGTCCTCATGTTTCGAACTCTTTAAATTAAATCATAATGACTGATTACAATTCATAGTAACACTTTATGGGTACTTCATTCATTTTCAGTTTGTTTGTTTTGTTTTTTTGGTTTTTTTTTTTCGGGGGGATAATATTGGTGGATCATTTTGCCTTTCAAAGACGTGGTTCCTAAAGTAACCATCGGTAACATCTATGGTATATAGTTTTAATGTTATTTAGCGAGTTCCGTAGTGACGCTTAATTTGACATGAATAAAGACATGGATCCTTCCATGCAGCATTTGCTTCTATAAAATTTCAGTATTATAATTGTACATCGTAGAACAATTTCTGCATTTAAGGAGATTTTCCAACAAGAAATAACAGACTCCTCACCAGGCACTATCATGGTCTACTGAAATATTATGATGATAGATATGCATGAATCGTCATCATTTCAGGGCGGGGTTTTTCTGTGCATTTCATTTTATACCAGCTTGCAAAAATGCTGAGATATTTCATATAGAGCGTCAAATATATACAGTCATTAGAATACGCTTTCCAAGACTACATTTCCGATTTGTCTTTAAGCCGGCTGATCGTATTTATTGATACCTGCTCGCTCCTTCAATGTGATTATTTGCACACTGAGCGTCAAATACAATTAAACGTAGCAGTTGTGAATCTTTTCTATTGAGATCACTGAAGACATTTGGTTTGGCACGCCGACCCGTACGGTCCTTTTAAATCACCTGAGATCTATTGATTGCGAGCTTGGTCAATAGCCCGTCTCCAGGTGATAGCGTTGCAACCCCCACAAGAGCTTTGTTCGATTCGTTGTAGCAACGCGCTCCTCCTCTGCACCCCTTTCATGGTGTACGATGTAGCGGTCCAGACACGACAGATGAGTGTGTTCTTCATGTGACAAAACGTGCATGGCATTGCGTTTTCACGCATTGTACTTCCATTTACACTGAGCCGCGAAGATGACAATGCTACCTGTCTCCGACGAATATCAATTTATTATAGTTTTTTTTTTTAATCTGTCTCGAAATGCGAGGAAGTTAAATTTATGTAGCTTAATGCACAAAAACTAGACTATAGTGCTTTTTTCCAAGGTCTGACCACAAATTGCCCAACTTAATGCCAATAAGCTGACCTTTTTTTTTAAAATAATGCATTGTACTGAGCTCAGATGTTTCTTTGCTGAGTGATTTTTATCCTCCATTAAAGGTTTTGCGCACAATGGGGACTGTCATCTCTTGAAATGTCAATAGTGATTGGGTTTTCAAAACTATCCCCGACCTAGGGACAACCAGTTCGTCCAATTAGGCCTACATATTCACAGGACAAAATGACATTGAAATAAACAGTTTCTACACAAATCATGTGATTATATCACATGGTATCACATGGGTATTTAATCATTTGAAGCAAATATTTTACTGATCTTTTTGCTTCACTTCACATGCGGCATTCGATAACTTACCCCCGAGATAATTACATGATTTGGGATCATTACGCAGCTTGACCAGTACGCAAGTTCCATCACACAAAATTGATTAGCGAACGTTGATCCTCTACTTTCACGATGTGGACTTTGCCCTGCATAGACTAAATGAGAACTTTCAGATTGGCAAAGTTCAACTAGAGTAAAATTATGATAATTTATCTTCCTTGGAGAGAGATAAATCAGCGACACGGTCGCCCAAAGTCCAACCCAACGCTGACTTCTTTCTCACAGCACATTAACACATCTTATACATAATTATGTAATCTGCATTTAACACCATTGAGCAAAGTGACGCAATAATGTTTTAGGTTATTGGTGAATAAACTTGTGGAGCTGTCTTTCTTGTCTCACCTTGATATATGTCATGTTCTTATTGTGCGACTCAACTAAAAACATTGCTATTGGATGATATAGTTTCATTAGCCTTGACAATATTATCATACAGACATCAAAACAAAAACGAAGGAGTTGCTACATGTTATTGGCTTTAAAAGGCTTGAATATTGATGTTGCAAAAAACAACAACAACAAAAAATAACAACAACACATAAAAATGTTCCCCTCTCCGGATCTTACTTTTTTCTATTTCAGATTTATGTTTCTCTTTTCCATCTTAAGGAGAATAGAAAATGATTGACCTATCAAGTGTGGTTCGAACGTTCTTCATGAGAAAAATGGTTTATACAGAACTAGAGAGAGAGATGAAAATTTGTCTATGGATAACAGCGTGCATTATTATTAACCATTCAAGCTGCTCTCCATGCGTCTGGGCTCACTCTTGACTACACTTCACAGTGCAACCATACGAGTTACAGTGCAGACAGCCGTCTTCGCTACAGGCTCAAGCGCGTTGCTACGAAACCCGAAAGCTGTTTATATACGTTACTATGCCAACAGACCACCGGATCGCAATTGACATCGGAACTCGGGGTCAAAGTTTCGGGTCAAATTCAAATGCGGAAGGAAATGTGTTGTGAGACGTCAAGCTACACTAAGCAAGATCTATGACGGTACTATTGTAGAAACGTACGGAGAACGATATGTTTTGCTCTGCCATATGGAACAAGATTTGCTTGAATTATGTAAATGGCCCACAGAGTAGATTGTCCTGTAGACAGGAATTTTAGAGGCTTTTCGAGGTTTTTGTGTTTTTGCGTGGGCAAAATATGATAAACGGGAGCTGTGGGTCGCTGACACAAGTATTATAATACGTTGGTCATTAGTGTGTTAGCTGTATTCGACTCTTCATCTCTTGCTATACATAACATGGCAAGTTAAGTTATTTCCGTCTAACCCTGTTCTCAGCATGTTCGAGAATACGATGTGAAAGGAAATCTTCAGAATTTCCTGGAACAGAAACGGATAGCATCGTGGTTTCCTCCTATGACCGATGGCGTTTTATATAGTCAGACATAAAATAGTGTACATTTTCTCCGAATTGCCATACTCACGTACGTGACACATTCCACTGACTAATCGTGCCAACATTTCAGTTTTGAAAGATGTCCTTTAATCCTTGCCACACCATACAAATAATTCTTTATTATGTGGTGACATGCTGTCATCTCTCTATCTTTCTCTCTCTCTCTCTCTCTCTCTCTCTCTCACCCCCCCCCCAAAAAAAAATAAATATATATATAATCGATCATCAAACCCTAAATTTGCAAATCCTTTTTAACGGGTAAAATATCTGAGTAGAATATATTTCTAATCTTTTACATGAAGGCAACTGCAGAAAAATGAAGGAATTAGGTATGATTATACAAATTAATTCACGTATAAACATTAACAATTTGCTAGAATGTCAAACAGGCAACTGTATATGGCAAGACTTTGTTGAATGAGTGTTTGGGCTATCTGCGTGATGTAGAAATGACAGGGTGAGAGGTAAAAACAACCCTTGTTGTAACGTACATCAAGTCAGAAAGATTTAATGTTCTGTAAAACCTTACCTCGGGCAAGAGGCACGCTCTATTATAGCAATTGTAATCTGTTATGTAAAATAAAACTAGTTAGAGTTGTTGCTATACCCAACACCGAATTGAGGGCTATTCTTGTATTTACATTTCATTGAGATTTTATTGATTGGTATCTGTCTGTACGGGGTTTTTTTTTTTTTTTTTTACGACTTGCAGGTATTCGGCAGGCATAATTGGTTCCGCTTAGAGCGACTGTTCCGGTGAACAAAATTAGTGCACGTATACGAATTGTTTGAAGACTCGCAAATCTCAAGTGCATGCATTCATTATTTGCAGTCAGCATGACTGTTGAATCTAAAGAATGGGAGTTCTGTTTTGTGATGCGTTTATTCTGCTGTTTGGAAAACAAACAGAACTCGAATCTATGTGCTTTCTAAGAGCAGATGTCGTTTTGACTTTGAACTTGCGATGTTCGCTCGGAAACAGAACTCGAATCTATGTGCTTTCTAAGAGCAGATGTCGTTTTGACTTTGAACTTGCGATGTTCGCTCGGAAAGACTGCCGTATTCTTGTACAGAATATAGTGCATTAAACAACCATAAATGAAAAAAAAAAGTTTTCATTGTCCATTTTCGTCCGTCCCTTGCACCTGAAATTTGACAACAGCAGAATGTCTTATTAGCATTGCCAGTGCGCTTAAGGATTTTTTTTGGGGGTCTGTTTTCTGTTTTTCATCTCAACTGTTTCAAGTGTGTTCCACATCTGCCACATTTCACGGCTTTCATAATTGCCACGAACATTTTTTTTTGAGTCGACATTCTTTTCAAAGTGTTATGTATGACTCATTGCTCAAATACTTCGTCTATATTGATCCACGTGTCTAGACTAATTATTGACACCATGACACGATTGTGACTATACAAAGAGGACACTGTGCTTTTACAACCTTGGGGCAAGGGGATAGAATTATAAAGAAACTTGAGTGTAATTGTTGTTCTTGTAATTTATTTCAATCGAGCTTGAATCAATACCACGACCCCTTTCCCTCTCCCATTGTTGTCCCAGTACTTCCTCAAGTACACCGTATCGTGGTTTATCTTGACTTGCGGCAATATCATATTCATATTTGCTAAAATACGCAGTACCGAAAGCGATATCGGGCAGCCGTTGTTTCCGTCCTTATGGTCACATCGAAATACGCTCGGAGTTGCACGTAGTCCGGACAAAGTCCGGGGCAGGTGAAACCGTATATGGCGACCCACTGCACGTGTGCGCTGTAAGCGCGCTTTACGCAATCTAACCGCTCCTGCACAGGTGCTTCAAAAAGTTGTTTGTTGTACTGTCAGACGAGATTATTAAATGCCTGATAGACTTTAACTCCATATTTCATATTTCAGGCATTCCATTTCATTTGTTTTGTTTTATTTTGTTTTGGTTTTTGGTTTAATTTGTCGTTGGTCATTGGGGTTCTGCAAAGAACTTTAAACATTTTCTCTCAACAGTTCAACAGTGTACCTGAATTGAATTTGACAGGCAGAAATCATTTACCGGTATGTTTAACAAGTCATTTCATTTCATGGTCTTTCAAACAAGGTGCAATCAGAAACTTGAGAAGGGGTGCTTTTCATAAAACGTTCCCTTAGAAATCATCCGCTGATTAGGCAGTTAATTGGGTATTACAGTTTTCAATTTTATCACGCCACAAGCAGACAGGTGCATGCTTTAAGAATGATTCCAGATTTTGAAGTGATAAAGATGTGCACATGTGGCAAAGGGACATGGTTGTAAGGTCTCCCCCCCCCCCCCCCCCCCATAATTCATTGATCTATGCCGGGAATGGGGTGGGGTTAGTGAAAGAAGCTGCGTTTCATTCAGTCTACGTGCAGAATTGATATCGTGTGCAACCTTTGGCACGTTTGGATAAGGGGCGGTTAGAATACTCGTGATATTAATATCCTTCTTGGGGTTGTCTGAACATAGTCAGGATACATGCACACCCCCAGTCTAGCTCAGCTCGGCACAAGGTTTAAAAGTCTAATTGATCAAAGTCGAATCGAGAATGAAAATCAAGTCGTCGCTGTTAATGGGGCTACCGAGATCGATGTCCACGAAGGAAGGGTTAAGATAGTGTCAGGAAAGTGAGACGAATAATATCAAGTTGATAAACTGTTTTCTTTATTAGGCAGTAATATTGTATGATGAATAATAGTTTTGGTGTCCTTAGCCAAACATGGTGACACGTGATTTTCAGTGATTATAATATTTGTTCGGTGTTACTAAGGAGAGCAATTATGTAGAAGTGTGTTAGTGTGCATTTTTGTTGTATGTGTGTCCGTGATAAAGGCGTCCGAACACTGTGCTCAGCTTAAAAGTTATCAAAATAGACGCAAGCGACTCTGAGGCTGAATCGATATAAAGTCGTCAGGGAAAGTGATCCACGACGGATGTATTCCCTTACATCGTTAAAGGGCCATGTTGACGTAACATGAGATGATGTGCATTGAGGGGGCTTGACCTAAATACAGAGAAATCAGAGTGACTGAATGCTGATTTTTTTAAGTCCACTTAATGTGAACTGCGCATCCCATATCACCAACGCAAAGTCACTAACCTGAATTTTCTAATCAGTGAGCGGTTATGAACTCCAGTGGTTTTGCTTCCTATCAAAGTAATGAAGAGTACGAAACCGGAGGTTATACATCATATGTAATGTAAGACGTCCATGTAAAATCTAAAGTGTATCATATAGATATTTTAGTGTTATGTCTCTCTCTCTCTCTCTCTCTCTCTCTCTCTCTCTCTCTATATATATATATATATATATAAAGTGCTGCATTAATACCGTGAAAGGGAATAAAACAATGTCAAATGATCACGATGTTGGTTTCTTGCTTCTGTATATGCCGTCAAGGAAATGGCTGCCATGCGTAGTGTAGTGATCGCGAATTTACCGCACTGTTAGTCATCCTCCCACAGTGTCTGTATACCAGTTGGAAGGCATTAAATTGATGGGGAAGTTTTTTTTTTCACATATAATTATGTGGATTAAGTGAATGCAGCAATATTAGTAGAACACATCAGTGAAGTTCGAGGAAAATCGAGCACTCCTTCAACAGTGTTATGAATTTGTAAAGTTTGGATGCCGCCATCGCAGGATGAGAAGACTCCAATCGTTCGTGACGTCACGACAGAAAAAATATCTGAAGAAAGTATAAAGAGGCTTCCACAAAGTTTCATTGTTCTAGCGTCATGAAAGAGTAAATGCTGCCTTTCCAGAGAGCAGGGGGATGATTCTACCCTTAACACAATTATGTCAGTAACAAGTCAAAGAAATGCGTTCTTTTCATTTGAAAATAATGAGGAATTGTCTTTATACTTTCTTTACAATAAAAGTTTTTTTTTTCGTTGTTCTGCAGTGACGTTACGGATTGTTGCAGTCTTCTCATCCAGCGATGACGATACAAAAACTTTTGAAATTCTTACATTTTTTCAAATGGATTGTCCTCGAACTTTATTGACATGTCCTACTAACAAAATTACATTCATTCAATCCACATTCATATTTTGGGAAACCTCCCTTTAAATCGCTCTTGACGGAACTGTGAGACACCGACATTATAATTACGTTTGGGAAAACTTGCTTCTCCAGTCGCGATTGAATTCAGGAGTGTCGAGTACAGGTTATCAGGGTACCAGCCAGGCAGCTACAAGGGAGAGCTAAGGGGTTGAACCTTGTCCTATGAGGGTAGCAGTTGAAGACGCACACGTTTCTAGCAAGCATTCACCCGATAACCCCGAAGAAAGAGAATATTATATTTCGTGAGCAAAAATAGGGACAACTATCATATCAAATATCATTATCAAGTGTCTTTATATCTCCTCTTTTCCTGTTTTTAAGGGACTTTGAATCGGAGGAACAGAATACATTTTATTTTTTCAAAGTCCATGAGTTTGTCTATTATCATCTCAATACACCAAAAGTTAGCAATGCATTTAGGCACGAAATGTTTGACGATATTCTCTATATAACAGCAACGAAATAAACGTCTTGGGAAAAAAAAATGACTCTCTCGTATCAGTGCATAAAGTATACTGCCAAGTTTGCCGAATTGTTGCTCAACATTGACGATACAATCATGTATTGCCGAACACGAAACGCAAATATGAACGTAATGAACAAAAATATTCCGAGAAGGAATTCTTTTTGTGTAACCTCGAGATGGATACTTTTCTTTTTTTTTTTTTTCCTTTTTTTTTTTTGGGGGGGGGGGGAGACTTGAATTATTGCATAATACAGCAACTGACTACAGTGGTTGGGGAAGTGTTTTGTTTGTTTGTTTTTTATATGAAAAACACTTCACTCACAAGAATACAATATAACCTCACAGATGATAATGATTAAACGATTTTCTTTATGCTTGAACTTGATGACACCAGCGCGGAAATATATTGGGTCACACACCCAGAGGAAAAAAAAAACCAAACAAACACAAAACAATCACACTCGATGGACTATGCCTCAAGGGCGATGGGGGCTGCTAGGGCACAGTGCCACCTGTCTTGCGTAGATTGGGAACTGCTTTCTACACATGTCGATATACTGACCTTTTGCACAGCTAGATGTGCATAATGAACGCACGTAGCACGTAAGCTTTTGCAACTAGAGAAAATGCATGAGCATGCTTTGATCAAAATCACAAATATTTGAGTTTTCATTGCTCCGTGGAATTTTATATTGCAACGATATGGTCTATTACAGATCCAGCCGACGCACAGGCATATCCCACATTCATGGAATATACAATATCTCTATATTTCTCTCTCACATACATGTATATACGTGGATTGAAAATGAATGGAAGAAAAGGCAGCGCTTTAAACTTGAAAAGATTTATACCATTTATGATGAAAGGCTATGGTTATGAGGGATGGAAAGGACATTTCATGTATACAGTGACAGTGATAATATCCTGACGTATGAATATTATGATGTAGACATAACCATAATATTAACACACATAAATTCATTATATCTTTTCGTTTCACTTTTCGCATGTATTGCACAGCATCTCTTGCTTTCATCGGATTTATTAGATCTGTTTCATCCTATTCGCAGTTTATGTTGTTTGTATCTTACCAACAGTCACGAAAACATTTCATCTTCAGTTTTCTATTGGGGTACCATTGCCAAGAAAGGCATCGAGAAACCGTACAGCTCTCGGAGGTAATGAGATGCCGCCGAGTATTCTCCACACACCACGTACGGAGTGGTGGTGTCGTGCGCCGCAATGTATTCAAGCACTGCTCTGTATATCATTATTCCCACTGCGTCAGCCTTACCTCTATATCGAATGCAGCCGTTTGATGGCACAGCGGTGCGACTCTGCCATTGGATTATGTTGGACTTTCACTTTGCAGCGAGAGCTTGTTATTTATAGATTCTCCTTAAAGGTTCCCTCCAGTGCAGTAATGCAATATATTATATTGATAAGTGATAATTTAGGGTATAGAATTGCTGCATAATACAAAGTTGTTTTTTCTTGGTAACAAGGTACATTCATTGCAGGTCTCATTCACAATACCACCCAACAAACTGTCTTTTTGGCACCCAATGTTAAATCTGAAAGATTGCTAGGTGAAACCTTTTACGAACGTGTCCTAAGGGATGTTACGTGGGTATGATGTCCACACTTACCGGATATTTCAGCAATAACACTGTTTTCTCGTTTGACGCAGGAAACCAGTACTTTCTTGGAGTCGAGCACGTCGGTTCGACGCAACTCAAACATTCAATGGAAAAGAATACCAATCAAATTACATAGGCAAGGCCAGCGGAAATGGATATTTTTCAAATTATATACACTGTATATAATTATTACTATATATTTCAGTATCTTCATTGCGGGGGAATGCTTAAGATTCATAATCGGATATTCAGATCACCCTTAAAATAAAGCGTGAGAGTCTGATTTGTTACAAACCCTCTGTGATTTCGATAAGGAGTTGGAGAAATAGAAACTGCACGTCGACTGAAAAGACGAAGGGGATGATGATGATGATAACGATGACAAAAGTATGTGAAAATCAAAACATAAAACAAAAAGATACCATGCGCAGCATACATGGTGCTTGATCATTGCAAGTTGCGGATGACATGTTTATCATGGCATACCCACAACTTCCTCAATACATTTTCAATTCAATTCAATCTGGTTTATTGAGAATACTGCCATGGCAGCCAAGTGGCTGAATTGCGGAGTGACGTACAGCTATATACAATAGAATATAAAATATCATTATTGCATTGAAAATACATAAACAATCATATTATACACACATACATACATTCATAATTACTTGAAAACTGTGAAAGAATAATAGGTTTACTGCACGGTATAAAAAATACATAGTAAAATGACAACAACCAACATGCCTAAAAATATAAATTACTAATTTATCATTCACCAATATCGGGAGCATGGTTTGATATTATATTTATGGCGTATGAATATAACCTAGAACCAAGTGGCATAAGACGTTTATTAATGGAGATAAATAAACATTATTACTTTAGCAGCATTCATAACTCAAAAGCACAGTTTTGATAACCATCAAGACAATAGATTTCCTTCCATAACGGGGCTTAAAACCGCAGACAAACGTTCAACTGCAGAAAATATAATGCGAAGGCATTGCCATGACAACGGATGTATTCCAGCGCGTTATAGAAATGCATGAGCATCGTGCCTCGAGTATAAAGTGTACACAGACGTGAGCTAAGCGACTTTAGCGCAAAATGTGTGAGATCGTTCGAAGGTGAAAGGGAAGAGCAATAACCGGTTATCTGATAAATCGCAAATTGCCGACACGAGCATATAGGGCCTAATAATTATTGTCACCGCTGGGCAAACATACAGGGATAACGATAATGATGTATTTGAAGAAATCATAGCCTTGCTACCAGGCGGAAGTAATTGACAGTCGTTGGATCGAGCTTATCCCCTTGTTCCGAAAGTTGGCTAAAATCGAAGAAGATTATGGACTTTGATAGGCACTTATACGAGCAAGACTGTTCTCAAGACAAGGCTCAATTAAGAGGCTTTGAGTGTATGTGTATGTGTGTCTTCGTAAATATATTGTAAATCGTACTCATGAGCAGTGCTCCGTGAAAGACGCTATTAAATGACACGAACATGCGATGTTAATATTGTTCAGCTGTCGTACCATATACAGACATTTCATTTCATTGCAGATGGTTCACTAGTGTCACAGTTTTAAGAGCAAACCTTATCGTTACTATGTTAGCAAATCATGACCTATCTTGGTCTTAAACTTTCTGTGAGTATATAATCTGTGATAAACGTCATGAAATGACATGAACAGCGATGTTAATTGTTTAGCCTTCGTACCCTATATTTTTATACAAATATTTTCTTAGTTTGCAAAATTAATGGTTCACCAGTGTCACAGTTTTAAGAGCAAACCTCATATCGATATCATGCATTGTCATCAAATATAATTATTACCCATCTGGGACTTGAACTTACATGTCATAATGTTCGATTTTTTTTTTTTCGAGCCGTCTGATTTTTGAGATTATTGACGCCCTTCAGAGGGGGCCAAAGATGAAGAAATGTGTGATGATTATGGTGCATTCCCTATACTTATATAGGAGGACTTACATGTAAATACATGCTTGAGAGGGCGAACCCATTAGGGTCTCTTTTCGGGAAATGCACGTTGTTTAATATGATACGATAGCTCACGCTAATGATGCAAAGTCGCCGAGAGCACAAGATCGGGGAAACGTTGGAATTTCAAAGCAGACAACTTCCTTGTATAAGCTGAACAAAATATTCTGCAATATGAAAGTGTATGTGTGACGTGTGTATAGAAGTGTGTAATTATATATTGTGACACATTACATTCAATACATCTCACCTTTGCTGTCACTTAAACCACCACTGTGTGTTAGTTATACCTCGCCAGGTTGACGTGCGTCACTTTCTATTCAACAAATTTCACAAGCGCGATTGATGTATCCAAGAACGACACTAAGCAGTGAAAACGCACGTAATGCAAGGCAGCAAGAGGACTGTTTCCATGGAAACGCGCTCAAGTGAAGTTTTACTAATATTATTATAAGACATTACGCCGTTATCACGGGAAGCCTTATTGCTCTGAAATACAGTCGCCGAGGGGAGACTAAATTCCGACTGAAAAAAACAAAACAAAACACGAAAACAATGTCGAACGTTTGTCAATTCAACGGGCGATAGCTGCTTAGTCCCAGTGTATAAGCTCTCAACCGGCTGACCGCTTGGTGGCGACAAAATGATTACGCATGATCACGTGAAGGATGAAAGAAGATCTCCTTGGAAAAGGGTCTTTAACTTTGAGCTATGAAGGCAGTAGAATCCCCCCCCCCCCCACACACACACACACACACAATAGAAACCTCGAGAATACGGTCTAGCATGTTTACACCCGCTTTTAACGTTTTCTATTTTCAAATCATCTTTCTGTTCACTTACCCTACTCAAGTACAGCTAAAAATGAGCGAGCGAGCACTCGAGAGTATATTGTCATTTTCACATTTAACCGGAAAGCGAGATACATTCACATCAAGACTAACTTGACACACGTTAAGATAACAATCCATAGACTGATTACATTGACGACTATACTGACTAAACATACATAGGGCCTACTAGAAATCAATGGTTTTTCATTATAGTGATATCCAAGAAGGAAGTTTTACCCTCAAGCCGTATCACTTGGAACCGAGACGTGAGTGTACATACATAGCTTCTAGAACTTTGCATACACGTGACAGTGAACATTATTTTTTTTTTTGTAAAGTCGCCGAAGAGCTACAATCTGACTTCATAGCCTGAAGTTAAGGCGGAGTGCATTCGACGATTCATGTTATCTACTTTCTATTCACTCACTCCTAAAAGGAGAAATACTTGTTGAAACCGGCGAGCGAGCGAAGAAAGCGCTCAAGAATGTACACTTTCATGTAAGAGGAGAGCGAGATTTACATTAACAGAGAGACTAACTCGGAACATAAGTATCGTGATAACAATCCGTGGATTGATTACGTCGATAATTATTTTGACTATATGGGTCAGACATCCACGGTTTTCGATAGTGATACCCAGGAATGAACAAGGAAGTTCCACCACCCTCGAGCCGCATCACCTAGAACGGAGAAGTGAATTGTACTCGACCAGAACTTTGAATACGTGACAGTGAGATATTTTTGTAACAAAAATTCTCCAATTGAAACAGTTAGGCTACAGGTCATAGTCTCTATAGTTAAGGCGGCGTGGACAAAACGGGATGGACGTGAGACAACACGGTGAGAAGGGATGGGCAAACGTGAAGGGACGTGAAGGGACGTGATTGCCGTGTATACCGTGCCAGATCTTTAAACTGTCAAAAAAAAAAAAACAATGTTCAGGCAGCCCCGGTGCTAATGAGAAACCTTGTACGCCGCATTAAAACGGGGTGACCACAGCAAAACGTGATAGCACGTAATATGCTGTATAACAAAACTTGGAGGTGGTCCGTAGTAGTCTTCATGATGGGGGTGGGGGACGGGACAGCGCGACAAAGTGTGGCACCTTTACGTTTAAGCTACTTCGAAAAATATGACAATGAGCCTTGCTTGTTTTCGTCCGTCGGGATTTCCGGGGATGTACGTGCGATTTGGATGAGAAGCAAACATTTTTTAGTTTGTTACATACATTTTTTTTTTCCACAGAAAGTGTTGCACTTGGTGTTGCTTATCTGGCATGAAGACCGGGATATGAAGAGTCGGATGTGGCGATGACACGTTGAGTAATGACACAGCGTCCGGGGATTAGGACAGTGTGCGATTCGAAAAACAAGAGAACGGGCCATGGTAATCTTTGGGGTGTATGTGAAGTTCAAGCCTTGCGGCAAAGGTTCAAAGTTGATACTAAAAGTTGTCGATGTATCCCTCAATTTCGGCGCATCGTGAGATTAAAACATCGACTCTTCTTCAAAAGAGTAAACAGACTTATTCCCATCATATATCTAAGTCGTCACTACTGTGTATGGGTATTACGATGACGGAGTAACCGATACTTTTCAGGCAAAATTTGTGCTTCCGCGGGGGAAAATATCAGAGGAAAGAAAAATAGACACACGTGTCAGCTATATGGCTATGGCAATGATGGTGAACTTTTAAGATTGAGGGTCCTTTGACTTTTGTCCTATATTTTGCCTGAATTGCAGGCAAAGTAAACGACACATAAGAAAATAAATAACTAAAGAAAAAGTGGGAGAGAAAATGTCCTGTACATTGGGAAACAGGCTTCAAAGCTCTCCTCATCGGAGGTCACATTGAACTATAATTGACCCACGCAGCTACCCAAATGTTACCTTTCTTTCTCTGTCTTCATTTTTCTTTTCTTTTTGTTTATCTTCTTTCTGTCTTTCTTTCAAGTATCGCATCCAACAATGGAGGTAAATACTGCGATGAAGTAAATGTTCTACTCTGCACGTAGGCCTAACAGTCGACTTACGGTGATGCAGGCCTTCTTGTGTTATTGCTCACATCCCAGTATCTTCAAGGATGAATAAATAAAAGGATTCGTGTGAAACATCAACATATCTTTTCACCAAGTAGTTTCCCCAGTAGATCTATAAGGCGTGGATATTCTCAAACATCATTCATGACGCAAAAATTGAAAGAACCAATGAAAAGCGCATTGATTCGACCAATGAAACACATTGTATTTGTGAATAGAATAATTTATTTACGTAGCACGAAGTTCATCATGGCCTTTCCCATTGATTGTACAGGACATCCGATACCTATCGACAGCCCCTGATCCAGTGATTTCACGCGATATGTGTATAGGTTGCATGCTTCTTTTCCTTTGTCATTGACAAGAAATGTAACGAGTACCAGGAATACATTCAGGACACACCTTCTCTCTGGTCCGATATGCGAATACGCGTAAAACCGCAGGAAAAAAAAAACACAACAACTTTATAAAACCCCATGGAAATGCGCGGGTCTTGAATAGTTTAAAGGAAAACCTGTAGGCAGAGTATGTGTCCACGTGATTGTGTGTGAGCCTCGAGTTCTCCTGTGTTCCCTTTACCGGTAGAATTGTCTTTTTGTGACACTTAATAGGAGACCTCACTTCATAAAGGGAGTTGTTTGAATAGATGTTGTGAAAGCAGAGCAACAAATTGACGAACCTCTAAGAAACTTGGACCAGCAGTTTACCTGGAAAGTTACGAGAGCGAACATCAGTGAGTTATATGACAAGGAATTTTTTGTTTCGTCGTCGTATTGCTTGCGTCAGTTTTCTCTTCGCTTCCCTAAGTGACGGATCATGACGTCACGTCACATTTTGTCTTTGATCTTCGTCGTCCATTCTGAGTACAGGGGGCTCTTCTGAAGGCGCGAATCACTCTTGAAGATGAACGGGCCAATCATGCTCTCGGTTTTGTCGAAAAACAACGACGAATGAATAAAAGAATGAATGAATGGCTGAATGAATGAATGGACTACTAAATAGGATGGATGGATATATGACCCAATGATACATTAATGAGTGAATGGATGAAACAATGAGCGACAAAAAAAATAACTGGATAAATGAATCGTTTTGTTCTCTTTTACAGAAGCATCCAAACACCAGTTCATCGCAGCATGGCCAACCTGAACAAGAAGAAGTATGACACTGACGAAGACTACCCGATCATGGAAGGCAACAGGACCTTCATGGCTAAAAACCTCAGCAAGGCGCTCTACAAGAAGTTGAGGGATGACCCTACATCCAGTGGCTTCACCATCGACCAGTGCATTCAGAACGGTGTGGACAACCCAGGTAAGAGTGCCGCCCCGTAATTGCTGAAGTGAGATTTGATAGAATATTTTCTCATGACATTTTGTTTCTCCTTTTCATCTTGAGCCAGCCATGGTAGCAAAAATGTTTAAACACTCAAGTTCATTCAAAACTGGACAGATGCTACCGAAACAGTGTTTTGGTGGCATTGTTCTCTTTACGTGTCGGTAAATCACAAAAAGTCACCATGACCTTGAATAGATTAACTGCTTTTTGAAAAAGCATCATAGTATTACCATCAATCCTTCCAGCATTCACATGTAAAGAATAGTTTCATCAGAGTTTGCTGAACCACATATACCACAAAAATAAACATTTGTCGGTGGATGATCTTTCAACTTGTGAGTAAATGAAACAAAACCCGTTTTGCACCAATTATGATACAGGCCTATTGTCAGTGAAGAAAACTACATTGGAAAATTAGCACGTATACTTGCCGTCAAGAAAACTGAGCGTGGCTAGAAAAAGAAATCAGTTCTTAACCAGTCAATGATTTATGATTTATGGCCGTGATAGGAGTATCTCATGGATTCATTTTCCTCGTTTGCAGACTTCACCTTGGGAATCCTCGCTGGAGACGAAGAGACCTACACCAAGTTCGCTGAGCTCCTGGACCCCTGCATCCAGGATTACCACAATGGCTTCAGCAAGGACCGTAAGTAACCATGGAAACGTCACTCTGCTCAAAACCTTAATTGGGGATAAAAGAACTTATCATTTCGTGATTTGGACCTTTTTTGGTACCACAAACTGAAACAACAAACAAAAATTGAGAAAATCACTAGTGAGATGTTTTCTCTCATACGTAAAATCAACTCCTGCATATCTCGTCATTTGTCTTTCAGAATGACACGTAATGTCTTGTGTTTGTGTAGCGTATCGTTAACTCTGTAGATTGCATTAATGGGGAAAGTCGTGTGTCTCGGTGTGCTGTTTTAAGCACATTTCTGATGCGAGCATGTTAACACCATGCGATTACTTTATCTGACTTCTTTGGACCCCGTCTTGTCGCAGAGAACCACGTGACCGACCTGGACGTGAACAAGATCAAGGACGACGTCCTGGACGAGAAGTACGTCATCAGCTCCCGTATCCGTACTGGACGCAACCTCCGCGGCTTCTGCCTCAGCCCGTTCGTTTGCCGTGCTGAAAGGAGGAAGATTGAGAAGCTCGTCTCTAGCGGTGAGTCTCACAATACCACGTGCTGGCGTTTCCATGGTTACTCCTTCCCTCCCCATCCCCTGGAGACTAATTTGACGGGGAGAGCTGCGCCTACGTGCGGCGTGAAAGTGTTCGTTTTGTTTGTTTCTTTACTGAAAGTAGATTGACAAGCTGGAAAGCACTGCTACCTATAATCAAGTCACATTTTTACTATAGCTTTGTTGTAATATTCTAGACATTGACCATGATTGTTCTGCAAGCATGCGGTTGTGACTTGTGAATTGTAAATCATCTCATAATTTTATGATAAATGCATATTAATAAGGATTTTTTTTTTCATCATACGACCGGGCTATCAGGAAACACTGATAAATTTTGTATTAAAGACCACAACTGAAAAATTCTCCATTGAGGATGATATTTCAGGGTTAGAACTATACGATCAGAGAGATTCTTGCCAGCATGATTATAGTCGACAAATCTCAAATCTATTTTTCGTTACCATTCTGTGCGAATGTCAGAATTGGTATCTAAATATATTTTGCTTATAGATTTTGAACCTCGCAGTGGTCCTTCGAAAGGAAATCGTCGGAATAATTGATAACAATTTGTCAAATGGCAATGAATAAAACTGGTTTTGTAAGAGGGCTAAAAGGCAAGATTTTGACCGCATGGCGATTTTCAGACCCAGCTATCGAAGTGCATGTTGGAAATGAGAAGAGGGAAAAACAATGTCATGTTTATCCTGATAATACAAGCGAAATCAATAATATCTCGTGGTCACAGATGTAGATTTATAAAGGTTATTAAGTGGTCGCTGTAGAAGGGTTTGACTTATTATCTTTTTTTTCTCTTGGTACAGCTCTTGACTCGCTAGGCGGTGAGCTGAAGGGCAAGTACTACGCTCTGCCCACTCTGTCCGAGGCCGACCAGAGGCAGCTGATCGAGGATCACTTCCTGTTCGAGAAGCCAATCTCCCGCCATTTCACGTCAGGTGGTATGGCACGTGACTTCCCCGACGGCCGTGGAATCTGGTGCGTGTATAGATGGGATGATGTAATCAATAATACAAAAATTCAATTTTCTAGCATAATGAAAGAGCACTCGGTTAACCGCTTTCAGAAAGCAGGGGGAATAATATTGCTACCCTTAACATACGTCCGTATCAAATTGATGGAATGTGTAACTTTTATGAAAAAAAAAGAATTTTTCTTGAATTCTCTTTATATTATCTTTACATTGTTGTCCACATATACGTCATAACCTCTACTAGTCTTCTCATCCAGCGGTTCCAACACCAAAACTTTACAAATTCCCAACTTTTGCATCGATTGTCCGATTTTCCTCAAACTTTCACTAGTGTGTTCTACTAATGTTGCTACTTTGACTCAATCCACATTTCTCTTGGGTTTGGGTTTCCTTTAAGCTCTGAATCTCGGAGGAAGCGGGGACCCAGTATTTAACATCTCGGAAAGCAGAAGACAACATGTTTCTCAGTCTACAATTTGTGCCCCGTCTATGTACAAGGTGTCTGGTACAATCAATTTCTCCTTGTAAAATATACATCTTTTTATCCCTTTATCAAACACCCACCAAGCAGATAATAAATCATCAATCTGTAAAGGTAATGATTACTTGATCATTGATCATAATGCACCAGTTCAAAAGCTATATTCTCTGGCAGTTCTCATTTTCACAAAGTAAAATTATACTCGAACTCTTTGTCGCACTCTTAGAAAGAACGATGAAAGATCTTGATGTATTTTGTTTCTTCGCTCTCGTGCAGGCATAACGACAAGAAGAACTTCCTGGTGTGGGTCAACGAGGAGGACCACACTCGCATCATCTCTATGGAGAAGGGCGGCAACATGAAGAACGTCTTCAAACGCTGGGCCTCTGGCCTCAACCAGGTGAGGGTGGCCCCTCTTGATCCCATCGGTGATACAGAGAAAGAATTCTCGGAATCTCGCAAAATATTGGACTGATGATGAGCATGATAAAATGAAAGATGATTTGGGAAAAGCCTTCTCTGTGTCAAACTGAGATTCCCTATGGATCTATTCCCGAGTAACCGATAATAAGCTGTAAAATCCACATCACTTTAACTGCTAATCAAACTGGAAATCCTTGTTAAATCCATGAAGTCATTGAAAGGTATGACTCGATTTTTGAACTGACCGTCATTTCATCTTCAGCTCTTTAGATTGTACTGCTTTTCCATAATCTATACTGAGCATCCATTATGTCTTTGCTCTTAGAAAGTTCCTGAAATTTTATTTATTCTTTTATCAGTCGTTTAAACGTCAGAGCTATTATGAGCCCAAACTGGATATTCATGTCCAAAAAAGCATTTGACATCTTCTCTTTCAAACCGATATCTTACAGAGGATTGTTGAGTGAAAACTATTGTGAAGTGGAAATGAAAAGGGATGAAACATATACTAACCAGTCCTTCAAATTTCATGGCTTTATGGGTTGTGTGCAGGTGGAGGAGCACATCAAGAAGAACGGATCGGAGTTCATGTGGAGCCAGCATCTCGGCTACATCCTGACCTGCCCTAGCAACCTCGGCACCGGGGTGCGTTGCAGTGTCCACGTCAGGATCCCCAAACTGGCCGCCATCGATAAGGAGGCTAAGCTGAAGGAGATCTGCAAGAAGCTCCGACTCCAGGAGCGTGGCACCTGTAAGTCTCCCCTGCTGTGGAGTTAACCATCTCCAAACTTCCTCCTCGTTACTATCCTTTGAAGTGCAGATGGTGGTGGAAATAATTGGGTTAATAGCAGTCCAGTGTGGGGTATACAGGGTAGAAAGACAGATTTATTAGTAATCTCGGAACCTTCAGTTAAACTCGCTACAATCCAGGCTCATTACTTTGTAAGTAATGAATCTTAATTTCTTGCTTTGGTTTCTTTCTTTCTTCATGGAGAAATACCCTACTTTATTTAATTTCTAGCTGTAAATCGGTCGTAATTCATGGCAAAATAAATCCTGTATATAATAAATTATGGATATATTTTTTGTGTTCAAGGAGGAAGACGAAGTAAACTATGAGTTCATAGATTTTATGAATAACAGCAAATTATTCATATGTTCCCGTTTTAACCTGAATTCATGACCTGTTTGCAGCGCCATTTCTGCTCGACTGTATGTCCCGAGGTTGTAAACGAGTTGAATATGAATCGCTACTTCTCCTTATTCATTGTAACTCTAATCTCACGTCTTCTCACTTCCGTCTCCTAGCCGGAGAGCTGACCGAAGCCGTGGGCGGTGTCTACGACGTCTCCAACCTGGACCGTCTGGGCACGTCCGAGGTCGAGCAGGTCAACTGCGTCATCGACGGCGTCAAGCTCATTATCGAAATGGAGAAGCGGCTCGAGAAGGGCGAGTCCATCGATGATCTCATTCCAAAATAAACGCATCGTTTCTAATACATCAACCGCTAAAAAAAGCATAATTACTACAAAGAGTCTTATGCCCACACTTGTTACATCCAGATAGATAATGTGTATTTCCCTTTGCGGCTAACATGGCAGCAACTGCACATGAAAAAAAAAATCTCTTAAAAGAGAACGCTAGAAAACACACATTGTGTTTACTTACGCCGCACCATGGAATAGTTCTATTTGTCCTGTTTTCTCTTTGTTGAAACAAAATAATAAGGAAGTGAAACCAAACTCGAATTGCACAACACCCTTTCACGCATCACTAATTTGTTGTGTAAATCTGCTTGAAGCAATTACAATCGTTTATAGTATTGTCTCGTTCGTCTTTTGGCTGTGTCAGTCGAGTTCAAATTGCGACATGTAACCAAAATAGGTATTTCCAAAGACAGTGGAGATTTCTCCAGCACGGGAGAATCTAAACGAAGTGTGCAGACGCTCGAATAGACCAGCATAGTGGCTTTCCAAAGAATTAACGTGGTACCATCAGTACCACAAAACGGCATTTTTACAATGCTTTTGACAATGGTGAATTTGATCCTATCACTAGTTTCGTTTCCATCGCAAACGATGAACTTACACAAGCCAGTCAATTGTTTTGTTCCGTGTAGCAGGGTTCTTATGATTTCGTTTGAAGCTAATTATTTGGACATGAGTGCTTGCAGTTTAATTTCATGTAGAGTGTAGCTTTCACCTCTTTTCTTTTTAATAGTGCTTTTTTGTTAGTATACTTTGTGACATTTATTCTCAAAGAAAGACTATCTACTTCAGATCATGCCGTATGAAAATCACATGTGAAGTAGGATAATCCTGGAAAATCCTCCCACGCGAATGAGCGCATACATTTGCCAGAGCAACACCAAGTGGTGTGCGACAATGCCCTCAAGGAGATGCACAAAGTGTATAGACTTCACAAACCCTACAGAGAACTATTTATCAAAGTTAAACTTTTATTCCACGTCCTTGCGTTTGCCCTGTGTACATTGGATATTTGTGAAATAAAGATATATCAGCGGTTTCCCGTGACTAACTTACTGTGGATGACCGATTCTTGTGTTATTCTATTGAGTTTGCTCGTGTGTGTGTGTGTGTGTGTGTGTGTGTGCGTGTGTGTGTGTGCGTGTGCGCGTGTGCGTGCGTATATGCATGCGTGCAAAAGCTCACTGGTCTAAATTGAAGTCACAGTATAACAAAAAAGGAAAGTAAAAAAGACATATGTACACAAAATCAAAAAATGTTATCTTCTCAAAATCAATCAGCAAAACCGGTGCATATCCTCTCTCAGCCTTTTTCTCCCTCTTCATCTCTCTTTCTCATTTCAAAACTTTTAGGCGACAGATGAAAACTTGCATCCTTAGTACATGGAATAGTTAATGTATTACACACTCAAATGGACATGGACGTGTCAGTAATCAGTGTTCCTGAAAATAATGGAAATGAGACAGAAGTTTTCCCGATGGATGGACATGCAAGAAAGGCTTTTAAGTATATAAACTTGAAAAACAACTGATCTCAAAAGCTGCATCAGGAACACGAAAATAACAAGATCTTTACCTCCAGAGTCCTTTCACCATTATCTTAATGGTAATTTTATTAAGTATTTGATACCAGTGATAGTGTTTCTTCCTGCAAAACAATTCTTGCAGCTTTCATAAATCTCACAGGATTACCTTTTCTTTACCTTTTCTTCTTTTTTTTTCCTTTCTAAGGTCATAAGCTGGCTCAAAGGCTTCCTGAAGTCAGACTGCACTGTACATGCACACACAAATGTATCCAGAATACAATCACATTCTTCAGATAATGAAGCAGATGGGAGAATACCATAAACAGATTGGGGTGATTGTACTATATTAAACTGGCGGTAGCAAATAAAAAATCCCTGTTGCAGTACACTGTAGTAAAGTTTTTAATGAAATTTTACATATGTTGGACCCTAAAGAATGCATGGCAGTAGCAATAACCACAGTAAGCAATGATCTTTAACAGCCTCTGAACGACAGACTTCAAAACATGGATTGATCTTTTTAAATAAAACGGCAGTTGAAAACAGCCAAGCAGATAGTAGTAATTTACATGGAAGTGCTGCATGAATGGCTTTTCTTAGTTTGGTTGACAGAAAACACAATCACTTGTACAGTCTGATACATACATCCTATACTAGGTCATGCATGAATATCAATGAAGCAATTTTCATGAAAGCCTATCCAGATTTTGAAATATATGTACCTTACCTACAAGCCAATTAAGAATTTCAAGACAAGTCTGCAATGACCTTTATCTGCACATACTCGGATTGTAACAGTGAACTGGCTCATGCCTGAAATTCCCCTAATTAATCCCATGGTACAGCATGATGTCCAATAGAAACCTTACTATTCATAAATGGACACACTCCTGAAAGAGACGCCACAATTTCCCCCCTCTTTCTCAAAGGTCAACTGCTGAGTTTAGACCAGACTGGGAAAATATAAATGATGTCTACCTGTCCATCACAACACACAACCCATAAACAATCTTTCAGAGGCAGTATTGACTTTCTTTGTATTTTGCAAGCTTATGATGACTCCATGACGTCTTACAAATATCCCCATGGATCACAATATGCTGGATTCTCATAATTTATTCATAGGGAGGAATACTACCTACTAACTACTAACTACTACTACTACTAACTACTTCTACTAACATTGAAGTGATCCTAGGATGGGCCAAAATTTTATTCAGATCTTCCCAACTAAGTAAGCTGTCTAGTTCACACACAGATGAAATGTTTTACATAATACAATACCAAACAAGAACGGGAAAATACCTGACAATTCTTACTGGAGGTAAAAGCAGTCTCTGGTACAAATTTGGTTCATTGTTCATCATGATTAGTCACTGCCATCATGAAGTTCATCAGTTTCATGATGCCAGTCTAATTTGGAAACTTTGAAGAATGTTTTTTCAGTATAGCGTTTTTAGGTATGTCTGCACAATTTGAAAAACGTGCCAGTACAGTATCTTACAAACAAGATTGGTCTCCATATTTTTCATATTCTGAATAATGATTAAAAAAAAAGTGCTCTTCACCGACAGAGGGACATATCTTGAAAGTTTGTAGAACTGCTGCAGCTTCCTCGTATCTTTCATGAGTATTATGTGAATGCATCACCAAGATTGTTAATACGTACGCCTCAATGATTCCATACACATGAAACCAAGAGATATCTGTGCTCCAGAGAATACAGCTAGGGACTTTCAAATCTATCTGTTTACTGGTAGTTTGCCCATTTATTTCTACCCACTGCAAATCCACATTACCACTAAAGAGAGAGACAAATGTGAGATATTTCATCATGGTGTTTAAAATATGACAGGATGGCTAGCTTTAAACAGTTCCTTGTATCTGGCACGGATCTATATATGACGCCAGTATGGACATCTAACATTTCTCTATAATACCATGAGACTGGTCATCATGGAAGTCACATAAAGTTGATATTCTTTAAAATCTCCAGAATCTAACTTTCCACTAACGTTCAATATGGCCTGCTTTAGTTTCCCAAATGGCCACCGAGTGGTATAAAAACTAGCAGGAAAACATTTTTGAGAGGGTGGGCTTTGAAGTTCAGATGGAGTGAAGCATGCAGAAGATAAGGTATTCAAATATGAAAGGATCATTCAAAACACAACATTCTAAACATATTTTAGATGAACCTCACTTTTGACATTCTTTTTTTTTTTCCCCAACAAGATTGCTTAATCAGACATGTGTGTTGGCTTTAGAGTAGGGAGGTAACCCTGTTTAGAGTTTGCAACCTTTATTACTTAGGGCAACAAGGTGACAAGTCATACATGAGTGAGCTAACTAAACCTTGTCCTCAATGATTCCTTCCTGTAAGTCAGCATCCTCGAAATCAATTCACCATCTCCTCCTGCTTGAAGTCACTGTCATGGCTGGCAAACTCCGGAGGTGAGAAGAGGGCATCCTTCAGCATGTGCTGCGGAATCTCTGACCCCCTGACCCTGATAACGTAGCACGCATCCTCCATCTTCTTCAGGCTCTGCCGCATAACGGACGACTTGCGCACCATCTCTCTCCCGGCAAGGTTACCGATGAGCTGGAAACCCTCATTAATGGCCCTCGTGAATGAGACGAGGTGGAAGGGTCGTTCCAGGTCGCCGCCACCAATGGTGTTGATGCACAGTCGCATCAGCTCCCCGGTAAAGTCTGCGAGTCCCAACATGTACTCCAGAGGAGGCAGTTCTAGGGATGTTGATGCCCCTTCTGTTTCTGTAGCTGATTCATTACTGGCAGTACTCGAGGACGCAGAGGGCTTGATATCGGTCGTTTCCTCACTTTTTTTACCCGAGTCTTCTGTCCGGCTCAAGGCTTTCTGCTCATCTTCCTATTCATGAGGAAACAAGTCAGTCAGGGTTATAATTACGTTGTTGACTGATAGATGCTATGTCACTTTTATAAATATGTGCCATTTTGAGTCCATTCGGTGTATGCCTTGCAAAACCCGCATTCAAATTTGCACTAGATGCCTACTACCTAACCATTGGTATGACATTATCACATGGTGTTGGTCTGCTATATTCTTTCTCCACTGCTACATACGGTGCAGTAAACTCTGGAGCTTACTACAAACATAGGCAATGACAAATAATAAGATGCCTAAAAGCTGAATGACAGAGCCCAAACTTCAGGTGATTGCTCAGAATAAAATTAAAAAATGATGGATCAATGAATGCTGAATTCTGTGTGGACCTACATAATATAGAGTGGGGAATTTCCCATTAAAATGCACAGAGGAACGGGTAAAGAGGGCAAAAATTCCCATTGGGGGAAAACAAGGTAGGAAATTACTCACAGCTCATCTTACATTTGACGTAGTGTCCCTCGTTTTGTCGCACTGCTTGAAAATAAATCTGGAAGCGATTTCTTTCCTTGAAATCAGTCTTTCCTCCTTGAGGTAGGAACAGAAGGACAATGCTTCGACGTATTCCTGCAGGCCGGGGGAAAACGCCCGCAAGAACTGATGAAGGTCTTCGCCCTTGAGGAAAGATATCATCATGAAATGAATGAATGCTACAAACAACCGCCAAATCACCAGCTATGACCAGATTCAATATGGGCCCCCTCGTTCAGGGCTGCAATTATTCTTGTTTATTTAATCACTTTGTATTCCTATCATGATGGAACTTGTTCAACAGAGAACATTATTACATAGATGCATTTGCAATATACCTTCCTTTGATAATTAAAACAAAAACAACTAGAAATGTCGCTTTGGCGACTGGTATGCCTCCGCCATAATGCATGATTTTCCCAATAGGTCTAGATAGTACATGTGGACAATGTGTGATTACATTTTCACAAAATTGGCAAAATATTGAAATGACAAGTTTGTCACAAATGTGTTGAATGTTCACCTTCCTTGACCTAGGTTTAATTGGATGAATAGGAGAGCATGTATCTAGGGATTTAAGGACTTTAATTCGACTTTGACCCATTCATACATTTAGGCATTGAGTAATTTTCAAGGTACAGGTGTAGAGAAAAAGTGCAATTTCTGAATTGAATAGTAAATTGTTACCATTTTCATCTGGCCCTTGACCCTAAAATTCATAAGATAATCACTTTCAGGTAGAACATGCAAAATATGTACTAAGTTTCAAGATAACTTGAGCCACTTCCGAGATATGGAGGAAAAAGTTAGTTCAGCACTTTCACTTGATCTTTGACCTTTTGACCTTTGAGGCAAAAAAAAGAAGAAAAAAAAAAAACTTTCCAGAGAATTTCTATTAGGTTACACATGTATGCATACACCAAATGTAAAAAAAAAAAATAACCCTGCTGGCATTGCATGATAGGAGGGAAATAGTAAAATTTTGAAGTGTTGCACTTGACCTTTGACCCCTGACCTTTGACCCCATGAACCCTACATTCTCTATATAATCACTTCCAGTCAGTATATGTATATACTACGTTCCATGAAGATACCTTGAACAATTTTCCAAGGTATGGAGAAAAAAAAAGTTTTGATATTTTTACTTGACCTTTTGACCTTTGACCTCATGACCCAAACTTTCACCGAGAATCTTGATTGGGTAATACATGTATACACTAAGTTTCAAGAAAATATCTTCAGGCATTCAATAGATATGGTGGAAATAGTGAAATTTTATGTATTTGACCCTGACCTTTTGACCTTTGACCTTTGATCTCATGACCCAAACTTTCACCAGAGAATCTTAATTGGGTAATACATGTATACACTAAGTTTCAAGAAAATATCTTCAGGCATTCAATAGATATGGTGGAAATAATGAAATCTTATGTATTTGACCTTGACCTTTTGACCTTTGACCTTGAGCATGTGCACCCAAAAGTTGATAGGCACAACTTCACCCCCTAATACACATACATGCCAAGTTTCATTAGGATACCTCAACAGGTTTTGATAGTTACCTTGTCCACAAAATTCATTACGGACGGACGGAAGGACGGACGGACGGAAGGACGGACGGACGGACGGACGGACAACCCGAAAACATAATGCCTCCGGCACCACTTTGTGGCGGAGGCATAAAAACAAACCGTTTGTCAAATACAAGATGAGCACTTTGGTAAAGTATAGCATGAGCAAACACCAATGTTCTATCACACTTAATAATGTGAAAATCTTAGCAGTTTTGATAAACATCTACACACTTGTAAATCACAAATACTAACAAGAGACCCAGGGGTCACGCGCTCACCCGAGTATCGCAACTTCACCTTCCATGCATTCTTGCAGACTCTTACCTGAGAACATTGGAAATTTATGGTGGAGGTAGCTTTGAGAGTGGGGGCATGGTGTCCATTTACATATTCCATCACACCGGTAAAAAATACCTACCAAGTACACTGTACTTTATAGAATGTTGGATTATGCAGCTTGGGCAAAAAAGACTTAAAGCCCCATCACCTTTGATTAGAACTAGAGAAAAATATTACTGAATATTCATTGATTTAGGAGGTTTGGACCCCCTGGGGCCCCCAAGGAAAACATGGTGCCCATTCAAATACTTTGAAATCTTATTCCCATGGGACTACCTGCCAAGTTTGGTGAAAATTTGTAATAGGGTTTTCAAGAAAAAGATGAAAATTTACAATGTCGGTCAAAATTTAGGCCCCCTGGGGCCCCCCAAGTGGGGCATGGTGCCCATTTGATGGAATTGAGATTCTATCCCCCTAGAGATGCTACCTGCCAAGTTTGGTGAAAATTTGTGATAGAGTTTTCAAGAAAAAGATGAAAATTTACAATTTCGGTCCAAATTTAGGTCCCCTGGGGCCCCCCAGGTGGGCCATGGTGCCCGTTTGATGGGAATGAGATTCTTTCCCCCTAGGGATGCTACCTGCCAACTTTGGTGAAAATTCATAATGGCATTTTCAAGAAAAAAAAAAAAAAATGGGCCCCATTAGGACCCCTCCCCACCCCCCTCCCCTGGGTCCCAAGGGGGGCACCCCTGATTCCGCCATGAACAAACTTGAAACTACAATCATCAATGTACTAATTCATAGTATTAACTTAGCTCTATCCCTTCTGGTTATGAGAAGAAGATTTTTAAAGATTCCTTAATTTTGGGGGGTTGGGGCCCCTCTGGGGGCCCCCAGGTGGGGTATGGTGCCCACTTGAACAAATGGAGATCCTATCCTCCTGGGGATGCTACCTGCCAAATTTGGTGAAAATCGGTCAAGGGGTTCTCAAGAAGAAGATGAAAATGTAAAAAGTTTACGCACGACGCACGATGCACGATGCACGACGCACGCCGGACGCCGGACGAAGAGCGATCGCAATAGCTCACTTGAGCCTTCGGCTCAGGTGAGCTAACAAAGCTATGTACATTTCACATCTCACTCTAATTACCTGAAACACAACTCAAATTACTTTGCTAATATAAATGACCAGGAGGAGTCATCCTCTGGATCCTCACCTTACTCATCCCATAATCTAAATGTTTTGTACACACTGAGTTTTTGCACATAACAATGAATATATTTTAGATTTGATCTTGAGCTTCAGACTTGAAAGTTGTACCTCTAACCTCCATTATATCTTTAGTCAGTTTGTCCTATGATTCTACCAGAACAAACTTGTTGGATACTCTTCCAGTTTTTGCTTAAAAGAGCCTTGACCAATAATTGCCATAATTTCATCAGTGATTTGCTCTAATGTACTCAATAACATTTCACCTTCATGAAATTCTTCCGTCGAGATGTTTTTATTGCAACTGATTGACAAATTGCCCTACATCGACGTAAATAAGCACTGAATTGATCAGTGTTTTAGTAGTAGCCATGATAAAAAAATCATGGGCGTACATACTCGAGCAGGATTCGAACCTACGACCTCCTGATCACCGGACAGGCGTCATCTCCACTAGACCACCGAGCTTTCGCCCGACAGCAAGTGTTGGTTCTAATCCTTATAGCATGCAGCGGGTACTGCTTTGTTATTCAAATTCATGAAATTCTTCCGTCGAGATGTTTTCATTGCAACTGATTGACAAATTGCCCTACATCGACGTAAATAAGCACTGAATTGATCAGTGTTTTAGTAGTAGCCATGATAAAAAAAATCATGGGCGTACATACTCGAGCAGGATTCGAACCTACGACCTCCTGATCACCGGACAGGCGTCATCTCCACTAGACCACCGAGCTTTCGCCCGACAGCAAGTGTTGGTTCTAGTATTTGTCAATCAGTTGCAATGAAAACATCTCGACGGAAGAATTTCATGAATTTGAATAACAAAGCAGTACCCGCTGCATGCTATAAGGATTAGAACCAACACTTGCTGTCGGGCGAAAGCTCGGTGGTCTAGTGGAGATGACGCCTGTCCGGTGATCAAGAGGTCGTAGGTTCAAATCCTGCTCGAGTATGTACGCCCATGATTTTTTTTTTATCATGGCTACTACTAAAACACTGATCAATTCAGTGCTTATTTACGTCGATGTAGGGCAATTTGTCAATCAGTTGCAATGAAAACATCTCGACGGAAGAATTTCATGAATTTGAATAACAAAGCAGTACCCGCTGCATGCTATAAGGATTAGAACCAACACTTGCTGTCGGGCGAAAGCTCGGTGGTCTAGTGGAGATGACGCCTGTCCGGTGATCAGGAGGTCGTAGGTTCGAATCCTGCTCGAGTATGTACGCCCATGATTTTTTTATCATGGCTACTACTAAAACACTGATCAACTCGGTGCTTATTTACGTCGATGTAGGGCAATTTGTCAATCAGTTGCAACATTTCACCTGTTTAACATCTATCGTGAAGAATATTGAATACCTCCTGACCTATAAAAGTTGCACAATACACACATTTGGGTACTACAGGAAATGACATTGACCTTTCACCCAGACATTTGCAGAAATATTATGCATGAACACATATGTACATATATGTATACACATATGTACACATATGAGTACGGCCTACAAGAAGAACCTACCTTGAGTTCATGAGCAATCTTGGCAATTAAATTGCTCTCAACTGCTTTCAATTTCTCCTCTGCATCCTTCACTACCTTGTTCCTGCTGGCTTCTCTGCATTACAGAAATAATACACAGCAGAATATTGTGACTGTACAACATAATTTAAACCCTATATTGCATGTTTCATTCTAACATAAAGAGTTTGAAAATATTTTTTCATACCATTGTAAATGGAGCATATTGCACCATATCTGTTGGCTTCAAAATGACAAGCATATCATTGAAAATTAAAAATGAAAATAAAACAGGACATCAGACAAAAAAAAAAGAGAGAAAACAATTCATATACTCTGAAGTTTTATATGGTTCTATATTTTGCATGACAGGATAAGGTACAATAGCAACATGCCTACACACAAAATTTGAACTCTCAATAATTCAATAAGAATAGAATAGAACTCTATGATATCACATTTAATGCAATGCCAATACAAACAATAATGTTCATGATGATATCAATAGTGACAATAAAAAAATTAACAGATTCCACTTTTCATTGAAACTAGTGAATTTCAAATCTTTGAGGCAGCAAGAGTTGGGATTTAGCTCCCTTTGACTTCTGTAATGAATGGACATTGTCATCCTGTACAATCTCTGATGAATATCCTCCTCTCAATTTTATTGTGGTGCTCCTGTAATTGCTGTTGAGAATTTAAACAATCAAGCAAAAATGGGGGTGCTCGACACATCCCTCCACAATTGAATCCTTTCTACCAGTATTTCAATTCTTGATATACATGTACACACGAATGTAATTTACTCACCCATCTATTCTGTGCAACAGGAAAATTATCCTCTTGCTCTCGATTGTGATGTCCCTGCTCAATTTGACCAGCCTCTCATACTTGTCATGCTTTCTGTCCAGTTCAGCTTGGTAGCCTCTGACGGAAACAAAGCAATGACCATCAAAACTGCCATATTACTGACGAACACCATGTGGCTCTGCTTAATATCAACTACATGTTACATCAGCACATCTGAAAATGAATGTTACTGCTTTGACGTCACAGAACACAAGATTTGGCCTAGAGAAATTATGTCCTGGTTGAATTGAAAGGATACTTCAATATCACAAAAGTACAATCAGCCTTCTTCAAATGGATAATCATCAGTTGGTATTATGATTGGATATATAGCATTTCTTACATTACTGTAATTATTTTCAGTATTTAAAAAAAAAAATCACTTGGGCTATATTTCAAGGGCTCTGTAGAACAAGTCAGAACACTGCTCTTGGCAGACAGAAGTCTTTACCTATGTGCAGGTGGTGATTACTTATGTGGAAGCAGTAAAAAGTCATTGCACAATTGATTTTACCAATCAAAGCAGACCATATTTCATCTCCAACAAGTAACTTACTGATTTGTGCCTTAAGTATTGTAGTTGTACTCATTACATTTCTGTTGTCAATTGTAACACAGTGCTTCTCTATGCTGAGGGAAACTGAGACAATCCTCATACATACAACAGTGTACAAAGAGATTGCACAACTTACTTGAAAGCCTGAAGAGCAGGAGTCATTTCTACAGGTTCTACGTTATCTTCCTTTCTCTGCTTTTGATGAGATGGGTGACCTCCTCGTCTGTTCCGCTTGTAGTTACCTTGTGGAGACAGGCCAAGAAATGTGAATTGAAGAATGTCCTCATATATACACTGTGTGTTACTAAGATTAACTTCAGGTAAAAATAGAATGGTTTACTATAAACCAAATTTGAACAGATTCAAGAGAGCTACAATATTTCCCACAGAGAGGGGTAATATAGTAAAGACGGATTACAGTGTTGTCTTTTCACCGTTTTTTGTCCAGAAGTCAAGCCATAAGCCTGAAGGTTGCCTTAAAATTAATGTGTTCCTCAGAACACAAATCAAAATGCTGACAATGCTTACTGAATCTTGTACCTTGTAGTTGATTTCTCTGAAGACATCTGCCAGGAAGGGTTACTCAGGGGTGACGAGAGTGGAGGCGGCACTACTAGCTCAGTATTAGCGGTTAGTTCAATCTGATTAAATTTAGAACTAAATTTATTGTAAACATTGTACTTTTGTAGAATCTAGTACGCATTTATATACACATCCATACTCACGTATCGGCAAACCAGTCCAACTAATTATAGATCTCTGATAGCCCAGGCCAGGTACCGGTATCTAGATCTGCATTTCCTACATTATCATAAGTAGTTAGAATTTCTAACATTGTTAGATGTAATTTACATTACTGCAATACTGGATGGGCTAAGGCTAACCTAGAACTTTTTTTTTTTTTTTGTATTTCTGTTTTTATTGAAAACTATAACATATAGAAATCTATAATGAAACAAAGTACATATCATAGAAAGGTTGCTACCTGTTAAAGTATAATGCTCGATAAATGAACACACAACCAAGACAACTCAATACAATACAACACAACACAACACAACACAACGAAAATGTCTCCCTGCATATGCAGTGGAGTCCCACCATAACAAGAGCCACGGAAATAAAGTATGTTCTATAAAATAATAATTGCATCATACATGGGGATGTATTGAAATCGCACAGACTTTACTTTATACGTCACAGTAGTTTACACAACGCCCCCTAACGCGACAGGGAAAAGCATTTACAATAATTTGAGATAAACGGCCGCGGCCGGGTGCCACTTTTGAAAGAAAAAAAAAGAATCAAATCAGATTTTGTCGACTAAGGTAAGCTCCCCACCAATCTCTCTAACATAATAACAAGGGCAAATGCCCCATTATTCACTCCAAAAACATTAAAACGACTCTGCCTAGGTGGGGCTCCACTACTGCTAGCACTATAATAATACTAGGCTAAGCTGGAACTTGAGGAGGACACCGGAGACAACAGGAGGGACTATTGTAAAGGGTTAGGTTTATCTCTTGCAAGCAAGGTGACTACATTTCTGAAATAACGCCTCCACGTAAATAATTACACTACGGTACCTTTGTCACGTTGACCCTTATCATGGTTATCCCAGACACGTTCTGCCATTTTAGTTGACGCAATTAATGTGGCTATACTTTCTCTTTCAACTTCAGCGGCCGTCTACCTGCTATTACCATGCTACTGCACTGTGTATAGCGCTACTATGCTCGAGTTGCTTTATTACTATTACAACGCAACACGTGACTATACTGTGGCCCAAAGAACTATCTTTGCTGTGGACTTGGGCAGACGTAAAAAAGTCTCTTTGACTGGTGATCATTAAGTGAAGAGCGCCAACTGCTGACGAAAAGGTACATTCTCGTGCAGTCTTCAACGGAAGACTCGTCACCACGCACCTCACGCCTACCAGGTTAAGACTTTGGAAACTTTCATATAAGAAAATCAACAACAAGATAGACATAGCCGATTGCTGTCATTTTCTTTCAAAAAGAAAAAGAAAAAAGTAAAAAGAAGAAAAAAGAACTGTGTAAAGAAAATGGTGTAAAAAAAAGTAGCAGCTATACAACAACCATTGCAGAAAATGCGAATTATTGATTGCTTGATTGATTGATTGATCTTTTTTTTTTTTAATTACATACTGTAGGCATACTTGTATAATTATCTTTTTCGGGAGTGGGGTACCATTGGACTTCTCCGAGGCGAAGCCTACATGATTCACATGTATGGTGCAAATGTAATGATGACTGTGCGTTATTCCTAATCTCATGAGCGTCAACGATAAATTTATTCTCTTTATTGTGCATAATAGTTCATTAATTTAGCCTGATAAGCATGATGAATTCTCTTTGATTGGTCAAAGTATATAATGCAGGCCTATGTGATGGTAACTGACTAAATTAACTGACTTGTCGTCTCTGACTCTGAAACGCTCATCATTGGGGATTTGAATTCCACTGAAACAATGGTACGTCAGGATGTTTGGATAAGATAACTGCACGTTTGATGTAGCTCTTGCCGACAACGTCTAAATTCGTCAAAATTGCATCCGATTTAACGATGTGATCATTTCATATCGGGCAAATTTGAATGATCACGGTAATCAATATTCAAATAGCTAACTGCTTACTAGTTTGAGATTTTATGATTTTATCACACAGCATGTGTAAAACACGCGTTCAAACATTCATGTATATAAAAAAAAAAACATTCAACTTCGCACCATCAGCACCCTAATGAATATTGAGGAATTCACATTCACGAAAAGGCAAGCATTTACAGCCTTTGGGTAGTGTTTTTCGTTATTGCTTATGTATAGTTCAATGTGTTCTTCATCTGATTTGAGAGATAAATCACTCAAACGTATTTCCCTTACATGGGAATCATGGCCGTATCCAGCAGGGGGGGGGGGGGTATTTTCAACACCCTCTTTTTTTTTCTCTTTCCTCTCAGTTAATATCAGTAATTACGAAAATCACTCAATGTTTATTTCTTGTGTCTGTCAATATTCCTCTCATCTTGTTATCCTATAGAGTAATATGACACAAGTCATGCCATTATCTTGATTACCACTCCGTTCACTGTCGTTTATGTTTTTCATTGCCGGTGAGAACTATGCACCTCCATATATAGACAAAGATTGTTTGTTTCATTTCCATCCGAGAAGATGGCTGGATAGCCCATTCAGCTGGAACAGCTGGTCATCCATGGGGTCCAGTTGGATGTGAGGTGGGACCACTTCACCAGGTTAAACACCCAGCTCTTTGCGATGATCTTTTACGTGCATGAGTTGTGACTCTCTCACACACGGGACCTCCATTTTATGTCCTGGAAAATCCGAGGGACGAGTGTTTTGCCTCTTACTAAAGGCCCGGTCCCACTGCACTTACGGATGCAAAGGGGATGTAAAGCGTACAAAAAATCTTGCCATCCGTTGGAAAACGCTACGAATCCGCTGTGTACCCATCGCATACGTGTTTCATCCGCTCTATCCATCGAGCATCCGTCCATTGTGATTTCATCCGCGCAAAAAGTTTTAAGCTGCTTAAAACTTTTAGAACGGATGAACTTTCCGCTGTGTACGATGTAAATCCGCGACATACGAGCAACAAACGTTGTATGTCCGTGCGGCATCCCTTAAACGTCCGCTGCATCCTCTCTGCATCCTCTGGGCATCCTCGCAACTCACATCCGCTGCAGCTAAAAACGGAAAGAGGGAGGAAAGATATGGTACGTGGAACGTCTTTACATCGTTAATAGCACGTTAATAGAATTTAAGGATGTAAGCGTATATGCATCTCGTATATAAAGCATTTCGAAAGCATCCCCTCTGCATCCGCTCTGCATCCGCTCTGCATCCGCTCTGCATCCACTCTGCATCCGCTTTTTCTGCTATGCGTCCGTTTCGCAATTATCTCCGGTAACCCCTTCGGAGCTGTCATCCCCTTCCATCCGCTTTCATCCGCTAGGTTTCCGATGGACATCCGTTTAACATCCCCGCTACATACTTCCCACGTCCGTTCTATTTCCGTTCTATTACCGCCAATTTTCGCCAATTTTGTCAATTTCTGGAGCGGATGAAAGCGGATGAAGCCATCCCCGAAATTTTGCTCGTCCGCTGTGTCCTTTCTGCATACGCTTTGTGTCCGTCGGCCAGTGGGACCGGGCCTTTAAGGACGGTATATGGTTACACACAACATTGCTTAGTGGGACAACTTACTAGTAATCGAACTCGGGTTCTTTGGATCGTGAGGCAGACGCGCTATGTGACTAGCAACTGAGCTAACTCACCGCCTTATGAGCAAGTTAAGGCAAATCACGAGGATTGATTATCACTCAAGTTCACCTGATTAGTGATTAATGTCTGTGATGGAAAATCCACATCAGTCGTGTCAGTTCAGTCAACAAAGCAGTCAAGCGCTTGCCGGAAGACGATACGAGATTGAAACTAACAAACACTGACAAAGGAAAACAACCTTGTAATGTTAAACATCCTTTGGTAATTGAAGTATTCAGTTAGAGCCGTTACAAAAAAAAAAAAAAAATGTGGGGTATGATGTTTTGAATCAATGCTTGCATGTAAGCTGTGCAACCACGGGACCAACTGTTTTAAGTCTCATCCAAAAAAACAACAATTAAGATAAAAGGAACATTGTTTCAAAAATGATTCAATCATGGGTATTGTTTCCAATGGTGTTTATTCTTTAATCCATAAACGACAAAATTTGTGTACACACACACATACACACACACTGACATGTTAAACGTACCGATGACAACAATGAAGCTTGTATACAAGTTTTAGTTCACTTTACAGCTATGATGTTCAATTTACTCGATTTACGATGACACTATTTTCCCTTGTATTATATTCTATATCAGGATGCAGCAAGCGGAATGTTGTCTGCTTGATGACGATAATGTATAACTTTGTGAAGTGACATCCCATCAGCTTACAATACACAATCTTGGTGTTCCATTGATATGGTAGATTATGAATATACATATACGCGGATTGGAGAATGTCTTAAAAAGAAAAGAAATACATTGTATGACCATAATGATAACTTTAAATCACATTATGTGATTATGATGACAGGTCTCTTAAAGACAATGCTTTAGTTATTCATGTTGGTGTTTTTTTTTTTTATCGTTGATATTCATACATATTTGGAAACGAAGACAGATATATAAAGGTATATAAAGGTTTCAATAGCCGTGGCAGGTAGTGAATGTATTTATGTTCTCAATGCTTATCTGTCAGGTATTGCATGACTACATCTGGAGTTATGTATCCGAACAAAATCTTATCTGCCACAAAGCGCTTCGTGAAATTTCCGATCTGGTATGGGTTTAGTTGAGAGAAATAATGACGTAGGGTGACATCGCCAATGTCTTCCTCCTCTCTCTCGATCTCCGACTCGTTGACCACTCCACGGAGACCGAATTTCTCGAAAACCTCTTTCGAATCGTCCGCAAAAGTTTCGTATTTTCCAACGAAGTCATAATCAATGCCACAGAGGTGACAGAGTTGGTACATTCCCATCCAGTTCGCCTCATCGCTCTTGTGGAATTTGTTGTGTGATTGCGATATGAAATCTATAAATTCCGGGAATGATACAGCATCCAAGGTCTCGTTTGTAGCTGTCCTATCGCCTAACTCAGATTTCCTTTCAATCTTAGATTTGTAAATTCTCCGAACTTCCTCCTTGTCGTCACCACCGCGGTCCAGTCGGAAAGAAGTTATGAATGCCGAGAGCAGTCTGTGAAACGGATTTCGCGTGAAAATAAACGACGAGTAGTTTAGGAGTCTCTGTTTAACCTCCCCAATCCCGTACTGGCTCAGCAATCGAATGGCCGACACTCTCCCTGTTGCCTGCCTTTCATCATCTCCTCGTTCATCTCTGCGGTACGATTGAAACAGGTGTTTCCAGTAGTTACAGCCGGTGTGCGGGATGCAGCAGAACATCAATTTCAAGTCGTCGAGAACAATGATGTGGTTAAGTGATGCGATGACCTTCGCCCCCAGGTGGTTGTAGAGATGGTAGTCTGGCCGCATTCTCATTGCCAAACAGCCCTGCGATATCGTGCGTCGCCTCATTAGCTGTGCGGGTACAAAAATGGACACTAATGTTATGCATCCAATTCGACACGAAGCAGTCATTATTGTAGAAATTATAAATTTAGAAATTAACAATTGGACAGGTCTCTGTATAGTGTGTTCGTAATGAGACTTCGTCAACATGATAATGTGTGAACTGAGATGTAAATGACAGAGGAGCGTGGTTCGGTGAACCCCTGCCCAGATGCACTGAAATCTAACGATATATTTGACAATGTACTGGTATCAAACGCTTTGATGTCGTTCAGTTTTGAGATGGAACAATAACTGTCACATACCAAAGGTTTACAATACATGCACCAGTGAACGCATTCTCGTCACGTTTGTGTGTTGGGTGACGGAGTAGCGTGGCGTGACGAGGCTCGACCAATGAAAAGCTTCAGACTAGCCCATACGAGCAAGTGTAACATCGGGTTCACTGGCAACTTTCATCCAGTGCACTAACTTAACTAACTGTACTCACAAAAGGATTGTAAACGCATTATTCGGAGTATATCTTGCCTGACCAGTTTTGACATACTTTTCTCGGGGGGGGGGGGGGGGGGGGGGGAGGGGGGGGGGGGCAGGGAGAGCGATGATTGGGTTTAGTTTTTCGGAAATGTACCTTGGTCATGAGTTCATAGGTATGTGTTTTTTGTGGTGTTTGTCTTGTTCCTGTCTACTGTTTGTCCTTTGCCCTCTTGTAATTCTCGGGTATTTACGTTTTCTTTCTTATTTCTACTTCTACCACTTTTTCTGTTCCTTCCTCCTCCTTCTCGTCCTCTTACATTCTTTCATGCTCTCTCTTATCTCATTCTCCTGGGGTCTCTGCCATGCATGCTCGAACGCACACTGGTGCTTTGCTTTTCATTCATTAAACAGTGATGAGTTCTTTGAAATGTTCAGTAATAACACGGAAACACAGACAACTAATGACCCCTCTAGTAAAGATTATCAGTTACCTTTTAATTTTTATGAGGATAGTGTTAATTTTTGTCAGAATAACAATGAACAATATCCAAGTTCAGAATATTTCACTACAATGTATTAACAATATCAAATCTTTGGTTAAAGGTAATGATTGTGACAATAATTTGTTTTTGATGCATCTGAATATAAGGAGTTTGAATAATAATTTTGATAATTTTCGCTTATTCATGGATGGCACTCAAGGATCTTTTTTTAACGTAATAAGTCTTAGTGAAACATGGGCCACTCAGGGTTTTACTTCTATGTTCTCACTCCCAGGTTGTTCGTACAGCAGAAATTAGAGAATGGGCGGAGGCGTTGCTTTATAATATGTAAAACAATATCTGGATTATGTTATTCATGATGAATTGAACTGTATGAGTGAAATTGTTGAATCACTTGTTATTGAAATTAAGGTCCCTTATTCAAAGAATATAATTGTGTCAGTATTATATAGACCTCCTAATTCCAAATATTTATGATTTTTTTTTATTATGTACAATCCTTATTATCAAACCCAACTTTTAATGATAAAGATTGTTTTATTATGGGAGATTTTAATGTTGATTTGTTAAAATTTCAGACTTTAAACAATGCCCAAAATTTTCTGGATATAATGACTTCCTCGTCTTTTTTACCGCTTATAACAAAACCAACTCGTGTTACCTATCATTCTGCAACACTTATCGACAATATATTTTGTAACATCAGCCCTTTATCTGTTTCCGGAATAACTGACCATTATCCCATCTTCACGTATATACCCCTTAACCGTAGAATTTCTTTAAAGCCTCCTATGGTAAGTTTCCGGAAAATAACACCTGACAATATAGTTAGGTTACAAGACGAGTTAAACAGAGTGGACTGGACAGATGTGTATGATAATGAGGATCCAACTGAAGCTTATGATTTGTTTATGCAAACGTTAATTTTCATTTTGGATAAACATGTTCCCATTGTTAGAAAAAAAAAATGTAACAATTACAAAAGATATCCTAGGCTGCCTTGGATATCTAAATCTTTGTTGCGATCGATTAACCGTATCAATTTGTATTATGTTGATAAACTTAAACGCACTCAGCAATCTCATTATAAATATACTTCATATAAGAATGTTCTCACGCAAGTAATACGGTGCGAGAAACGTAAATATTTTATTAATCAGTTATCTTTGCTTAAACATGATATTCAAAATTATTAATACAGCTATTAATAAAAATACGGAGAAACCGCGTATTACCACAATCAAACATAATAATTTGATTATTAATGATGCTACATCCATTTCAAATATTTTCAATCAGTATTACTCACAAATTGGCAATAATCTTGCTCGCAATATTCCGGATAGTCAAAAGATTTTTTTTTTTTTGATTTTTTACAAACTCGTAATCCTAACTCATTGTTTTTTGTTCCTTTAGAGAGAAATAAATTGTTAGATATTGTTCAGAATTTGAAAAACAAGAAAAGTGCCGGGCATGACAGTATTGATAATGTTCTTTTGAAAAATATTATCAATTCTATTGCTGATCCATTAGTACACGTTTTTAATATGTCTTTGTGTAACGGAGTTGTCCCTGAGGATATGAAAATTTCTAAAGTAATTCCTATTTATAAAAAAGGGGATAGGGAAGATGTTTGCAATTATCAACTTATATCTTTGTTGACTTCTATTTCGAAATTACTTGAAAAAAGTTGTTTATTCTAGATTATTAAAGTTTTTGGATATTCATAAAATAATTTCTGATTATCAGTTTGGTTTCCGGCAAAACCACAATACATCCCACGCAATACTTACCATTTTAGATAAAGTTTCAAAAGCTTTGATCAATTTCATCATACAATCGGCGTTTTCCTGGACTACTCCAAGGCCTTTGATACCATTGACCACAATATACTTAAAAAAAAAAAAAAAATAAATTATCACATTATGGTATCCGAGGAAAGGCCTTGGAGTGGTTCAGGAGTTACCTTTCTTACCGTAAAGGCCGTGTCACACCAGCCTTGCGTGCGATTTGCAAAGAACAATTTTGACTACCCGGAGGTCCCCGTAGATGATCCGCACATGACAGTACCTTGCATGTATCTCAAAAGTAGTCGCCCGGAGGTGCGCACGCATATTTTTTTAACCCGCAACCGTGTTTAGGCCCTGTCACACCTTTCCGGGCAAGCTACTCGGGCTTGTTACGTGTAGGGATTTTCTAGCATACCGGACATTTCTGAGGCGGAAAAGGATTTGTGCGAGTCAGCGCATGTGTCTTACTTGCTGGACGCGTTATACTTGCGAGTATACTGTGTGACCTTTGTACCAGTCGCGTGGGGGCTGACAACTCAGTGAAGGAATTCCTCTAATGGAATGGCTGAAATCTCACAGAATTTCATTATCTTGGCTGCATACGGGACTGCGAAATACCTGCGTGGGAATTGCCTGGGAAGCACTGCCGCTAAGGGTCTCCTACTGGCGTTCTGCGTGGACCTCTATACGGGCATTCCCGCGACTCACCCGGAAAAAGTTTTGGTCATGCTCAAAACTTGGCTGCGGTTAAATCGGACTTGCGTGAGCACCTCCGGGCAACTACGCGCTAGATACTGCCGGATCAACTGCGGAGAGCTCCGGGGAGTAAATTTGTTTCCCCGCAAGTCAAGCCGCAGAAGTTCACCCTTACGGTATGACAAGGCATGAATGAAAATTGCAAACATTCTTGTTCGCCCGCTGAAAATCTTCTACGTGCTGGAAACTACCTCCTTGCCACAAGCCCGCGTAGCTTGCCCGGAATGGTGTGACACGGCCTTAAGCAATTTGTTTATGTTAATGGACATACATCTGTCATGCAAAATGTTAATTTTGGAGTGCCTCAAGGAAGTTTGCTTGGACCTCTTTTATTTATCCTTTACATTAACGACATGCCGAATTCATCAAGTATTCTTTCCTATCTATTATTTACTGATGATTCTAATGTTTTTTGTCACATTCTGATCCTAATATGTTAATTGATGTTTTAAATGTTGAATTGGATAAATTACTTCAATGGATAAGAGCAAATAAATTGTCCATAAAATTAAAAAAAAAAAAAACCTAAATGTATGATTTTTAGTAACTCATTGGAAAATGTACCTAGGAATATATATCTGAATGACACAGTTATCGAAGAAGTTTCTTCAATCAAATTCTCAGGTTTGATTATTGACCGTAAACTCACTTGGAATTTACATATTGATTCCATAAGCCGTATTATTTCAAGAAATATAGGTGTTATAAATAAAGTTAGATTTTGTTTACCAAAAAATTTTCTTTTAATGTTATATTCATCTCTGATTTTACCTTATTCGAATTATGGTATACTCGCCTGGGGAAACACACATTCTTCTCATTTGGAAAGACTACTTTTGTTACAGAAAAAAGCTCTTCGTATTATTTGCAATGAATCGTGGAAAAGTCATACTGATGTGTTATTTCATGAAAACAAAATCTTTGAAGTTAAGGATTTGTATTTTTTACACCTAGGACAATTCATGTACAAACTTACCAATAATTCTCTCCTGATTGACAAATTGCCCTACATCGACGTAAATAAGCACTGAATTGATCAGTGTTTTAGTAGTAGCCATGATAAAAATCATGGGCGTACATACTCGAGCAGGATTCGAACCCACGACCTCCTGATCCCCGGACAGGCGTCATCTCCACTAGACCACCGAGCTTTCGCCCGACAGCAAGTGTTGGTTCTAATCCTTATAGCATGCAGCGGGTACTGCTTTTGTTATTCAAATTTATGAAGTTCTTCCGTCGTGATGTTTTCATTGCAACTGATTGACAAACTGCCCTACATCGACGTAAATAAGCACTGAATTGATCAGTGTTTTAGTAGTAGCCATGATAAAAATCATGGGCGTACATACTCGAGCAGGATTCGAACCCACGACCTCCTGATCCTCGGACAGGCGTCATCTCCACTAGACCACCGAGCTTTCGCCCGACAGCAAGTGTTGGTTCTAATCCTTATAGCATGCAGCGGGTACTGCTTTTGTTATTCAAATTTATGAAGTTCTTCCGTCGTGATGTTTTCATTGCAACTGATTGACAAATTGCCCTACATCGACGTCGATGTAGGGCAATTTGTCAATCAGTTGCAATGAAAACATCACGACGGAAGAACTTCATAAATTTGAATAATTCTCTCCTATTTGTGTTTGAGTCCATGTTCACTAAAAATAGATCTGTTCATTTGGGGTCATCCCACGAGACCGACACCCACGAGTCATACGGTCCACGAGACCGACATCAATATTAGGTCCATGAGTCATACAGCCCACGAGTTATACGGCTCAGGAGTCATACAGCCCATGAGTTCGACACTACGCACAAAAGGCTCATGAGACCGACACTAAGCAAACATAGCCCATGAGACCGACACTAAGCAATAAAGGCTCATGAGACCGACACTAAGCAAAGAAAGCCCACGAGACCGACAGTATGCAAAAAAGGCCCACGAGACCGACACTAAGCTAAAAAGGCTCACGAGACCGACACTAAGCAAAGAAAGCCCACGAGACCGACAGTAGGCAAAGAAGGCCCACGAGACCGACAGGATAAACAGCGCCATCTACATGTCAATCACCTGTACAGGGTGTTCCATGCACGGAAAAATAACATACTGGCTGGTGTAATTTTGTAACGCTATCAATTGAAAGATGGTGACCATCTACATAATTATGAACGTCATCAAATATGTATTTCTACATACTTCGGGGGCGGGGGCAAGTGTGTCAGGGAGCGACATTGTTATCAAGTAGAAAAATTGAATTGTATTCTTCATGCCCCTGCCCCCCCCCCCTAAAAAAAAAATAGAAAAATTAGTATTCTTCATCCCCCCAAAAAAGAGACAAAAAATGAATTTAAATGAAGACAATAACGATGTATGGATTGATTTAGAGCTTTGATAATGCCATCGTGCTATTTCCAATAGGCATTCCCAGTTTTTAGCTAGAAGATGGACAAGATATAAATTTTACCTCTTCTCTTTCCCGATTCACTAGCTACTTATTCTATTTTAGATATTCTACCCTCCTGCTTTGACGTTTTGCAGTAAGATCTCTTTGTAATTTTCTCTGTAACTATAATGTAATTCTACTGATTAAAACGTTTTATATCGCAGGGATAAATTCACCTCAATTTTGTGGACTGTGTTACTCTCCTCCTAACAGTTGTCATTTAATCGTGAAATACAATAGCTGTTTTCATGGATGCATCTGGTTTTTTCCGGATCCCTAACGCTACCTCAATAGACGATTACATTTTTTTTTTTATTATTAATACTAAATCAACACCCTCGCATGTTTATTGTGGAAAGATCTGTTAAACACTTTTACTGTACTTTGTTTATCTTTTTTCACAAACACACACCCATGCAAACACATTTAAAGATCCTGATCATCTCGGGGGGGGGGGGGGGCAACTGATGGGGTAACACCCTGCCGGAGATGGCAACTCTTCTTTTCCCTCTCTCATATCTTCTTAGCTATTATCAGGACACCCTATACAATTTATTGGTCTATAGGTGGCGCTGTTCATCCTGTCGGTCTCGTGGGCCTTCTTTGCTTAGTGTCGGTCTGGTGAACCTCTTTTGCGTAATGTCGGTCTCGTGAGCCTTGTATGCGTAGCGTCGGTCTCGTGGACCTTTAAAGTGTAGTGTCGGTCTCGTGGGCTTTGTTTGCTTACTGTCGGTCTCATGAGCCTTTTGTGCGTAGTGTCGGTCTCGTGAGCCGTATAACTCCTGGGCTTATTTTACTTGATGTCGAACTCGTGGGCTTTATTTACTCAGTGTCGAACTCGTGGGCTGTATAACTGGTGGGCTGTATGACTTGTGAGCTGTATGACTCGTGGGCTGTATGACTTGCGAGCTGTATAACTTGTGGGCTGAATGACTCGTGGGTGTCGGTCTCGTGACGTGCACCCGTTCATTTTTATCCTACCCGGCAATCCAACTCATTTCATTTGCCATTAACTAGGACTATGTTTGCTAAATCTATATTTTCTTTTACTGGCCCCAAATTTTGGAACACTCTCGATAATAGTATGAAACAAGTTCTAAGTTTAAACACATTCACATTTAAACTGAAGAAGTTGTTCATAAATTCGTATATAGTTGAATGAGTTATATTTTAATTAGCCTTAATTTTGAGCTCTCTTTTATATTCGTTATACTCATTCTTTTCTTTTATCTATTCCTTTCCTACATTATGTACATATACCTCGGTGATCCACCGCATCATGTGCCTCGCGTGTGCTGGTATAGACCTTTCATCTCTTCTCCTTTCTCGCCTTTCCCTGTCCTCTTGTCTCTTTCTGTTTCTTCTTTCAAAATAATTTCCTCTTTTCCTCTTTTTCCTTTACTGTGTTTTGTTTTTCTCTCTCTATCTTTCCCTTTACAAGAGAGGTTGCTTATGTTTGTTTGTCCGTCTGTTTGTTTGTTTATATGTATATAGGTCTGTATGTGTTGTACACCTTTTATATTATGTCTAGCTAATTGCTTTTTTATGTTATTTAGTCTTTTTGTCCACGAGGAGACTGCAAAATACAACCTTAGCTTTTTAGCATGTCTCCTCCATTTCCTGCAACTTTAGTTTCAATTCAATTTTCATTGTTTACTTTGCTTTTGTGATGCGTAGTATTGCAACTTCACGTATTTTTCTTTGTTACTATATTGCATTGATGTTGTGTTATTTTGTGTATGAAAATGTTGTTGGAAATGAAATAAATGAAATGATATGAAATATTGTAGAGTTTATAGACAAAATAAAAGAAAGCAAAAAGGTCTATAAACATCTTCTTACAATCACAAAGACTTATATACAAACAAACAGAAATTAATTATAGAATTATTGTGAGCTGCAATTAGTGAATCTAAATTGCGGTATATGTGAGAGCAAAATTATGACTGTATTAATTTGCAGCTATCTTTATTAGCATTGGGAACATTATCGTCATAATATTGTCATTTCGTTCCAAGGGTGGGTGGGGGGGGGGCACCCTGAGCAAGTGTAGGAGAATCATAAGCAGTCATATTCACATAAGTTCACCTGATTAGATGACAATATTTTGTCTTCAGTGATTGTATGTGACGCATGCCTGCTCCTCATCTCCTGGGGTAACTGTCTGCTTTCCGATTGGTTGTAATTGTAGACCGAAGCTCTCTGAAAAACCACGCCCCTTGAATGGAAACGCTCTATTATGGAGAAGAAAACAAAAACATCAAGAACAAGAAATATTCAACTCTCCGGGTACTGCAAGATAGTGGCGCATTGTCGTTAGTGAAAATGTTTTTTGATAGTTTCTTCAGCAATTTATATGCGTTTCTGTAAAGTCTTATGGCTTAAACAAGGAGCAATCTCAGGTGCCCGAGATTTAAAGACAAATCTTAAAGGAATAAAGAAGTGTTCAATTCATGATAATTTTTAGAAGACACAAAAATCTAGTTTGGAGAAGTACATTACAGTGATAGCGGATTTTTGTAGATTCCTTTTAATCTCGAGTATTAAAGGAAAAGTTCACCTTCATAAACATAAGGAGATATAAAGAGAATTTCACAAAATTTCATCTTTTGAAAAAAGTACGCATTCCCTTGACTCGTTACTGACATAGAATGGGTAATATTATTCCCCCTGCCTTTAGAAAGAGGCAAGTCAAGTGCTCTTTTGTTATGCGAAAAAAGTGAAAATATGTTAAATTTTCTTTACATTTTCTTTATACTGTTGTACGCATATGACATCACAAGCTGTCTCGTCATCCAGCAGTTCCAACACAAAAATTTTAAAAATTCATAACTTTTGCATCGGTTGTCTAATTTTCCTCATACTTTCACTGATGTGTTCTACTAATATTGCTGCATTCTCTCAATTCTTATGTTTATGAAGGTGAACTTGTCCTTTAAAAAAACAGCAAAAACCCAACAACAAACCACATAACACTCATGACTAGAAAACATTATAACATCTTGAAGCATCACTTACCATATTTAGAATAATAGAGAATATTGATCATCAATCATTACTTTCCTTATGGATGACCATTATGGGGTAATGGACAAAACCAAGCAGAGTGAATTTGTTTCCGATCAAGAACAATTGCGTTTTCAAAAGTGTCACTGATACTGTTAAAAAGTATAATTAATTGAGATTTACATAAAGTCAACATTATTATCAAGCATTGTCATTCACTGCAGGATTTGTTGGACAAAGACCCTTTTCTTTGATTTGCATTTAAAGAATATTCTGGATATATTTTAAAGGAATGGCTAAATTGAAATTACGTATAATAAGCCAGCATACGATTTAGAGTAGTTACCTGAAAATATCCAAGTCGATATTGTTGTCGAGGCAACAAACAATCCAAGGTAAATCCACACTTTGAAAACCGACATTGTTGACCACGTCAATCTATGCGTATCTCTTCCTTTCTGAAACTCCGCCAGTTCTGAGTCCATCATCCCACTGAGCTGGGTGAAAATATTGATATTAATGTTCATGGTAGCGGTATACTTCAATAACACACCCGGTGCGACTAATTTAGAGATTCACCCCTGCCCTCATTCCTTTCACTCGAGCAAACACATTTTGTAATTTCTAAATCATGGCAGATTTCACACCTTCCTCCTTGCACTCTTCCTCCGCCTATATACAGAGGCCATCGATAATTGTCTTCTGTTTAGTCCAATGAAGAATCGATTAGTAAAGATGGATTCATTCCATATGCCGAGGCACTCTTGGAGCAGATGGGTAAATATTTACCCTGAGCTCCAAATGACAAAAAGGATCAAAACAGTTATGTCTGTATGTAGACGTGTTTTTCCACATAGACAAAGAAAAGTCTCTATTAAGTTAACCAGATAAGGATCTCTTATATTGTTTGATAAAATTTTAGACAATTAATAATTGATGACTGAGATACAAATGCATCAATTGATTTTCGCCGATCAACGTGCTAACCGGTCCCCATGAAGTTTACTTACAGTATACTTATATCATGAAAACTTTATCAATAGGCCTACCCCACTTTGTAATGTGTGAATGTGTTTGTGTATGTGTGTGTGTGTGTGTGTGGGGGGGGGGGTGGTGTTGTGTATGTGGGTTGGTGGATGTGGTGTAGGTGTCTTTCTGCGTTCGGTGAATCGGGAGTTGATGGGATTGGGATTTGATTTGAAGAATAGTTGTATAAATTGTAAGAAAGATATTTGGTAGGATTAATTATCTTTACAGGATAGATGAAAATTTGTTTTGGTTGGGAGGGGGAGGGCTGGTTGGGTTTTTATAAATGATTTCATTCTAGATTTGCATTAAGTATTTCTTGTTATTTATGTATATGCTCTTATAAGTGGAGGATGAGTTATTTGATCTATGTTTGGCATTATGTTTGGCATATGCCAATATTTTCTCGTTAAGAACTTATCAGTGGGATCGATTGATGATTGAGTTATTCATGTTGAAGAGAGATCATTATTTTGTTGTAGAAATTGAAAAATGGATTGTTTGTATTTTGAATTGTGTTTTGTATTGTTGTTGTTGTTGTTGTTATTGTTGTTCATGTTACACCCAGATTGGATTAATTATGAGTGATTTGAATGAAATCAATAAACATCAAGAAAAAAAAAAAAGGTATTTATGTGCTTGTGTGCTTGTGCTATTTTTCCACATTAAAAGGATGGTACAGTATTGGTGGAGCTGAGGATTTGGCTTTTAACTTTTTGCGAGATTAAGAGACCACTTGTGAAATGGTATACAGAGCATGTCATTCTAAGAGGAATTCAAAGTTTATTTGATGAAAATCGGTTTTGGAATGGCTGAGACATGTAAAAAAAAAAAGTAAAACAAAGCGATCGTAATAAAATGTGGGTCCCATATTTTATTAGTACTGCTCTGTATTGGGTATCTCAGTCATTTCATGACCAATTTTCATCAAGTAAACGTTGAATCCCTCTTGGAATTACATGCTCTTTCATATTTCGTAAGAAGTTTCTCATTATCTCACCCAAAAATGTTAAGAACTTGAAGTTAGGTCTCAACCAAAACTATACGAGCCCTTTAAACTACACGGGCCTGCAGAGCATGTACTCCGACTTTTGTTTGAACAGAGGCCCGGGAAAATATCGTAATTTACTCGCCAAAACTCTATAACGACGACCGTGGTGATAGGTATAGTTTGACTTGCCTGAAAACAGACGGTGCTAATAGTGCAACAGCTCTGCAAATACAACCATAATGATTAATTCCGAATCAATCAGGCGTGCTATAGGCCTAGGGGTGTGAAAATAAATTGCAACCCACTTTCTCTGGCAGAGCTATTTGTAGAGATAATGTATGTAGTTCTCTTGTTCTCTTTCTCATTGATGAAATATAACCATGGTGACATGATCTGTTATACAGGAACACAGAGATCAGTAGGTGTTTTTGTCTTATCGTGTTTCAGACTTTACATGGGTTTATCATTATTGTGAAATTTTCTATTCAGGTAAATCATGGTATGCAAACTATTGAGTTGATTATGTAATCACCTCAAATCTAGCCATTGATTGTGCACAAAATTTTGAAATTTCATTGTGTGTGTGTGTGTGTGTGTGCGTGTGTGTGTGTGTGTGTGTGTCCAAATGCAATTATGCCCTAGTCTCAAATCTTAACATAAATATTATCTGACTGGTCAGTATTTTGACGTTATTCATCCAGGTATAACATGTTTTACACTTTTAGAGCAGGAAATCAAATTTTAGTCAGGTCTCATTTTTTTTTTTTTTACACAATCCAAGGAGAATTGCGAGGTGATGACATCAGCAATTCACTTATTTTTTTTAAACATATTCTTATCTATTGTTGAAACTGTTTACAAAATTAGCGAAACTTTGCAATTTCATATTTACCCCTAATATTTATCTGATTTGGATAAAATTTTCATTGTTGTGGCTATAAAATTGCACTCTTTCTTTTCAGACTACCTTTTAGCCTTTTAATTGTTCTCGACTCCATCTCCTCTTCAGCATCACCATCATCATTCGCCTTCTCTGTCTTATTTTGTCTCCTCCAACTTCTCTTCTTCTCTGTCTCCTCCTCAAGTGAAGGGCGATCTTCATTCAGTGGAATGCTGGAACACTGCCGTCCTCGAATTATAATAAGGTGTCAAGCATCGAAACTTGTAGGAGCCTGTAACAAATCGTTTTGGAACTGAAAATGGGGTTTTGGTTACAAACAAACAAAACACAGGGGAAAAAACGAAGAATGCTAAGGGCTCAGATGCATGAAGTGGACATCAATATACATGTACTAGGGAGGATTATCTTGTATCAAAGCAGGCAGGCTGAGGTCCGTCCGTTGCCCAGGGCCTGCGTGCCAGACAGTTGCCGACGAAGAGGTAACCTCTTTGGTTGCCGGTACGTACATTGTACGTCCACGTCCCACTTGCACGCAGGAGGCACGGGACTGGTCGACAGTTTGCAGTCCGGAGGGCCAGGGGAGCGGAGCGGGGTGTGCGATACCATTCGTCAGTGCAATCGACGAGGATGCGCCGCGCCTGCTACCATGGCATCGAAGTCGAGCATCACTGTGAAATGTCGCAGTATCGAGGACGTGTACAAATGCATTTCAGAGCACGAAGAGCGATACAGAGTGAAATTCATTACAGTCCACAAAGATAAGGATTTTGGAAAACGAGCAGGTCAGTGCTGAATGTTTTTGTTGCGCAGAATTGTTAATTTAGCAGTGCTTTTTACTCAACGGTAATTGCCTTATACGGTCCCACTAGTTGAAATTGTTGTCAGTCAACAAATTGTGTAGTTGTACCGGTATGTGGACAATTGAGTTTCAATACATTGGCGAACAGCTCGCTTGTACTAGTAGAGCTAACATATTTTGTGCCGTAACTCGTGATGCGATATCTTTAAACCTTCCAGTTTTATATAACATGTCATGTGTTTCATGCTTAGATTCAAATTCCAATTTCCATTCCTTTACCACATGTTACTGTATGTTACTGTTTAACTGTTAACGTTAGAGTGTTTAGTAACATTTTACTGTATGTGATTGTTGCTCTAGAGTTCTAATCATGACATGAATGAGCTCTCTTTTTGACAGTAAATTTAATTCAAATTTAGGTCATTTTTAGATTTAACTTGACACGGAGCTTGCTATGCCAATGGCTGCCTAAAGCAAAATGTTGGTATGCCACAAAACATTATTGTAGTATCTACTATCTGTGTAGGAGAACAAATAGTAATGTATAGTTAACCATAAGCACATTTACCCGCTTCTCTCCAGCCTGATCAATTTGAAAAGCGGAATAATTTTTATCAAAAATATAATGTATTCATGCTTCATTTGAATACCTATTTTCTCACTTCAGTGTCTATTCCCGACCCTGGCAAGAATTTCTTGCGATGGAGGCTAGACTATGGAGGCCAGTCACCCAAGATTGAATGTGATGGCGTTCCATTCTTTTACATGCACCGCCATGTCTATATCTGCCATCAGGGAAGAGACCGCAATGAAAAGGCAAAAGCAAAGAGAAAGGTAAACAAAGATGTTATTAAGTTCTAATCTTTTTTCTTTTCTTTTCTTTTAGCTATCCTACAGTTGTATGAATGAATTTTGACATGACAGGTTTTGGTATCACTGCTAGTATAATGAATATAATTAGAGACTTGAATGTAATTTGCGCTCTATAAAAATGGTTTATTATTATAATGCATTTACATATGACTTTATATACTTTATATACATTTGTATGACTCTATCAGGATATTAGTAAAATATTTTCATGCTTTGATGCTAGTTTTGATATGACATATCTCTGAAATGGCCTGAAGCTAGGTACATTCTTGTTTAGTGTGCATAAAAACCCTTCCAAATGATTTTTCCCATCTATGCACGTTGTAGCATTCATCTTTACATACAGATTCTATAACAATCAATGTTTCTCTTGTAACGGAACCCTAAAGCATCTTATGTCTTGTGTGTTCATGTAGCTCATTGATCATTGGTAATTATTTTTTCCCCTCATATGGTTATTGATCAATGAAGGCAGAAGATGCATCAAATGATGCAGTTCCAAAGAAGAGGAGAAAACTTGTCCAAGATACGAAGAAAGTGGACTGCCCTGCAAGCATATATGTGGTACAGATCCTCAAATTTCCAACACATAAAATTGAGGTAATTAACATTCATATATTTTTCTCAATGTACTCTATCTGCCTCAGGGTTACTTCATCATTTTTCTCAATATGAGACAAAAAAAGTGAGCATAAAATTATGAAGAGAGGTCAAGCAAAATTTTCCAAATATCTTTCCACATTAAAGGTCCAGTTTACCTTTGGGAGCAGTGATTTCAAAAATTTTCAAGATATCATATTTGATGCATATGTGTAGGTCTGTTGTATCATAAAACATCCTACCATATGAAATATTTGCAATAAAACCTAAAATATAAGGAGATATCAGGGTTTTTCTCAATAAACCGTAACTGTATACGGTTTAGTCTGGAAACATTTTTATTATAACTATTGTTCACATTTTGTGTATTTAACAACACATAACATCGATTATACAGATTCAAATTTTGACAGTGGTTGTTTCTATCCCTAACTCACATTTTAGTACTATTTTATAGCACTAATGCTTTCATCTGCAAATGGTAAATTATGCCTTTAACAAGGAATATACCCAATACTGCTTGAGGAGGATATATCTGACTTGTGGAAGAGTGCTCTTTAGTGCACTTTGTTAAACGACAATTTTGTCAGATACAGCACCTCAAAAATTTCTCTTCTTATGGGTGCACTTCTCTATGTACTAGTATTTTCATTTTTGGTCTCTTTGATTTGAATCCCTTTCAGGTAGATTTAAAAAAAAAGATGCATTCTCAGAAATTTTGCAATATCGGCAAACATTTGGATTTTGTTAAAGAATTCCCTTTTCACGGTATACTGTTCTCATTCTCACTAACATGAATAGTCATTGATTGTATTCTTGTAATGGATTTGTAAGCATTTATAAATGATATTGTTGCAGGGGCTCCAACTCTCCCGCTTTCATCCAAAATCTTCCCCTTTGAGGCCATCTGTGCAAAATCTCCCCCTCTCTTGCTTAAGTTTCACCCACTCTAAGTGTGTATCTCCCACTTCAAATGTATTTTGTTTGCTTTGAAGTTAGTTTTATCTCGCCCATCTTTATGTCAAAGCTAAATTTGAGATAGTGACGGAAAGCATTCATACCCCAAGAGTTAGACCCTGCATGCAAGGGACACTGTGCTTCGTGCACATGATATCATGCACATGTTCATGTGATCATAGTCTCCAGTTTGCTGGAGGAGAATCAGGCAGGAGAATCTCCAGTTTGGGAGATGCTTAGGATTGAAGTCTCTGTAAGTGTGATGACCTGAATTCAGCAGAATATTCTCCATGAATGAATGTATTTGTCAGGTGACTGGGCCAGAGCCTTCGGGACACACCCGTGTGATGGCCAAGAAACGTCTGAGGGAGGAGTTTAAAGTCGGAGCTGATTCCATCCAGACAGAGACCCTCTTCTACGTCAGTCTTCCTCCGCTGTCTTCACACATCGGGCATCCTGTCAATAACATAGTGAGTCACACCAGCGTGAATATCACAGCTTTTTGCTACCAGAATATCCAAGTTGCATGCAGTTCCATTTAGTTTGATCCTCCAATATCATGGTTTATGCCGAGTGGGGAAATCTAGTGTTGGATGTTTTGATTTGCATGCATGCTGCTTTCAGTTGTTTTATTTTTTTAAATTGTGCCACCAGTAGAGTTGTGTTTTCACATATTTGACTGATGGTCTATATTCTTGCTCTCTGACATGAGTTACTCTTGAATTTAGTGAGCTGGCACATCAGGGACTGGAATAAATTGTCAGTTTCTTGCTGCCTTTCTAGAAAGCACATATATCCAGGGACTTTTCTTTGTAGGTAATACATGTCCTTCAAGGGAAGATCAAGAGTTTTCATCATCATATCAAACATTCTAAAGTCTGTGAGATGGAAACTGCAACCAGAGGTGCATCAAGAAAATCATATTTTATTATGGAGTATGTAGCAGGGATGATGGAAAGACAGTATTGTTTTGGTGTAATATTGCAAATGAGCTACCAATGTATCTAAATCAGTTGCACACTCAGCTGTAAGATGTGCATGCTTTGCTTTTAACCTGAGGCACCCCCCCCCCTCCAAAAAGTTACAACCTATGCCATTTTTCTTTTCCAAATTAAAGCATTCCTTGGGGCCTCATGAAGCACACAAGTTTGCCACCAATTATTGTTATCCAAAGCGGTGTATTACAACTATTCTAGGATACCTAATCAAAAGTTAGTGTGAGGGGTTACTAACCATACCTATGACTAGCAACTCCCCCATGCTGACATGCCATACCATCCTGCCTCAGGCTGCAGGACTCAGAGAAGCGGTTGACCCCAGGATTCTTCACAAGATCGTCGAGCTCACCGCCAGGGGGATCGTCCGGGTGCCAGAAATCAGGCGGCACCTGGAAGAGTATGTGCAGAGCGAGCTGTTCCACTCGTTGGAGCAACCGCACAGGACGCGGCGGCGCTACTACCCGACAGATGTGGATATTCGGCACGCGGTGCAGAAGGCCAAGAAGGAAATCCACACCAAGGTGGACCAGGGCAACATGTCCTTACTAGTCAAGTCATGGGAGAGTGTCCATGGTGACTTCTTTGAGTATCGGCCACTCAAAGCAGGTACTGGTTTGCTATAGACACAGGGTCTGTTCATCATTTAACTGGTGATTTGAAGACCAAGAAATATATGAAGTTTATGAACTTCTATTCTGTAAAGTTTCCTTGGATTGCATGATATTTTTCTTTACTTCATAAAGATCTTTCTCTCAAACCCAAAGTTGAAGGAGTAAATTTTGCCAATGATGATTCCATGATAATTTTCCATGACTTTGCATGTATCGTCTATATGGAATGATTGGTAAATCTATTTCATTTTCATGTCATATTCCCCACCTAACAGCACCCGAATCAGGCAAGTTCTTATTCTGCAGCCAGACACGCTGGCAGCAGCGCCTCCTCAACAAATATGGCACAACGGTCACAGTGCTGGATGCAGTCTACCGGAGTGCTGGTTACCCCTTACCCCTCTTCCTCCTGTCAGTCAGGACCAACGCTGGCTATGTAGTTGTCGGCTTCTTCGTGTCCCACAGTGACACGGCGGAGGATATAGCTGAGGCCCTTCGCATCTTCATGCGATGGAATCCGATGTGGAAACCTGCTGCCTTTCTGGTTGACTACTTTGACCCAGAGATTGAGGCCGTGAGAACTGCTCTGCCTGGTAAAATATGCTTTTGCTTTCATGTTGCTATTTTTGTTTTTGTGTGTGTGTTTGGGGGGGGGGGGGAGAAGGAGAGGGGAAAGAAGAAGCTTTTGAAAGATATATGTGCATTCAGTCAATGGGAGTTCGAAGGGTGTCTGTGCTTTTCATACTTTTAATTCTGTAAATTTTGAACAAGGCAATTGCTTGATATAGAAGGAACCCAAAATCTGTCTTTACATTTTCCAGTGAAAATAAAAATCACTGATATTTAGTATTTTTGGATTTCAGAAATTTGGTTGAGTGTGGTGGTTATTGATGTGTGAAGACTGCTTAGTATAGCTGGCTTGACCTCCAACTACATGTACAATTAGTGCCGTATAATGATGTGAATAATTATGATTTAGGAGCAACCTTTTATGCCTCCTGTGGTAATGTGATTGTATCATAATGGGGGGGGGGGAGGTATCTCTAATGCTATATGATAAAGAGCTGTAAGTGGTAATACTCCTTTTCCACAGACTGCACTGCACTGTTCTCTGTCAGCCGGTGTGAGAAGATTTGGACAGATTGGTTGGTGACATCTTCTGAGGTCGTCAACCCGGTGACAAGGAACCGCATCATCAAGACCATGCATCGTGTTGCCATGGCACCAACCCACAGGGAACATGCATCCGCCCTCAAGGTTCTGCGCTCCATGTTTACCTGGAAAGAGAATGAACTGGTGGCAAATTATTTCTCCTCGTACTGGCTCTCGTGTTCCAAGGTAGGTGATAGACAAAGGTCTGCATGGAGGAAGAGTTTGGATTGATTCTGGTTCTGTGTATTTATATGTAGCTCATACTAAGAGTCACTTATTATAATGTCATACATCAACTGTAAATATATCCAGTATGATGAAATAACCATGCAAATGCAAGCAGCTCCATAATGTCATTAAGTGAGGATATTGCAACCATGCTTGAACTGATTGATTTCACCACAACGCTTCACATATAACATTATAGGTATGTATATATATATATATATAAAGTACAGATATTCATAGATATTTATGTAATTTTATGTATAAAGCATACATATATGTAAATATAAAGTATTTATAAAGTATAAAGTATGTATAAAAGAAGAGACATCAATGTGGATGAACAGACATGGATCAAATACTGCATACTGCATATATTTTGCAAGTGGGCCTACTGGTATCATGAATTGGGACTTGTAAGATGATTTTGCAAGCGGTTGAATTCTCAATGAATAACCACATTGATGGAATGGAAAGATGATGTATCAATTCTTAAGAGAAAAGCTTGCAATTTCCCACTTTGTAGATGTTTATGGTGTATTTGTGTTACGGGAGGCAGTATTTTTGCAAGTTGCTTATTTTCTAAATTTTTTTCTCACAAAAATCATGAATATAAAACACTGCGAAGTATACTCTGTATACAGATTATAAGTACAGTAATCATAGTGAACATATTTTGAATCAATCAGTGAGTGGAAGATGCATATGTTTGCATAGTTAGCAAGAGCTTGTGGGCAGTTTGCCTTGAACAAAATAATATGAAACCCCTTTCTGATTGTATATGCAAAATATGTCTGTGGTTCTTACATTCACTTGGTCATCTGTAGAACTGTTGATTTGTTTGTTGCAACCCCAGAGGTGGGCAGCTGCCTTTCAGAGTGAGAGTGTCAGGGTGAGCCTGTATGCAGCCAAGGGCGTTCGGCAGCAAGACGAGATGTTCCGTTGCGACTACATCAGCCAGTACAAGGAGTGTAGCCTGAGTGAGGTTATCACAGTCCTGTACACAAAGCATTTTCCCGCTGCATACAGGAGGTAAGGATCTTACGATTTCTACCTTTTAACTCCTGAGAGAATTGGCCTATAGAGATTTTGTCGAGCTATATACCTGATATTTTCAGGCGGTTCTTAAAGGAAAATTCTTCATTTGTTTTTTGTTCTCAGATTTCACTTTAGTCTAAAAAAACAAACAAACAAAACTGATATTGATCAAATTTTCCTGGTCCGAGGTTCTCTTTATTCCAAGTTCCCACTGAATTATTTCTCTTTTCTCCAGTTCTCCCTACCCTCATGTGTATAACATTTCCTCAGAGATTACAGCATCATAATTGTTGTTCATATCAAAAGTGCGATCAAGTCATCTCCAATTCTCACTTTGCTATTGATAGTGACGAAACAATGAAAACCAGTTCCATCAATTACTAATGCTCTCTAGGTATATAGGATGTCTTCATGTTGAAAATGGCTTGTAGTGCTATCTTGAGTAGTTAACTGAAAGTGTGAGCTATCCTGTTGTGCTGGCTGGCAGGAACCCTTTTCTGGCCGAGACTCCTTGTAAGGCATTGTGTGTTCCCTATTGTATGAAAAAGACGAGTGGAAAATTGGATTATAGGTGACTGCCATTATAACAAAGTCCTTAAGATTGGCAGTTTTCTTTTGTTATACTGAAATTTTGTTATTGCCAAACAGTGAAGTATACAAGACGTGATTTTTGGACCTGAATTTCTACTTTGTTGTAACAAGAGTTTCGCTATAACCATATTCATTGTAACAGAGTACACTGTATTGAAAAATATTTTTCCATCTATTTTTTTCCAACTATTTTGAAATGTTTTCTTTCCTGTATTCACCTTGTCCCACTCTGTTTGATCTATTTCACTCTCCTTTTCCACCATGCTAGGTATGTTGAATTCAACGCACGCTATTCTAGCAGCTACCTCAAGTACAGTGAGGCCGTGCCTGCCTTCCTGCACAGCAGACCAAGACTCATTGTGGAGCACATTGAAAAGAACATGGCCTCTGGTATCAAGGCGGAGGGAATCCAGGCTGAACAAAACGGCCAGTTCTTGGTTAGAGGGGACAAATCCCAGGCCCACAGGGTCTCCTTTGGCAGTGAGGACAAGTTCCCGTCTTGCTCATGCTCATACTGGTCTAGATGTCTCCTGCCATGCAAGCACTTTTGTGCCATCTTCAGACACGTAGAGGGGTGGTCGTGGGACCAACTTTGTGAGCTGTACAGAGACAATCCCCTCTTCCGTTTGGATGATGATGTCCTTCATGACAGTGACTCCCACCGTCATTCTCCTGGAGGAGGTGATGATGAGGACCACGTAAAGTCTTGTGACTCTGTCAAGCCAAAAAGTACAAAGGTATCTTCAACACCCAAGAGGAGTGCCACCAAGTGCCAGCAACTTATCAACAAGAACAAAGACCTCCTTGACAAGCTCCACTCTCAGGTCTCACTGGTGAAAGATGAGAGATTCCTTCGGGATATGTTGCACTCGCTCGAGAAGTTGTCAGGAGGAGTGGCATATAGGACTAAGAAAAGATCACAGGGATCTTCTAGAGCCAGGAGGAATAATGCCGAGACCCCAAAAGTCAAGGAAGTGAATGGCAGTAGCAGCCTGGAAGGTGGTGTTCACATTGGTCCTGGAAGTCCCACACGACTGGGAGATACCCAGGGATCCACATACCAAACACAAGTCAGCAATGATGTGTCGAGCAAATGCAATAACATCAACGGCAACAGGGTCCTCTCTGTGGAGAGTAACACTGCTCCCATTGTTGAACATCATCTCACAGCCATGCCACAAAGCTCATCACAGGACAAGAGTTCATTGAGGACTCTAACGTCCCCACAAGAGTGTGGGGTGTCTAAAGCTTATCCTACGGTATCCAGTACTAATGAGCCTCCACCACAAGGAGATGTGCAAGGTAGTAGTAGAGACATTGCTGCTCTACATGCTCAACAAACCACGGGTCAACAGGGGAAGGCTGGACTTCAGTCTAGAGCACCAACACCATCTACACAGGGTGGCGACATGACCGTTGTCAATGAGACAGTCCAGACGGTAGTCCTCAAAGATGAAGAGGGGTACTTAAACATCACAGCTGCCAGTACTCCGGGGCCAGGCACAGAGGGCAGCATCATTGGCCATCATGATGTCATGGAGAACATCACCTACGTCACGTTAGATCCATCCCTCTACAACCAGGAGGTTCTCACCTCTGGAAACCTGATCATTCAGGCAGATGATCAGGCAGATCAAGATCAGGGCAACTTTGTAATAGATGCTGGTCACCATGAGGTCACAGTGACTGTCGCTAACAGTGAACTCGCCATGGAATTGACAGCTGATACCACTATCAAAGAATAATCCCAGCAGCATCTTTTAGTCCATCTCAGAATATTATGTGTACTGTATTTCTTTCAGTTGCATGTCAAAGTTAACGAGATGAGTCACTTTTAATCCCCATATGGAACAGCAAATTAACCACTGCTTCAACCTTGAGATAAGGAAGCTTGTTTATTTTTGTATGCAAATTTTGTGAGCAGAGGAAATGGGCTGATCTGCTTGCTTCCTGGTTTCACACGTTTTGATGACTCATTTCACTGTCACCTTTTTGGCTTGATTAGGACTGTTACACAAGCTCACTGTAATTAGCCTTTCATCATCATTACATGTGACTCAGCATGTGCAAGGTAACAAGTTTGTATGTGTTAATTTTACCTCCACTTCTGTGCTGTTGTTGCTTCAATGCCTTGTATTATATCTATGCATTTGGAGAAATCAGATGAATGTTTATTTCTAAGCCATGACTCATATCTTGTTTTATTCCTACCGAGGCACTGAAATCAGGGCTTCTATCTTCTGTACTGTTTTGCTCAGATATTTCAGTGACTGAAATATTCAGACTTCTCTTTGCTCAGATTCAAGGTTTGAGTAAAAATCTTATTCAAGGTTAATTTGACATAGTGAAGTACACAATACAGTAATAATACTTTGTGGCTAGTGTTTACTAGAAGAGTATGTTGCAACATTGAGGATTGGTCTGTTTAAAACCTGTGGGTCTTGGGGGAGTGTGCTGCAGAAAAAGAAATCATCTTGTCATCATTAAGTTTTCTCTTAAGAATTTCATGGCAATAGTCTCGCAAGTAGTTGATGAACTTCACTAATAACAATTGACTGGCAGATTTTGCAAAAATGAAAGACTGAAATATTCCTTGTAAACATTAAGGAAAGGTCTATGAAATTTCTGGAACTGAAACAATTAAGTGTTCAAAGAAAAGATTGCTTTGTGAAAAAATGATAATTACCGGTAATGATTAAAGTCAAAATCAAAAGATTTAGTTCCAAACCACAGAACTGTGGTTTCTGGAACTTGAAGACTGAAAGAGAAATGATACCCAGTTATACATGTGGAAAGAGTAAATGCAGCAATATTAGTACAATACAGTGGTGAAAGTTTAAAGAAAATCAGACAATCTTTAAAAAAAAAACAGTTAGTAATTTTTAACATTTTGGTGCAGCCATCGCTGGATGAGAAGACCACTATGGCTGTTGACATTAGGGATGCACAATGGTATAAAGAAAATATAAAGAGAATTCCACAAATTTCCTTTTTTGTCTCGCCCACCGGAGGTGAAGGCGAGACTAAGGGATCCAAATGGCGTCCGTCCGTCGTCCGTTCGTCGTCCGTCACAAATGTTAAAGTTTACCTGCAAGACTCTCTTATGATGCATAACTTGGCAACTGTTACAGCAATGGCAGCCACACTTGGGTGATAGAAGCACTAGGGGTATCTTCATGTCATGGTGTTGTCGGAGGTCATGTGATGATGTCAAAGGTCATTTGAGGTCATTTTTTGATCCCTTTGTCCGTTTGTGACCAAACTTGGATGGTAAATGTCCCTTGGGGTGTTGAAGGTCACCACAAGGTCAAAGGTCATAAGCAGGTCAATTAACTTCTGGGAGTTATAAAAAATATTAATTCCTTGTACGCAAATGGGCGAGACACAATTTGGCACTTGCCTTGTTTATAAAAAGTTCACATTCCCTTGACCTGTTACCGACATTATGTTTAAGGTGATATAGTTCCCTCTGCTTTCTGAAATAGGTAAGGCAAGTGTTCTTTCATTTACAATGTATATGCTAGGAAACTGAAAATATGTTGAAATGCATATGATAAGCTGAAAATATGTTTTCTGTATATTTTGTTTGTATTATTGTCCATGTGGGATATCACAGTGTTGCAGTTTTCTTTTGAAAAGATTGTCGGATTTTCATCAAAACTGGCTGATGTGTTCTATGAATATTGCTGCATTCCCTCAAGTCACTGATATATTTGGCTTTCATTCTGTATTAATCTGAAACACCTCAGCCACTCACAAGCTCACATTCAGCAAGAATTGCTGTAGTTATACCAGTAGCAATATTTTTTTGACTATCATTACAGTCTATCTCATGGAAGAGTGTCATTCTAATAATGTTTTGTGAAAATATGAGTGTGACGCTCTTAGTAGAAATAATGATAAGAAGAATTCTTCCAAATTGCACTAAAAAGTGTAAATGTCTTTAATGCAGGCTAGTCAAAAGGCACCATCAGTAAAGATTAGTCGCAAAGAATGGATATTTTTTGATGACTCTTTTGTGTGTAGTGTACGTACAATGTATGTGCAGGATAGCATGGCCAGCTGTAAGTTACCTACCACACACTTGCCCAATTAGTGAAGGGAGGTTTCAGGCATGTTTTGCATAACAGATTTCCTAGTATTTTCCCACACATTCATTATACTACCTCAAATCTTTGTAATACGGGGCAGGCACACCCACTGTTCAATGCTCAATCAAATACACACACTGTTATGTTACCAATATGCTTAGCATGCTGTCAGTTTCATGAACATATAACACAAACCTCACTTCTGTGGACTTTTAAAATTTTTGATTGTTCTAATAGACTAATGTATGCTATGACTTCTCAAATCTACAGGGCAGGGGGTCTTCATTCAAACATAAATGAATATGCTTTTCCTGAATCCTTTTTTCCCTTTGAGAATATGAAAACTTTGCCAAGAATTGATGCCCAATGAATGTAGAATGTTCGGCAATCACAACACCTCAGATGCTGAATGGCCATTGCATGTTAGCTTAATATGTGTTTGACGCAAATAATAATAAACTCATCAATATCATCATGGCATATTTGCGGTGCCCCAAAACAATGGGAGGCCAACTTTATTTCAATTCTTTATTACAAACAGTCCATACCTTCTCATGCGGTTATGAACATGAATGGAAACAAACATTTTTTTTGCACTACTCAAACTTGCAAAAAAAAAAGAAAAAAAAAGAGAAAGAAATGAAAACTTCCCACAACTTTATGATGAACTGGCTTTTCAGAATCCCAATACATGTGCATACATGAATAAAAAATATCTGTCACTACTACATGAGCCATAAATATTGTAGCCACTAATGGGTCTGCATTAATGCTCCATAGCCTGAAGAAATCAGTCTAAGAAGCTACTTTGTTGTCCATGTAATGATGATAATAATAAAAAAAAATAAAAAAAAGGAAAGTGGGGGGGGGGGGGGCGGGGGGGGGAGTAGTGAAAGGAAAATGCAACAGGAAAGAAATACCTATCATGTGATTTGGTTTCTGGAAACTCAATCAGGTTAAAACAGAAGGCCACAATATTTATTCCTCGTTCTGCCATGCATGGGGAATAAAAAATAAGCAGACCTTTTTCGATGGTAACCCTTTGCATCAATATCCTGCTAAAATTAAACACTCATATAGCACCAAGTCCAATGTTTTCTCTGACACAGAAACTCCATATATACACATGAATTGCTCTTGACAGCAAACACATGAAACCGGAGTACCACAGCTTCACTCCACAGAGTGTTAAACATCTCAAAATAATGAAAAAGTAAAATGATGTATGAAATCTGTGCATAAAAACTACAAAGTACGTACACTACGTCTTAGTGTGATATCTATTTAAAAACAATGAACATGCAAAAAAAAAAAACAACAACAACAACAAAACAAAAAACAAAACAAAACAAACCATAAGTCACTTTCTTCACTTGGGTATCCTAAAAAAATTACCAGCCTTGATAATCAGTACTGTAGTTACCATTAAAATGGAACAATGCAGCAGACTGTATGAAATCTGGATGTACACATATACTGACTGGACAAGAAATGAACACCAACACATGCAATTTTCCACATACCTGACTGTATCAGGTGCACAATACATGTATTTCAGCAACTCAAGAATAGTCCACCCTGAATTAAATAGCATCAGATCAGTAGTATCACTGGGTTCTTGCTGATATTTCCGACAGCAGGTGATCTACAGTGATCTTTCATTTTTCATGAGGCACATTACAACCATGTTTTAATCTGACCAGAGTTTAATGACCAACCTTCTTAATGTTTGTTTGTTGGTCCGTTTTTGTATATATATTTTTTGGAAATAAAGTGAGACAAAATTTATATAACTGGTAAGCCCATGGTCTGCAGAAGTTATTACTACAAAGTTAGAAAATCATTGTTCACAAACTTTATTTGGCTCATGTGGCACTGAGTAACTCATAACTCCTTTTTGAGGAGTTGTTCTAACTGCAGCCTCAGACCTTATTCTTTTTTATCTTTAAACACACACAACATAAAGCTCTGTGTGTGAAAAAAAGAAAAAAAATGAAAATGAAGATAAGCTTATTGTAGAAAACATATTAAAATTAGTGGTTAAGAATCACAAAACATCTTGGTAAGTGCAAAGCATTGTCATATTGACAGAAAATGGGTACCGTCACCGAAAAATTCAGTCATTTTGGTACGCTTTTCTACAGCGTAAATGAAGCAACATATGAAAGACATGAGAAGAGAATGTTTACTGAATAAATCCATGGACTGCAAGGCAAGAGTTACGTGACAAAATGTTCTAATAAACAACAATTGCGGAGTAACACACTTGACGTTCTACGGGCCATATACACTACAGAACAGAACTCACTCTATGGGGGAAGAAAAGGAGTAACATTACCCTGTCTCCAAACCACTTACATGGTGGTACAAACAAACAAGGATGGTACAAAGAGAATTACCTCAATGATAATAGTCTTTTGTTATTCTCAAGAACAAAACATTACGGAGCTTAACTGCTTAACCACAATGTATCACTGCCCTAGATATTTGAAACAAACTGGCATCACCTGTGTATGTCAATTCATTTGTCCATATCTTTCAGGCTTAATTCAAACATAAGAACATTCAGTTCCCTACCATATACCAATACAGGGGTAGATCCAGGAATTCCGTAAAGGGGAGGCACCTTACCATTTTTTCTTTTTATTTCTTTTGTTTTAACCAAAATTGAAGAGGGGGCGCATTGTGAGGTGCAGAGTCTTGTGCAAGGATGCAAGTTTTGTGGCGGGGCTTGAACCCTCGACCTTCTCAATAGCCATGGTCACACTGGCAAAACTTCTCAAAGTTTTGGTCAACAAGTTCTCAAATGTTTTGCCAATGTGACAGCAAACTAGGGCAAGTTTCCAAACCCAAGCAAATCTTTTAAAAATGTTTCCAATGTGAACGCATGGTGCTGAAACTTTACAAAGTTTGTATTATAACCAGCACTGAGTTCTCTTAGCCAAACTGTCACACAACACAAAACTGTGTGTAGTTTACTTCTCGATGACTTCCAGAAGTTTGAGGATGCTGTCACACTAAGCAGACAAAACTTGATGTAGTTTCATTGATACAAAACTACCCATACTTTCAGGCTCTTGCAGTAAAAACTAGAAATGTCGCTACAGCGACTGGTTATACCCCCGCCAAACAACATTTCATAAGCTTTGGTCAAAACAACATTTGATAAGCTTTGGTCAAAAAACTGAGGAAGTAGTTAAATCCGCAAGATCTTTCCTTGATCTTCTGCCATTATATATGCCGTTACCATGGCAACGTACTTTCGGGTACTGTCGAAAAATGCGTCTTGCACATCTACAACCAAAGGCACACATCTGTACCAAGTTTCATGGAAATTGGGCAAAAACTGAGGAAGTAGTTTGCAACACAAAATTTTCCATCATTTTGGCTCATAATATGTGAGCTGTTACCATGGCAACATACTTTTTGTCACTGTCAAGAAATGTGTCATGCTGACCTGTATCCTAAGACAAACATTCAATATGAATTCCATGAGAATTGGAAGAACACTGATGAAGCAGTTTTGCCATGAAGCATTTTGCCCTATATTTTACCAATAACATGCCGTTACCATGGCAACGCACTTTTTGCCACTGCGGAAATATGTGTCTTGCACATTAACATATTCAGATGAACATCTGTACCTAATTTCATAAAAATTGATCAAAAACTGTGGGAGGAGTTCGCGACGCAAGATTTGTACCCATTTTTGCCCATAATATGCCGTTACCATGGCAACGTACTTTTGGGTACTGTCACAAAATACGTCTTGCACATCTACAACCCAAGGCACACATCTGTGCCAAGTTTTATGGGAATCGGTTGAAAACTGAGGAAGTAGTTCGCGACGCAAGATTTGTACCCATTTTTGCCCATAATATGCCGTTACCATGGCAACGTACTTTTGGGTACTGTCAAAAAATATGTCTTGCACATCTACAACCCAAGGCACACATCTGTGCCAAGTTTTATGGGAATCGGTTGAAAACTGAGGAAGTAGTTCGCGACGCAAGATTTGTACCCATTTTTGCCCATAATATGCCGTTACCATGGCAACGTACTTTTGGGTACTGTCAAAAAATACGTCTTGCACATCTACAACCCAAGGCACACATCTGTGCCAAGTTTTATGGGAATCGGTTGAAAACTGAGGAAGTAGTTCGCGACGCAAGATTTGCAACGGACCGACCGCCCGACCGACCGACCGCCCGACCGACCGCCCGACCGCCCAACCGTACGCTGATTCCTATATACCCCCTTCAAACTTCGTTTGGCGGGGGTATAAAAAGAAAAAGAAAAAAGCAAACGTGCAACAGTGTACAAAAGAATGCAAAATGTGCGTTAACATGAATAGATCTATCATCATGTCACACACTTTATCAAAGTTTCAGCCGCACACTGTTCCACTGCACAAAACTGCATAGTTTCGTGAGAAGTGAAAAACTTTTCAAGTGCATGCAGCAAGTTTGGCTGATAAATTCTTGAGAAGTTTTCAATCATACTGCCTATACACTATGCGAAGCAAAACACCAAGTAGTGAAAATTACAAGTAGTTTCGAGACTGCACCTTCTGCAGTAATTGGTCACCTGTCAGACTGTGCACTTTTTCTTCATTGTTGCAAGTGTGTGAGAGTGACCCAAGCTTTGACAGCTTATCAAGAACTGACACACTGAGAAGTTTAGCCACCAGCATGAAGGGATGAGCAAACCGTGGACCCTTCATAAGCAAACTCTGCTAAGTGATCTCTAAGTTTAAACTTCGAGTAGTTTTGCCCAAATGACTGTGGCTACTGAAAGTACAGTGCTCAATCCACTACAAAATTGACACCCCCCACAAAGACCATAGAATGTCACAAGGTCAGTAAATCCTGTGAGTCTGTATTCAGCATACGTAGCAAGTCTTGATGAAAAACCTTACTGCCTTTTGAAGGCCCAAACTCATCTATCTATAAATGATGACTTCTCTCGGCAGTATATAACATAACAGTCATGGTCATATAGATTACCTGAGCACAGGAAATAAACTCTGAATTAAAATGACTGAGAAATGCTTTTCAGTATTATAAAAAGGATACAATCCACAGAACATTTTCACAACAGCAAAACCAGGTTGTTGTGTGATCTTACAATTTCACACTGGTCATTTTGAAGCCAATTTCCAAGAACACGTATGGCTAAAATTTGTGCAAATTGAGAAAACATGCAAAACAGGGCTTCTTAGAATTAAACAAAAACAGACACAAAAAGCCCCAGACATATTTACATATAGATGTGTATGCATTTCTGCACTATTGCCAAGAAAGGACAACAAAATTATCAGACCAAAATAATCAGTTTTGTGCAAAATGGAAAAGATCAATTTTCAGATATGCTTTTTTTTTCTGTGTGGTTTCCACAGCCTTGCTTTTTTTTTTCTCCTGTAGAACAACATCAATAAAAAGATTGTCATGGCAGCATTTACAAAACAACCAATCAGCCGTGAATATCTTTGATGTTGTTGTCACAGCTACGATTATTGTAACTTACTAAAAATGCCTGTCTATTCACAGTCATGACAGACCTTGGTCCATAACCACATGTTAAACAGTTCAAACGTTTTTTTTTTCTTTTTTCCTGCTAATGGTCTTCCTATTCTGAATAACAAACACTGAATTTCATTTCAGCATCCTCACAGTCAGCAGGTACTGTGATTATACCCTGACTGTAGACTCTCTGGTGTGTTTCAATGCATTCTCACAGTGAAACCCTGCCTGCAGTCAGCTGGGATGCTGGTACCTTCTAGTGCAATCACTGTATCTGCCATTATAAGTACATGGCTTTTCATTGACCTTTTTATGAAGGTCAATGACCTTTGACCACTGAACGAGGATTCACCTTTAACCCTCTCTGCACAAAGTTATAATATCTACACCTATTTCCATCCACTGCATTAAACAATATAATTATTGGGACTTTTAATGAATTACAGCTGGAACATGCTTTTTTCAGCAAAAGTTCAGGGACCTCTGACCTTGAGATATAATCCAATCAGCACATTTACACCTTATGACCATGTAGCATACTAGGAACAGGTAAAAAGAAAAAGAAACAGTTTTTCGTCAATTGCAGTAACAAGAATGGATGTATAGATGGATAGACATATGGACGGAAGGACACCTCCTACACATAATGCCTCTGGCACCCTTTAGGGGCAGGGAAATAAGTAAAAAAAAAAAAAAAAAAAATCAGAGGATCAAAAAATACAAAAAACAACCCAACAATTTAATAGTCGTTATCAAATTTCATAGGCTTCATAGAATATATCATGCACTGTGTCGATACATTGCTGAAATGTAAATTTCACTGCTCATAAAAACATGAGAGAACTGTTCATAACCTCAACACTGTCTTGATTTCCATCTCTGACATTCATATAATGGTAAAAAAGGTCTGAAACAGTGCATTAGCTAATTGCTGTTTAGCAACATCACACATGTCTGTGGGAATGAAAGTTCATCAACCTTCCTGTCAGACCACTTTAGGAAATGAACCAACTCTCCTCTCAAACTGTCTAGAAAATGTACTGATGCAATGTTGGTAACACAATGGACCAGTACAGTTCTGTCCTTTAATCATATGCATTCAAAACACCCTATCAAAGGAAGATTTGATATTTTCCCTTTAAAAACCAATGGCAGAAACACAAACAATCTTAGGTACTAAAATCAGGCACAGGCATGGTGAATTTCACTAAAGCACTGTCAGGAAAACAAGAAACATCTCTGCTTTGTATTTTGTATGCAGATCACTACAGACCAAACAATCTCATCACCCCTTTTTTATAATTTGGTGCCATAATGATAATATAAAATTGACTACCATTGGGTTAATTTTTACCCCTTCTCTAAAATGTTTCAGTCACTTCCTCTCTAAACTATGCCATTCCCATGGCTTACATACTGAACTAAAATATTAGCTCACAGGGACATCAGTAGAAAAAAAAAGAAACAAACAAATGTTGCCATATAACATATGGCATATAGCTATAGTGAAATAAAATCACATCAAACTTGCAAAACTACAACACTTCATAAAAATTCGAACATTAACTTATCAAGAACTTGGCTTTCTGCTGTTATCTTTGGTGGACACATATAAAGTCTTTGATATGTGAAATAAATTGCTCAGTGGCTCGAACTTGTGAAGAGGAAAATCCCCCATTAAAAAAAAAAAAAAAAAAAAAAAAAAATCATTGCACATTTTTCCTACACTTATCTAAGTTCATACATTTCAAAAATGTTTTTGAAGATGATATGGGTTGACTCTTGGCTCTCACATCTCTTACCCACAAAGGGATGTGTTCATATGAAAATGGCAGGAGAAATAATGTGACAAGCAGGATGACCATTCATGACTGCTGCTTTGAATACATAGCAGCTATGCACAATGTTTACGATGTGTACATAGTATGACAAAATTTTTGAACAGATTCTGGCAGAAGCACAAAACTTAGTTCAACTGAAACTTTCAATTTCAGCTTACACACACTTGGGATGTTAAAAAGAAAAGAAACATAAATCTAGTCAAAAGCAGACACCATAATGAGATTGCACAAATGTACACCTCATGTGGCTGTAAAAGCGATATTCAAACACATGAGCATTTGGTGTAAAGTCCATTCAACATAATATATTTCATTTGTCAGTCTTTTAGTTGCGTTGTCATTCTATCAGATTTCTTCGCCGAATCATTCCTTCGTCTGTGCTTTGAAATTTTGCTATAAAGAAAAAACCTGTTTGTCTTGTTCATAAAAAGTACCCTGCTTCCATTTTCTGAAAGGCCGTTGATAAGGAAAAAGTTTGATGTTAAAATACTGTCAGTAAAATAGTTGTAAGGGTGAGAGAGTGATCTTCCCCAAGCACTCTGCACATCCTATTTGTGAAGTTCTCTTAGCACAAATCACAGGCTGGAAGTACTGCAGTCATCAAAACAAGAGTGCTGCATACGAGTACACAGCTGATCACAATGGCAAGAACTTTCAAGAGACAAGCCTCGATAGAGGTTGAAGATGATAATGATTGTAAGATGTGTGCGTCATCTTCGCCTCCTGAGAATAATCGGAGAACAGTGACACTATCATCCAGACATGCAGGCACGGTACAGTGAAGTCAGCTCCAGAAAAACTGGTGTAAAGAGGAAGCTGCTGTTTCTTTGGTCTGTTCTTTCTTCCACACTATCCATGCCTTTTCTCAGACATATTCTGGCGATTTTAAGGTTTGTATTTCATCCACTGGAGAGCATTATAAGAGACTAGCATGCAAGATGCTGGCAAGAGAAGCAGCAAGAAGCTCTCCCGCTTCCTGACAGCTATTTCCACAACACGGCTGGAGGTCATCCCTGCTGCGTGGCCTCACACGGCTGGCTGATGTCACTGTTGGTTGTCATGGCAGCAATTTCCCACCTTCAAAGCAAAGAGATAAAGACAGACACATAGAAAGAGAGATAAGAGATAGACAGACAGACAGACAGACAGAGACAGGGAGGCAAACACAGAGGGATCTGCCGTTAATGTTTTGCTGTTAGGAAGTTTTAGTGACAAAATCTGCATGTGAAACACATGTGGCAAGACGATAGAAATCATTTAAGCATTGCCCTCTCATCACATAAAATACATAAGATTCTAATAGATCTAAGAAACAGATGTTGTCATATACACATAAAACCCTCTTATCTATGACTTATTTGGCAGTATATGAATCTTAATTATCACAAGCTTTTTCAAAGTGTTTGCACACATGGTATGCTCTGCACTGTTTGTTGGCAAATTTGATTTTTTTTTTTTTCTGAGTTCAAAACTATACTGGTGATCAGTTTCATCCAAAGAGTATGCAAACATGGATAGAAAAAACACAATTGACCTGCCACCCACGTAGAAAAAGGAAAATGCAAGGCACTATTGTTGGCATTTGGTCCAGTTTAATGGTCCACTGCTCTATCACCAAAGGATGTGACCAGACACCAAGTTTCCTTACCTCAATGTTTTGGGCAGACAGGACGGGTCAATCTTCTCATTGATAATTGTCATCTGGCACATGGTCTTCAGAGACGGCTCTGGAAAAAAAAAAGAGAAAAAAGATTGAAACATCTCAAATCAATCAAATCAACATAATTACACTGCAATCAATGCCACTCCACAATCAAGTCAACTTTAATGAGTATAGTAAAGTCTGATTAACGAAATGTTAGAAGTTTATTTAGAATTGGCCCTTAGGCATGAAGTGAGAAAGGTACAGGATTTCAAATTCTATGTGTTTGCATGAAAATGGCTATATATAAGTAGGTTGCAACCACATGTGTAAGGTGATTAAGTCCCTGCCTCCCAAGTCTCACACTAACCTCAGTCTATAAAACAAACCTTCATTAACCCTATAAAGCCCAAGGGGGGGCACATTGTGCCCCCCCTACCAGATTTTCGTTTGCCACTCCTCGCCCTTAATCCGATTTAAACCAAATTTGGTGACTTTTCCTAAAATCTTATTGCGAACATTTTGATATATAAGTTAGCTATATTTGATGTTGCTGGTCGCCATGGCAACCATAAACTGACAACAATGTCAGTCAGATTTTGCATCTTTTTTCTGTTCCCATTTCATTTAACAGCATTACAGTGTATGAAATGGGTGTTTCTTGGCTGAAATTTGTTGAAGGAGCAAAATTTGAAGTAATTATGGTCCTGGAAAGTTTTTCTTATTATTTCCTTTGTTTTATGTGACCAAGGCATAAAACAATAGATATAATTGAGATAATTGAAAACAATAATGTTTTCTAAAGATTACCCCTTATATTTTGAGTTATTTTGATTGCTTCACCTAAGTTATGCCTCTAATATCATTAGTTTATCATATTATCAATCTGCAGTCTCAAAATTCCAGTATTATGCAAATATGAAATGTCATAACTATACATGTACCCATCCCAAACATTTCATCTCAGGTCTCATAATGTATCACTATGTTGATATAAATAGCGCCCCCATGTAGTGACCATGAGAAATTTCAACCATAACAAATAATAAAGTTTAACTTGCTTATTATTTGTGGCAAATATGAAAATGATTAGTCTATAATAAGACATATATAATGGGGATAAAGAAATTATAAAGAAAAATCATGTTTTTAGCATATTTCCTATGTATTTCTTTATATTTTGGTAAATAGCGCCCTCCATTGGTGACCTTGTGAAAATTCAAATGCAAGGTCATGTAGAGCATGAGTTACTCTACCCACGTGCCAAATATGACGATGATACATCAAGTAATAAAAAAGTTATATAGGGGGGGCACAATGTGCCCCCCCCCTTGGGCCTGCGAGGGGTCAAAATAGCTTGGGCTTAATAGGGTTAAATGTCCTTTTTTTTTTAAACGACTCATAGGAACAAGTGTGATCTTTCACATATGATTTGGAAAATATCAATTTTGTGAGTGGTTGGGTGGGTTGCAGCAGCTCAAATTACTGACCAAATACATGCGCTATTCTTCCTTACAACTGTCTCCGTCTCCTATTCTTCCGATTTCACTTCCAGCTCACTGCTGCCCCTCAATTATCACTATTTGCCTTCCTTACATTTTCCCTATGTCGCTTCCCCAAACCACTCTCCTCTTTCCAGGGTCCTCTCTCACCAAACAACAATCCTGTTGAGGACTACATACACATGGTGTAACCACAAACCTCTCTTCCTCATTTACATCACCGTGCAAACTTCCAAAAAAATGCGGATTCCGCGCCCCCTCCCCCCCCCCCCCCCCCCCCCCCCGAGAACTCGGCCATCGGTGGTGTGATCGCGATGAAATTTTGCATGCGTGAGACCTACAGTTAAACTCGCCTAAGTTGACGTCGCATATGTCGAATAATCGCTTAAGTCGATGATTTTAAAAAGTCCCGATTTTTCCCCATTGACTTACGTGTATTAATTCACTCACAAGTCGAATTTTGTAAGTCGAATACTCGCCTAAGTCGATGAAATTCCAAGAACACTTTCACGGAAAAACCATTGAATTCACTGTGCCTAAGTCGAATAAGATTTTATTGTGTATTAAATCACTGTCAAAATCACGAGACGCCAGTTTTTGTTTACATACAGTATATACCAAAAGAAACTGCATTAATAAACATTAACGTTTCATTTACGCAAGCGGTTTTACCTGAATCATTAGTAACGCAAACTAACGATCGGGAAAATTAACGTTTGTAGTAACAATGAGTAACGATGCCTAGCGCAAATTAACGGTGTTTCGTTAACATTGACGGTAGGTAACGCAAGAACTCAGGCGAGATTTTGGTTTTGTAACGAGACCTGGTGAAAGGACGACGTAGCCCCTGCCGAGTGTAGCGATCTATGCCCTATATATATTTAGCGGAGTCTTTTCGCGAATCGAATCACGATTTCGCGAATGGTTAATTTGCGATCTGGGTCACCAAAAACGCACGCCGGCCCACCAAAAAAGCCGGATGTTTGCCTTCAGTTTTGGAAATGAACAGCGGTAACAATCGGCTCGATAAGATACTAGAATAAATGTCAGATGTTTGCTCTTAATTTTGGAAATGAATAATGGTAATATTCGACTCCGTATAATACTAAAATAAATGTCGGATGTTTGCTTATACTTTTGTAAGTGAATAATGGTAAAATTCAGTTCTGTACGGTGCTGAAATTAATGTCAGATATTTGATTTTGCCTTCGGAAATGAATACGGCTCCGGAAGATGCTGAAATAAATGTTGAATGTTTGCTTTGACGTTCGGATATGAATAATAATGATATTCAACTCCATACGATGATAAAATTAATGCCGGATGTTTACTTTTACGTTCGAAAGTAAATAACAATAACATTCAGCTCCCGAAGATGCTAAAGTAAATGTCGAATTATCCCTATGACGTTCGGAAATGAATAACAATAATAATCAACTTCGTACGAAGATAAAATAAATGCCGGATGTTTACTTTTAATGTTCGAAAGTAAATAACAATAACATTCAGCTCCGGAAGATGCTAAAGTAATTGTTGAATTATCCCTTTGACGTTCGGAAATGAATAACAATAATAATCAACTTCGTACGACGATGAGATAAATGTCGGATGTTTGCTTTTACTTATAACAAGTAAAAGTAAATAGCAATAACATTCGGCTCCAGAAGATGCTAAAATAAATGTCAAATGATTGCTTTTACGTTCGGAAGTGTATAGCAGTAATATTCTTCTCCATACGATGCTAAATAACTGTCGGATGGTTGCTTTTAAATTTCGAAATGAATAACAGTAACATTTAGCTGCGTTTGATGGTAAAGTTAATGTTTGATATTTGCTTTGACGTTCGGAAATGAATAACAATAGTATTCATCTCCGTCCCATGATAAAATAAATGTCTGATGTTTGCTTTTATGTTCGAAAGTAAATAGCAATAACATTCAGCTCCAGAAGACGCTAAAATAAATGTTGAATGTTTGCTTTGGCGTTCGGAAATTAATTACAATAGTATATCAACTTAGTACGATGATGAAATAAATGCCGGATGTTTGCTTTTACGTTTGAAAGTAAATAGCCATAACATTCATCTCCGAAAGGTGCTAAAATATATGTCGAATGATCCCTTTGACGTTCTGAAATGGATATCAATAATATTCAACTCTGTAAGATGATGAAATAAATGCCGAATGTTCGCTTTTACGTTCGAAAGTACACTTGTAAATAGCATGTAACAGTCGGCTCCGGAGGATGCCAAAATAAATGTCAGATGATTGCTTTTACGTTCGGAAGTGAATAGCAGTAACATTCTGCTCCATAATTAAGATGCTAAAATAAATATCAGCCATTTGCTATTTATAACATTTCGAAATGAATAACAATAATATTCAGCTGCGTTTGATGGTAAAGTAAATGTCGGATGTCTGCCTTGACGTTCGAATATGAAAAACAATATAACATTCGGCTCCTTACGATGCTGAAATAATTGTCAGATGAGTCATTTCACTTTTGGAAGTGGACAGCAGTAACATTCGGCTCCTCACGATCATAAAATAAATGTCGGGTGTTTGCTTTTGAATTTGGAGATCGAGTAACGGTAATATTCTGCTCCGTGCGATGCTAAAATAAGTAACAGATTGTTTCTTTTACATTTGGAAATGATTAACGGTATCAATCGGCTCAGTTAGATAATAAAATAAAAAGCGGATGTTTGCTTTCACGTACGGAAATGAATAAGGATGATATTCAGCTCCGTAAGATCCTAGAATGAATGTCGGTTGCTTGTTTTTACATTTGAAAATGATTAACGGAAACATTCGGCTCCGGAAGGTATTAAAATACTTGTAAATGGTGGATAATTGCTTTTACAATCAGAAATAAGTAACGGTAACTTTCGGACCGAACGTAGGACCGATTTAGTTTTGCTTGATGTTTTATTTTTTCGGGCAACCAAAAAATTAAAATCAATCATTTTGGTGGCCCGATCGGGCCACCAAAATAAAAGTTAGTGTGGAGTCCTGGCCTGCATCAATGAGGATAAAGTGTCTTGCTGAAAGGCAAATATCGGGCACACCGCTCCAGCTCTCGGCTCCAGAGTAGACAACATACATGTACATAGTGGTGTAACTGTAAGTCGATTTTTTTCGACTTACGCACAAGTCGAAAATCGCCTAAGTCGATGTGTTTTGCTCAGTCCCGAGAAGATCGACTCAGGCGAGTTTAACTGTACGACATAATCTATCATAAGATTTTTTGAAACAATCAATTTCTAATTTTAATTAATTAATTATGCAAATTAAGCTCAAGATCATATTTTAGCCTAATTAAAAGCATTGAGAGTCTCATTTTTGATCTGTAAATCTGTTTTAGCAGTATTCAACAATTGTACATCACAAAAACTTCTAAAACTCATTTCAATTCTTATGAATTTTATTGTTTTCAGAACTTATGTATTTCTTTGTTTTTCAACTTTTGTTTTTTTCTTTGTTTTTTTATTGGAATTGTCACTGACCACTGCTGTTGATTATGGTTGTGACCACTCGAATGTGTTGGGAGCTAGGTTTAAGAGGCTTACAGGGTGTGAAATATATCGGCACCGTGTTTCAGACTGCATCGTGTGGGGCTTTAATGCACCCCTCGCACAGTCCTACCCATCACATGATTTCCGTAGAACTATTTATATGGCACAATGTCTGGGGGAGATACAAAGATAACCTACAGGTGATGGATATACCAAACACAGCATGAACTTTTCACTGTCATGCAGTGTTTGCTCAGTAAATTCTTGTGAACATATTTTGTAACTTCTCCTTGAGTGCTCGTCCTGTATAGGTATCTGGTATGATAACCCCAGGTTATATAACCCCTTCTTTTATCATACAACACTTTGTCCATCCAAGACATGAAATAGATTTCATTGCCCTTGGACAACTGTACAGATAATGGTCAATTACCGTTCTTTCTGCAATCAGCCAGACAAAACACCATATATTGTACTTCAAAAACAAACAAACAAAACAAACAAACAAACAAACGATCAAACAAACAAACAAACAAACAACAACATTCTGTGATAATTGGAAGAGGCTAGTCACAGCAATTGAACATCCCCAACTTATCCAGACAATGTTTGCAGCCCTTATGGAATACCTCCCCACTTACCAAAGTCCAGGATGTGTAGATCTGCTAGGTCAATCAGATTCTCCCCGGGACTTCCTCCAGGGATGTACTTTTCCCGTGGGCTGTGGCAGAGACAACAAGATAGTATACACTGTGAGAAAAGCTCTTGACTTTGTTACCCAGCCTCATACTTCTGTTTCGGAGAGAAAACAAAACAATCCTGCTGCACACTCAAATAATAATGTTGCAAGAAAAACGGAACAGGAATGATCAGAATACATTGAAGACAAAGAGCAAATGCAGAAATCCAACAATTGAGAACTAAAATAGGATAATTCATTTTCAGGATCACAATCACAACCTTCACACTCCAAAATTTAAGCTGGAACTATCATGGGAAGATTAACCAAGTAGTAGTCAGGGGTAAACAAAGTATTTCACTGTAATACTACACAAAGACACAGCAATCCCTCTATCAATCTATCTATCCACTGATCTGATCACACATCCCTAAGTAACTAATTACAACACACAAAAATCCATTTTCTACAGGTATTTTGCCATGCTTGTCACTGACAGAAAGGTCAGTTACAATAAGATCAACTTTTGAATTACCTCATTGAATGTTGCGATGATGCCCCCTCCCCCCCCCCCCCCAAAAAAAAAAAAAAAATAGTAAAATCTCATGTTCAGTGCCAAAACATTAAGTATCACATTATTAGAGCTATAATTGGTATGTCATTGAACTAGTGAAGGGGGTTTTGTTAGATAGTCTTTTCCAAAATGCACACCTTGTCCCTCCGAACATGATCATCCTGTCCCGGTGTACAATGCAGCATTGTCGACGTCGCTTGCACGGAATCTTACCCTTGCACTCCACCTTCTTCCACTCCATTGACGATAGGTCTAGCTTGTGGAGGTCGTTGAAGTGGGTGTCGATGGTGTGGTTGAAGCCTCCAAACACACACAGGTGATTATCATACAGTACTGTTGGGAACAAAACATATTTCCTTACTTCTTTTATTCTGATTGCTTATTAGTTGTATAGGGCCCCAATTTTTCTCTCTCTCTTCTTCCTTTAAAACACAACAACATTGCTTAGAAGCTATAAGCTTATAAGAGTGAACACAGCATATACTTCATCATGTAAAAATGACTTGAATCTCTCAAATGTGGTATTGCAGTAGTGACAACTTAGATTCAAGATTTGTTTTTTTAGGAAAAATATAATTGGTGCACTGCATACCTATCCGTATTACCATGGTAACTTTTTTTTTTTTTTGCTGGGGCTAAGAGGCAATCCCTCTTACTGGCAGTTTTCCAAGGGCCACCTTACGACTCATGCAAATAAAAAGGATTGCAAAGGGTTAGAAAATGGCTCACGATGGTTTAAAAGGATCTCTCTGTCACTGCTAGGCAGGCACATTAGAACACTTTCCTTTTAAATCTATGGACTGCTACATATATGTCCGGGTCTAGGGCAATTACCCCCTGGGCAATTACCCCGGACCCTTCCCCTGTCCCTAATCCTAATCCTTATCCTGAAACTAATCCTAACCATAACCCAAACTCCTAACACTAAACCCAACCCTAACCCTAATCTTAACTCTAACCTTACCGCTAATCAGTATTTAGCCGGGGGGTAATTGCCCTCGGGGGGTAATTGCCCGGATACGATATGTCCATATCTGTTCTAGTCCCCATCTTCCTTCAGAAGATAAGGACAATATTTTCAATGCATTATCTTTTACACTAACCATAACCCAAACTCCTAACACTAAACCCAACCCTAACCCTAATCTTAACTCTAACCTTACCGCTAATCAGTATTTAGCCGGGGGGTAATTGCCCTCGGGGGGTAATTGCCCGGATACGATATGTCCATATCTGTTCTAGTCCCCATCTTCCTTCAGAAGATAAGGACAATATTTTCAATGCATTATCTTTTACACTTTTCCCTCCATATGTAAGGAAACTACTTTGCACTTTTCTTTTAGCAAAGCTAATGGCACTTATATTCCAGGTGAATTCCCCCCTCCCCTTCTCCAACAACAGTATGGTAATTTCACAGTTACCAAAGGTAATTACTTTTCGGAACTGACTCCTGCGAATGCCTTATATTCCGCAAATATAATGTTTAATGAATCGGAACAATACAACTTCAAAAGTGGGTAAATTCATGGCAAAGAAGCACAGCAAAGGAACGGAAATAGATACCGGTATTATCTTTCTTCACTTTGTGATTTACCACCTTCAATATGTGACAGTGCATCACAAAACAAACAAAAAGTTGCACGCACTGATTTTGTGTAAGGACTGAAAATAGGTGAAATGGGTCAACCCAGCAAATCTTGAGTCTTGAGCTTTTATATTTCTGAAAGAGCAAGTCTTTTTCTACATTATCCCAATGCTTAGGATCATAAAAGAAACAGGAAATTGTGTTTTTAACAGTTTTCCTCAAATACTTCATGGTAGAATAATGTGATTAGGCATGTCTTATAGAGTCCCCTTTTCATGCCTTAAAAACCCTATCCATACTCTTCACTTTGAACTCTAATAACTTTAGAAAGGATAATGCTACTGCTTTGAAAGTTGGCATTACCATGGAGTAGTCATCTACAGAATGTGTTAATACAGCATGCTTAATTTCAACTTAATCTGATAATTCCTTCATTGTCGTTGCTCCAGTGGTTAACATCCTGTTTTTTGTTCCATTCATTACACAGCTAGCACGGCTTGGCAAAGATTAAGTGCTGAATATACCCTGTACTTCAGATCCTTTTTTCTCAGTTCACACTTTCCAGAGTGTGTGCTTTCTTTCCCACATTTTAGATACATTGGGAAAGTCCATTTGAATTGAGTTAAACATCATTTTAAAGCTTGAAGTCTGCTCTTTCAGAATCTGCTCTTCACTAAAAATCAATGTCTGGCATCTTTTTGTTGGTTTGGTGATGCAGGGTCACATATGATGTACTGCCCATTTTGCATTGTATGAGGCAATATTTTTGTGACTTGTTAATTTTGTGAATATCAATCAACTCACAAAATTACAGACACCACAAAAACATACTGTTACACATTCAATCATGTGGTCAGATCCATAACTGGGAAGCCTGATCCAGCATGTCATCATTCTGTCTTATGTGTAACATTTCTATCTCTCTCCCACTCTTGAGCTCTTTCAAAATAAATCAGGGTCCTCTTGGAACTTTAAGTCACCTGCTGAATGACTTCTTCTCCCGATGGGTTCGTCCCCTGTTGCCCTGGGCGTCAGCCACTGCGAGTTCCTGGTGTCAAACATCTTCAGCCTATTGCAGTAGAACTCCCGGCCGGTGTACCACGGTCCCGAGACATCTGAGCGACCTCCAAACACGTACATCTGGTCACCGAAGGGTGTGGCTGTGTGGAAGTCCCTCCAGTGTGGAACCTCATCACCCTATGGATGAAATGGAGAAAAAAAAAATACATGATTTTGACCTCCTCTGCTTTTCAGCTTTCACTGTCCACATATTCTCTTGCACTGGAAATATCTAGCAGAATGGCTACATGATATTTAAGGTCAAGGAATAGTAGTTGGAAACTTTAAAAAGACTGTAAACCCTTTCAACATAAAACAGCTACACACATACATTTTTAATCTCTGGAGGACATTCTCCCCCATCCAAACAAACAGACAAACAAACAAACAAACTAACAAACAAACAAACAGACAGACAGACACATTATTTCATATTTGACTCATGCTGCCTTTAGCTATGAGCAGCAGAGAAAAATGTACTGTGTGAAAGAGACGGATGATTACCATCTCACACACCACTATCATGCTAACCAACATCTTGCTCAACCTAAAGGCACTCGCCTTCACACAATCTCACTTACTCAGATTCTGATATACCAACTTGAACTGAGACTAACCTTTGGCTGAAGTAGTGTCCATTTCATTTCCCTGAAGTCCAGGGCATATGTTAAATTGGAATAGCTCTGCATCTGAACATGGGATAAGGAAAATGAAGGAAATGAAAATAAGTAAAAAGAAGGCTTGTGCCCACTCGATCATATTACATGTACTTAATATCAAATACGAGTAGCTGAATACAAGTGAACTGAATATATAAACATGATTATACTTAAGTGGAGCATTTTCAAGTACAGATAAAATGATTACCACTACACATTGTATTACATTACAGCCATAAGCTGAATAACAGCAATTGATGGGATATAAATGATCATTGAATATTGGCACATTTTCAAGAAAACAAAAAAGGGCAAAGTGACACCATACAACAACACAGAAGTGGATACTTTCTGTACAAGACACAAAATAAATTTCACATTCAACGCAATGATCAAAACCCAATCACCAATAATTGTGTTCAAGCACGCTCGGCAGATATCATATGGCAAGTTGAAGTTAAATGTTTTGAGAGTAGTTTAACTAATCCATACTATGTGATTGCTGATGAATTGTGCTGCTGGGAGTATTCAGCTCATACAGTACTGGACAACTTTTGGACATGATAAATTGCTACATTGCCAAATATATCACTGGTACTGTCAGAACGCCACAAAATTCCGATGTCATATAATTAATTTCTCATCCTTCACAGAGAGCAAAGTATGCTAGGCTGTTATATCTTATTTGTTTCTTTGCTTTCAAAAAAGACATTATAGCCACATTAACACCACAACTCTTTTACAGCACCCAACAAAGGTCACAGGAAGGTGATCAATCTACCTAAATGTAGATGGTTTGAATTTTATTCATGATTTATCCCGTTTCTCCAAAATAATTACTACTATGCCATTTCACTGCATAAACATTTAAATCATGTGCTGGGGATAGTTTCACCTCTACGTTGAAAAGCAACTCCACAGATTTGGTACTGTCACAGATGAATGTTCATAATACATTTTTCTGAAATTCATGTATAACTAGGACTTTCAGGTGGCTACGTACATACTATATGACTAACATACATTGTACATGATGTTATATCGGTTATATCATTCATTCAGGTATACCATAAACCCCCCCCCAAAAAAAAAAAAAAATGTTCGCATGCATTTTAAATTCACAAAATTCAACTGCCCATGAAAGTTCTTGTCTACACAATATGCATTGAATGCCAGCGGCAATTCGTGGAAAAATATCATGCCGCAAAGAAGGCCGTCAGCTCCAATTTACGAAAATTTCTTGCCGCAAAAAATATCTTGCTTTACAGTATTATGTATGTAGAAAGTCTCAAGACATTTCTATACAAGGGTTGATCTTGAGAGGTCAAAGGTTAACACTTACCAAGTCAATAAATCCTCCAAAGACATACATCCGGTTGCCAATGACACATGCCGTGTGGCCATCAGTGGCGTCTGGCAGGTGTCCCCTTGGTGACTCCAGCATCCATCGGCTTGTGTCTGGTAGTAGTAGGATAAGAAGGGGAAGGGGGGAGGGAGGCAATCAAAAGCAATCAGTCAATTACATGTATCTTGAATCTTTAACGAAATTTGTTTGGGTTTATGTTTCTGCACTTTCTTAGAAAAACAAAGGTACTGTATATTAACAAGCATACACACAAACTGCTCAGAGAAACAAAGTTTGTATATATCAGCATGCTAGCAAGTCACAAATAAGGGTGGGGAAAAGGAATTATTATTCAAATGAATGAAATCTTGTGTCGAGTTACTGATTGACAAATTCACATTAATGAACGTGGATTTGTCAATCAGTTACAACAGGAAATAAAGTGGCATTGTATCTGCAACTTGCATCACGTCAAACATTTGTAGTGATGGTAAGGAAGTACAACAGATAATGAATGAAGCACATTATGACTGTATATCATGAGGGATTTTACTGAAAGATAATTCTTGGAACACAAGAAAATACTTCTGTGCTCCCACATTTTGACAAATATCAATTAAGCTTTTTCACTTTGAAGATTTTCTGAGTGATATGATGTACTCAAATGGAATTTCTGCCGCAGGGCCCATCACATCACACAGTATCTCATGAATCTCGTGTGACAGCCCATAAGGGGCAAAAAGGGGTCACCACAAGTATGCTAGTCACGTCCACCACAGTGCAGGAGTCATTCAGAACAGCTATGATTGACACCTGTTGCAACTTAACCCTGGGAGACATCAGTAAGGATGACTTTCCACCTTCCAAGTGCAAACTTGTGGGCACAAAAGGGGGGCTGGCAGCTTCCTGATGTGTACGCTATGACGCAAACATGCTCTCCATCATCACTGGAAGGAAATTTTGCCTCTGAGAGACAGCTCACATCAAACAATGGCAGGGTCCAAACATCAAAGAGGTCATGGCTACAATGTTAACCAAATTAGAGGGCTCACACAAGCACAGCTACAAAATTTCCTCACAGAATTCTTGGAACATTTCCACGTAATATGTTTTCCTGGCTGTGTGTTCAAGGCATTGCAGGCACTGTGCTTCTTTGAGATTTGGCATGAACAAGATAGTATGTTATTAATATCACACTATTTTTTTTTTCAAAGGAAACATGTTCTTTACTAGTCCGCTCCAGATGAGTCACGAATATGACGTTCTTTGGAATAAATCATGAAAGAGGAAGCAGATTCTGATACATATCATATGCAAGGAAAAAGAAAGAAGGGAAATGAGCTTGTATAAAATCTTTTGTTGTATGACACAAATGAGGGGACCTTTCAAAGTGTCATCATAACTGAGTGACTAATACAGATGTCATGTATCAGGGCTGACCTGTGGATGACACAATGCACGATAGATCCCAGACATTTCAACAGTTGACTCATCCTCATCAATACTCCAATTTTCTTCTATGGGTTTTTGTGTTCTTTTGCTCCAAATTCACCAACATCAATCAAAAGAGTCATTTTATGGATAAAATTTCCTGTGGAAAAGAGGGTAAACATTGGGCCGAATGCATAAACGCTAGCAATTGCTTGTGCTAGCCTTTTACTCGAATCCGTATGCATAAAAACAAGCAATTGCTTGCGAGCAGAAGCTCTTGCTAGCAAGCACAAGCAATTGCTGGCTGCCCACAAGCAATTGCTTAGAGACTAATCATTTGCTTGAAAACGTATGCATAAAACATACCTTTTGCTTATTCTTACTAGCAATTGCTTACGATTTTGCAAGCTCTGTAAAATGAGCTTATGCTTTTGCTTGATAACTTGGACGTTCCCTTTTAAGTATCATATTCGTATTAATAAAAGAAAGACCACACTTGTGCATGAGTGGTATAAATCTACGAGAAATTACTCCTAAGTAGTGTAAGAAACTTTTCCATTTTAACAACGGGAATATCCAGTGGTTAGCATGCAAAATGTGATGAAAAACAGGTAGGATGTCTGACTCCAGTGGAGAGCAAGGAAACCTCTCTCCACGTGCGATCTGGCACATCCGGGCTACTATAAGCAGTGATGGGAATCAGCCATTACGTGTGTGTGTGTGTATTTATGAGTGTCATTTCATAGCTCTTCTGCTATGTCAGAAAATGTTTCCGCACACACACGCCCTTTCAAATACATGCTGTCACACTCGCCTTTGTTCTTGTGTGCGCACAGGCGTGAAGTCCCTTTTGTTGAAAACGCAAGCAATTGCTTGTGCGGGACAAGCAAAAGGTATAAGCACAAGCAAAAGGTTATGCATATGGATTTGAGCAATTGCTTGAGCTAGACCTTTTGCTAGACGAGCTTGTGCTTTTGCTTAATGCAATTGCTTACAAGCAATTGCTTGTTTTATGCATTCGGCCCATTATTTAGTTGAAATCAACACAGGTTAATTGTCCTTTCCTCATGGGAGTGAAAGATATGAGAGATGAAGGGGCACTGTCATACAAAAATGTAAAGATTCAAGGAACTTGCATGCCAGTTTGTGTGGTCTGCATCTCAAAAGCGCACTGTCAGTCAGGATCTGACAGGGCACAACAGAGAATGGTGTCACATACATTCCACCAAGTGTGTGTGTGTGTGTATGTTTGTGTGTGTGTTTACATGTGTCATCAGAACAAGTGACATATATTCCTCAAGTAAGTCATGTTAACATTTCCGGGCGAGGCGTCTCTTGAAAGATACCATCATTTGCCGGGGATCTTCACACGCATCACGAACAAGTAACCACACTTCACGACTTTTGCCTCTGCTGTCTTCTCAATATCTTTACAGCTGCCCAAAGTTCTCAATGTGCTGTTCACTTTAGGCAGCGCATGTCACTCTCATCTCAAACTGGCTGTCAAATCTGGTTTCAAGACATAACCGATGGCAGCTGTCTCCTGATTATTTCACTTTCTTCTCCTTCTTCATTCCGATGGATATCATAGATAATCACGTTCACTAGGTAAACTTCCTTTTGTCCTCCTTCCCTTTAGTTCTCCTGTCAATTTTGCCTTTTTGTTTTTGTTTGCTTTTTGTCATTTTTCTTTTGCTAGTCTAATCAAGTATGACGATGCTGATGACATTCACATGTAGCAGTCTTCCATGAGTGTTATGTCAAAGGTTATCTTGATCTTATCCCAAGTGTGCTTCAAAAGTTGATCCTTTGGATAGCATGGCTGTCATAACTGATTGGCCCAATGCTGTCTTCATCAGCCCGCTGACTCACATGCGGCATCCTTCCACACTGTAGCATTGCCACAGACCAGCTAGGAGGAAGGACAGGCTAAAAACCACTCTCACGGGAGGAGGGTACTCACTCTTGGTCATCAATTCACACCATCACTCACAAACAAACATCCTGCATACATCTTATAAAAAACACTAAACTCTGTTTGTATTGTATTGTGTGTGTGTGTGTGTGTGTATGTGTCTGCTTGTGTGGTGTGTGTGTTTGCATTTTCATTTTGTGACAGCGCATGTTGTCCTTTTTATGGATGACATATAGTTCTCACTACCTCCTTCTTGCCAAAACAGGGTTGAATGAAACACAGTTCACATTTCTGGTTGCCACCTTGTTTGTTTGGTCACAACAATTAAAGTAAAAAGGGTTTTCTAGGCTGCATTTTCTTTTTGCTCCAACTCCATACTTTGCATTTAACCACTGTACACATATTCATTTACTTAACAGGGCCTCAGTGAAGAAGTTTTAAAGACATAGCCCTTTTTCTACATAAAGGCAACTGTGTTTCAAGACAGCATTCATTACGAAGTATCCAAAAGGCCATACATTGATATCTCAGAGGGGCATTCCTGCTAATTAGAGGGGCATAACTCGGCGGCCTTAATTTTATCAAAGCCCTGTCATAGTTGTTTAGATTCATCATCATTTCTTTGAAACAGTTACAGCACAAATCACACAGCTAAAAAAAACAACAAAAACCTATCATTTAGAGAGGGAATTTGGCTGCAAAACACTGCAATAGGTGGGCAGCTACAGTACAGCTACTGCTCTGCCGACCTACAGTGTAATTTCCTTTCATGTCATAGACTACTCTTATGCCATCTGCCCACGCCCATGGCCACTGACAGATCATCATACAAAATAAACCAAACACTTAGCATGTATGTTCTTTAAAACATACCAATATTAAGAAAATAGACAGTAACTTGTGTGTGTGTGTGTGTGTGTGTATGTGTGTGTGCCTCAGAGATGTCGACTGCTTTTGTTTAGTTTCATTTTCAAAACTCAGGACTAGCTCTCCAGGCACAATCAAAGTCACTTCCTGTTGTGTTCACTCATGTGTACTCTTGTGAAAAGTAGTGAATACATGTAGGACAAAGGAAAGGAAAGAACAGTTTTACACCTATACAACCAAGCAATCTATGATGCCGTCCTCTAAATCACCATCTTCCACACGAGTGAGTTGTTATGCTCTCTAGCACTAACAACAGTAATGAGTGTATGTAATGGTATGCATTTAGACTCCTCATAGCAACTGGTTAACTTTCTTAATGCACAAGAGATGGTTTTCAAACAGAGGATTGTGGGATAGCTGTACTCATTAATAGTGTGCGCCAAGCAACATCTTCATGAGAGCATGTAATACTCTGTTATGGTGTGCACTCATGCACTTGAATATATACGTATTTTCCAAGAAGAAGTAATGTCTCACTAAGAACATGTAAGGAAAAAACAGGTAGCCAGGTGAAAATGTGTTTGTTCTGTTCCCCTAATATATATCATTAAGAGGAAAGCACTAGCTCCTCCATTTAAACATAGTATTAACCTAAGCTCATACCACTGAAAAAACATCTTCACAAACACAATTTAGGTGATAATGGTTCAAAAGACTGCTGTTTGCTCCTTCAATCTATTCTTCCTTGAACTAAAGAAACCAGCATGTATTTGTAGTTGGCCTAATCTGTGTCAGCCGTTCTTGGTATTGCCGTAAACGTGGAAATTTTTGTAGTGTGGAAATCTTCACGCATTTCGTGCAACCAGAAACCAGCGCAAGAATAAAAACAAGTGAATATTTTTGCATGTCATATGTTCCACTAATAAATCTTTTGATTCCGTTGACCTAAAAAACATGAAATCAACCTGACCCAGCCAAGTGTGAAAAATTATTCATGCAAAAATAACCGCTTTTACCATAGTTAAAAAATATTGTTCATGTGCAAAAATTTGACTTCAACCTGGGCAACTGTCATACATTCTAATCAAAACACATATTTGCATGTAATACAGAAAAAGAAAAAGAGACAAGTAGTTGTTTCTTCTCCCTGTTCTACTCACTGGTATCAAAGGCATAGAGTTTGTTGTCGGCCCCTGAAGTATCATTTCTCCCGCCCCACAGGTAAATCTTGTCCTTCTCAGCAACCACGGAGTGTCCGTATCTTTGGAAAGGCAGGTGCCTGGGGCATTCACTGGATTGGTTGCCATATGAAATTGGTGACCATTTAGACCTCCCTGTAAAAACAGATAAAGATTGGTGTCCAGTAGCACAGGGTTAATACAATTACAATGCATTCAAAATCAATAGTGGCCACTTTAAAAGCCTGAGTAACTGGTAATACATGTAATCCCAGTCAGAGCTAGCACACTGAGGAAATACTTCAATTAATAATGTGATATCGCTGCAATGCCCAATGCAAACAGCGACTGTTGCTAGGTCAGGCAGGCTAGAGGCAAGCAGTAGGATTATTGTGGGTGGTTTTCTGAAAGTGTTAACACAGACATTACAGCAATAAAGGAATAACTTGATAGTAGTTGTTTCTTCTGCATGATCACAATCCACAGTGAGAAAAACAACTTTGTTACTTTAAATAGCAGTGAGTGACTAAAGAATGTAGCCTAATGGGATCATCCCAATGACAAGATAGTATTTCACGAGCTTACAATATGTGAACAAAAAATCTGAACAAGAAATACACAAGCACTTTTATTAGACACGTAATATTCACTGTGACAAATCATTTAAATCTTCTCACGAACTCATACCAATCAGTTCAGTGTGTGACACTAAAAAACAGCTGGTGTATTGGAACTTACAGGCATTGCTCAGCAACAGTTCTAGTTTAGAAAAATCTTTGTTTTGTGGTACTGAATGCAAATTTATGGAAATATCAAAGTTGCAAACAAACACTAGTGCCTTAAAACAAATTGATTTTTTTACAAGCGCCTTTTGACAGCCAAACTGAGCATTTAAATGTGATGGGAAGGACATGACCCGAATGATACCAAGCTTCCTAGTGTACAATTGTAGTTCAACATCTATCATATCAACCAGTTCTGTACGGGAACCTGGTGGCCTGCGTATCACGTCTATGGGCATTTCAGATTTCAGTATGGAATAGGTTAATAAAACAATAGAGACAATTTCTTCATTCATAACCTTGAAACCCGCTCTAGCAATGTGATAAAAACCATGACACCAACAAATACTCACAGCTTCTTAAATGAGAGTGCAGAATAACAGCTGGAGAGAGCATGAAACAATAATAGGAGATCTACTGAGTTATTCCACCCATTTCTCCTATAATAGCTAGGCTTAGAAAACGATCCACTGGTCAGTTTCCTTGCTAGGGAACAAATCATATCTGATGTAATTTACTTGTGACTACTCTGCCCATACATAAGAGGACCTCTGAACTACATTGATTGTATTGCACAAGAAATTGGGGATGAAATAGCCGCACATGCACATAGCAATGATGGACATATTTGGCATGGCATTGAGTACTCGATCTCGGAAGTGTCTGTTAACCCGTTGAGGACGAGTCCCGTGTATACTCGGGCAAGTATCTATGGGAAATGCGTGTTGTAGCAAAATCAAACCATCCTCAACGGGTTAAAACCCAATGTTGAAGATTAGTCCCAAGTATTCTAAGGCAATTGTCTATTTTAAGGGAAATGCATGCTATCAAAAAGCAAACTCAATTCGTCAATGGGTTGAGGAGTATTCTAATAGATGACACTGAAACTCACCGATACTGAAGACAAAGGCATCTATGGGATCCAATTGCTCGTAGTTCCCCCCAGTGCAGTAGCCACCAAATGAGTAGATGTGGTCACCAACGCTGACCGCAGCGTGGTTGACCCTTCTGGGTCCGCCGTCCAGATGCGCGATCCAGTGTGCCATTATAAAGAGACTGGGCAATCAGTCTTGGAGAGATCCACACATACGCAGCCTGTAAAGTGAAGGAAAGCAGTAACACACCGTGATATGGCGGTATCTCCATTTTCTCCACTTGGCACTGGAGACCGGAGATAGAGCCAATGAAGAAAACTTCCCCACTCAAAGACCGTTCTTGAATGGGCTGGAGCACAATGCAAGCTTTAACATCACAGAAGTTTTCTCTCCTTCAGTCAGCTCCCCTCTTTGCTTCCGCACTTTTACAACCATTTATCAGACATGAAAACAGGTTGCATACAATATGTACGTATTACTTACAGGCTAAACTAAACCAAAGTGATGATCATTAACAAAATAATTTGAATAGTTCAAGAATGCTACTTCTATAATGAATTGAAATCTCTGGATTTCAAGAACAATCAATATGGCATGACCTTTAGAGTAAAGCAAGTTTTTTTTTCTTTGTTAAAGGAAGTGATTCAACTTGAGAAGATGCCTCCATACACCCTGTCTTACCTAACGAAATCCTTCCAAAACCCTCTTCAGTGATTACAGCACTTGCTGCTGTGACCAGACACTTCCACCAACTCTGACAATTTGCTAATCAAATGACATCACCTCCTGGAAGGTATCAGTGCACTGGAGATCTGAAATACAGTGACACCCTGGATATCTGGAATACACACTTCGCATGCACACAAGTATGACGAGAAAGTCCGAGCAGAAAACAGATTGCTAAGTTCAACAGGCGTTAGTCACTTCCCTAGTGACAAACGCAATCATCAGCAGAGGAAGTTGTGTACAGTTTCTTGGCCCCGTCACACTCTTTATTTTGAGTTGCTGTGATGGCAAGATAGAGAGAGAGAATAATACTGCAGCTTCCCTTGAAAAATACAAACTTTGGTCAAAACACCACTGGCTGCAGAATTGTTTTTCCTACAAGTTTTAGAAGCAAACAGTGTGTTTGCATCAGTGAAGATGTCAATTTCTTAAATGCCAACATCTTTGTTTGTTTCCCGGAGCACTCAAAATCAAACACAAATTGCTCAATTTCATTGTCTGATATTAAAACTTGGGTGGGTGTTTGGGGGTTGCCTCTTTGTTTTAGTAAAGTACAGACACATTGCAACACAAGTAGGTATCATCTTTCTGAGCAGAATGACAAAATCGTGTAGAATTGTCACTGTTTTTACCAAATCTATTCTAGATGCTTGATTGATCATTACAAATTGCTGTCATGACACAGTCAATCATATTGACATTCTCAAGACTGATGATTTCTGCTAACCATGAAGAAAACAATTCAATTGCTATTTATAAGCAAACTGTCTCTTTCCCTGGCAACGTCTTTTAAAAAGAATGAATTACATTGTTCTGCCTGAGCAGAAGGTTACAAAAAAATATGAATCCCACAATAAACTTAATGACAGGCTCTGTAACTTCTCATGCAAATCTACCATGTGACTAAGTTCGTCCATGACTGGTTCTACACAAAGAATGATTGCCCACAGATTTTTTTTTTAATTAAAAAAAAAAAAAGGTCACTTTGAATGTGCAGAGTTGAGCAAGAACAGCAGAATAATGAAATTTTGAGCCACATCAGTCAATCTGACCACTTGGAAAATGATTGGTAAAACAGAAAATGTCAGACATGATTTGCAGCTCCCTACAATATTAAATGTTAGCATGAAATCACTTGTTTCAGAATTCTTCTTTGGTTACTCAACATCGACAAGATGGAAATACAGCTGTACTTCCATTTTGTTACAGAATGTGCATTCTCCCTTATTGGAGAGTATAAGAGTGTAACAGTCTTGATAATTTAAGAAAAGTTTTTGAAACATTTGAACTTGTAACTGAATGTAAAATCAGTCATAATTCTATGCATAGAATGAAAGAGAACTCTCAACAAATGACTCACTTACAACAACATAGCAGTTATGGCTGAGAGAGATGCTCATAAAATGTTATGCTGTTTGTCTATCTTGACAGACAAAATGAGGTAAATTGTCTTGCTAGTTATCATATTTAAAATCAATCTGCTAATTTTTCCATGACTTCTAGCATCAAATTTCAGTATCAAGAATTGCACTTTTGAAAAGGGGTATGGTAGAGATGAATTACAGTCCAAAGTTTCACATTGGTACATGTACTCCGCCTTGCAGCGATATTTGATGCAAAATGCAAATGAGATTAAGCGATAATGTCAAATTACAACTTTTCCACTGCTTTACACCCATTATCTGTATACATGCATACCATATGGTATGGCAAGTCACGTGTTGGTCCATAGCTCTGAAACTACAGCCCCTAGATCCTTAAAGGTACAGTTGTAACTGTTTACTCAACTAAAGTTAACTTGAACATAGGGTGGTAGTGTGCTCTATAATGTGTATACGTTGTTGTGACTAACAAAATTGCTTTAAGAAGTTACAAGACAAATTTCATGTATCATCAAGCCAGCAAGTTAGAATGAAGTTAATGAGCCTTACATGTATCTTCACACTTCGATCACACAGATGTTCACAATGGGGCATGAGGTTTGGAGAATGGGGCATTTCCAGAATGTCCATGTTGGTAAAAAACTGGGGAGTGAAAATCTGGTGTGAAGATGGAATTACCCCTGATTTCTGAATCCTTCCTAGGCTCAGCTGTGTACAGCAATTTCATTATTCCTGTGGGTTATCAATGCATCAAACTGGTCTGAATAGTACACTGCCCCAATGGTCACAGGCAAAAAAAAAAAAAAAACATTATTGATAGTCTGTGACACACTTAAAATGTAGAGACTCTTGCATCTGGCCTAGGTATGGCAGGATTTGTATGAAAGACTGACTGCGCTGAAAATATGCATACTACAGGTGTATCTCAATAATAAACAATGATCACTCTATAGAAGTGTATTCCAACAATTTTAGTACACTTATGGTCCTGGAAGAATTTTTTTTTCAGACATAATTATCTTGTCATCATTAAATATGTAACTTTGAATTTCACTGCATATCACATGGGAGATAGAGTACTGAAATTAAAGAATTAATCAATTCTGCACAAAATCTGAATTAAATTTCCAAACATTTGCCACTTGCAGAGAGGAACAAAAAGTTATAATCTTCTGAAATACATGGACCTAAGGTCTATTTATGAATTTAACAATAATGAGGATTTTGAAACTTCTGCAACCAAAAGAAACAATTTAACACAGGGATATCCAAATGATCAACTTTATTTAAAAAAAAAAAAAAAAAGTTCTCACTACCTAGTGAAATGCTGCCATTAAAATACAGGAAGATAGAACACCAAACCACTGTAATGTGGTTTCTGACAGTAATTAATCAGGTAGACCAAGGGATTTAGGGGCCTACATGTATCTCACTGTAGGAGACTTTACCGCGACTGCCACCATCAATTAGTCGCCGCAACATGTGCAAGGGGAGCCAAGGGGGCACCCCTGGATCTGCCAAGAACAAACTTGAAACTACTGTCAGTGATGTACTTTGATACTCAAAATGCATTAATTTAAGTTTATCACTTCTGGGTCTAGAGAAGATTTTTTTAAATGTGAAAATTGGGCCCAAAGTTGGTCTGCCCAGGATACTCCATGTACAAATTTGAAACTACAGTCACCAAAGTACTTAAAATTACTACATTCTATTACTTCTGGTTTTAGAGAACACTGGATGATGAATCACTGCAAAAGCTCACTTGAGCTTCAGGCTCAGGTGAGCTTTAAGCTTGTGGCTGACATATTTGTATCTCAAATTAGCGACCCAAGTTATATATTTATATATACATATGAAAGATTTGAATAGACTGCACAAATCTGAAGCCTGCACAGAAGCAAGTTTTACACTTTTGTACCTACACTGAGCACACAAACTTGCAAACATCTGTGACCCTGCAGCTGCCGAATGGGTCAGAACAAAGTCTATGAACTAGAGAAGGTTATGAGGTACAACTTGAAGTAGGCATTGTTCAGAAAAAACAAACAAAACAAAATTGGATCTTGGGAAGTACAACATGTAAGCATCAAGCAAGCACTCAGGTTTTTAGTCTCTGATGATAAACTATATGTGGCATATTAAAGCATCAAAGAGCTCCAATATTTCTTGTGCAATTCACTGAAATATAGATTCTGACTCACATCTTCGATTTGCAATACTTTCATATAATTCCCGAATGTACTCCAGGTTTACAAATGCTTTGACTGCATGTACAATGTATGCCTTAAAACAGACTTCAATTTTTTTTCCATAAATGCATAGTACAAAGCAATTAGTGTGGCACAATCTCAGTTACAACACATCTGCTGAATAACTTGGTGCACTGACTAGATTGTAACACTATCTGAAGCAGGAAATGTCCATATTGTAAGATATATGACACACTTGACTTGCAAATCTTAAAGGCATAATTAACCATTTGCAGAAGAAACAAAAACCCAGCATTGGTGCTTTAAAATAGTTCTGAAATATGAGTTAGGGATAGAAACAACCAAGTGCTGTAAAAATTTGAATCCGTACAATGTATAATCGATGTTAAGTATTGTTAAATACACAAAATGTGAACAATACACGTAGTTATAATAAAAATGTTTCCAGACTAAATCGTCTTCAGTTACGGTTTAGTGAGAAAAATACTGATATCTCCCTATATTTTAGGCTTTATTGCAAAAATTTCATATGGTAGGATGTTTTGTGATGCAACAGAACTACACATATGCATGAAATGTGATATCTTGAACATTTCTTTATATCACTGCTCCCAAAGGTAAACAGGACCTTTAAAGGATGACTTACAGTATCTGTATGTCTATCTGTTCACCAGTACTGCATTTTTAAAGCTGTTCGGCAATTCTTCAACAATACCTTCAATGCCCTGAAACAAGGTCCACTTTCCCCACCAACAAGAACAGACAGGTTGGTAATCCACCTGTGTGAAAGGAGTCAGGCAGTGTATCATATTCCCTTTCTACAGTCAACAGCATGTGCCATCGAACAATGCAGATCATCAATCAAAAGTAAGATATGAATAGAGTGTGCACTACAAGGACATGAGGTTAGCAAAAGTCACAATCTAGTGAGCTCAGCTTAAATGATTGCTACGTATAATGTCTGCATGCAAGTTTTGCAGCAATACAAGCACACACTCATGTTGGAAAAGGTAAATCACACAAAATTGCATAAGATTCTGAGACAGAATTTAGAACAATTTTTGACAGAGGAAACCTTAATCTTTCTATATAAGTACCAGTAACTTGTTTACTCAGTATTAAACAAATAAACATGAATTTAGGTCATGGATTCAGACACTCAGACTCCTCATGCATTTTGGGAATCAGGTGTACCTGGTTCTCCTCAACTTGAGTTGATGATATAGGTACCTAGATGTATACACCCACTTCCTGTATTAAAAAGGACCATGTCAAAAGTCATGCCAATGAAAGATATGTATAGTACAACTTTGACTGTGCAAGGAGAGATCAAAATATTAATTTGATGGCATTTCCAAGTGTGCGTTTACAGGACTTTTTACATGCATTAATGTTGTGTGCTACGTTGTGTGTGTGTGTGTATGTGTGTGTGTGTGGGGTGGGGGGTCCATTGACCCTAACAACCCTGGCCTGCTGTGCATCCCCCCTCCCACCCCCACCCCTCACCCTAAAACATTCTACAGCCCCTGACCTGCATGTAGAGCATTATGGAGCACCATTGGCCAAGGAGTTAGGCATTATATATAATTAAATACAGCATTTGCTATGCTCCATCGACAGTGACCTACACAGGTGCACTTACATGTAGTATTCCGAGGCACAGAGAGGCATCTACACAAAATTTTCAGCAAAATTTGATACCTGTAGTCGTACAGTTGTACAGCAAGAAGGACAAGGGAAAGAAAACAAATCCAACAAATATTTCTAAATTTAAACCAAAACAAGACGCAAATATAAATACTTTTTACATGTTTCTGTGGATTCTGCTGATTGGATCCTCAGTGGAAAAACCAGAAATGTTTACATGGATAGCAACATGGTCTTTATCACAATGCCATCAATATACACAAATAGCCCATTTTAAAGCAAAATATTAAAGTACAAAATGAAGACAGATGGTACATGATATCGCCTGCACATTACAAATGTTGCCTGGTCCATTATACTTGTACAATTAAAATCTTATAATATAGAATAATCACTTTGTATTTTGTTAAACATTTTGACAAAGCAGGCCAAAATAATGCCAGTTTATCAAGAAAAAGTCCACATCAGTTCCATTTGATTCTATACATTTGTTTCCAAGACTTGTTTGTGACAAAGTCCTACAGTAGTAACCTGTGCTTAGCAAAAGAATTGTTAGCTTACAGGTTGTGGTTGAGACTAGGGTATGGTGTTTGTTACAAATGGTACAGTTTGAAGGGTTGTACAACTCTAAAATAAAAGATCTGCCAGATGCAGTGCTCCAAATCAGTCTTCATTCCTGAAATGTCTCAGAATATTGGAGTGGATTATGAAAAGGTTGGTTTGAGGACAGGGGGCTCATACATATGTATGGAGCTCTTTCCAAGGAAGGATAACATTATCTATGTCCCAAAGTAGAGGTGCAGGAAGAATACTAAGCAGACTACACACAGCTCAAAAGACTTTTAGTACTCATTCAACAGAATAACAATGGGTTTTTAGTGTGTACAGTAGTATTCTGTATTTCTAGTGTGCTAGTACATAGAGTACATTTCATTGTGGTACTATATCCATGAGGCTGGTTCTACAGTCTTATAAGGGTACTAATAATACTATGCCCACTCCAGGTTTTCTAGCCTTTTCCCATTCAAGTAGAGGGTAATATTACTGTCCAGACCTACCCCTAGGTTCTGTACATGTCAACTTCCTGGATGGTTAATACTTTACACTCACCCTTTTATTCACTCTTAATTTAATCATTGGAAGGACTTCCTCTTTTACCCCAATCTCCCTTCAATGAATAACCCTAATCCAGCATACAAGTACATGTGTATAGATCCCATTTTTTCAGCTTTCCTACCCAAAAGCAGAGTTCTTACTGTAGTAAGCAATAATATATATATATATATATATATATATATATATATAGAGAGAGAGAGAGAGAGAGAGAGAGAGAGATTTAGAGTATACAAATGGATTACAATGTAGACCACTAGACATTACATGATCATGGCAAGACCTGGCCTAGGTTTCCATTTAGAATATCTGAATTGGTTGTATTTTGGAATGAAATCAAGCTATAGAAACATAATCTAAATACGTAAAAACATGGCACTAGTATAAATGTTCAATCATCAATAAAATAGTCCTTTACTATTCAAATTCATGACGTTTGCTTATTTGGTCAATCTATTACAATGTAAACCCCCATGAAATTGCTATACATCAATCATGTAAAATATAAGTGATTTGGAACTTATGCGCACGCGCAACTCATCGCCTGCACATTTACAAAGTATTAAATACATGACCCCAGGCCGCTCTGTTGTGAATTGCAGAAAGAGGATGAATGAAGAAAAACATCTTTTCAAGACTATGGGAACAGTCTGGATAAGTGCAAGTTTACCATGAGGTATAAGTTACAGAGTGGAAACATTTACATGGCATATTAAAATGCTAGTATATCGAGTAATGAAATCTATAGGCTCTTTTACAGGTACCTGAGCTGAATTTATTTTGTTTTTCAACAATGCAAATGGCTCACTATTCATTCAGGGTGCTCCCACAGTGTAGACAGTGAAGCGCTCTGAAATTAGGCCCGGCCATGGACCATCATGGCTGGAAATGTTAATCCAGCAATCTATACTGAATATTTGGTATTCTTTTTTGGGGCGGGGGGGGGGGGGGAGGTACAATTGTAAAGGACACTCACTCGCACATCTGATTTTGTGGCTCACTGTCGACAAAATCAATTTTCATGGTAGGACATCTGGATATTTACAGTACACTGTAGATCTACCGCTCTGTGTATATGACGCACAGTCACAGCAGGGAGGTGGTTCCACCTCCCTGGTCACAGAGAGCAGTGGTTGAAGTGAAAAACAAAGCCATGCAGGGAATGGTAACACTGTAAGTGTACTTTGGGACGAAATTAGATCTATCAATTTTCTTCTGTAACTGGCTTTCAAATTCCATAAAACTATCAAAGCTGGTCTTAACATCTTAACATTTCTGATAGCCACAAAATAGTTAAATGCCTAATTGACAAGTTATGGAAAAGAATAGTAAATTTACATTGTAGATCACGGATTGAACTACAAGAAGGATTCTGAACACCAACAGAGGAAACTCATGCAACACCATTCTCCATACATGTACATGTTTGAAAATTTACAGACAAGCTGTTTGTGTTCACTCTAGTCACTGCCCTAGAAAGAAGTGACTACCAGTGTACAGTAGACATACACATACTCAAATAGTAGATATATGTACTCGACCATGAAAATGTCACTGTTGATCAAAGATAACTTCTCATTTCTGTTACAAGTACATTTATCACCATGATCACAGTTAACTTTCATAATTTAATTTACATAATTTTCCAGGAAATGAGGCAGTAGGAAGAGTAAATAATTTTTTCCTTTCCCAAACAGAATCTCTACAATAGATCTTTAATACTAATCAGCTGCTAAACTGAATTAAATTTTAATTTTATCTTTCTATTCAACTTATTTTTTTTTACAGGTTAAATAAAAATCTGACTCTGAGATTGCAAGCTTCGATCAGCTCAGAGAACAGACATCGCCCTGTCGCTATAGCATCGCTGTATAATGCTCAGTTTAAGTAGAACAGCTAAGACTGTAGAAGTATTAAGTTTTACATTTTAGGTAAATTTAAGGTAAATTAAATTTAAAGTCTCTGTAACCAACTGCTAACTGATCACTTGCGGTCTACTTACATGCATATACGTACACGGGACTGATGATCATGTGTTCCAGGTTTGCCTCTAGAAAATCTTCACGCAGTGCAGTGCACTCTATATTAGTACTCTTTAGTTGCCAATATACAAAATGAGGCATTTAGTGTTGAAGTACCGGTACCACTATGTAGTAGAGTGCATCCATCTGCTTCTGCACTTGCTCTCCTTTTCTTAATGTCCTACTAACGTCTTTGTCTTGCAAGCAACCAGCCGTTTGTTCCATATAAACCCCAAATATCAACAAAGTGTGTGTGTCACGATACAATTTACTGTACATGTAGTATGTCGTCAGCAGCGGCGCAGCGGTATGAGCGATGCATGCATTCATGCGTGCATGTGTTTGTGTGTGTGTGTGTGTGTGGGGGGGGGGGGGGGGGGGAGACCACCGAACTAAAACATGTTTTAGTTCGGTGGGGGAGACACAGAAGTATGGGGGAGGGGTGGATGAAGATGTAAACGGCGAGGGCAGCAAACATCAATGAAGTGGGCAAGTGATGCCAGTTGGTCTTGCAGAGCTGCAATCCTGACAGTAAAATGAACTCGTTTCGACATACAATAGCACAAATAACGAACTCTAGCAAGCTAAAAATATATGCATTAATCGAAAAAAGAGTGAATTCATGAGAGAGCTAGATAGAACGCTACCCCTGCTGTATTTAAGGAAATGTTTCGAAAAAATAATGTTATACATAATTACTCAACAAGGTATGCGAATGATAATCATCTTCCTAAAAATAGAACTAGTTTTGGTAACAGAAATTTCATGTTTACTGGTCCTAAGCTTTGGAATTCCTTTGAATTAAAACAAGCTCAGAGCTTGAATAGCTTTAAGTATAAGCTCAAAACTTTGTTTCTTGATAAGTATTGATAAACAGTTTTATGGTAATAAAACGTATGTATATTTCAATCAATGTTTTCTAGAAGTACTTTCATTAAGTATACTCGGAAGGTTATCTTCTGTTTCATTCATTATTCTAATGGTACATAATGTACACTGTAAACACTTTATACATAAACCTGTGCTTTATAACATATACATGACTTGTTGTATATCCATAGTACGGTTCATAATTGTGCCCTTGTAAATAGTGTATATATGGTGTTTTTGTTATTCCACTCAGCCTTATCTTTGATATTATTTTGTCTATAATCTGTAGGGGGACTACATTTAACAAGCAGTGCTTCTAAGTAGTCCCCTCCACATTTGTACATGGTGTGATTTTATCTCAGAATATCACGATATTTTTTATGTACATGTAATATACTCTGTATAGTATTGATATAATGTCCACTATGTGTTATACCCTGTATATTTTATCATATAATGTCCACTATGTGGAATATGAATAAATTTCATTTCATTTCATTTCATTTCATTTCATTTCATTTCATTTCATTTCATAGATGGAGAGAGAATGGGGGTGGGTGCTGTGAGGTGGGGTGGGGAGGGGGATTACCATGCTCAATATACAAAAGCAGTCATATACAAAACGTGCGATAAGTTGAATGAACGCTCATGAACACATGGACGAATCAGTTCGTATCAGAACATAATGGAGACGACAATAGAAACAGGTAGGTAGGATCTATCCCTACATAATGCCAGATTAGAGCTTTCATTCAAAACTTTTAATTCATCTGCATTAATTGATATTAAAAAAATAATTGCAAGTACAAGCATATACAGAATGTCATAAACCCTTAATTCGTAGAAAGAATTGGATATCTTACACTCCACCACAAATTACAGCAAATCAAAAGTCATTTTTAACACCCTCTTTTCTATCTGTTCAGTTTAAAATCTTTATGGCTTTACCCTCGTTGAAGAAATTCGAAGGACAATTATTTCAACGTATAGCGTATAGGGCCTACTACTTTCAAACCCATCGGTGAACATGAACTACTCGTAAACCTTTCACAATTTCTTGAAAAATTCATCAAAATGTGGATTAAGAATATATGTAATTATTTAAAGGGATGGTGTGGTTCCGGTTGAGCTGGGGCTTCAGGTTTCCAACTTTTTGTGAGATAAGCTCATGTAATTCTTAGAAAAGTTGAAAGTTCATTTGAAGGATTTTTTTTTAAATGACTGAAATATCCAAACCAAAGAAATCCTAATAAAGGATGGGATCCACTCTTTGTTAGGGTCGCTTTCTTACACTGTTTGGGGATATCTCAGCCATTCCAAAAAACTGATATTCATCACATAACGTTGGATTCCTCTTAGAATTGTATATATTTTAACATGTTATAAAGTGCATATTATGGTACCTAAATATCTTGCAGAAAGCTCAGAAGCTAAATTCTCATCTCGGCCAAACCTATACCGTAAGCTACAGTATAATTAAGAGCAATCATGGCTGTGGCGACTGTGGCTCATCACAACGCCATCTACGACACTGTACGACGAGTCAACTCCACAGAACTCTCCAGTTCTGTGGTCAACTCCATTCTCATTGTTACAGCAATGGGGACTTCCGGTTTTACTATGAATGAAGTAAATTTTTGTCGTTGCTGTTGTTAGGTTGTCATTGTTGTTGTTGAATACTGGTAAATGTTTCACTTCCGCCCTGATACCTTACCAGGATTAATTTGTTTAACGATGTTGTCGTTGTTGTTGTTGTGCTGTTGAACAAAGATGACGGCACGAGTTTTCTTCTTTTGTTTAGTGCTGAAATAATTCAAATCCTCTGTTGCCTTGCAATATGCGATACAAAATGATCTAAGTAAACAGCAGTCTACTCTTTGTCTATGACAGGTGTTTGAATTATAGACTCCTCAACAATATGCTCATTGATGGACATAGCTGCAGTGTCTAATGGAAGATCGATCACTGTTGATCACATGTTTTTCTATTATATTGTAACAGTTGTGGTAAGATGGAGTCTGCTGCGTGTGTTTTCGGCACAGTTGACAAATCGATTACCCATATCTCTGTTTGCTTAGCACGGACACTCAAAATGACATTACAAACCATCATGATGATCGTGTCAATGTCCAAGGCAGATTTGCATGCATCTTTAAACTACCGGTATACTGTACCTGTAATCTATACTGTTTCAAAATAGAAATAACTAAGAACTGCGAAAACGATAAAAGGCTGAGAATAATAATTATATTATAATGACCCAAATTCAAAGGTCTTTGTTTTTCATCAATTTTCTTCGGTGAGTAATTCAATATAAGCTATTAGTATATGTCCTTGTTCATGTATGGTTACAGAAAAGCTATAGTCTATACCTATTGACATTTGCAAATGAAGTATTGTAGATGAAGTATTTGGCGGGTTTGCCAAAGAAGGATATGAATATGACTGTGTATGGCAACATGATATGCAAGAATTTCGTATAGTGTGTATTCAATAACTCGAAGATGGCGGCATTGGCATAGAGCAAACACCAGGAGTAGAAGTAGGCCTACACAGTAAGTGCCACTGAGACGTTGCTCTCTCCATTCGTTCAGTTATTTCATAGATTCATGTTCGAAAAAAAAAAGAAGATATTCCAAAATGACAGCGTAAAATAGGTTGACATGATATACATGCATATGCTCTACATAAATCAGTATTTCCATGCAATATCGACATGACTGTGTATAAAAAGAAAACCTGCGTAAAAGGGGATTGCTGTGGCGACTTTTTTTTTTTTTGTAATCCCTTTAGCAACCGTCTGAGACTTTTATTGCAAGTGCTCAAGGAAAAGGGTTTAATCATCGACCTCTTGATTTGGCAGTTCATTCGTAGATTAACCCACCGCATGCCCCATTGATTCTGTCCATAGGTTTATGTGTGAAATTTGTGCACATTGGCATAGAAATGGTTAACGGGATAGAACATTCTGTACAAAGTATAATCAGAAGGAGGTTCTTTCCTTTTCAGACGCATTGTGCCATGTACGCTCGATGATTAAGGAGCTTGAAGTGCAAGCTGCTTGAATTTTCTAGAATCATGGTCGTAAGATTGTTGACTAAACGGTGCCTATATCGAGGAATATGAAGGGTAGGTATATAAAGATAAAGGATATAGAGGAAGAATGTTGTGGGATGATGGACGAGAGATTAAAAGATTGACATTGAGATAACTGCATCTTCGTTAGAAAGAGTTTGTGTGTATCATTCTGTACAAGGTGGAGTCATATCAATGACAATCAACATCGCACAAGTACGATCCGACCATAATAATTATCGCCAACAAGAAATGGTCGTAAAACAAAGGGACAAAGTCAAACAAGACGACGTTTTCGTAAAAATGTCTCGCCCACTGTGTTCGATGCAATGCGGTGCTTTCTCAACATGAGTAGGTCAACAAAATGAAGTATATCTCAAACATTGTTAAAATTTGATTAGGTCGACGCAAGGCGTAAGCCTTTCTGAGAATAGAACAGCGAATATATAATTGGAAATATGAGCACTGTGTACATACCACTCGAGGAGATCGCATCCCATAAAGTCATCCGTATATGCAGGCCATAAGGTGCCCTCAAGCATGTCAAGAAATTGAATAAACTTCTCTAAGGATTGCTAGATGCCCTTTATCAATCTCATGGCATCGTCCCCCCTGTACACACATACATCTATTCTGCGCTTCGATCCCTTCCAAAATCTCTCACATTCAGGTTAATTCCGTCAAGCTCATATGCAGCAACAAAGTATAGGCTGACATAAAGTCAAAGGCATTTATCTCACAAGGAATATCTATTAGATTAAGGGCAAACATCTGCAACTACGCGATTATCATTCAAATCTTTCTTTTACCCAAATATGCGGGCGAAGTGAATATAATTTCAATATGTTGCTATCATGGTTATAAAAGCCATTTTTTCAATTATTTATCCAGTGACAAGACTAAATGGAAAGTTTCAATACGTTTTCATAAAGTCATTTTTTTCAATTATCCAGCAAATGACACTAGATAAATATGAAGTCAGCTTTTCGCGGGACTTTTAGATTCCTCAAGCCATGAACATCAAACAATTGACGCGCCAAAAAGTCTTGTGAAGCCTCACCAACAACAATTTCCAGTATTGAGCTGAGTTTGAGTCGAAGTTTCAGATTTTAAATTTCAGTATAAAATGAATCGATGAACAGTCCTTTGTTGTTTATCATTATCATCAGTTCAGTATCCATCGTCATCACAAACAAACGTGCCTTTTAAGTCATTTATACGCCAATTTTGGATCATAGAGGACTATTATGTCTGTAAAAAAAGATCGACACTATGAAAGTAAAGAATCTTGCCCTGTCCGTTGGTCCGTTTTATGATACTCCATGACAAAATGATAACCCGATAAGGGTTGAACTAAATTTTGAAAAGCGATGACAAGCGCACGACCGTTCCACTCACGCATTATCGTATATAGTAATATTTCAAACGTATCTCTGAAACATTCATGGAATTGTTTGTAAAATTTTTCTAAAAACCATTAAGTAACACAATCATGAAAATAATATTAAAGTTATTTTTAGGAATCTATTCTAATGGGATTTGAGTCTCCTTCGTGAAATATTAACTGATTTAACTTAATAATAAGTTTGACAGTAACATACCTTCAAACACTATTAAAGCTGACTCTCTGACAAGATAAAAATAAAAATGTCGGCATCGATAGAAAGGGCAGGTTTCATGATATTTGCACCATAAATCAATACCAAAACTATACAAACCAACATAAAAAACAAACAAAAACAAAGAAAATACCTCTATCAGGAATATAACTTCACAAACAACACGTCTGATGATGGTTGCAAATCAAAGTGAATTGGGAGAAAATGGGTGATTTTGTTACGAGCATAGCTTTATTCAAGAATGCAAACCATACTCTAAGGTAAAACATGATGATCATCACAGTTTCTTTGATTTGATTACCTTGTACGAAATACTCTCAAAAACAATGCAAGAATACAAGCACACACATACTTACATTCGCCTTTCTTATTTGCGTTATCATCCTTCGGGCACATTCCACACTAAACGTATCAAACATACAGCATATTCAAACATTATACGTAAACACTTACTCCAATGTACTACGATTACTTTAATTATCCCATGGCGCCGCCTATTGACACACACACTTTGTCCCTTACCCACTCCACTCGAACCGTAATTACTTGATATGATTACGGGCCTGCTGTTCATCACCATTTCCGATTTCATGACATTAACGACTTCTCATTAAGGATGACGCGAACCTATTAATCGACGATTAATGTTACCGCATGAAACGAGCCCGAGCTAGGAAGTCTGAAGATATTGACACTCCCGTTAACAAGGAATAGTAGAACATTGTATGAGCAGTTGGATGATTGTTTGAGTTAAGTTTATAATGAAAACTCCCAGATTAGATTAGAAGAAAGTCATGTATCCTGATTCAAACTTGATTCAAACTTGATTTATTCACAGATAGATTCCCTGCAGAAAAAAGAAAGAAAGAATGAAAGAAAGATGGAAGGATGGTTAATGGTACTCAAGTGAATGTGCTTTATAATTATATGCATCTATGAGCGATGATTGGAAAAATGATAGACACAGTACATTTCTGCAGGATGAATGAAATAAATTCATAGAAAGATTGGAATTAAGATGATTAGTGTCGATAGAATTATGGAGAAACTGATCAATTCAGGTATGAACAAAATCGATTACAAAGTGAGAAACGAAATGCACTCTCATCCCATTGCCAAGGGATAACGTTAACAAAAATGTGATTAATATTGCTCCTTTGATTGGATACACAACATTCTACCATTAACTTATAATAGAATCAAAGGTCAAAGAGGGTGGTATCCAAGCTATCTTATAGTCTTGTAGTAACGTCGTTTAAATCAAAGAGTAACAGTCCTTTAAAACTGATGTATAAAACTATTGCAGGCTATAGAGGGAAAGTTGATGCTAATTCACTGAGAAAATAACATTGTACGTACATTAATAGATATTCACGATGTCTTTCATACACGGTATACATTGGGGGGTTTTTTCCCGGTTACAACTAAGTCATGATCAATAATGATAATTCTAATGACGATCACACATACACAGAAGATGTCTGTTTTTTAGAATGAATTCCAATCTCTTATAGGATGATAAATGTTCCTAAACAGAGAGATTTCACTTTTTTATGCCAAACACATTCAACAATGGATATAAACTATGCCGCTTAATGGGCCATACTCGATTTAAAACTTGATCAATCTTATGAAAAGTCAAATTTTATGTTACACTGTAAGAAAGACTGTCATTGCAAAACATTTGCTACAGCAAGAAAACCTATACAATTTACGAACAAAATAGAAATGTTCACATAACGTTTATACCAACTAGCTCGTAAAATACTGTCTCGAGATTGGTGTATGCACACACAGATATATTAGCAAACCTTATGATACACTATACACAGACCGTGAGTGTAAATATGGCATTGAAGAGTGAGTAACTTGGGACGTCTTTGGAAAAGAAAGGGGTGAGAGAGAGAGGGATGGAGAGAGCAAAGGAGAGAGTGAGTGTGTGCACACATGAGTGTTTGTTTGGAGAAGAGAGGGAGAAAGGAGAAGGTGAAGAGAACACACAGAGTATTAATCTTACGTTTAAATATTATTTAATCTATACATAGACATTCATTACAAACAAAATGTTTATGTGTGCATGGTATATACAGACAGTTCATTGGCGAAGACCTAACACTTTCAATAAATGGCATGATTTGAATGCGGAGATGTGTCGAACAAGCAGGATGCGGCCTGATCCAACATCTTCATTTCGTCGCTCGAAAGGCAGGCCAGCATGGCCTCCACGCTGACTTCGACAGGTATCTTACTCGAGAATCTTCTCTCCCCATCGCAGTCGTAAAATCGATGGTGTTGTCTGAGAGCTAATCCTGCTGGATCTTGAACGTAGCAGAGTTTCGCCTCCTCGGAGTTCTGAGGTGTTGTTGTGGGTTGCCAAGCCTCTTCTGTTGATTGCAAATGAGCATCTCCGACGTCCTCAATCCAATGTTCATCATTGCCAATGTTTGGGACAGTCTGGTCAGTATTGCTGAATTTACAAGATGCCTTCATGGCTGCGTCATGGACTCCATTGAATGTTGTCGATTGCAAAGAATTTGAGTCGTTCGGGTTGGCTTCTGATGACCATTCTGAGGACCATCTGCTCAGATCGGCGAGCATACAAGAGCTTCCAGGGAAGATGGGAGAACAAGCCCGGGTGTTACCATGGCGCTGATCTCCGCTGGAAGTCGGATTAGCTTCCCCAGAGTCACCTCCTAACTGTGACAGAGAACACATGGAGGATAGTAGACGAATGTTCACATTGCCTCTGGTGCTGTCCTGATCTCTACAGACGTACGTCCAGTCCACAATTCTCTTAATCCTCTCTAGACGAGCTCCTGAGTGTATCAGCATTTCCTTCTTCTTAATGCGACCTTGATGATGAGCGAGCGACTGGTGTCGCAAAACATGTTTCATCCTCGGGGAAACTGAACGGCTGCCATCACAGAGTCTTCCACAGCCGAAACCATTGTTTAGTCGGTCTTGATGGAACAATCCTCGTTGGCGGCAGCTACTGTGCAGCCTAAAATAAGGATCTCGAATACTTTCGGAATTAACAGGATCATTTCCATAATTCTGGGACCACTGTTCGGGGTCGCACTGATGATGACCCGGCGCTTCCACGCCGAGCTTCCATCCCGGAGGATGATCCTCATGGGCGAAGAAGTCTGATGAACAACCACTGAATGCTCCTTCCGCGACGCACGTTGTCGGCACTTTGCCAAATTTGCAACCACTACGACTCCTCTCGATGTCTCTAGGTGCATTGAGGATAGAGGCTGCTGTGATGTTATACACGTGAGCAACATCCCTACTGAAGTCAGTATAAGAAAGAGTGGAAGGAAGAAGGAATGAAAGAAAGAAAGAAAAATAAGAAGTTTCTGATGTAACAGTTTACACTATTATTATGCCGAGCTAAGCACGGTTAATAATTTTAGATTTTTTATGAAGTTATCAACGCTTGACACAGTATGAGTCATTAAGCCCTGTATCGCAACGCCGACAAGTTATAATGACAACGATTTACCCACCGATCGATATAATATTAAGTTGAAATAAATTTGACAAAGACAATTACTGTATACAGCACCAAAGAAGATACATAGTTTATATACTTAAACACACAGTGTTTGTCTACGAGATGGCAGTTGACCATCGATTGATCATCATTATCCGTTTAGGTAATTCAGAGTTCACGAATTACCTAATTTCACTTACGAAATATGTCTGAAATCTTTCTGAAGAGTTTCGCACAAACAAAGATACACATAATACCTAAAGTTTTTACAACCACATGGAACTCACCTGATAATGTGATACCTGCAGGCAATAACGTGTCTCTGTGATTTTCCCGCGGGTTCCTCCAGGCACACCTGTGCCGTGACGCGCGCCATTACAGTCTTCTGGCTCTTGGTGACAAGCCGAAGGACCGCCGTGCAGGTTTGGCATCTTCCGCCACCATTTATCAGAACTGCCCGGAATCAAATGAAAAATCCGTTGTAAATCTTTCAGATGCATTTGTCCTTGATTTTGCTTGATATCTGGTTTTGGTTCAATGCATTCTCTTGTTGTTGTTGTTGTTGTTGTTGTTGTTGTTGTTGTTGTTGGTTTATATAAAGGCAGAGTATGTTAACGGATAGTAATGCACAGTGCTTTTACCAAAGTTCAGTCAACTGGAGGAAATATTTCAAACAGCAAAACAATAGTATTTTCGTCTTACTATCATAAATGGGGTGTCCAGGTACATTTCTCCTGAATCTAATCTTGTCAATTCCATAATAGCTTTTCGATGTGACATACGTTTACCTTTGTAGTGTATATACAAACAAGTTCTAAGAGCCCGAGCAATGATTATCACTCATGTTTCATTCATGTAGGCCTATAGCTCTTCTACATAATTATTGCACTTGAATATGATGCCAATTCTAAGATCAGACATACAGGAGCTATATAAAATGATTTAGTTATGACATAAAAGCATCAACCTTTGAAGAACGAATCGTTATTTGAGACTTCGAGCATACCGTTTCGGTGGAATTGTCTTGCTTGATCAACGTGACTTGGACAAATCAGTTCATACCAAGAGTGACCTGTCACGTCGCGAGGGGTAAAACCTAGTAACAGCAAAACCCTGAAAGAAAAGAAGCCCTTTTCTTTTCACTCATAGCAAAATTAACAATTACAAAAGCTGAGATAACACTGACAAAATGACGATCTTCAACCTTAGTGTGTTGACGTTTTAACAAGATCTACTACTGAGTTGATACTCAACAGTTTTGAGGAAAACAAATTCATCGTAATACACAGTCATGTCATAATCGTATACGCGCGTTGAATTATGGGGAAGGGGATTGTTTTTATCATTCGCAAAGTGATGGGATATGAGTTATGGCAGCATCAACCTTATAAAAAGTTACATAAGAAATCTAATACTATGATAATGTTTCATTACATTATGGTGATGATTGTGAAAATAGTGAGGTATGGAAAGTTACCTGTCGCATGCTTGTGTGATGCGCATATCGAGGCTGTGTGTTGTCGTGAACACTGCCGTGGAGTCTGCCTGTTTGGTGGAGTCCGTGATTCCTTGCATAGTGGGGCTCAGATCCATGTCTACTGGGGCACAGAGAGCGAAGAGAGCTCGGTCGACACCCTCATGATGACGGCGCTCTTCCGAGGTCGTTTGAAAATGACCCTGAATATGAATTGCCTTTGGATAGAAAGTGAAAAATGGAAAAAAAAAGTTTGAGACAGACTTTGTAGTTGTTACCTTGTATCACTTTCGACCAGCATTTTCGATTTGCAAAACGAGAGTATAAATGTAGCAACGAAGTCTCTGTACGACATTTGCTTTTTATCAAGACAATTGAAATAACATTTGAGTCAATGGCTGCATTGAGATTTTGATCCTTCTCTAGACAACATACATCCATCAGGAGTATATCTTAAACCCGTTCCGAACTAACTTAGATGAATTCATAGACGTATATACGATATGGAAATTTATCGCAGAATATTTCCATGACTGAGCAGGAAATCCCTTGTCAAAAACTAATCCATGATTATGTTCATTTAAAGTACATTTTGATTACTCTCTGCTTTGCGTGGATAGAAAATACAGAAAAGATGGGAAAGGTAGCGTCGGTACATTCGACAAGCATGCCTAGATTAGATATAGATTAAAATATAGATTAGCATAGATTAGATAGGTGAAGCTCATTTGCAAATACAAAGAGGGGGAAGATCAGTGGAGGAAGAAGAAGTTAAACACACAAACAAGAGTTGGCTTAGCCTCCTTACCAGGCTGTCGTTACGCGAATGTGATAGTCTCCGTCGCAGGCCTCGAGAAGTGACCATGTTACAAACAAAAGTCTGCTTCGAGTCACCTATTATAATATATGACATAGAAATGGATGACCTCAAAATGATTAATGGATCATTTATATGTTTTTTTTTTCTTTTTTTCCAGATCGATAGTAGGCCTACAGAGCCGCAGGGAAAGAAAGATTCTAAGACCATTTGGGAGATAAACGCAGCATTTTCAACGTTAAAGTTTCTTATAATAATCTGTAAGGGAACAGCAATGCAAACAACATCGTCAACACTTTCTATTGTTCAAGATTATTTACCTCAAATCTATGGTATGCGAATATCATAAAACAACAACGGCAGACCGTATAGACTTTATACAATCGGGAGGGAGCAGGCTACCCCGTTCATTAGAATCAGGCCTCCACAACCGACATCACTCTGTCAACATCTTGTTCGACATGCGAAGACATGCGGAGTAAAACACACTCCCACATCATCGAACAGGAGGGATTGCACAGAACATCACAACATCAATAATGTTAAATGATATGCAATATCTCACTTTTTACCCATTTCTCAACTAACCCGAGTAAGAGGGGCGCTGTGGATAAAGAGAAATTTAGTGTCTTGTTTCAAGACAAGAGTTCGAGGGATCGAACCCATGACCGTCACAGAGTGGAATAAACACTCTTAAAACATCCGAGTCAGAACTGACCCGGAACTGGGTGCGTTGGGGTCACACACCGTTCCGGGTAAAAAATGACAAGGAATGGGGTCAGATATGACCCATTCAGAGTCATGAATTGGGTCAGGGTGACCCCATTCGGGGTCTTCATGACCAAATTCCAAGTCATTTTTGACGCGGAACGGTGTGTGACCCCAACGGTCCCAGTTCCGGGTCAGTTCTGACTCGGATGTTTTAAGAGTGAAGACTTACGTTGTAGATTTTCTCCATGCCGCTCAAGGCGGATCTTGAGAAGGTCGTGGTCTGCCGGATCTATGAAGTCGTAGATGCTGCCCCCATTCGACAGAATTTCCACCTGCACAAAAATCACCAATAAGATTTAAGGTATAAATCCTTCCTTGCAATAATAATTTGTAAATAAGTGAAAACAAATTGAGTTCGTGACAATTATTCTGTAAAGAGTAAATGCAGAGTATAGGGTAACTGTTCACGGGGAGAAAATGGCTCTGATCCCATAATGTTGTAACATTTCCTGTGATTGGAGTGGATAAGAGAAATATTTCATTTTGAAATGATGGAAAATATCTTATATGACTGCATGCTAACTTTCTTACAATTAGTGATGACGAGATTCCATTATCAGCAGTAATAAAATCTTCTCATCCAATTCTAATGACAAACCCATTTAAAAAGAGAGAGATAGACAGGCAGCTGACTTTTACATTTTGACCTATATTCTATGTTTGTTTCTTTTAATGTCACTTCGAAAAGTTCTCCACTTTTCATTATTTGCAAAACCAAGATTGTGTATGTCCGTTGTATCATTATTTCCATGTACGTCAAATTGGCACTGATTTAAGATTCTTAACTACGCAGAGTAACATTTTGAGGGGAAAGTACTGTATGCAATTAAACGTCCTGGTTGTGATTGGTAAGTTTTCCTTGGAAATATACTACATCACCTGCTTTACCCCGATCTTCCCATTTATTGAGACGAAACGATGACCGCATGTATGGTTTAGGTGAAGTGACTACGAATAAAACGCATAGTTTGATCTGTATTTACCATTGAATGACCAAGGTACTCGATGACATTTTCGGATATGTAGAGAATTTTCCCAGATGATTCAACAGCAAGCAGAAATCCTGGTAAAGCCTGATATTTTGAAAGGAGTGAAAGAGCGAAAGTAAACTGAAATCATAATAGATTAAATATTCTACTCACATACAATATAATGTATAAAAGCATTTGCCCAGATTCCATGCCGAAGTGCTGTTAGTTTGTGGGGTGGGGATGATTCCTTCTGATCTAGAGACCCACAATGCAACTTGAGTCATTATTATGGCATCTTACATAATTATACTGTATATACCTCTTTCGAGATTATCGCAACAATACAACGGCGATTCGATAGATCTAACATAACTTTAAATATCTAGACAGGCTAAAAGTTTCAATAATATACTATCAAAAATGATTTGCTGTCCACTAAAAAAGAAACTTTCAAAAAGGTGAAAGTCTGCCAATCGTCTCTATCCCAAACAACACATTTGAAACAGTGCCATAAATGGGAATAATCATGGGAATTTGTAGCTATAATGTATTGGCTTGCCAAAGGGGAAAAAAAAATCTCAACAGTCATGACGATGGATATAAGATAGTGCGCAAAAGTTACTGCGAAGACCCATTTTCTCGTCAGTTTATTTTCAATTATTGGGAATCTTCATATCGTTGGAACAAATTTGATAGGATATCACAGTGATTTACCTGGCATGGAACGCTATAATCCAACAAGATATTAGAAAAGAAATGCGTTGCAAATGTAAGGAAAACACGCGGTTCTATTCTGACGGCTCAAACTTTAATGACAAGCAGCGCAAGGGAAAATAGAGCGAGAAAGCTTCACAGAGTGTGTGGGTGATCCCCGTCGAAGAGATTAGCGGGCACTGCCCGTGCCGCGCAGCGCTGATCTCTCCCTCGGCAATGGAGCTATGAAAGCAATGCACTGTCCGAGAAAAGGGAAAACATTTTCAGTCCGAGCCCCCTAAATCACGTCGTATGGGGCATTTATCGCGCTCCCAAATTCCCTCACTCTTCCAAAGAGTTTCGTTTTAAAGTACCCGTTTCGCTACCATCATTGTTTCATGAGGAGAGCTCGGTGAATTGCACTTTAAATACGGCTCTCCTAAAACAAATTTTAAAGTACAAAATAGTCACACACACACACACAAACACACACATTGCACACACACCAAGAGATAAGAGTGTCTCTCATCTCCCTGCATTTTTCATTATATCCAATTTAATTTCACCAAATCATGATAACTGCATAAATCTTAAACATTCTCTTGAATGTATATAACACATTAATCACTCATTTGAAAACAAATTTACATGACTCATGATCCAATTAGAATCATTTCTCAAGAATGAAGTCAGTACCAGTCAAACTTTTCACCACCATCCATACTACCCCATATTTTACACATGCACAGACTAAACTCTACCCACCTCACTATAGTATATATAGCTAAATTGGTGGTTATATATATTTTCATATTACAAGTGCAGTGAAGTAGAAAAACAAAAACAAAAACTAAAACTAAAAATTATGTCACCTGCTAGTCTGAGAATGCATTTCAAATGCTTTATCTAAACCATTTCTTCCTCCCTAGACAGTTTTGCTAGAGAAGTCTCTTACCCCATATTGCCCATGGAGTTTTAACAAATGTATCAAAATTCCACATTTTTGTTACGGAGCCACTCATCTACAAAATCATGATGCATATCTTCGCTTCTTATCATAATTTAATTTTCCAAAAAAAAATAACAAAACAAGCCTTTGTGAATTTTAATGCAGTATTTTTATGGTAAGATTGCATACTAGCACATGCTACTATAATATATTTTTTTTTTTCTGTATGAGGGGACTGCATTCTACAAGCTCTGCTTTTTAGCAGTCCCCTCAATTTCCAGCAATATTGTTTATGCATTTACCACAGTGACATAACAGTTTTTTTTTTTATCTCTGTTGATAATTTACCTGTATCTTTTTTACATTGTTATTTCTGTTCATCGCATTGTGGTACTGATTTTCTGACATCTGTGTATATGAATGTTTCATTGTACTTCCAATTATTTTGTTTGTTGGAAATGAAATAAATCAACTTGACCTTGAACTTGAACTCAACTTGAACAAACATTCTCACATAAGCATACACACATACAAAACCACACGTGTTTCGTCACATCTCACGTGCAGAAATACAAATGACTACAAGCAGTCCAAAAACATAATAAAGAAAGGTCCTCTTATAAGTGATTCTTTAGCCAATTTCAAACATGAAATAATTAGTCTCAAGTTTGTGGAATGTTGTATCACATTTTCATGCAATAATCGACAAGACGCCACACTAACCCATGGACAGACCCAGTGGATGAGTTGAGGAAAGGCGGGGGTGCGGAGGAAAATGTGGGGAACGATCCACTAATGGGGGTGGGGGTGGAGAGGTTGATACTCTCGTCCATGCAAATCCCTATTATCTAGAATCATAACTGGCTCGAGGGGCGTGTATTAATCAAAATATCATCCCTCCAGAGAGCATTGTGTGGTAATTTGACGTTGACTGTTTTACTACCTGGGTGATCTCGAGAGCGGTGAGGGAAAGAAGCCCTTTGGTCGATGACTTGGCGACAGTTGGTACCTCGACGTCCGACACAAGCACTGTATACAGAGAAGGGGAAATTGATTAGCCTGTTGTGCGCACTGTGTAGAAAATGGCTACCTATGTATACTGATTATTGGTAATGAAACATCGTTATTTTCTTCCCTTTGACACTGTTTTATTCTCTTTTAGTGTGTTTGTCTCTCTCTCTCTCTCTCTCAGTGAGTGTATATGTGTGTGTGTGTGGGGGGGGGGTTGTTCTCGTATAGTTTGCTCGATATCAAATGTGGAAAATCTATACTGTCACATCTCATGGTCTTTTGCAGTCTAGTTTAGGAAGGTGGCCCAATTTAACTGAGTGGTATCACGAAAAATTTGAATTAAATTGAATTGAATTGAATTGATTTGAATTGAATCAAATTGAATTGAAAGAGTAATGTGTGAAGGAGAGAAAGAGAGGATGGAGCGGAGATAGACAAGACTTAAAATGATTGTGATTAAAGTGAGTAGTAACCACTGGTAACATTCAATCAAACAGATGAGATAAAACATGCAAGCCATGAAGGAGTCATGCTCCCATTTGAAACAGACTGGTTTAATGAGAGTTTATAAAACGCTTGTAATTAGACTGGTAATCTGAAGTAACAATCATGACAAATATAATATAACAAAATCATATAAACACACTCATTGGATATATAAATATGTTTATGTGGTTCTGATTTTTGTCACCAACTTGAAAAACACGCAAAAAACACCTAGTGACCCTAAACACTTACAGGAGTATTTTCTTTGAGAAAAGAAGGTTACATAGAACATTGTTCTAGTCTTGGTGTCCATATTGATTTTTATAACTGCGATCAGACTTATTCAAATAGATTTATGTCAAGAGGTTTAAATAATGAGAGGTTTTCGATTTTCACTTTTTAACAAAAGTGACATGTCAAAAATGAAATCCTTGGAAGTAGTTTTTTCTGTATTTGCTGTATACAAATGTAACTATAATTTTGAGAGATTTACAAAATACGTACAGGTGTTTAAGCATCCCGATGACGATGCTTCTTTAGACAAATAGACAAACTGACCTCATGATTTTGTGCCCGAGCCCTCCATTTTTAATACCATAAAGCTATTACCTCTCGGATATTTATGTACCTAAAGCGTTAAGGTTTGTGAATATAAGGAGAAAAAGAAAATTTTCTGTTTACCTTTATTTCTATGTGTATATGACATAATATGTTTGATATGGGGTTATTGCGTTGATTTTAAAAGCCTATTCTTGTTTGCAAAACATTAGGCAACATTTCCAAAATGATGATAAAGATGTCAAAGCGATGGTACATGAATACAGACCGACAGACGGCGGTAATGCTTTTTACAATAAGGCATGTCAATAGGACGAGAATTTGAGAGCTGTATATAGGACAATTTGATATAACGTGAATCTATGATTTTTTTTTTTTTTTATTGTTGAAAGAGATCTTTGGTGTTCATAACAGTTATGTATTCTAAAAACCTTGTCTAGGCCTATGATTTAAATAAACGATAAACGCACATTATCTTTATTATCATATCATTCTGATTGTCGGAGCTTGAATATTTTGTGAAAACTTATGAACTCCATTTTTACATTGATTTCCCTAACTTTCGTGTAAAATCAACCTTTTGGTTTTCAAGAGCACGTTTTAAATCTATGCGCGTATTATTGAAAGTTGATTAGAAGGTATTATCCTCGTATAGGAACAATAATATAGTATTAATAAATGTCATTGACCATTATCAACCACGCATGATAGTTATGATAGTAACTATTACTTACGCAAAGATATCTCTTCAAAATCTATATCCTGGAAAATGAAATCACAGACAAACAAATACAAAACGTTCTCCTTGTTGCACATAAAGCTTATTAACGATTAAAGAAAACTCACATTTCGTAAAGAAGTTTGCTTTTCTGATGAAGGCGCAGGCGAGGGACATGACATGGAGGTAGCTGAGGCGGCCCTTCATGGCTGACGGTAGCGGGAGAAGCTCCCGAAGACGGGTAATCTCCGTGTTGATCTGATCCCGTCGCTGCTTGGATGCCTTGCCCGTAGACCGCTGCATCATCGCGGGCTGTCCGACTTCTGATGGTTGGAGAAGAACTGAGCGTGAAGTGGTGTTCGCGATTGGTAGACATTAATAGAAACAATCTTTTATAACTCTCAGTTGCCTACGTCAAATCGGGTGAACTCTTATCGATATTAAGAGTTGATGCATTGTTCTTCCTTTTCTTCAATTGCGTCTTCGACATTCAGTTGCATGTCTGTGACTATTTTCTGTCTTGATTTTGTTGTTGTTGTTCTTGATTGATCAAGTAATGGACTTACTTTGTTTTTTTTCTGAATATAAGTAAAGATGAATTCAAGACGTGGCATAAAGCATGCAACCAACTGATATGGCATTTATGATATACATCCAAATGCACAGGCGTATTCATAAACGTATCTTTAGTTGTTTGTGATATTGATGAATATTATGGACTTGTTTGGGGCTGCTGGATTGAACATGAAAATAACAGTATATCACTATTTTGAATGGAAGAACAACAAGTAAACAAACAATCGAGCATGCAAATGGAGTACTCACACTTTGAAGGAGCTATATTCTGTTTAATATGAATTTTCCTTAATAAAGTTTCATTTCTCTTTTACCATTCATTACAAAAATTGTGGATTAGGTAGTTTTTCATAATTTGTCATCCTAATGATATCGTAGACATAAAATTGAAACTAAGGAATATAACCTCATGATTGTTTGCTATCAGTTATATCCACGTTTAACAAATTGTTGGTAAATACCAGTGGTTTATGACAAAGATATTTCTTTTAATGATTTACAAGACATCCTCTTTTAGTTGCCTGTTTTTCCCAAAAGGGAGAACAGAAGAAAAACCTATTCCAAGTATCCAACACTGTATATCCGAGTCTCCTGATCAAGTAACTATACAGGTGAGTTTTTTTTTCTGACAGTTTTCTTCTATTTTTACACAAAAGCTGAGTGCAGATTGACCTTCAAATATTCTGTTTGTTTTATTTAGTTTGTTTGCTTGTTTATTATTTGACATTACGAAGTAACTCAAATCGAGATACCTTCAAAAGATGAAGACACAAGTGTTCATGGCTCTACTCACATCAGTTTCAGTTTTCAATTCAATGACACTATTTCCAGCAAACAATTTTCATAAGTCATGTAAGTACAATAACAATGTGATTGATTTGAACATGCTGATATATAGGGACACATCTCTACAAGTAGAAAACCTGAGTGTACCCTTAACATAAATATATATAGATTACTGTATGCAATGATATACGAAATTATGATAAATTGAGATTAAGAAAAAAGACAGACAAGGACAAGGATACAGAAAGAGACAAATACAAAGATACATAACTTCGCTTATAAGAGATAATGTTGGTATTTTTTTTCTTTAAGGATCAAAGCAATTCTTAACAGGCCAGCAATAAGTAGGCCTACTTACCTTCCTCTAAGTCAGATGACATAGAGAGAGATTCTTCTTAGAAGCTGGCAAACAGTTGATATCAACGATAGCTATCCTCTCTTGGTAAGATGCCGGTAGTAACTCCTAGATGTTATCTTGAGGCGTACTCACATCAGACAAAAAAATCGACAAGTTCCTCGGCCGTCTCGCGATACTTCGCGTTTCCTTTTTCCGCGGGACGGTGTACTGCTTGGGTGAAATCATGCATGTGCGCACAAGAGTCAACGCGCATGCTAGCTTTTTTTTTTTCCCTTCTTCTTGTTCCATCTTTTTTGTTCTTTTTCTTTTAATTACCAAGACAAAGGCCGACAAGGTAACGAAATTGGAGCAGATCTTTCACTGGCCATAGCAATCGTCAGGTTTACTGATGATGACTTTATTTGCAACGTGGATTTGTTATACACAAAGTACTGCAACATCAGAGCGACATTGCTGTAACGAGACGACATGTTCAAAAGATATAGGACATTTACAATAGAAAAAGATACCTGCTCATTATTCACATTTCAAGTGGTGTATAAAATTTTGAATATCAAAATGTTGAAATCCTTATTCAAGGTTGATTTATACATAAGGTAACACGCAGTTGAGTAGTATCTTCCTTTATGTTTATTTTTAAGATGATTAATATAACATGGTGCATTGAGTCGCACACGGAATTATGAACTGTGGGAAAATGATTTGACTTTCACCATGGATGATGTTTAATAAAATTACATTTCTGACGTATCAGACCGGAATTACTTAGAATATCCTTCTTTTCGAAAATGATAAGTGAAATGACGTTCACTCTATGAAAACGTATAAGAGTTTTAATTACGAAATAGATCTCAGGATCATGACTGATGTTTGAGACTCTGGCATGAAAACAGATTATGCCTGTACATGATATTGCGATATTGCGAAATAAATCAAATGCTTATTACGCATTTGTTAAATTTGTCCTGTGGAGATGGTTGATGTCACTGAGCATTTTGTGATGTTTGTGCTTCTGATCGTACTTTGTCAGTAAAGTCTGCCCTATCAGCTAACCCCCTCAAATATAGGGCGACGTGTTTAATTCAAATGGAAGCTCGTCTTGGTGAGAATGTCTTTTAAAGTTTCGAATCAAACTACCCATCGACTTCAAAAAACAAAAAACAAACAAACAGACTACAAGTTCCCTTATTACTCTCTTCTCAAAATTCCCAACAACAAACACTTTAAGCTGCGTCCTGCATACAACACCTCGCGGCATGTTGATTTATATAAAGGAAATTCAGGGGTTGGGGGCAACCATCCGCATTATTACCCATATCGATATCTGAGCTGTGGTTCTACGAAATCGTACATATTCCCCTGGTTTTTGCAATACAATTCTAGTTCAGGCAATAAATGTACCCCCTCAAAGCCAGTCCATATCATATCAGTATTTACTAACGATTTTATACACTGATAACTGTTTGCATTGTCAGTACTGAACCGTGTTCTGTGTACAGTGTACTTTGAATGCAGATTGTCTGACTATGTAAAGGTCTAGGTGCTAACGATATAACGTTCAAGTACACTTTGTTAATGGAAACGGCTGGTAAACGATATATCCTTTCAAGTTGACATTCAACAGTTCTGTGGAATAGCTGCTACCAACTTGGCAAAAGTACTGCAGGGCAGCTGACAGTGCAGCTTGCATGGGTTAGCTGTTGCTTCATGATCCTTTTTGATTATTTTTTGCGTCTTCTTTGGTCATGTTGCATATAACATTTTTGCAGACCATCACATACAGCCGGTGACAACGATAGGAATTACGAGACCGAACGGAATTATACCGGTGAGGCATTATAGTTTCACTTTATCCTTGTGGCTTTATTTCTGCAATCTCAATGCCCCATTCACATAGACATGCCGGATCATCCCGCATCTGATCCGGGGTGATCCGGGGAGAGGTGCGTTGATGCCTTGGACATCCTTGGACATCCGGGAGGCCAACACGGCATTACGGCGTAATGCATTTTTTTCAGCATTTCGACACGCCTTTAATATGACTGAGGATGAAAGGGTGTATTATTGAGATGCATGGATAAACGTGTATGAAGGTACCATGTATACGACCTATTTCATTGCGAGCAGTTAGCCAGTTTTTTGGGTTTTTTTAATGTTCTATATCCACACTGATGTACTGTAAGAGAAGGAAGGCAATGTGTTACAATTTTCGCTATTCTACTGCAATTATAGTTCAGCAACTGATCAGGGCGTTGTGAAAACTCGTTTTGTTATACATAGGCCTAATTATAAGACGCAATGCCAGATAGTCAGTCTTGTATTGGTCAATCTTTTGATCAATAATTGAAATGTATTCGGTACTGCCTATCATTTTGAAAGCCTAATCGATCTAATTCGGTCTTTTTGTGTGTGTCTTTTTCAGTCTATGAGATGACTGACATCCGGGAAGGTCCATCAACGTCCTACAGACACATCTACGAAGGGATTACATATCCAAATATATGTCTAGATTCTAGCATAGAAGGCGTAAAATCCCTGGAAGTACGTCCTGACGATGTTTTTGTTATCACTTTTCCAAAATCAGGTGAGAACGGTACTTTTTAATATTTGATCACGTGTACAGTTTGGGTCCCATTCACCAGTAGGCTTGATTACTTTAAGGTGGTTTTTTTTTTCTGTAGATGAAAGCAAGGTGAATATGTTTTGTTGCTCGGTATAAACTGCTTTGGTTTACTTCAGTCCTGCAATTCGGCATTACGGAAACCTGATGACAATAAGCTGTAATTGACCAGGCTTTTAGTGAGCATAGCTCTGGCGTTTCCACTGCGGAAGCGGTTACAATTTATGTCGCTTAGGCTTTGTACCTTTCAAACTTTAAATGATTTAGATAACGTGAAAAAAAAAAAAAAAACTAACTATTTAACAATGGTCTCGAGGTTTGTTTTTGTTTTTTGGGTTTTTTTTTGGGGGGGGGGGTTTGGTTTTTTTGTTTTTTGTTTTTAAGAGACTTAGATCCATACACATGATATTTACTCACGATACAATACCTGAGTGGTTTTTGTTTTTCCACAATCAGCTATTGGGAACAGTTTTCGTAAAAATCTTGTGTCGAATGTTTATTAAAAGACACAGACAATTCCTGCAGCTTTAAAACAAAGCTTATTTCTGCGAAAATGGATGGCTTTAATGAGACACTTTGAATTCTTCATATTTTCATTCAATTTCATTTCAATTTTATTTCAACAGTACTACGTCTTGTTCAGCCTGTACAACCTAGTTGTAATTTTGCAATCATTGCCCATAACACAATTAAGTGTGTACTGTAATCAATATATAGTTCATTATGAGTGCAGCACAAAAAACTCAATGTTCAAGATGGAAAAAGTATTAAAAAAGGACTATGTAGAGAAAACGTAGAAAATACAAACAAGGACAGAAGACTGACAGAACTGAGAGTTATTTGTCATAATATATCATTGGACTGCAACTGACGTTGTTTCCATGTGATTATTTTGAATTATGGCCTGGAATAAGCCAGTTCAGGGTTCCAGTTTGAGCATGAGCAGAAAAAGGTCATTTGTACCGAGAGACAGGTTGGTTTTTAATTTCACTGAGATAAACACCTGTGATGCAATGATTATTGATTTCATGTAATCCTTATAAATGGTGCTTGCAAGTACATCCCCTGACAGCAAGCCTGGTATTTGGCAATGTTAACAGAAAAAATTTGTTAATGTATTCAAAACAGCACAATGAAATGGATGCTCCCCGAAGTGTTGATTGACGAACCATTCTGATCACTTCATCTACACAGGTTCATTCTTTGTTAGAATACGAGTTCCATAAATTGCTATGTTGGGCAAGCTGCTGTCGCGTTGAATTGAGCGAAGTGCCTAAAACCAACTGAGAAAAATGAAAGGTCATTTTGTACCCATGTGCACATGAGCTATCTCCGAACTGGCTTATATTGATACTCTTGGTTCTAATCTCACTTCTCAAATTCATGCGTTTGAAATTAATTTCAAATTTTCAAAATTTCAATATGATGCATACACTCTGAATTTGCAAGATAGCATGTTTAAACGGAATTGTCCCTCACATACTTTTGGATGAATTCCATGAACATTTTGTACATGTATTTTCCTATACTTTAATTTATGATGTATTTCTAATCATCCAAATCATGCTATTGAGTATGTTGGATACATTCAACTGTTCCTTAGAACGGTGCATAGTGCCAGCTTTTGAAAAAAATCTTTGCTATTATTTTGTAAATGAACTTTTTGTCACAATATTTCCCACACTACACCAGTAAAAACTTGTTAATGTAAAAATTAGTCCTGTCTGTCGGGTTTTATAATGGGGTAGTGTGAGTCCAAACATATACGTGTCACATCCTCGTCAATGTAATCTTGTGCATCAGTTTCAATTAAGGATTGTTGTGCTGATTTCTTTCGAATTAAAGATTGGAACCAGGTATACCTGCAGCTATTATGTAAAAAAAACTTTTGTGTCCATCGTACCTACTAGGTAGATCGACTACTGTCCGGAGCTTCATTATAAGGTGGAATATAACAAATTCTTTTGTGATAGGGCGATTTTGCTGGTCCTGACTCTTTTGTTTGTTTGTTTTTGACTGTGTCTAATTTGATGTGGCAACTGGGTTTTCATGCTCTCAAATTAATCATTAAAATGAGGTTCTGCTTTATCAGTGAGAATTAGCCAGTCAGCCTCTCTGTGGGTGCGTGTGTGTGTGGGTTAAGTGTATTAAAACTACCACCTGGACAGCTACCCTCCGGATAACTGTCACCCGGGTGATTACCAGGGGTAAGACTAAGGACAAGTGTGGTATCTGCCACCCCTTTTTCTTAACCGGATGATTCGACAACGTATAATACAACCTTTTTCCCATGTCTATCGTTTTCAGGAACGCACTGGGTGGCGGAAATTGTCGGTCTCATATTCAGCGACGGCTACTCGGAGAAGGTCGACCGTTCGCTGTTCTCCGGCTCTATTGAGATGATCGACATGGACGAGAAGCTGCCGAAGACCAGAGAAGAAGAGGAGAAAAATCCTCCCAAGTTGACGCCGTTCATTGACATCATTCGTAAAGCGCCCTCACCGAGAACAATCCTAAGCCATCTCAGACGTGATCGCTTTCCTCCAGATATGCTGAAGAAAGCCAAGGTTTATCGTCATTTATTGCCCTTTCGGAAGAAAACATTGAAACTCGGCAGAAGGGGGTTCTGGAGCTGTCCACCTTATCGGATGTTTTGTTACATGAGTTTGTTTGTTTGTTTTCTGATTTCTTTCCGATTGGCCCAATGGTATAAAAACTTTTCACCAGGGGCTTCGTAACATCAGAACTGCTCGAGTTTCATTTTGTATCATGAAGTTTCTGGTTTTTAAAAGCAAATTTGATGTTAAATAACCAACAGTTCTTGTTTTGGTTTTTGTTTTGTTTTTGTTTTGTTTTTGTTTTTTTTTTTGTTTTTTTTGGGGGGGGAGATCTTTATATTGATTACATTCGTTTCAGTCCAGCATAATGAACGCAGCTTCTTTCTTCTTTTTCTTCTTCTTTTTGAGGGGGTCATTTTTTTTTCCAAATGATAAATGAAGAAGGAAGAGAAGCTAATCTCCTTGAACGAAGATTAAACCATTTAAATTTGCTACATCAGTATCAAAATCTAAGATCACTATCGTCGCGTGTACAGCCACTGATTATGAATTATATTGTTTCTTTACTGTTTACCTATCATAATGATTATAGGTCATTTATGTTGCCAGAAACCCAAAAGACGTCACATCCTCTTGGTTCAACATGCTCTCCAAGAAATTTCTTCCTACAACTTGGGAAGAAAATGTCCGTGAATTCTTTGAAGGAGGTAGGTACATTTTCGTTGGGCGTTGGATTATTATTTGTAGGACTTCCGTTATAAGTCATAAGTCCTCGGAACCGGCAGTTTTCTTTCGTTTTATAGAAATTTCGTTATAGCCGATCAGTATTGTACGTAAAGGCATATACAGGTCATGTAGGTGATACTTTGGGGATCTGAATTTTTATTTCGTTGTATCGAGAATGTCGTTATTAATCGTGTTCGTTATAACGGGAGTAGCGGGACAGTATATTAGCAGTCAAGACAATCTCGTGGGTCGAACTTCTTTGTAGACTGCGGCTGTTATTATGCATTTTTAAAGAAAATTATTGAAATTAGACAATACACAAGGATCCGTCGAAGTTTGTGAGTTATAACGTTTGAAACGTTTACTTCAGGTTAAATCGGCTTAAATTGCGTGTAACTGCTCATCATGCGTCATATACAATGTGATTGTAATTTTCTGATCAAACATATCTTTTAATGTATTGACCGTTTATCTAGAAAATTATTCATGCATATATTTATATTATATCTATATAATCATATTTACGTAAGTATGTGATCATTTACTGAAGAGATAACAAGAAGAAGAAAAAATTGCAAAGAAGGATTGGTCCAGACAGACAGTATTATTATAGCAACAGCTTCCACCAATTTGTATCGTCACTCCTTGTTCCATAATATTTATCGGACAAGGGTACCACCTATTTTGAATTCATCGCAAACTGTTGCAAATCGTTGTTAATTCGCAAGTTACTTCGCGATACTCTCCGTTCAAATCTTCCCCATTCTTGTGACAGGAATGTCGTTTGGTCCCTGGCCGGAGCACGTTAAAGAATTCTGGGAGATTCGCGAAGAACAAAATCTGCTGTTTTTGTTCTTCGAGGACATTTTATTGGTAAGAGAAATTAAGTGCAAAGTGCGCTCTCGTTGTAACGGAGCCCTCGGAACAGACAGTTTTCTTTCGTTATATCAAAATGTCCTTGTGGTAACCAATAATACGAATATACCTTACTTGAATTGAAAGTGTTAAAGGCATCATTTTGCATTTGAAAATGAAACAGAAACTCAGCATTAGTGTATCAAATTGGTTCTCAAATAAGATATACGGATAGAAACAATCAATGTTAAAAAGGTTGATCAGTATAAGCAATGTTCAGTATTGTTATATATACCAAAGGTGAACAATAATTTGATTAGAATTGTTTCTAGAATAAACTGTCCACATTTATTTACAGGTAAAGTTTATTGAGACAATAGTGATATCCCCTCATATTTATGTGGTAGGATTTTTTGTGATACAGTTACTGATGACCTACACTATTATATGCACTAATGTGTTAGCTCTACATTTTTTTAATCACTGCTCTCAGTAGTATACAGTGTCTTTAATCCAGTCCAAATCATGAACCATTAAATTGATGTTTCAACCCTCTTTTAAGCAGTATGAATAACGAATCTATTTGGTGTCACCACGAAATTTACGTCCAAACAATCAGGATCCTGTTGCAAACGTCAAGCACATTGCGAGCCACCTCGGACGCCCTCTGTCGGAAGAGTCTTTGCAACGCGTGGTCGAGAATAGTTCCATCCGGGCTATGAAGAAAACGTACCAGAGGGAATCTGAGAAAAATGGTGGAAGTATGGCAACGCAACAGAAGTTTCTTTCCAAAGGTTTGTAACATATTAATTCTGTAACCATATATAGTAGACACAATGGGCGAATTTCCAAACCAAACATGGTCTAGATTTAAACCAGGCTTTCGCCCTTTTAAATTTAGACCATGGATGACACAGCCCATCATGGTTTCAAAAATCAGTGGTCTAAATCTAACCGTTTGGAAATAGGGCCAATGCGACTGTAGCAATTTTCTGAGCTGTTAGGTCTCGCTATATCATCATTTGAGCAGTTGAGTCAAAATAACCTGCATGCACATCAATTTTCCATGGTGAATTGATTTTCTTACAGGCATTGCTGGGGGATGGAAAGAACGCTTCACTGTGGCTCAGAATGAAACATTTGACAGGTGGTATCAACAGCAGATGGCAGGAACGGATATTCCAGTAAAGTTTGAATAAACATTTTTTATATGCCTATGTTCGAAGCCACCAAAAATTGATGTGAAACAAATTTGGACTAAAAAAAAGTAAGTGAATATATGTTTCATACATTTTAGAGATAGTAAGTACAAAATAGTGTATACTGCATGGTAGAATTTGAAAATGAATATATTAAATATACATAATTTATACACATAATGTATGTATGCATGTATGTATATGCATGTATCATACATGAGGTATATAAATACAAATATATATATATATATATATGTATATATACATGTATATATATATATATATATATGGGTAAAGCATACGTGTATATATTTTCTTGTTTACATTGATTGATGCTACATGTATTGTAATCTGTGTCATTCACATAGACTAAATGAGAAATGAAATTTCACATTCTGGATTTGGGATAATGGATAATTGTACCATGTCAGAGCCTAGCATGATGTGTCAAAAACTCTTCAAACTGTACGTGGTCTGGCAAAGGATCGTGTTCAATGAATGGCAAATGAAATTAGGACATTAAACTGCTAAAATCATGAATTTACACTTGCTCTGAGCAGAAGTTCAAGTCGAACGGCATATGTGGCCTTAACATACACTGTGATAAGTTAAAACAATGTTCAGCCATACAATAATGATTATAATAATGATAATAATCATCACCATCTTCATAATTATAATAATAATGATAACGATAATGATAACGATGATGATGATAATAATAATGGTAATAATAATAATAATAATATTAATATTAACTTATAAAGTGCAAAACCTATGTAGGTATATATTCTGCGCTGCAAAAGCTTCTGATAATATAACCATGCTTGACAATAATGCGCAGTTCAATTTTAAAAAAAAAAGTGTCTTGAGTCTTGATTTAAGCACTGCTACAGTTGGGGATTTCCTGACTTCTAATGGTAAGTCATTCCATATAGTTTGGGAGCTGAATAGGCGAGACAGTGTTCTTGTGTATACATGTATCTATTAAAACCTGATTGTATGTAACCTTGAAGTTTGCCATTTGTACTACTTTTGAATGTCATGTTCATATCATTGTAAGCAAGCGAGTGTGTATTCATAATTATATCACATCGGATGGGGTCAAGTTTTCATCCTTGACTCGTATTTTTATATCAACATTGTATGTAACTTCTTGACATGTGTGTATTCATATAACATATTCGATGGAGTCAAGTTTTCATCATTGACACGTGCAAGATTTCCATATATAAAGTTCTTTGTTGTGTAATAAGTCTGTCAGCCTTCTTGCTTGCATTCGGAAAGCTCGGCTGAAGTATTATCCTGTGATCATGACGTGTTTGCAGTAGAAAACTGGGTATGTGACAGTCAATTATAATGAGTACACAGTAATTGCTACTGTCCATGGCATGTTAGGTAGGCCAAAACACGCTGTGTCTATACTGAATTCTGTGAAATGCATTTCCAGTAATCACTGAAAACATGCCGAGAAAAAGAAATGACTAGAATTTATGTCATTCTTGAGCTTAAGAAACAGACAAGCTCTGGGGGATAAAAGACAGCTTACAAAAAAAGCCAGTTTCTTGCAAGTCATTATTTTGTGTGTATCAGTAAATTACTGTAACTTCTTATGTCATGTTACTGACAAGATAAACACACAGTCACACACAACTTGGCCAGTACTGTGTTTGCACTCAACAGATAAGGGTAGTAGATTTTCACCCTAAACGCTTCGCAATCACGAATAACATGATACATGTATTGGCTTCACTCACAACTGGACTAAATTTCAGGCATTAATGCCTGAAATCCATTTGATCACTGGGAATCATAAAGACACAGAATAAGGAGAGAGTGAAAGTGAGGACATTGAACAAAGTGAGGACATTGAGTATTACCATGTAGCCTATGACTACAAATGCATGAAGCAGTTTTCCTGGACACTTATGAATTTCAAGCAATAAAAATCATCTTTGCATTGTTTACCAAGCTCTGACAAAGAAGAAAAAAAAATCTCACATCCTGCCTATTTGGTTTGCGTACAGAAATCTGATGTCTGAAGATCAAGGCATGCGTATATATTTCATCATCCAGATAGCTAAGGCACGCAGGAAGTCTCAAATTTGAAATACGTGTAGATATCTCATACTTCTCATGGAGGAACCCTTGGTAATTAAAATATTTTTGGCTTGACAGCGCTAACGTACATACGACCAACTGATTACTTGTATATAAAGAGAACTTGCAAGGGAATCATAATCATCAGCTTTGCAAAAAGATGTTCTACCACTTTTTACAGTTAGGAAGGAATGGTGGAATATATGTACTGACTTTACTGCAGAATTGACCCTGAACACAACAGAATATCATGAGCTCAGACTTTCTCTACAAGTAGAAAAACAAACGAACAAAACTTGTCAATGTCAATGATTTATCGTGCATGGACAAAATACAAGCAAATAAAAACAATCGAGCATGCAAATGGGCTGCTCACGTCTTGAAGAAACAGATATTCCATTTAAAAAAAATCTCAGAGTCAAGTTTTATGATATCTATTTTAACGTCCATTAAAACACTGTGGATTAGATGATATTTCACAATAGTATCACAATATGTCATTCTAATGACATCGTTGACATCAACATGAACACCATGAGTCTTAGGAATGTAATCTCGTGATTGCTTGCTTTTAGCTTTGCCTTTGACAAATTGTTGGTAAATACCAGTGGTTTATAGGACAACGATATTTCTTTAGGTGATTTACAAGATGTTATTTTTAGTTGCCTATTTTACTTTTCCCCACAAAAGGACGGACAAAAGAAGACTGTCTTATTCCAAGTATTAACGTTGTACCTATAGTCTCATGACCAAACTGCATGTGAGTTTTTCCACGTTGAGTTCCGGGTGAAACAGTGCTTTTCTATTTCTCCACCACAACGGCAAGTGTAGATTGACCTTCAAGTACTGTGTGTTCGATTTATTTTGTTTGATGGTTTGTTTATTATTTGACATCACGGCGTAACATTTTGTACTGACGAAGTAATTACGATTAACCTTCAAAGGATGCAGTGTTTATGAGCATATCAATATTCAAATCATTTTCAGTTTTCGATGCAATGGCATTATTTCCAGCAAACAATATACATAGTACAAAATAATAACAACGCAATCAATTTGAACATGCTGGGATACATTTCTTAAGGTAGAGAATATGAAAGTAGAGAAGATCTTTCATTAGAAAGAGTATGGTCAGTCTTATTGATATGACTTCATGTGTTTTTGAAACGTGGTTTTATGGAGACGTCGGAAGTAAGACGCAAGATATTAGCAACTAAGTCACACGAGTGCGACATTGGTGTGACGTGTTCAAAAGCTGCAGGACTGATTACGACTAAAGCTATATGGCATATTATACAACGTTGATGTCCATAATAAAACACCTGCTCTCTTTCACGTTAGAATTGTATTTATCAAGAGTATATCATAACTTCAATTCAAGGTTGATTTACATAAGAATATGGCAAGATGCAGTTGAGTTGTGCTTTCCTTTAATTATCTTAACAGATCGAGGAAAAAATTGCCAATCATGATTGTTACAATAACGCGGTGCATTGGGCAGTATACACACTGTGGTATAGGGAAATAATTCTACTTCTACCTTGGATGATGTTTCACAAAATAACCTTTCTGATTGAGCAGAATGAAATTATTGAGAAGATAGTTTGTTTCCGAAGATAATGTGAATGACGTTCACTCTGCGAAAATTATAAGAGTCTTGTAATATACGAAATAGATCTTATACGATCATACCAGACTTATTATTGACTGTTGGACTCTGCACGTGTAGTATGAAAGCAATGATTACTCAGATGTCTATTACAAACTGACTTGTTAAATTTGTCCTGTAGGAATGTCACTGAGCACCTTGTGATGTCTGTGCTTAACAATGATTGTGTGTTTTGTCAGTTCGGCCCCAGCTAAATCCCTCAAAACAGGAATGAAGTAAATAGTTCAAAAGGAAACTCGTCTTGATTTATAGGAATAATACTTTTCAAGTTTTAAACCAAGCAATCTACTGCTTCCAAAAACGACAAGTTCCTTCAATATTCTCTTCTCAAAATCCCCGAAACAAATCTTCAAGTTATCTCACGCCATGTTGATTTATGCAGAGGGAATTAAGGGGATGGGGGCAATCATCTAAAGTATTTACTCAAGATTTACTGTTTGCATTGTCAGTGCTGAAACGTGTTCTGTGTTCTGTGAATGCAGATCGCCAGTCTATATATAGGTGCTAACATTATGATGTAACGTTCATTGGTACTTCGTTCACGGAGAAGGCTTGTAAATGTATCCACACATTCAAGTTGATATTCATCAGTTTTGCGGAATCGCTGCTCCCAGTTTGGCAAAGTACTCATCGCAAGGCAGCTGACAGCTAATAAGGGAGGTTTGTTACTTTGCTGATCCACTTCGATCACACTGCGTCGTGTTTGGTCCTGTTGCATAGACATTTTTTCCCTGCAGTATAGACCATCCCAGCCGGAGTTTACGGTTTACAAGACAGACGGTTAATATAGCTATGAAGCATAATATAGTTTCACGCAATCCCTGTAGCTTTTGACAGAGAACGCGATTATTATATTCGCACCTAAGTTGGACGATATTCAAGACATTATTACTTCCGTCATTTACAGTTTTATAAAACGTCATGCATATTTCAGCATTTCGGCATGTGTAATCAGTATGGCTGGAAGGGTGAATGGGGTGCATGGATATAATGTAGGTGTATTTCGTTGTATAGGAGCAGTACATGTTGTTACCTATATGCCTAATGACATTGATATATTTTACTAATAATATTTATCATGACGTGTGAGTGTGTGCGTAGATGTGCGTTAGTATTATGTTCAGCAACATCAGATCATGGCGCTGTCTTAGTCAATCTTCTTCTTCTTCTTCTCTATAAGTACAGGCCACCGTCGGGTGTATTTTCGTACTGTTGTGCTGTGCAGGCATATGTACAGTGTCTGGATTAAGAAAAATCTACATGGAACGTATTATGTGCGGCTAAAAAACAGGCATCCGTGTCTTAACGGAGCTGGGTCTTGAGTACCTCTCTCTTAAAGCTTGACAGAGAGGTACAGGAGACGGTGGCCTGGGGTAATGAGTTCCAAAGCCTGGTTGCATCTGGGAAGAAGCTTCTTTGTAGGACTTGTGTTCTTGCGAATGGTACTTGGAGTTTCTGGTCGTGTCCCCTGTTTGAAAGAGGTAGCGATGGGGTCAGAACTGTTGCGGGGACGGATATCATGGAGTTGTTAATGCAGTAAATCATTGCAACCTTTGCCTGTGCTCTTCTTTCTTGCAAGGATGGCCATTGAAGTTTTTGAAGCATGGCTGTGACACTGCTTGTTCTGTGATGGTCATTGCAGACGAAGCGTGCATACCTCCTCTGGATCATTTCCAGTTTCATGATATTTGCCTGGGTGAAGGGATCCCAGATTATGCTTCCATCGACAATTGAAATGTGTAAGTTTATACTGTTTATCAATTTGTATGCCTATCGATTTAATTTTGCCATTTCTTTTCTCAGTTTATGAGATGGCTGACGTCAAGGAAGGTCCATCAACGTCCTACAGACACAACTACCAAGGAATCGTGTATCCAAACATATGTCTAGATTCTAGCATCGAGGGCACAAAATCATTGGAAGTACGTCCTGACGATGTATTCATTATCACTTTCCCAAAATCAGGTAAGGACGGTATTTTTTTTTTCATTGTATCATGTGTACAGTTAAATTACCAGTTGATTATTTTTCTGAGGATAAAAACAGGATGTAATGGGTTTCGTTGTTCGGTATCAATATAAACTGCCGTGATGTACTTTAGCCCTGCAATTTGGCAACACAGATATCTGATGGGAACCAAACAGTATTTGAGTAGGAAATATACTTCTCTGACGTTTCCGCTGCAGAAGTGGTTATCATGTTGCTCAGCTATATACTACTATAGGTTTACCTTTCACGCTGTAAATAAACCAACAACATGTAAAAAAAAAAAAAGACAAACAATGGTTGCCAGATTGTTGGTTTTTTTTTTTTTTTTTTTAAGATTGTTAGCTCCATGCATGTATAAGCCTAAACACATGCACTCGTACGATACAAGACCCATGCATGTGATTATTATCATTATTTATCTTTTTTTTTTACACAGTCAGGGAATAAGTTTTTATTTAAAAAAAATCTTGTTAAAAATGTTTGTTTAGAGAAACAAACATTTCCTGCAGAGATATATAAATTTAGATTTCTTCGTATCAATTAACTTCATTCCAACTATTTCAACACGGTGGTTAAGACAACTTGGTCAGCTCGTAGTTGTTATTCTGCAATCATTGCATACAATATTACAGTACTCATGAACACAGCACAATAACTCAAAGTTCAAGATAGAAAAGAAAATGATATAGAAAAAGGATGTAGAAAACAGACAATAAAGACAAAATACTGGTAAACGTGGTATATGTCATGATCCACGCGTACATAGCGCTCATCGGCAATGACGAAATAAACGGCAGTGTATGGAGTGATGGTAGAACAATAAAGGTAATAATGGCATGTGTCACACTAGATGAGTTGCGAGAAATGTAATTAAAAAACATAAAGTACATCAGTTGTAAATAAAACACAAATGAATTCTTTAATTTTTGCGTGAGTTTTCCTATTACTGACCTTTCCTAATCTTATATCAAATTTAAAAGAAAAAGGTGGGTCTTAAAATTTCAGACCAGAGGTTCCAATTGCATAATGAAGAGATGAAAAATTCCCTTCAATATTGTATAGATTAAAGAGACTCTTATCCAGACCCTCTCGGGCTAGTCAAGGGAATTACTATGGGCACTTATCTACGGCGTTTGGAGCATTGGCACAACTGAGAATTCCCCATCTTCAGAAAAAGCGATGACTGCATGGTCCATTTCCTTATTTTTAAATACGATGATTCGACAACGTACAACCATTCCCATCAGTTCCCATTCATGTATCGATGGTTTTCAGGAACCCACTGGATGTCGGAGATTGTCGGTCTCATACTCAGTGACGGCTACTCGGAGAAGGTCGACCGTTCGCTGCTATCCTCGGCCATTGAAATGATTGACATGGACGAGAAGCTGCCGAAAACCAGAGAAGAGGAGCAGCAAAATCCTCCCAAGTTGACGCCGTTCATTGACATCATTCGTAAAGCGCCCTCACGGAGAATCATCCTAAGTCATCTCAGACGGGATCGCTTTCCTCCGGATATGCTGAAGAAAGCCAAGGTTTCTAGTCATTTATTGCCCTTTCACGAGAAAAATTGAAACTCAGCAGAACAAAGTCATTGAGGCTGGAGATATCCATTTTGTTGGATGTTTTGTTACATGAGTTTGTTTGTTTGTTTTTCTGATTTCTTTTCAATTGGCCCAATGCTATGTAAAAGCTTTATATACCAGGAGCTTCGTAACATCAGAACCATTCGATTTTCCATATATTACGAGGCTTCTGATTTTCAAGTGCAAAATGGATGTTCAATAATCATCTGTTTCTGCTTTCTTTGAGTTTCACTTACCAGTATTTCCATGCCATCGAGAGATCTCTCTCTTCTGATTTTATTCGTTTCAGTCCAGCGTATGAACGCGGTTTCTCTTCTTCTTCTTCTTTTTTACATTTTGTTCACAATTTCAAATCATAAATGAAAGAGGAAAAAAATATTCATCTCCTTGAACAAAACTAAGATTAAACCATTTGAATTTGCTACATCGGTATCAAAATTTAAGATCGCTGTCGTCGCTTGTACAACCACTGATTGGTAATGAATATTAAATTGTTTCTTTTATGTTGTCATATCCTAGGTCATTTATGTTGCCAGAAACCCAAAAGACGTAACATCCTCCTGGTTCAACATGGTGACACTCACCAATAAATCTCTTCCGATAAGTTGGGAAGAAAATTTCCGCGTATTCCTTGAAGGAGGTAGGTGCATTTTCCTGGTGTATAAGGCGTTTGCATTATAATGGTTATCATGGTTAGGGCAGCGAAAACACTCTTCTCTACAAAACGCGGATGTCATGCTAGGTTTTTGACGAAAATGATTGAAATAAGACAATTAATGTACAAGGATCTGTCAAAGTTTGTGAGTACATGTAATGGCATTTTGGAACGTTTATTTTAGATTAAATCCCCTTTGTGCGTGCAACTGCTGGGCATGCGTAATTTACAAGTGATTGTAATTTTTTCGATCATACATAACGTCTTGACACCTGGAATCCCCTCCCCTCCCCCCCCCCCCCCCCCCATCCCTAACTGTTATCTACACTTTTTTACGTATAATTCTATGTTATTATTGGTGAAGAGACAATAAAAGAGAATTTCATAAAGGATTTGTCTAGACAGACGGTATTATAGCAACAACTTCCACCAATTTGCATCGTCATTTCTTGTTTCATCATAATTACACGGGTACTACCCATGTTGAATGTAATTTCAAACTGCCGCTGTGGCATAGTGGATGAGACTCCCGACTCCCGATCGGAGGACCCGAGTTCGAATCCCGCCCAGTGCTTACGTCCTTGGACAAGATGTTTTTACCCACTGTGTCCCTCGAGTCGACCCAGGTGTATGAATGGGTACCTGGTAACGCTAGGGTAATACAGGGCCCTCTGGTAGAGCAGTGGCAACACTGAAGAGGCTACCCTGGGTGAATAAAACCTTATTATTATTATGTAATTCGCAATATTAATATTCACGTAACTTCGCGATATCCTTCGTTCACATTTCCCCCATTCTTGTGACAGGAATGGCGTGGGGTCCCTGGCCGGAACACGTTAAAGAATTCTGGGAGATTCGTGGCGAACAAAATCTACTGTTTCTGTTCTACGAGGACATATTATCGGTAAGAGCCCCCATAATTAAGGCCTACTGCACGAATTACTGCATGTAATGGAAAGTGTTGAAGATCATATTTGAGTCAAGACTTATGCTTTCTTTTCGAATTCCCCATCACATTTTACACTGTAGGCCCTACAAATTTCTGTTTTTTTTTAAGATTATCAATAAAGTGAATTTACTAATTCAGTTAAAATAATGAATCATACAGTTGATGTTTCAATAATCTTGTAAACAGTGTATTGAGGCTATGTATTTGGTGTCCCCACGGAATTTGCTCTGGACTTTGAGAAATGTAGGGCCTATATCGTTTAAAAGTGAAATGGTCAAAACGTGTCCTCGTCGTGACTGCTCAGTCCCTTCATTCGGCAATGATTAGATTGCTTCTTTGCTTACATTTCTTCTCTCATTTTCTCATGTCAACATCCAAACAAACAGGATCCCATTAAGCACATCAAACACATCGCGAGCCACCTCGGGCGCCCTCTGTCGGAAGAGTCTTTGCAACGCGTGGTCGAGAATAGCTCCATCCGGGCTATGAAGAAAACGTACCAGCGGGAATCTGAGAAAAATGGTGGACGTATGGCAACGCACCAGCAGTTTCTTTCCAAAGGTTTGCTTCAATTACTTATGTAACCATTCAGTAGGCACAATGCGGGAATTATAAAAACATAGTCTAGATTTAGACCATGGTTTCTTTCGTTTACCCCATTCGGGAAATCGTCTTGTGGTTTAAATTAAGAAATTTTGTGGCCTAAATCTTGGTATAAACCACCTTTGGGAAATAAGGCAAATGCGATTGTAGCAATTTTCAGAGCTGTTAGTTTTCACTCTATCATTTGAGCAGTTGAGTCAAAATAACCTGCATGCATATCAATTCTCCATTATGAATTGACTTTCCCAACAGGAATCGCTGGGGGATGGAAAGAACGCTTTACTGTGGCTCAGAATGAAACATTTGACAGGTGGTATCAACAGCAGATGGCAGGAACAGATATACCAGTCAAGTTTGAATAAATATTTTTGCACATTCTATATGTGTTACTGTACGTTCGAAGCCACCAAAATTGACGTGAGACAGATTTGCCCATAAAAGAAAGTCAGTGAATATCTTTCGTGTATTTTATTAACAGTAAAAATATTCTAAAAATGAGTACAAAGTAGAGTAATACATGTACGTACATGTACATGTATTTGAAAAACAATACATTGAATAAACATACACACATAAATATGTTTTCATGTATGTATATTGACACCCACACACACACACACACACACACACATATATATATATATATATATATATATATATATATACACATGCATGATGCTTGTATATACATTGTACATAAGGTATATATGTAAATACATGTACAATGTACAAATGAAGAGTTTGTTTGCAAAAACCGATAAGTCCATATTTGCCAAATGGAGATATTTGCGATTAAAGGTCAAGAAAAATAAAGACAATAATAAGAAATTTTTTGCTTCTTTTGACCATAACTTTAAAAAATACCTTTATATGAAGTGACCAATATATCATTTAAAAGGTATTATTTTGTACTTTATGACAGAGATCGTACTTCAAAATCTTCAAAAATGGACTTATCGGTTTTTGCAAACAAACCCTTCAAATATATATGGATAGAGCATGTGTGTTTGTACACAATGAATGTCTTAGATTGACTATATATAGGTCTTAAATAGAAGGTACATGTATCTATATAATTCATTTCATCTTTAAATTGATAGTACATGAGTTTAATTTCATCAATTTCATGAAGTCACTTTATTCCAGATTTTTGTGTCTTACATTTGGACTAAACCAGAGCTAAAATTTCATATTCTGGATTGGGGATAACACAAAAACTTTATCAGGTCAGCGCCTGGCAAGCATGCAGTGTCGAGAACTCTTCAAACTGTACATGGTCTGGCAAAGGATCATGTTCAATGAATGACAAGTGAAGTTGGGACACTAAACTGCTAAAATCATGAATTCACACTTACTCTGAGCAGAAGTTCAAGACAAAATGCATATATGTGACCACAACATACATGTGACAATTTAAAGAGTGTTGGCAGCCAAATGATAATAATAATAACAATATCAATCTATAAGCTGTGAGACATACAGTAAGTACATATATTCTTTTACACTGCAAAAGTTTCTGATATGCTTGACAATAATGCAGTTTTAATTGAAAAAAGAAATGTCTCATCATCTTGATTTAAAGACTGCTACAGCTGAGGATTTTTTTTTTTGACTTCTAATAGTAAGTCATTCCATAGTTTAGGAGTGCGCAGGCAAATGCTTGTGTATATACAATGTACATGTACAGTGTATCTCCCTATTAAATCATGACTGCAAGAAACCTTGAAGTTTGCAATTTGTACTACATTGGAATGTCATGTTCATAATGGCAAGCAAGCGTGTACTGTATATGCCATATATTTTGCGAGTCTAAATTTTTGCGAATCGGGAATTTCCAACGATTTTGTGAGTGGTTAAATTCGCGATCGTGGAGCCCTGTACTGAACGGACAAATGTACACGCGAATGTCATATTCACATCGGGATCAGAGTCAAAATTTTCGCGTGTCTTTAATTTCGCGAAAAGCACCTGACTCGCGAAATTTGCAAAAATAAGTACCTCACGAAATATTCGGCGTATAGAGTATTTATATATGGACAAGCTCTAAAGGATGCTCTTTCCTTTCAAGTCATCATTTTGTGTGTACCAGTAGACTACTGTAATCTTCTGTCAAATTGCTGACAAGATAAAAATACAGAACTTGGCCAGGCCTGTGTTTGCACACAACAGATACTGGTCAGCGGTGGACCCAGGCAGGGGCGCACCTGGCATGCACTCCCTCTTTAATTTTTATCAAAACAAAAGAAATAAAAGAAAAAAATGGGGCAATTTTGTAAAGGCTGCGCCCTTTTACGGAATTCCAGGATCCGGCTTCACTCACAACTAGACTACATTTCAGACATTAATGCCGGATGTCCATTTGATCACTGGGAATCAAAAAGACACAGAAAAAAAGGAGAAACTGAAGATGAGTGAAAGAGGACAAAGAGTGGGGGCATCGAGTATTTCTCTATATGACCAAGGAGGTAGCCTAGTACCTCCTTGGTATGACTATAAAGTGGTTTTCCTTTACAGTTATAAGTCAAAAGAAAAATGTCTTTCCATTGGTATCTCTCTCTCCTATGAAACACAAAGCAGAAGAAAAATATCACATCTTGTTTTGGGCTTGCATACATTTACTATATGTCTGATGTCTGAAGATCAAAGTTGCAGCATGCCTATTTCAGTGTCTAGTTACAGCTAAGGTACAGATGAAGTCTCACATTTGAAATAGATATTGTACTTCTCATGAAGGAACTCCCTGGTAATTAAAATGTCTTTGGCTTGACAGCACTCATTAACATATGACTGATTTAGATAAAAAGCAAGAAAAGCATCTACTCACCTGCCTTGCAGAAATACATTCTGCTGCCACTTTTGAGAGAAGGGACAGAGGATAATAATACTGACAAGACTTGAATGCAAGGAGACTGTCTGTATAAACTTTGATGCAGTTTAGCACAAAATCATACTAGCACTCAAGCAATAGAACATTCTACCTCACTGTCCTCATTTCATCACAGGAATTAACAAAGTAGACTTGCACTAAGAAGGCTTGTGGTGTAACTCCTTTATCTTTCTAAAAACATACACCTATCAATTTCTTGCAGTGCGTTTAAAGCGCAAAGGTTATATCACTGTAACACAAAAGTTCTTCTGTATGTTGATGTGACATTTTATGACCAAGTTTTCAATGAATAAAAATCAGTCTGTAGTTGAATTGGTCATGAGCAGCATGTTTGCAGCTGTGATCGAGTAGTAAAGGAACATGAATGAGCCAAGCCGAAAGGTGACTGCTGGATTGCTATAACATATTCCTCAGCAGTCTTCCCATCACTGCTGCATCCATGTTACCACATGCTATGTGTACAATGAGGCGAATGTCAGAAAGCCAGTGTGCCCTGGCATTTCTCTCTGTGGGACAGCACACTTCCTGGTATAATTTGACTCTATGCCAGCGTCCTCCACTTGACCTTTGCCCTTTCTCCTGACCTCCTTTGACCCTTCACTCGTATCATCACTGCCACTGTCCACCTTGGTAGCCTTCGTACCATTATCCTCTGTCCTTGCTCGTTTCTCAGCGGGTTCCCCAGAGCCTGTATGGCTTCTTTTAGAATCACCCTCCAAATTCCTCGGCTCTCCAATATTTGGGAGGGGCAGGTTTATTGTCTTAACATCATAGTTACGGATCAGGCACTCCACAGTCTTGATGTCGGTGAACCCAAGGGCATCCAATTCCACACAGGCTCTCTGAACTTGTTCAATGCAAGGAGAAAATGAGCATATCCTCCCACCTGAAAATATAATATTGAAGCAAAATAAATATTATCTGAAATTATGTGAAATATCTTTAAGATCTTTTCAAATTTCATGAGCAGTAACACTTGACCAAGTCATCTTATATCATCAGAAATCCAGAAACACTAAACCCTTTTGCAATTTGACATCTTCTTTTTTTTTTTTTTAACTCTTTATGTGCCATGGTGGAAACCCCCTGTGTGCCACGTTATTCTGAGACACGAAGGTAGTCACGCTTTGAGAAAGAACCCTGCTTTTCTAATTTGTATAACTTCTACAAATTTCTGTTAAGATGGGCATAATAGTAGGCAAAGTTAAGGAGGAATACCAAGCTTTGTTTCGATATAAATTGTATGACGACTCTATTTTAAATTTTTCTTTTGAATGACCAGTTGCTACATTACTGTAAAGGCATGACTTTTGCACATAAAACTGTGACAGAAACTTAGAATGTACGAGCAACTCTAGTTAGGAACATCTCTTGATAGTCGATCACCACATAGAATGCAAGCCATATATGAGAGGAACAAAAGCTCAAGAAACGCTTTCATTGTGCCGAAGGATTAGCAGTAATTAGCGGTTTATCGATCGGTCTTGGCGGCTTTGTTTGTTGAGCAGAATATGCGAAGTTGGCACGCCGTCGACTGAGTCGGAAGTGCGAACGTGGCACATAAAGAGTTAATGTCACCCAAGAAAGAAATCTGGTGTAACATGTACTGTGTGTTATTATACATTTTCCCAATTTATAATACACTGTATTTCTCAAATTGGGTCTTGTAAAAAATTTTTGGGTGGGTTGAATTTGCCAGAGATAACAACAGTGACTGAATGAGACATTTTATTAGCATTATCTCTTTTCAGAAAAAAATAAAAAGTAAGTGATATCCCACTGTGAAAATGATATATACAACACATTTGTGTTATCAACAATATTTTTGTGAGTTGATATTTTGCGAATATCAGTTAACTCACAAACTCACAATAATAAAAACACTGTACGCATATATACTATCAACCTTGATGATTTTCTGTTCCTCTGATGCTACAAGAGGAGACACATACTCCATGCAACCTGAATAGCCCTCCTATATTACTTTACAAAGAGGTATTCACCACGTGTCTTCAGAATTTTCTTGGCATGTGGTATGACGTTCCATGGTGAGGGAAGATCCAGAAAGATGGCATCAGCCTTGTAGTCCACATCTAGTAGGAAACCGTCCTGTGGAAGGAAGTCAGAACAAGTGGTGAGCACATGAATGCATGACAACCACACTACCCTTCTTAATTTTTCCAGTACCCCTTAGTAGCATGGAGATTAAGATTTCCAAGAATATCCATTTGAATGATAATCTTAAATCTAACAATTTATCAAGTACAGGGAATTTTTCTCATAGTAATCTTTATACATTCAAATTCAACTTCCACACCAAGTACCCGGTACTGCTGCATTAAATGATCCTAAGTTAACGACATCCAAATGAAAATCATATATTGCTCAGAATCAAACGAATAGTATCAAGTACTTATATACAAAAGGCCATACATATGAAATACAGTCTTAAAATTGACAAGTGGGATAAAAAGACACAGAAACAACTCACACACATAAATAAACATAAATGCACTGATGCCAACAACAAGCAGTTATCTTAAACGTGAAATGTTTCACTGTGAAAATTGTAATTATTTCTTCGTTCAGATAAAATGCACTGACAAACAATGAAATTGCTCGTTTACAATGCCACTGATGTATGCGTCTCCATAAAATTGAACATATCAAACTTTCCATGCAAATTGCTAAATTTGGCTGAGCAACTTCAATGTGTTGAAGTTTCAACCATTCGATGAACTTTCTACAATATACAGTGCAACTCTAATAATTCTTACTGTACTGACGTCACGGTGAGTCACAGTCACAATGTCCGAGAGGTTGTGCTCCACAAATTCTTCTGAGGCTTTCTCAGCACGCTGCTCATGGAACTCAAATGTGTAAAGGTGACCTGAGGGTGCTATGGTCCTTGCGATGGAATGTGACACAGAACCACTGCCAGTTCCTGTTGGCAGCAACAGAGGGTGGCAGAGACAGAAAGAAATATGCAAGAAAAGGAAGAGTAAATGAAAAAGTAGTAGAGAAGAGAACTCAAATTTATTGAAACATGAAAACCTGACAAAAAATAAAAATCTTGGTGAGAAGAATCCTCTGAGAAGATGAAAATAAGAGAAAGCATTTTGTATGAAAGCAAGATAAATTGAAGTAAGGCAAGGTTGACTGATCAAAAAAAAAATGAAAAGAGGAGAAATCACTGTCAGGGACTTCTTGAAGACAGCAAAATTATGCTCTTTGCAAATTATCTTATGAAAATTATGACTTCTGTGGGAGTGCTAAACAAACAAAAATATGTTTACTTTATAAACTGCTGGCCTTACAAGTAGAATCTTCACCTAGATTTTGTAAGATAGATCACATGCCATCATATAATGCCCAATGGCCATGATGGCATCTGCACAAGTGATAAACTTGTTTCGTTTTCTGTGTGCAGAAAAAAGGGGAAAGATGCACAGATGTTTATCATTCACTAAGATATTAAACCACCCCTTTCCTAATGTACTGCACTGATTACAGTGATTGCATTGCTAACAAGGGGATTATTTGGCAATTGTGCACGTTATTCATCTACTCATAACAGTATTAACACATCTATCCGTAGCGCTGATTGATAGATGTGAATCAAACGCAACTCGCCCTCCGTGGCCGTGGCGTGGACTCCCAGCTTTCTTAAGGCAAACTCAAAAATACATATACGGGACTACAAGAATCTTACCAGCTTCCACAACGATGCTTCCCGGCTTTAATTCCAGTTCAAAGGTAAGTAAGCTAATATCTGGAAAATAAAGCACCTGTGTTCGATGTGGAAGATTGACTGTCCACAGTTCTGGTGTTGGGTGGAGCACGTAGACCCAGCCTTTACCACCTAACGTGGATACTTTGGATCCATATCGCTTGCCGATGAGCTCGGAATGCCTCAAAGCTCCATACCGAGTTTGGGTGGTGTTTCCGAGCACCATTTTCAGTGGCATCATGGACTCGTGGCCAAGGAAGACAATGACGGTGTCTCCATCTTCAATGACGTCTTTATACCCCAGAAAACTCATCTTCCTTTGCTATGCGTGAGTCCACGAACAATTTCTTAGAGTGCAGTGCTGTCGAGTCGCAGATAAAAGGAGTTATTCTACATCTCAGAAGCGTAGATCCTACACGTGTGTAAAAGCGCACAGCATAAACTGTGTGCATTAATCTGATCTGAGCTAGCTGCGGCATAGAAGTACACGTGCGTGCATCACAGAACTCTTACACAATGTGTAAGAGTTCTGTGGCGTGCATACACGACGTGTTTTGAAACTATGGATAGCCATCTGTGATCTACATTTCTTTGGAGAGAAGCTGGGAAGAGCAGTTATGGAAAGCCATCTAAGACGTCAGTTCTGCTGAAATTAACGATGTATGTGAATACTACCGTACCTAAGAAACTAACTGAAGATCAATTGAAAACAAATGAAAAACGCACGTAAGGACCTATCATTACTGAGGATTTAAAAAAAATAAATGCGAGATATAAATAATCAGGTTAGTCATGTAAAGGGAATAATATATAATTATTAGGCCTACCAAAATTTCCACGAAGATTGAGAGAAAGCAGCAACTCCAGGCCTATATTCCGATATGTATCAGGGACTGACAAGTGTTTATATAGGATAGGGTGAGCTGGGGATCAAGATTCAACCATACCCCCTCCCCGTCCCTCCCCACCCACCCATCCAGCTTCTAGAGAACGAGAAGTCAAGGGTTTGATTGTCATTTTCCACCCCTGTTTTTTTTTTCTTTGTTTTCTACGAGACAAGAAAAAAAAAAAAAAAAAAGGGGGGGGGGTTGTAGCCCACCACCCCCACCCCCGTTCCATGTCCCCTATATTACTAGTAATTTACTAGGAAAACACATCAGTAAAGTTTAAGGAAAATAAAACTATCCGTTCAAAAGTTATGAAATTTTAAAATTTTAGTGCCCGCCGTTGTTTGATGAGAAGACTACAGCATTTTTAACGAAATACATACATAAATGGTACTAGGTGTTACGAATAACATTTCCCATTTTTATCCTTAATAGTTCGAAAACTATATTAGATAACATGTGTGATGTGAGTGATGTGAGTAATAGCTGGGTAATGTTACAATTTAGTTGAAGGTGATTTGAATATGAAAGCATGAATCAGTTTCGTTGAATCCGTGAGTAATTTCATTGTGGCAGCATGATATCATCAACCTGCTGATTTGAATATTCATATAGCGTCGATCTGGTCAAGAAGTGTTTTACAAAAACTTGAAATTTCAGAATGTCATAACTGTCTTATTTCTTATCCTATTGTTAATATTTTGATCATTAATTGCACAGTTCTGCTGCCATAGAATTGTTTTTCTTTCTCTCTTATGAAACTGCCTTAGCGACCTCAAAAATCTTACATAGTGTTATAATATTTCTAAATTACTTCTACACATGTACTACGTCATTCAAAAAGGGACTCCGTCATATTTTTTTTTTATCTTGGTTTCCTGACCAATTAATGAAGGTTATCTTTTGTGAACATTTTGTCTTTTGAATAAGTGACTTTTTATTGTATTTCTGTTCCCTCCCTGTAAGGTGTGTGTGTGTGTGTGTGTGTGTTTGTCTGCTTGTTTGGCCTTGTCCCTTGTTTGTGATATATGATGCCTAATCATGCTACTATTTTAGATACATTAAGCAGTATACTGATTTTCATGGTCTTTCAGAATATTTATTGCCTTCTCATACAGATAACACAGAGTGTGAAAATGGGCCTGTGTCTTCGTATTTTACTCCAGATGAATATAATCAGTTTGATAGTCAATTCAAGGACAATAGTTTATCTGCTCATGAATTTTCTTGTGTACATATAAATTGTAGAAGTATAAATAGTAATTTTGATAATATGAATATGTTTTTGGATGGTATTGAAAGGAAATTCACTGTTATTGGTGTAACTGAAACATACACGTCATAATCAAATGTATGATATAGATGGTTATAATTTCATTGTAAATGGAAGAGCACAAGGTAGGAGAGGTGGTGGAGTAGGCATTTATATAAAAGATGGTGTTCATTTTGAAAGAAGATGTGAATTTGATGTAAGGACAAATGTTATAGAATCTATTTTTATTGAAATAGTACATTCAATGAAAATGTCATATTGGGAGTGATATATCGGCCCCCTGCCTATAACTTGATGAATTTGTGCCAATTTTAGACGTTGTAAATAGAGAGAATAAGATTTTATATTTAGTTGGTGATTATAACATAAATTTATGGAATGCTCAGTCTTGCCACGATGTGAATGGTCTTTTAGATGTATTAATGACATACTCATTGTCCCCTTTGATTTACGGTCCCACTCGCATAACGGAAACTACACAAACTCTCACAGATAATGTTTTCACAAACGATATTGATACTCTGGAATATTTTTAAACGGATATAAGTGATCATATCCCAATATTTTTTATAACAAAATATCATGTTATAGATAAAGACAAAGGGAAGTCATATTTTAATGTGAGGGAGTATAATGAAAGAAATGTGTTGAAATTTGTACATGATGTTAGTGTTGCTGATTGGACGATGACAAGTCAGGATGCAAATATTGCTTATGAATTATTTTTAAGAAAGTTTCTGGGTATTTTTTCTTCATGTTTCCCAAAGAAGAAAATTGTATATAATAGTGTTCATAGGAATAAACCATGGTTTACAAAGGAATTAAAAAAGATGTGCAAAAAAAAAAAAACATGTATTGTATAGGAAATATTTATACAAAACAGAACCCAGTATAGACTGAGTGTATATAAAACATACTGTAACATTGTTAAGCTGGTCTTCCATGGGGTCCAGTTGGATGTGAGGTGGGACCACTTCACCAGGTTAGACACCCTGCTCTTTGCGATGAATGAATGAAGCGGGATCTTTTACGTGCATGAGTTATTACTCTCTCATACACGGGACCTCCATTTTATGTCCTATCCGTGGGACAGAGTGTTTTGCCTCTTGCGGTATAGAGGGGACGGTATGTTTACACACAACATTGCTCAGTCCAGACTCGGGTTCGAACCCGGGCCGCGTGATCGTGAGGCAGACGCGCTACCGACTGAGCCAACTCAGTTCGCCCTTAAAGATTGTTAAGAGGAATTATTATATGAACAAATATACTTCTGCTAATGGAAACATGAAAAGAATATGGAATGTTATCAATGAATTATTGCACAAAAAGGATTGTAATTGTACTTATCCTACCAAAATAATGTGGAATGATTACCCAGTGCAATCCACTGATGATATTTGCAATGTTTTTGATAATTACTTCACTGATATCGGTTTTACTCTTTCATCACAATTTGAAGCATTCGAATGATTTAAAGAAATATCTAATAATGAATGATCACACTGCTTTTTTTCTCCCATTGTTCCAAAAGAAATCAATGAGATTGTAACTTGTTTTAAAAATGGTAAAAGTTCTGGGTTTGATGAAATACAGGCTGATATGATAAAAAAAAAAGTAATTCATGTAATTTGTTATCCCTTTAGTGAAATATTCAACTTGTCTATATCTACTAGTGTTGTTCCAGACAAATTAAAAATTGCCAGGTTAATGTCTGTTTATAAGAAAGGGAAGAAAGATGATGTTTCCAATTATCGTCCCATTTCAATATTGCCTGTTTTCTCCAATGTTTGAGAAAAATGTGTGTACAACAGATTGTCTAATTTTTTAAACGAATGTAATATAAAATCGCCATATCAGTACGGGTTTAGAAGTGGGCATTCCACGTCCCATGCTTTATTGGAATTCATACAACGTATGAATTCCAATAAAGCATGGGACCTTATGTCATAAGGTTGTTGATGTTTTTGACAGAAAAGAAACGGTTACAGCTCGTTATTCCGAAGGTTCGTTATTCCGAAGGCTCTTTATTCCTAAGATTCGTTATTCCGAAGGTTCATTGTTCCGAATTTCATTTTCGGATTAACCGATCTTCGGGATAACGAACCTTCGGAATAACGCCACAAATTTTCGGATTAACGAACCCCTTTTCATTTTCGGATTAACGAACCTCTAGGTATAGGGAATTTGCGTGTTTCGGATTAACAATCCTTCGGAACAACGAACCTTCGGAATAGCGAACCTTCGGAATAACGAACAGCACCCAAAAGAAACAATGGTTGGCTTATTTATTGATTTAAGTCAGGCCTTTGATACGATGGACCATACCATATTGATACAAAAGTTATATAATTATGGAATCCGCGGTGTATTATTACAATGGTTTACAAGTTATCTAATCGACAGAAAGCAGTATGTTCAATTAAATTATGATATCCAATGTGAACAGAACCATTATTATTCATATTATATGTAAATGATATGTGCAATATTTCAGACAAGCTTGAATTTGTTCAGTTTGCTGATGACACAAGTGTGTTCCTGTCCGACTGTAATTCTGATATGGTTGGTGGTGGTGTTTATTGGCGCTTTTCAATCAGTCTGATTATCTGCGCCACGTCTTCTCCATGCTATAGTATATAGGAGTCCATGAAAGAGTCTATGAGCTCAGTTCGGTTGATCCACGTCACACTCACTCTGTTTTAGGTTTCGGCTCACCTGTCAAGTGGCAGTGTGTGAGATCAATTTCCCTCCACCGTTAATAGTGCAGTTTGTGCAGTGCATCTATATACATATACATATAAATATACTCTTTTGTGTGTGTATATTTTTTTTTAACAAAACATACGAGCACACAAGGTGTGCGTATTGCTAGTAAATACTAACAATATCAATAACAATAATCAATCTTTATAAACGCTTTGTATTATTTAAATACACACACAAAGCCCTAAAATTATCTTCTATACTAACCTTCATTATATTTCTAATATTCATTACATTTATTTTCAACATTTTTTGCATCAATTTTCTTTCATTTTTATACCGTTTACATTCCAATAAATAATGTTCTATTGTTTCTAATACTTGACATGAATCACATAATCCATTTTCGTGACAATTAATATCATAAAGATAATAATTCAACCTACATTTCCCCAGACGAATTTGATGTACTAACACTTCTTCCTTTCTACTCATTCCTTGTAACTGTATTCCCTTAGATATCTGTGACTGTATTCCGAAGAAATCTCTTCCTCTCTCTGATGTTTCCCATTCTGTTTGCCAAATATTTCTATAATACGACACCATATATTTGGTAAGTTCTTGTCTCGTATAAGCAATATCTACATTTATATTTTCTTTAAAAGACCCCCTTTTTGCTAAATTATCAGCTATTTCATTACCTTTCACTCCTCTATGAGAGGGTATCCATTCAAAATGTACATCTATATCCTGTAATTGTAAACATTTCAATTTCTCTAAAATTTCTACAACTAAAACATTAGTAATAGAGAACAAATTTTCTAGCGCCTGTAACGCAGCTAGAGAATCAGTTAAAATAACAACTGAAATACTACGAAAGTTCTCTAACCATTCTAATGCCATTATAATTGCAGTTAATTCTGCTCTCATAATACATATTGAAGGTAATCTAAAAACTTTACCTATATCATACTGATCAACATAAAAAGCAGCACCAGTATTGTTATTGTCTTGCCTTGATCCATCTGTGTATATTTTCAAATACCCTTTCCATCTTATTAATAATCTTTCTTCTACATAATTTGCTACCTCTATCTCAGTATCACTTCTTTTCCTAATGTTATCAAAATTAAAATATGATATTCTCGGAGGTACATAATACCAGTACGGTTCTTTTAATATACAATCATGAATTTGTTCAACTTTTGTATTCAAAGTACATGCCCTCATAACAAGCGGGCCTTGACCGGTTTTCCAATGAAATTGATCGTAATACCAACATGGCTGTAATATTTCAACTGTAGAATGCCGTTTCCTTTCAAAAGACATTAAATAAAATCTATACTTATCAACAAATATACTTCTGCGAAATTTTAAGGGCATCTCTCCACACTCTACTTGTAAAGCTTCAAGAGATGTCTTACGCACTGCACCAGTAACTATTCTCAAAGCCTGATATTGAATACAATCAAGTTTACGTTTTGTGCTACTACTTGCAGCATCATACAATTCACATCCATAATCTAAAATTGATCTTATCAATCCTTTATATACCGTCAGTAATATTTGTCCGTTACTGCCCCATGGTGTACCAGCAACACATCTCATCAAATTCAATCGCTTTACAGCCTTATCTTTGATAACATCAATATGTTTTTTCCAGTTCAACTTCTGATCAAACCACATTCCTAAAAACTTATATTCCACATATTGTTTAATTTCATATCCTTCAATAAATAATTTAACATTATTTTTCTGTTTATTAGTAAATACCATCACAGCTGATTTATCGGCTGAAACATCTATCTTCCAGTCTCTACACCATGACATAATTTCGTCAATTGCTCTTTGTAATTTCTTCTGCAAATAATTTAAATTTCTACTCATACCCCATAACGCTATATCATCAGCATATACTGATAATTTAACACAATTTTCTTTCAATTTTAAATCACTCAACATAACATTAAACAAAACTGGACTCATAACACTTCCTTGGGGAGTTCCCCTTTTCAGCACATATTCTTCAGAATATATACCATCTAACTTTACTACACATTGTCTATTTCCCAAAAATGCAGCACTCCACCTTAACATTCTATCTTTAATTCCATTCGCTTCAATCTTTTGAAGTAAACCTTTTCTCCAGATCTTATCGAAAGCCTTAGTTAAATCTAAGAACACAACAACCACATATTCTTTATTCGCCATTCCTTTTTGTACATCAGATTCTAATCTCACCAACTGGTCCATAGTACTTCTATTTTTTCTAAAACCCGCTTGAAACGGATTTAATATATCCTTCCTCTCCAAATACCATACTAATCTGTTTTTCACCATTCTTTCCATGATCTTACACATCACTGAGATTAAGGTAATCGGGCGATATGACGTAGGATTCGTGGGGTCTTTTCCCGGTTTCAACACAGGAATTTGTATACATTGATACCATTCAACTGGAAAAATTGCTTTAATCCATACATCATTATACAATTGTAATAAACATTTATACATAATTTCAGGTAGCGATTGTACCATGATAGCATTAATACCATCTTTACCTGCCGCTGTATTTTTCATTTCTTTCAGCGCATTCTTTAACTCTCTCATTGTGAATTCCTCATTGAAAGGACTATCAACTTGCTCATATGGATTTACTTTGATTACTTCATTCTCAATATGTTTCCTTTTTTCTTCTTCTTTTGAATTACATATATCATTTGTTTCGATCAACTGAAACGCCTTAGCAATAAGATTTGCTTTTTGTGATATATCTATTACCGGTGCCATCTTATCCATCTCAAATAATTCACTGCTAACATAGGTATTCTCCTTACTTTTCTGTAATCCTTTCACTTTTTTCCAAACTTTTCCCACATCCGTCGTTCGATTAAACGACTGGCAGTATTTGAGCCAGTATTTATACTTTTCTTCTCTTATAACTTTCTGAGCATACGCTTTCTTTTCTTTATACTTTACCAAATCTTCTGTCTTATAATGCCTTCCTACTCTATTTCTATACCGATTTCTCTCTCTGATCACCTGTTCACATTTCTCTGTCCACCATGGCGCTGGATCCTTTCCTTTTCTTCCACCTATATATGCCTTTTTAATATTTTCTTCTGCTACCTCATTAATCAAACTTACAATCAAATTATATTTTTCTTGAATATTCATATCTTCTATCACTTGTAATATATCCAATTGCAAACATTTATCAGCAATTCTTTTCTTATATAAATTCCAATCAACATTTTTAAATGACCACACCTTTTCATTAATTCCTGTTCCTTTTACATTAGAATATTTTCGAATCAATGAGCATTTTAAAACCAAATGATCACTACCAAAATTACTTTCCAATACCTTCCAATTTAATTCATGCGCAAACTTTTGCGAAGCAATGGTCAGATCTAAACATGACCAAAGACCCGTATGCGGGTCCAGTCTAGTTGCTGATCCATCATTTAATAAAACCAAATTATACTTTTCTAAAAATTTAACCACCACTTTTCCATTACTGTCCTCTTTTCTTCCACCCCACACTACGCTGTGGGCATTGAAATCACCGAACAATATGAAATCGGTAAAACAATTTTGAATCATATCTTCCAATTTACATATATCTAATTTTTTACATGGATTATAATAATTTATAATTGATACTGGTCTATTAAAAGAAAATACATCAATTCGTTGATACTCTTCAGAAGATGGGGTTTGTATCTCTTGAAAAATGATAGATTTATGAATATAAATCACCAAACCGCCTCTACCTCCTGAACCTCTATTCTTAATAACAGAGTTGTAATCAGGTATATTGAAAACATTATAATCTGTAAACCAACTCTCTTGTATACATATAATATCTGGTAAATTTGTCCGTTCTTTACCTTCTATCAACTTTTTGTAAAATTCTGTTCCATGAGCATTCATGCTCTGGGCATTCCATTGAAGGATATTAAATACATGATATGTGCGACGGGAACTATCCTGTTCGCTTTGAGTATTTTGACTCATTGAAGACGTTCATGAATGAGTTCGGGTGATACATCTTGTATATCTAAGCATCTTTTGGCTGCTTCAACCACAAGTCTAATTCTGTTCGAATGAGTTGTTTCTTTATCCAGATTATTGATGATGAAAGTGACAAATGACAAAAAATCAACATTGACATTGAAAGATGACGTGGCTGGTTGTTCTGGTTCCCCTGTTTGCTCTTTTTTTTCCTCAGCAGGTTCTCTTTTTTCCGTTTGGGTTCCTTGATGTACCATAATTATTCTCTGTTTCAGAGGCGGACTTTCAACTGTATTTGATTGTGTGCTTTGGGGGGTCCTATTTTTTTCATTCTCTTGGGGTAAATTCTGTCGCTTTTTTTCACTGACCCGTTGTGTCGTCTCTACTTGTTGTGAGGGTTGGGTTTTCGACATACTCTGTCGATTCATTTCAGTAGACTGCTGCGACTTATATTGTTTTGCAGCTTGTGCGTACGACACCTTGTTCTCAAGTTTGAGCGTCTGTATCTCTTTAGCTTCTTTGTACTAGATGCAGCCCTGGTAAGCTGCTGAATGGTTTTCTTTGCATCTAAAGCACTTTGGGTTGTCCTTTGTTTGACATTCCTCAAAGTGGTGGTTATCACCACATCTCACACATCTTATTTTCCCCCTACACTGGCTTTTTACGTGTCCGAATTGTTGGCATTGGAAACATCGTGTGAGGGGAGCTACGTATTCATGCACTCTGTATGTTTGATACAAAAAGGTGATAGATGCGGGCATTTGTTGCGTGTCAAAAAACAGTAGCACAGAAGGTGTGGGGCCTAGTACTCCTTCGATCCTTTTTTTGAAACGCTTTACTTGCATGACTCCTTGGTCCTTCAACAATTCTTGCAGCTCTTCTTCAGTAATCTGCTCATCAACTCTATGGATGACTCCTTTGCTACCCACCACTTTTGATTGTATTCTTTCAACTTTCACAGATACCCCTGCCAACTCACTCATTTCTAAGGCTTTCTTCATCTGTTTTTCGTCTTTACATACGATTTTCAGTACCCGCTTTTCTTTCACTTTGTACATTTTTTCAACTTCCCCGATTTGTTTATGTAAGTGCTGAACTAGTTTGACGGGGCTGATCTGACAAACATTTTGCTCACCTAATCCCACTATGTTAACCGCCATATTTGATCTTTGATTTTGTCCCGTTTCTGCAGTTGCCATTTTAGAAGTAGATCTATCTGTCTCATTACACACACTTTCTTTTCTAATTCTTTTTTCCTCCTGAGTCTCCACTGTGGATTTAGATCTAGGTCTAACTTTTCTCTTCCTCCTTTCTACTCTCCAGCCACTGTCTTCATCTTCGCTGTCTTCTGTTCCCTTTCCTATTTCAATATGCTTGCTAGGTCTAGGTGATATTGAACTACGCACATCCATAGCGGCCTGATGGTAGGCCTCTTCGCCGCTGGATGAGCTTTCATCTGCAAACATATTCAGATGTACTTTTGATTCATTTTTTTCCCGCCTAAAAAGGTCGCTTACTTTGTTAGTGACGGCTTTTATTAGTAGAATTGTGCAGAAGGAGTTTGCCAACAATAACAAGCTTACCTTGGCCTTCAACTAATGAGGTTAAGTGACCGAATCTTAACTGTATAAGTCCGTCCACCAATAACTCTCTCCACAGGTGCCTCAGCAGAATCAGCAAGAAGTATCCACTTTATATTGCTTCAGCTGGCTGTGGCCTGGGCTCCCAAGTTTGTTGGGTTTGATGGCACAAATCCTCAGGGCTCGGGTCGGCCGGGCATTGAAGGAGGGTTCCGATGGTCCGCAGCCGATTGTAATTTTCCCGCCAAATCTTTGAACTTGGCGTGTGTCCGTATCAAATCAGAGCAGGAGCAGGAGCAGGCATGACACGTCCGTTCAGAGCACGTCCAGTTCGTTCAGCACGTCCAGCACCAGCTATGATTATGTATATTTTACAATATACATTTAATCATGAGAAATAAGTAAACTTATGGAATGGTTGCAAGTAAATAAATTGACATTGAATTTAGATAAAACAAATTATATGGTGTACTCAAATAAGCTCATAAATAAAGATGAAATTGTGATTCATATTAATGAAAATAAAATATTACGTGCCTCTCACGTAAAATTTCTTGGGGTTGAAATTGATGACTGTTTGTCATGGAAGGAACACACTGGTGTCATCTGCAACAAAATATCAAAAAGTATCGGGATCTTAAACAGACTACGGTCATACTCTAGATCTTTGTTGTTACTATTATATAACACCCTTATTTTACCACATTTGAATTATTGTATTTTAGCATGGGGGTATGATATGCAGAGACTGTTTAAATTGCAAAAGCGAGCTATTAGAATAGTCTCGCATTCACCGTATAGGGCGCCTTCTTTTCAAATATTTTCTACTTTGTCGATTTTAACTGTGTATGATATATATTTATTACAGAGTGCAGTATATATGTTCTTATGTTATGATGGTATTTTACCTGTATCATTACTTGATTATTTTAAACTAAACAAAGATAATCATAATTATGGCACAAGAAATTGTAGAAATTTTTACTTGCCTCAGATTCGAACATCCTCCTACAAAAAGTCAATATTTTTTCTAGGCCCTCAAATCTGGAATTCCATCCACTCTGATGTGAAATGTAAGAAAACGGTACAAAGTTTTAAGAAAGCTTTCAAGCGTATTTAAAATGAAAGGTATTCTGGAAGTTACCAATATAATTTTCTGAATTTATAAGAGATTACCAAGATGGGGTGTGTTTGTGAAAATGGCATCTTGTGTGTATTGTTAATGTGCTGGTGTATGTTTTTGTCTGTGTATGCATGTGTGTGTATGTATGAGTGTGAGTGTGTGCCAACGTGTCCTCTGTATTTACGCTGTATTTACTTTTCCGGGGTTAGTTTTAAATAAGGCCCATTGCCTTCTCACTAACCACTTCACTTGATATATTTGGTTGTTTGTTTGCTTTGTTTGTTTGTTTGTCACATTGTCATGTTATACCATTGTCACATTTTATGTATGCATGTTTTATTAAGTGAAAATAAATGAAATAAAATGAAATGAAATGAAACTGATAAAATTTTGGAGTGGATTTCTTCTGTAAGTGGTGTGAAATAGTATGTAGGGTACCACAGAGCAGAGTGAGTGTTCCGAAGCGTTTGCGGGTAATTAATGATATCCATATATTTTCTCTCTACTTCTCATCGTGACCTTACCGTACAATGCACAGCTTCTAAAACCACGTTTTTTCTGTATTTGGTCTCCGTCATTTCAGTCACTTTCTTTCTTCTCTTTATATCTCTCTTTCTATCAATATCTATCTATCTATATGTCTGTCTGTTTATTTATCTAATGTAGCTATATAGCTTCATCGAAATGGTCGCAATTAACAAATTTATGTGAGATCGTTCGGTTTTTGTTCGTCATTAAGTTCGTAAGGAGGATTGGTGTGCGCCACGGGGTGTGCGCACGGGTGCACGTCACAAGACCGACACCCACAATGTTTAGTCATAGAGCTCACGAGTCATACAGTCCATGAGTTCGACACTAAGCTAACAAGGCCATCGAGATCGACACATTAAGCATTAAGCCCCGTATTGTGTCTGTCGACTAACTCATGGGCTTTATTTGCCTAGTGTCAAACTCATGTTCTGTATGACTCGTGAGCTGTATGACTCATGGACCTCAATGATTGTCAATGTCGAACTCGTGGGCGTGGGTGTCGGTCCTGTGGGATGAACCCGTGCGCACTCCGTCCACAAAAAGGTCATCATTAACACCCGGGCATTTCAATCACCTCTAAGAAGGTCCACTGTAATCAAACAAGGTTTTACTCGTATTCCACCATTTTGCCATATTGCATGCTGTTTTTGTTATACTTTACCATGTCTGAATACATCTCATTTATATACTTCCGAATAATCTTTAACCACAAGTTTCCCTTCCACATACTTTGCCAATTCACTGATCATCCGCTATTTCATTACCTTTTCCGTATAATGTGATGTGATTTGTAGACAAGGTGAGATAATTGCTGTGAAATTTTATTTGAATTAAAACAAAGCAGTTACCCATCAACGTATACACCTTTTGCATAACGCCATTATGTGTCTTCATTCCTTTTAAGCACTCGCATAATCAATTTAGAAATAGAATTAAATCATTAGTTTCATTCTAATAGTATGCCTTTGAATGCAAATGAAGCCAATTTTGTTAATTTTTAGAAAAAAAATTACCACAACTCAAATATCACATATCAAATATTACTTTTTAGGTACAATTATTTTTTTTTCTCAGCTAAACTTGAACGACGTATTTTATCTTGCATATTAAGGTCCCTAACGTATGATTAAGGACCAACAGTTATGTACGTATTCTCGAAGTTAAAAAAAAAAAATCATTTGTGAACGAACCCTGGGCATTCTATACAATTCTATCACTCTGTTATTGTATTCAAATATCGCGTGGGAAATTACTAAAGGTAATGTATTACTAAAGTAAACCGGTTGTTATTATTTCAGAAACGTGTCATTTCCATATTACTAATGCTCTATACATTGTTATTCTTCTCATAATTATAATGCGGAGCCCTTATTTTATCTCTTAAACACATAAGGTATCCACATTCTTCAAGCAGGCATATAATTCATGTACAAGTTAGATACACTAATAATTGCGGCCCTCTGCATAATCGCTTCTTAACTATTGTTATTGTAATCCCTGCTGCATAGACATGCACACTGTATATTATCATTAATTTCCTTTTATATCGTTGTTTATGTAAGTCAAACGAATCTATGTTAAATTCATTTTGTATTATTTCATACATGTTCATGATTATGTAATGTATATTGATTTGCAGAAAATAAAGTATCTATCAAACAAATATCCACACATAACAAGTTCGACAGATCATCACAAAATCAATATAGACTATACTGTACTGACAAGACGTCTGGAACATATCCGCTGCTCAACTAAAGCAGGATGTTCAGTCCATGCGCTATTTTCCTTTAAAGCACATCTAAGAAAGTATTTGTTATCGAACTATGTTCCCAGCTAACACTAGTTTTAGTCCTCGATTTTTTTTTTTATGTTTAATTTTTTTTTCTTCAGGTTTAGGTCAATCGTGAATCATAATTAAAATGATCCTCACTTTATTTTTATAATGGTTATAAAAGTTCAAATGTTTGTATATTCGCCCGCACATGCACATTTATACCATCACCCACATTTTAGAATTCACTGTCTTGCACTGTCATTTGCACACACACGGACCATTCCAGATTGCTCTGCCAACACGGCAGTCTACGGATGACGCCGGAAGTTTTTGATCTCCAAAAACAGCCGTGTTGGCATTTTGGACGTCCAAGGATGTCCAAGGCGTCTACACGGATCTCTCCCCGGATCACCCTGGATCAGATCCAGCGTGATCCGGCATATATGATTATGTGACTTGGGCTTTAGGTAACTTATTACAGTATTCATCGCATAATCGGGACATGTTGGGAGTAGCAAACGTGGCCCCTTTAAGCGGGGTGCCCGATTTCGCGATGAGCACTCACCATACACTAACGGCATACGACATGTACATGTAGTGCACACACACACACACACACACACACATGCATACTGACGTACTGTACATGTACATGAATACACAACCACGCTACCCCTCGGCGCGACCCTCTATAGCTGTCCCTGCATTCTCGCAATGATGTAGAGTAATCGCAACCGGGTTCTTCTTCTGTCACCTCTCTTCGAACACAAAATATGTGGATTAAAAGCTAGCACTTTCTTAAACATTCGTAGAATTCTTGTACACGTAGGGCGTTCCGTATAAATACATATCCACAACCATGGGAAATGATTACCCAGAACTGATGTGGGAACGTCAATGAAAAGTCCTTCAATCATTCAATATCAACAAAATCAAAGATCGCTTGAAGAAAAATTGTCCCGTTTATCAGAGGTCCCCGCCCGATTATCCAGTGAAAATAACGTGCATTGGAAATGTTTCTGGGAAGCGTATGTCATTTAAGCGAGGTTCCCGATTATCAGATGCCCGATTATGCGATGAATACTGTATTATGAATGGTAAAGTAATGTAAATATGCTAGGGCCTCATCTTTGCCAAGCTCTTACATGATGACGTCCCCTGTATTGATCTCTGCCTTGTTCACGTACGATTACAGGATGCTTTCGCAATGTTGCTATTTTCATTTTTTTGTTTAGGATAATGTTGATACGAAATTGACCATTCCTACATTGATTTTTATGTTTTATTTTTTGTTTTGCATACTTTGTATCAAAATTTGTATTGATTTGTCACGTACTGTTCACATGGAGGAGAAAATAAGAAATAAAACCAAACCAAGCCAGTCATTTCGGACACCCTGAAAAGTGTTCAAAAAAGGACGAGTACAGAATGAAAGGACAGTAAAGATTGGAAAGCAGATTTAGTTAACGACATCGCATTGACATTGACGTTGTGTGGATAAGCTGTCTTGAAGAAGGCTTAGATGCTAGCAGGCCTTTAAGTCCACGTTCTTAGACTGATATCAATGTAAGGAAATATGTTAAAGCTATAAGTAGATGTCCAGAAGAAATGACAAAACCGGAGTCCGTAGTGAAGTCAGGGGTGTCGGTTGTAACGTCCGTAACACCAGGGGCGGAAGTACTAGAACTAACTTCAAAGTCAAAGACTCCAAGGACGGCGTAGTGATCGGCAAGATCCCGGGTCGATATCTCCACACGGCAGCCGTCGGAAAATGGGTAGGTGGGAAAGGGTGAGAGGGACAGCATGCAGACATCGAAAGGTTGGGAAGACATGGGGCGTACAACCTCCAGAGTGGCGGAGACTGGCTGAAGATGGGACGTGCTGTAAAGGACGTAATCTATCCACGACTGACCCGTAGAGTTAAGTAGAGTGTTCTCCACCCCGTCATAGGTGTAGATTCTTTCTCCAACAATATCGGGGACCTCACAGTGTAGGGCGCTGATGACGTTATGTCCGTGCTGGGTGCCATTCCTCGCGTTGAGATCTCCAGCGTAAATTACAGGTTCACCTGCAGGGATGTTTTGTCTCAGCATCAACTCGTACATCTGGGTTGCCTGCGCAACGCGAACCTCGTCGGCATTTGCTCGCTGCGTAGCTTGTAGATGGGTGCCGAGAACGTGGTACGTCTTTCTCTCTCCTCCTACAGACTTCTCGATCTGGACGTACACGGCTCCTTTCCCCGAAATATCGTCTGCCGTTAAGGGAACCGATTCATTATACACAAAGCTGTCTTCCCTTAGAATGGGCCAACGGGAGGCGATGAAGACCCCTCCATTCTCGAGCTTCCGAGGCGGCTGAGGAGGACTCCCGACAGTCTCAGTGTAGTGGATGAAGCCATATTGATCGAGGATGTCTCGTATGGTGAGTTCGCTCTCCTCGATGCTCTCGTTGTACTTTGAGAAACAACCACCCATGAACACCTCGTTGAACACGATGACGTCGACGTCAGGATGCAACCGGAAGAGTTCCCGGGGAATTCGGCAGGTGCGCTCCCGTTGTCCGGTCTGGTAGTATAGATACCTCAGTTCCCACACGTTGTAAGCTATGACCTTCAAAGTCGTAGCTGCGGTTGGATCACCGAGTGGCAGTGGTTCGGGCGAGGCGCAAAGGACGTCATTCTCAATGGGACAAGATCCAGTGGCGTTCTCACAGACAAAGTCCAGACCGAAATGTCCACAGTGCGTCCAGTTCCCTTGGCAATCCAGCTCATTACCTTGAAGATCAACATAAAGTCTTATCTTTTAAAAGGTTAGATATAACTCTAAATAAAATGTACAATTTCCTGAGGTCACCATCGTTCAAACAGCACAGATTCTAATATGTAACCTTAAATGGGGACTGACCCGGTAAAAAGAAACCCTATGTTTAAGTTGATTTGTGGAGGTAAAAATCTTTATATCCCATGTAGATTTCAGTGAATAGATGTACTGCTTTCAAGATTTGATTTAGATATTAGATTCTGTCAACGGATGTGTCATGCCCATGTCGATTAACGTTTACCATCACAAATATAACGGGCGTCAAGATTGTTTAGGCAAAGATATCAGTTTTGCGAGGTTTATCAATGTTCACTTTCATCTAATCACGCGTGTTGGATTTACGCCACATAGTGCCTTAAAGTATACGAGGTTCAGAATATCACTTGGCCTTTGACAACACTCACTTTAAATGCATGGCTACTATATCCTGTATGGGCGTTGTTTATCATAAAGAACACAACTTGGATCGCCCAGCTATGTACTTACCTAACCAAACAGTCGGAGTGTTGTCATCTACGTCGCAGGAACCTGGAAGAGAAAGAAGTAAATAGTGTGTACTCTTCGGCTTGATTACATTTCCCAAATTATTCACGTGATATTCGGTTAAATAGAGTACCCCTCCTTGACAAAACACTAGTTGTACAAGTCTCGATTTGAAGTTTGTGTTGCTATTCGTCTGCCCCGGTTTGACCCTTCAAAGTGTGTCGCCATGGAACCCATTCATGTTGGGTGTGGTTTGATGTCTTTAACGGTTAACCCCGCTCGACTTTAGACCCTTTTATGTTATCAATACGTTATAATTATCTTGTATTTCAAAAAACAAAACATAACATGACGGGAGATAGAGGTTTACTCACTTCTCCATGCTGAACTTGTCTGTGTAGGTAGTATACGGGTGAGTAATTCAAATTCATTTTCATTTCTCGACAAACTAAAACACAAACAAACCATTACATACATTTCATTTTGTAACAGAGAGAGTAATGTAAACAAGACGTTGTGAATTAAAACAATATTGAACCTTTTAACAGTCATGACACATTGTAATGAATAAGCCTACTGAAATATTCAGAGTGAGTAAACAATATGGAATTTTTGACTGATACATCAATAACAATTAAATTAAACCAACAGTGACATTATATTTACTTTATTAGTTGTAGGTTCAACAGTCTTTTTAGTCTGTATCCATGAAGAGCGCCATTTAATTGTCGTCATGTCTTCGCCAGTGTGTGAGGACTATACAGTGGTGCCAAAAATAATAAACAACGGTGAACTTAAACAACTAGGACGAGAAAGACGAAATCGTGTCTTTCTGTGCTCTGTTCGATGCAATGCGAGGTGAACATTGCTACAATAGTCTCACCTTTTACTCCTGCAGTACAAAGCAGGAACGAAACCCAGAGAAGAATGTTATGTGACGTCATAGTGATGTCAGTAGTCGTCGAAATGTTACAATCCCGTGCAGAGCACTATAAATGTTTTTATTTTCAAATGAACTGGAGACAGACACATCAATAACAAACGTATTCTTGGTGTGTGCTGTTTCAGTTGTCTGCGCCTGCATGTTATGTGTATATGCAATGCTTCCATTAAGATTGCTTGAAATAGTTACTGTTAATCAATAATTAGGACCTTGGACCCTCAATGCTGATTTCGAAAGGCAGATTAACTTGATTAAGTACACGAATTAAGTGCAATTAAAAAGAACAACGACAAGAAAACGGAGATTTGCCGAGTTTCTTTTAACTTTGTATCAAAGTTAGAAGCACCATCAAAATCTGATGAATTTTTAATCACTTGTGCATGCACGTTTAGCCCAAGTACTTTTCCCCTACCTATTTCATATATGGAATAACGATGGAAAGAGGTCAATCTTTAATGAGATCTTCTTTTTTTTTCCTCTCCTTCTTCTTCTTGTTCAGTCTTATGCATAAAGTTACAGCTGCATGGAGGATAAGGCCATAGCAGCGAACCTTTTTCACTATATGCAATGTCACAAAATATATACTCCGTCGAGGACTTGAGTAGTGAGTAATGCACTGAATAATTAGAATACATTATATATATATATATATATATATATATATATATATATATATATATATGTGTGTGTGTGTGTGTGTGTGTGTGCATTTTTTTAGTAATTCCGCTTTCTTTTTTTTTGCTCTGTGCCCCCACCATCTTTCTCTTTTCTTATCTTATTTTCTCCTATATAGAAGAATGTGTGCAATCTATGCGAGTGCCAGTATGGCCAAGCTGACATGAAATAATGTGACGAATACGAATACACGCTCACCTGGGGGCATTTCATGAAACATTTTGTCCGACAACTTTGTCGGACAAATTTTCTCTCAGCCAATCAGATGTAAGGATTGCAGTAGCTTTTAACAGTTTGTCAGACAAAATATCTGACAAAACACTTAATGAAATGCCCCCTTGGCCACACATACAAACCCAGGCACAAAGAGGATTATTGAATGTTATGTTTCGGTGGCCTAGTCAAGCATATATACAAGTCATGATATATATATATACATATATTTCCCTAGTTGGCACCTTAGGGAGACATATTGGGGGGAAGTGTCTTCATTAGGGAGACAACTGGTCATTAAGGAGACAATATTTTCGTGTCTCCATTGCGTAAACTGCCATTGAACATGTATATAATGTATTTGCATATAAAGCAAATGGAAATGTCTTCCAAATGACCCATCTAGGAGTATATATATATATATATATATATATATATATATGTGTGTGTGTGTGTGTGTGTGTGTGTGTGTGTGTGTGTTGCGAATTCACGTATTGGCTCCAATATAACGAAGAATCAAGAAATAAACTAGTAATGCATTATTTCGCCAATAAGAATGAGTTTATTGAACAACTCAAATTTTCAGTGGCCTCCACCTTCTTCAGGAGTCTCGAGTCAGGAGTCCCCGTCGAGACTCCTGAAGAAGGTGGATTCCACCGAAAATTTGAGTTGTTCAATAAACTCATTCTTATTGGCGAAATAATGCATTACTAGTTTATTTCTTGATTCTTCGTTATATATATATATATATATATTTAGGTATGACCTAAGGGACATGGGACCAATCATATGCACTTTTTGATGCCGATTGCATCATGTTTATTTTTGTTTTTGATCATACGTTACAGCGCACTCACACTCAGAGTTTTCAAAGGACAAACATAACAATAGACAGTGATTAAAACATGTCCAAGAAAATGCCAAATACAAAATGGAAAGGTTGACAAACTTCTGGTGAGCGCTGTAATTAGAATATTTATCACAGAGAAGTACGAAGGTTGTAACTAATATGTGAAACATTATCTCCAGGCAGCCTGGTCTGTCAAGTTTGTTGCCTTCAGATATTGACTGCTTATCATTAGTAGCCTCTTCATCTGCAGTGATATGCCACTTGAGAGACTGCTGGTGGAGTATCAATTAACCTTTTCTGGCGAGGAGGTTTGCAAAGTGTGAGAAACACTGTTTATTGAAAGCAAGAGATTATCAACCAGAGGAGCGATACCCCAACCGGTTTATTGTTGAGGGTTCTCGTTTTTACCGTTTATGGATTTTGGTCGAAGTGTTTACCAATGCATGTTTCCGAGTTTGATTTTGTCATGACAACGATCTAAATTAGAAACTGAAAAAGTACATTGCATTCGGTGAAATTGATGCGCATTATAAAGCACAATAAATATTCATACACGCATATTTTGCACAAAATCTCATATCAATATCTTTTTAGTATGAACTGTTGAAACAAAATGAAAAATGCAGATAACTGCCATATTGTTGACAGCATAGACAATCAAAAGTTTGGAAGGGGTGAGAGACTAATTTTTCCCACATTATCCCATCTTACGTACCTGTGGTCTGACGACTGAAAGTTTCATGGAGTGCTAGCAGCTTTTACTCGAATTTCCCTCGTAAGGAAATGTATACAATTATTGTGATACATTTCACGTCCATTGTGTTAACAACAATATTGAATTGAATTGAATTGAATTGAATTGAATTGATTGTTTTATTGTCCACAATGCGAATGTGGAAATGCGCCTTCCACCAGCGTTACATAAAGAGATACAAGAAGATAGCAATTGTTCAAAGAACAACATATGCGTCACAAATTACAAATAACGTAAAACATAAATGTTTTATAAAACACAAATATTTTTGAGACTGCGAGCGCAATGTAAAGCAATATATCCATACTGTGTACATGGTCGGTGTATGGCAGCATTCCATGTCAAATCGTTGGTCATGTCGGTGAAAGCACTGGCGTAGCCGGGGGGGGGGGGGCGATGAGTCGCCCCCCTAAGATTTGGACCGGGGATTTGGGAGGCGGAAAAAAAATGCGTGTATACTGTATGCATGCACATGAAGCGGGTCTCCTTTGCAACCTTTCATCAAATAAGATCATATTTGTTTTTTACAACTTTCACTCAAAGTGTGCACCAGATCGTTGAATTTCAATTCAAAATATGCAAAATCTCTCGTGCTTGGGAGATTTTGCATATTTGCATATTTTGCATATTCAGTGAAAAGAATTAATAAAAGAAGTGTATTTAAATTATACCATTTTATAGGCAAATTGTTCAGTAATAATCTACATCAAAATATACTGGTACCTTAAACAAGTGGGACTGTTTAGCGTTGATAAAACGCGCAAAAACATGCATCAAACTGCACCATTTTCAACATCAAAATGCAAAAAGTTCTTACCGTGGGAGGGGCGACACCCCCTCCCCTCCCCCCCCCCCCCCTCGCTCGCTCCGCTCGCTCGGGTTCTGTCTCGTTCATGATATTCAGTGAAAAGAATGAATACAAGAAGTGTATTTAAATCATACCATACTGTAGGCAAATTGTTCAAAGATAATCTACATCAAAATATACTGCAACCTTAAACAAGTGGGACTGCTTCAACTCGTTAAAACACGCAAAAACATGCATAAAATTGCACCATTTGCAACATCAAAATGCAAAAAGTTCTCACCGTGGGAGGGGGGACACCCCCCTCCCATGTCCCCCCCCCCCCTCCCACACACTCCCCTCCCCCTCGCTCACTCCGCTCGCTCGGGTTCAGTCGCGGTCATGATATTCAGTGAAAACAATTAATACAAGAATACTATACCATTTTATAGGCAAATTGTTCAATAATAATCTACATCAAAATATACACGTACTGCTACCTTTAAAAAGTGGGACTGTTTCACGTTAATAAAACGCGCAAAAACATGCATGAAATTGCACCATTTTTCAACATCAAAATGCACAAAGTTCTCACCGTGGGAGGGGGACACCCCCTCCCCCCTCGCTCCCTCCGCTCGCTCGGGTTCAGTCGCATTCATGATATTCAGTGAAAAGAATTAATACAAGAAGTGTTTTTAAATTATACCATTTTATACCATTATACCCAAAGAGCAATGTGGATTCAGTGAAAGCAGTAACATAGAACACATCAGTGAAAGTTTGAGGAAAATCGGACAATCGACGCAAAAGTTATGAATTTCTAAAGTTTTGGTGTTGGAACCGCTGGATGAGGAAACTCAGTGGCGTATCGGGGGGGGGGGGGGGGGGGGGCAAGGGGGGCACGTGCCCCGGGCGCCACTCCCCGGGGGCGCCAAAAACGAAAAAAACGAAAAAAAAAAAGAAGAAGAAGAAGAAAAGAAGAAGAAGAAGAAGAAGAAGAAGAAGAAGAAGGAAAAAAAAAACCTCGCCATGTTTTGTAAGCTGAACTACAAAAATTATTTTCGGCTAGCTCGCTGCGCTCGCTTGCCAAAATCTATATAAAAAAAGAAGATCAGAACAAAACGTGATGATGACAAGGACAAAATGACAATGTCTATTGTGTTCACACATGTCATTTTATATTTAGCAGGCAAAGTGTTACAGGGAGCAGCGACTGCAATTTCTTTCGTTCTGAAGCGGGAGGGGGGGGGGGGGGGCGCAAAAAAACCCCAGATCAAACAAGATAAGAACAAAACGTAATGATGACGTGGAAATTTCGGCTATTTTTTCAAGTCCCAAGTTCTTTTGGTATAAATCGTTATCTATAAGGCCGTCACTATATCTTGATTTGAAGAAATGAAAAGAATTCCATGTTTTGTAAGGTGAAATACAAAAATTTTCGGCTCGCTCGCTGCGCTCGCTCGCCAAAATTTGTCAAAAAAGTTAAGAACATAACGTGATGATGACGCGGAAATATATAAATATCGGCTCACTTGCTCGTACTAATTTAGAGTATTTTTTCAAGTCCTCAGTTTGTTGGTATAAATCGTTATCTATAAGGCCGTCACTATATCCTTAAGATTTAATAACCAAAGAATGACAAGAATTCCATTTTTTTTTTTGTAAGCTGAAATACAAAAATTTTCGGCTCGCTCGCTGCTCTCGCTCGCCAAAATTTATCAAAATTTATTGTATTTAAATCACCCTCAAAAGACTCCTTTTAAGTGCTTGAAAAATCATATCATGTGGACTGTTTTTTAAAAGCCCCTACCGGGATGGCGTTGGGGTTGAACACTTCAGAAATTAGGGGCGCAATTTTCGCGCTTGCCCCGGGCGCCGTTTTCCCTTATACGCCGTAATACAGGTGATCTTAATTTGTATAAACCGTTAGTGAAAGCAGACAGATCTCTCCTTTCCCTTTCTCCTTTCAACTATCCTATCTCTATGCAAGTCATCCCTCCCTCCTATTTTCCTTCCGATGTATATAAAGGCCGTGTCACACCAGCCTTGCGTGCGACTTGCAAAGAACAATTTTGACTATCCGGAGGTCCCCGTAGATGATCCGCACATGACAGTACCTAGCATGTACTAAGTATCTCAAAAGTAGTCGCCCGGAGGTGCGCACGCATATTAGGGAGCTTTAGATTTTAGATTTTAGACGCAGTAGCTTGACGTGTGCTACTGCGCACGCTCAGACCATGTTTTTTCCCTTTGAACGTCCGCGCGTCTAAAATCTAAAGCTCCCTATTATTTTACCCGCAACCGTGAGTTAGGCCCTGTCACACCTTTCCGGGCAAGCTACTCGGGCTTGTTACGTGTAGTGATTTTCTAGCATACCGGACATTTCTGAGGGCGGAAAAGGATTTGTGCGAGTCAGCGCATGTGTCTTACTTGCTGGACGCGTTATACTTGCGAGTATACTGTGTGACCTTTGTGGGGGCTGACAACTCAGTGAAGGAATTCCTCTAATGGAATGGCTGAAATCTCACAGAATTTCATTATCTTGGCTGCATACGGGACTGCGAAGTACCTGCGTGGGAATTGCCTGGGAAGTACCGCCGCTAAAGGTCTCCTACTGGCGTTCTGCGTGGACCTCTACGGGCATTCCCGCGACTCACCCGGAAAAAGTTTTGGTCATGCTCAAAACTTGGCTGCGGTTAAATCGGACTTGCGTGAGCACCTCCGGGCAACTACGCGCTAGATACTGTCAGGTGCGGACCAACTGCGGAGAGCTCCGGGGAGTAAATTTGTTTCCCCGCAAGTCAAGCCGCAGAAGTTCCCCCGTTCGCCCGCTGAAAATCTCCTACGTGCTGGAAACTACCTCCTCGCCACAAGCCCGCGTAGCCCGCGTAGCTTGCCCGGAATGGTGTGGCACGGCCTTTATAAGTACATAAGTACATTGTATGTACGGGGGCTGCACGCAAATCAAGCCACGCTTATGTTGTAGCCCCACTGTGTTATTCATTGTTGTATGTTTGTTGTACATTTTGCTGTACATTGCTGTGCTAAGGCAATGAAGGACAAATATTCTGTGAACAACATATATTTATGCTTGTATTATACATGAATGTGCATGTGCAATGATGATACAGAAACCAATAAATCAAATCAAATCAAATCAAATAATTGCTACTCTTAACCATTATGTTAGTATCAAGTTCATGGAATTTGTAATTTTCATGAAAAATGAATTTTTGTGGAATTTTCTTTATATTTTCTTTATATTGTTGTCCACTCATACGTTATATCCTGTAGTAGTCTCCTCATCCAGTGGTTCCAACACCAAAACTTTAAAAATCCATAACTTTTGCATCGATTGTCATTTTCTTCAAACTTTCACTGATGTGTTCTACTAATGTTGCTGCTTTCACTAAATCCACATTGCTCTCTGGGTTTGCGTTCAATCCACATTCCCACAGTTTTAAGCTTTAAGCACGAAAAAGCATACGATTTAGTGAACGCAAACTGTGATACGACGCATTAAACCCCAACTCAATAAACTCGTTAATATTACCCATATGATTGCACTTCTTAAAAGTACTTTGGGAAGCAATCATTCAAGTACATTCAAATTAAACATGCATACAATGTATATACTCAAACTTACGTGAATACGTAACTTCGTAAACTCGTTTTAGCAAAATGTTCATAGCAAATGTTAAAAGAAACTGTCAATGAAGCAATCTTTGTAGATCAGTTGCTGAGATTGTTTTATTCGATATGAGGTTTGCCAAAACATCTAAAAATCAATATCACTTAGATATCAAAGTTTAACTATAGCTAAAATGCTACTATAGGCATAATATGAAGGTACAAAAAACAAACCAACAAAACGACGAGAATAATCCATGCAATAATCAGAGAAAAATGAACGTTATCCTCCCGAATGACGAAGTTGAAATTTGCGAGGACCATGATGAGTTGATTCTGAGCGATGAGTGCCGAATATGTCTACAAAAGAGTCAAATCATGTGACTGCATTAATCAATAAGATCGACATCAATGACTTGCATTGCGCTATTAGTCTCAAACCTGAATGTTACCACTGTTGAAAAATCACTGTGAGGATAACAAACACGGCAGCAGACCAGCGACCGAGACACCGGAGAGCGTTTGTAGAGTCGGTAGTGAAGGGTTGCACATAGGGTGTCGTGCTGGGCAAGGCGTCGTCATGGTCGAAATCAAACGTTCCCAGGACAGCGTAGTGGTCTGAGAGGTCGGTGATGACTCTGGTGTCTCTGCAAGCGTCCATTCCTGGGTAAGCTGGAAAGGGTGAGATGGCTCTCCAGCACACCTCCAGTGGATCCATCCGGGGTCGAACAACCTGCAAGGTGGCAGTCGTGGGCTGGAGATGCGACGAACTGTACATGACGTAGTCAAGCCACGTGCTATTCTCGGTTGTGTTTTCGCTGAACATGTCGTTGTTTTGGTGGTCATAAGTAAAGTAGAGATCGCCGACAAGACGAGGGACGGTTGCGTCGAACGCATCGATGACGTCGTCTCCGTTTGTTGTGTTCATCTTGGCATTCAGGTCCCCGGCATATATGACTGGTTCGCTGGTTGGAATGTTCTGCTCGAGCATGAAGTTCCGGATGATATTTGCCTGAGTAACCCGCACCCCATCTGCGTCTTGTGTGCCAAATGCTTGCATATGGGTGCCAAAAACATGGTATATTTGACTTTCTCCATTCACTGTCTTGTTAATCTCAGTGTACATGACCCCCTTTGCTGTGACAGCGTATGTTTCAGTTACGTTAAATACCCTCGATGCGTTCTTCAGGATGGGCCATCGGGACGCCACAAAGATGCCGCTGTTTTCGAGGAGCGGGAAAGGTTCACCAGGCCCCTCGGCGACGGTGTAAGTGTAGTAATTAAAACCGTGCTGATCCAGCATGTCCCGAATGGTCAGCGTGCTCGTTGCGATGGAATCGTCGAAAGGCGCGAAGCAACCTCCCATGAACACCTCGTTGAAGACGATGACGTCGAGATCGGGATGCATGGTGAAGACGAGTCGAGGGATTCGGCACGTTCGCTCCTGCTGGCCACTCTGGAAGTAGAGATATCGGATCTCGTACACGTTGTACGCCAAGACTCGCAGGGTCGTAGCGGGAGTAGGATCGGCCAGTTGAACGGCTGGGGATGCGCACATCACTTTCGTTCCGTTTTCGCAGGGTTCAGGTGAGCCTCCGTTTGGGTCTTCGCAAATGTAGTCCAGACCAAAGTGAGAGCAGTGGGTGAGATTTCCCTCGCAGTAAAAGTCGTCTTGTACGTCTCCTGGAGAGCAGAATATAAATAGCACAATTTAATTACCGGTTTTTATCTACCTTGTTATCGCAACACTTTAAGCAATGATAATCGGTGAATACCCAAATGTCACATTTTATACCGGAAGGAATATCATCAAGACGGTGAATTATCTTGCCAAACCTTTCACCTATTGTAAATTTTATGATGTAAAGTCGAAATGTGCATTATGAGTAATGTCCCACATCTTCTACCTCTCGTGTACGTTTCAACTTCCACACATTTCAGAGTTTTGACAGAAGACGCTTCTATGATAGTATAGACCCTATTTGTAAAGCACCGTATTCATAGTTTTATTTTGAGTTTTTTTTTTTTTTGGTAACGCATAGCAATTTTACTCTGTGTGATTACTTTACTGTCAGTGACGTGTTATTTCCACCTAAAGAACCTGAGCAATCGAGGATCGCTGAAATCTTCATGAGGTTAACAAACATTAAAAAACCACGTGATAAAACTTGATGAAACATGTGACACGAAGAAGGCTTCCACACGTACGAACATCATACTGGAAATCACGTCACGTGACTAATAGTATATAAGGTCGAATTCATGACGTGCAATATAAAAAAAAAATTATTGTATTACGTCAGTTAACGCGGAGCTGTGGTGAGCAAGAACGCCTTGGTGTGGAGTTTTACACACATGAAATAACGGTCGATCCGTCTGCACACACGAACACTATACATTATTTTTTTTTAATATAACAAAAAAAAGTCTACACTTTAACAGACATTCATGTCACCTTATCATAATCATTGAGAAGATAAACGACTTTACAGCATACATTCCAAAAACAACTTCTATCGATGCTACCCTATTGCGTTTGTACTTGTTTTGTCGCATATTAGGAGGATGCAATAACAATTACCACCAATACTAGCTCCAAGAGCTGTCATTTCTGCATAAATTCTATTAATGTAAAGTTTGAACAACAGTCATCTTTTGTGGCGAGAAAATAAAGCCCGAAAAAGCTGTGGAGGTGATCCTTCGCTAACTAGCTTACCCAGCCAAACTGTTGGTGTATTTTCGTCAACATTGCAGTTTTGTCCTGAAATGAAAAGAGAAAATATTTATTGTTATCAAAATTCGACATAATTTCATAATACTAGTAGTACTTCAGGGCTCCAACACAATAATTAGGTCTTAGTTGTATCTTGCTATGATAATCATCCGTTCGCAAGAAAACAAACATAAATGTAACCCATACTGATTGATATTCGATATCCCATTTCGTATAGTTAACCAGCATGCACAAGCTGTGAAGGGCTATGACGACCACAATAGTTATTGAAGTTACTCAATGAAGTCAAGTTATTGTTTATGGAGGACTCCACACTAACTCTAACACTAATCATCAATTTCAAATTTTTGGTGGCCCGACAGAAAAATTTGGTGGCCCGAAGAAAAATTAAAAGTCCTTTTTTTTTTTAATGAGTCAAATATTGAAGTTTTATCAAAGTAAGAATTGGAAGCTGGACATAATACTCATAAATAAACCTCAACAAACTCGCAACACTCACTCTCAGGCACTCATTCAGTCCTTTTCATCCATTCTTTAAACAAATTTAGCTGCTAATTTCCGGCACAAAAAGTTACGAATTTATTGACATACTTTTCAAAAAAATTTGTTGGCCCGAGGCAGGCCACCAAATTTGCCCTTTTTTTTAAATGTGGTGGCCCGAATTTCATTTTTGGTGGCCCCGGGCCACCGTTAGTGTCGAGCCCTGGTTTATAGCATGCAATGTATTACTGATTCCATCTTCATTACGCTTGCAAAGCAACTTACAAAATATGTTGTTAAGTTAAAACTCTGCTACGGTGTGGTTAAAGGGGCCCGGAGCGCAAAGCTCTGGGTACTTTTCAACAAAACCTTTCAAGGAATTTTCACTGCAAGATGCAAGATGACCATGCAAAACATGGGATTAAAGATGATCTAACAACATTATGCTTAAATGATATTTTACAAGGCATGCGCGAGCTGTCTTGCCTTTTCTATCAAATATCCTAAAGGAGACCTATTCGAGTTATACTGAGCTCAGACAGGAGGCCTTAGGTCGCTGACGTTTCATTTGTCTTTTCGTGTTTGGGGCAATTCTAACTGTTAAATTGTTGATATTATGATTTTGAAGTCCTATACATTGTACTGGCATTTCGTCTGTCGTTACGTTATCTTACAAATGGATGGTCAATACGTTCATTTAATCAGATATGGCTGGCTCCACACTCTGAGTTTTCTACAATCTAATGCATCCATCTCACAAACTAATATTGTCTATCATACGCTGTAGTTAGACTTCATAGCGTAATGTATCAATATCGTTTACCTTGGACGTAGGAGATGACTGCTAAGATGGTCATCAAAAGCAATCCAACCAGTTGATGATAGTAGCGGAAAGCCATATTGCTCTTGTTTCGTCAAAATGTGTATCTTTCTTTTCTTGAACCCGGTCCCAGACTCGTCTTAAATAGCTCAGGCGCTTGGCGACTCAGTCTCGCATATCCTTATCGTCTTGCGGTTAACAGGTAGTTAATGAGAGCAAAGTCGGTGAGTAATCAATGTCTTATCAAGATATTTATGTTCTTCGCCGTCCGTCATGACAGGAGTTTGTTTGCTTTTGTTCCAGTTGATTTCGGTTAAACACTGTAGCACAGGCTCTTTTGTCAGCCGTTATGATTATCGAATAATCAATTAATCACTGACGGAACGTGTACAAAATTATATTTTCCAATTCAAGAGAGACACCAGTAATCCAAAAATATAGTAGTTCTGTGTGAACATTTCTCTAGCGAGAGTCGTGAAATAGAAGATATACGCATACACACCATGCACACAGGGCAAAGGCACACTTTTGACGCAAATAATTTTCACGTGTTCATGATTGCACTGCATGTTTTTTTTTTTTATTTCATATTCAAATTTTCAATTACTGTGTTTTTATTTAAATCCAACAGAAATGTGATACAAATACAAAGTAAACACTAATAAATCATGTATTGTTAGCAATTTATAAGCAATGGACATCCCATTTTTTAAAGTAAAATAACGAATGAATATACTTTGCAATGGTCACCCCCCCCCCAAAAAAAAAAAACAAAAAAAACAAAAAAAAAAACAAAGAGTAAATTTATTGATCTGCTATGAAAGCGGTGCTTATACAATATAGATCACTCAAAAAAAAAACAAACTACACAGTCATAAATGAGTACTCATTTTTTACAATCATCAATTTTATAATGATGCGAACATCCAGATAACGAGATTTGGAGATTTGACACTGTACTCGGAAGACCTTTTTGTTCGGAATGCTTTACTTTTTTATTCAAGTTTACTCCAGTTATTGTTAACGATGATGAAGTGTGGAAAGGAGACTGTGTTAGCCCCTTCTACTCTTATGATGGAGGCGAAAGAGTAAACAAAACACTAGCAATTACAACCAAAACCATGCACAAATCTTGAACAAGGCGCCCGGCTTCTGAGTCAGTAGAGGTTGGTGCGTGGTCAGTTGTGCTAGACATCCGGTCGTCGAAGTCAAAAACACCCATCACGGCGAAATGGTCGGAGAGGTCGGTAATGTTTTGTATTTTCCGACACCGCGGTGAGTGTGGGTAGGAGGGATAGGGGGAGAATGCCTCCATGCAGACTTCGAATGATTCAGAAGTACGAGGGCGCAGAATCTCCTGCGTTGCGGTGGTTGGGTTAAGGTGGTGTTGATTGTAGATGACGTAGTCCTTGAACGATTTGCTGTCGCCATCTCTTGCATCGTTTTCGAGACCATCCGTGGTGTAGTTATACACACCGATTATTGGCGGTACGACGGCTTCCAGCGCCTCGAAGATATCGGCTGCATTGGACGGCGCGTCAGTGTAGAAATTCGCGTTGAGGTCTCCGGCATAGATGACGGGCTCGTCGGAGGGTAGGTTCAGCCCCTGGGCAAAGTCGTACATCTGGCTCGCCTGCTTCACCCGGACATTGTCTGCGACCACACCCTTCGAAGCCTGGAGATGAGTGCCAAAAATGTGGTATATTCTACTATCTCCATCGACTGTCTTCACTACACGAGCATACTTGGCACCCTTGGCAGACAGGGCATCCGAAGTAGTATTGACAGCAGCGTTGTAGATGGTCTCGTCTTCTGCTTCAATGGGCCACCTCGCGGCTATGAAGACACCGCCATTCTCGAATTTCGGCAATTCGCGCTCCTCCCCAATCGTTCCGGTGAAGAAATTGAACCCGTACTGCACTAGGATGTCGCGGATAGTCAGAGTATTCGCGCTGGTGGTCGAGTTCACACTCGAGAAGCAACCTCCCATGAAAGCCTCGTTGAAGACGATGACGTCAATATCTTGCCTCAGTCGGAAGAGCTCCCTCAGCTGCCGGCAAGTTCGCTCCCTCTGACCATTCTGTTGGTACAGATAGCGCAGCTCCCAAATGTTGTAGGCCACTACGCTTATCTGGGTGGCTGGGGATGGCTCCGAGAGAGGGATGGCTGGAGGCGAGGAACACAAGACCCTCATACCGCCATCACACGGCACTTCGCACACCATCTCGAGACCAAAGTGAGAACATTGCAACGGTTCAATCATACAGGTTTTGTTCTCTCCGTCGTCATCTGAGGAAAGATGTAACACCGCATTGTTCACGGATTGTCTATAATCGCAAAAATATTTGATCAACTGCACTTTACTTCTCTGAATATTTCGATATCTGCAAGAAGACTATTGATCATATCAAAATTATAGATATGCGGTCACACCCGGTTCGGGATTACATTATTAAATTTTGTGCCGGCTGTATAACTTCATCACTCTCTTACGTGATCATCGTATGTTGATATTGGTTCACATGAAAGTAACCTTAGGTCATATAGAATTGAACAGATTGTACATTGATATCTGAATCATCACACACAATAATATGGTTTCTCGATCATTATATTGTATAATTATGTCATGATCAAGAGACGATATTGTGCATGAAGTAGGGCTAAGTAATTACCTATACCTCTAGAGCACACTTTGCAGTCACAAACAATAAAGACGGTGAGAATGCAAGCTACACCATGCTTTTCAAGAACTTACCGAGCCAGACAGTAGGAATTCCGGGGTCAACACTGCAGTTCTGACCTTTAGAAACACAAACATTTCACATATAAGAATCAGAATATATTATTTTCATTTATCAATTGCAGCGGCTCGTATTCTGTTTGAACATGATCATAAAAGATCTATATTGAATTGAAGAATGTAATTTTCCAAGTTAGAATATTGCTCTCCTTGTAAAACAGCAAACATTTTCTAAAGATTTGAACTGTTAAACTATAATTCATCATGTATAATTTTATGAAATATATACATGCAAGTTCTGGTCAGATAATATAAAAGGCATGGACCTCCCAGCTGTTGTAAAGGCGCCTTTGTAATGTAGGTACTATATAATGGTCGTTTAGTCTGATGTATTCTAAACGTGGGGTATGGTATATGAGATATGGTAAACAATAACGGCAATTTCGCCGGCACATATACATGCAAAAGTTTTCTTGAGCTAGAGAATTGGTTCTCTGTTCTTTAGCTCTTTAAGTAGGCACTTTTAAATACACATAAAAGGAACATTATCAATGAAATACCTGCATTAGCTGATATCGTCTCCAGCAACGAAGCAAAGAAAACGCACTGCAGCAACATCCCAAATATCTCCATTATTTTGATCGAATCACTTTTTGACGGCAATTGTAAGACTATTCGTCAACACTGCGTACTCTGAATTTCAATCGACCATAGCGACGTCCTTGGCCTTATCAGCGTACTTTGTAGTTTGGAAGGAACTCCGAAACAAACCCATGAAGAAGTGGGCACAAATTCTTAGGTGGATCAGCTTACCCCCCCCCCCCCCCCCCCATGGCTCGAGTGGAACGAATTATTTTTGTGCTGGTTTGCTCTATTGTTTTTAACCTAATTGAAAATCATGATGACACTCACAATGAAAGGCAAATAAAGAGAATGATGCATATTATTACATACAATGCATGATAATTTGCCAAGGGAAATCTTGTCGAATTAAGAATTAAGATTTCTCGAAGACTCGATAACATAAAAATTGCATCTGCCGAAAATCTCTGCTGCTGGCTCTTCGGATAGGTCATCATCAGTGCAGTTATCAACAACATTGTTATGTTACTTCCTTTCAAATAATCTTCAAATTGATCCATTCTCGATGGATAAACGGATTGACAGGTGCCATGGGCCAGAATGCTCTTAAATTTTGTAGAAGATTCCACAAAATCGTGCACCTACTCCATAATAGTGCAATATTCAATTCATTTGCAGGCAAACATGAATGTAAAATGATAAAAGCTCTTCCTAAAAAGACTGCAGAGTTGTTGTTGTTTTTTTCAGATTTTATTTTCAGAGAGTTGCAATGGATTTTACATTAGCTCCAGTTGTCTAATGCTTTACAAATCAATCGAAGACAACAATTATTTTTCCAATGGACACCCATCCACACAGGCACCCAAACATATATTCGGGAATTTTCAGCGGACAATCGATTGGAAAGAACACTACACTGATCATGTAGATTTGTAAAGCTTTTGTATGTATGTGTGTGCATAGGTATGTAGGCTTTTTGTTGACCCCTGATATATAGGTATGCAGGCCTTTTGTTTGACCCCTCAACAATATTGATTTCATTATCTAATAATTACTGCTGTGATGAGTATACAGGACGCAGTCATTGGATTTTGTAATGTGTATTGTACATACAGTCATAATGGTATTGCTGACCCATTAGGCATTATCAAAAATTGATCTTATAATTACTGCGGGGATGACTATATTTTTGAAGCAGTTGCTGTGTATTGTATAGTAGAATAATCAGAAATTGACACAATGACAGTCCTAAGAATTATTTTGTAACATTTTGATATAAGTTTGAAATGTCACGCAGCAAGCAACACAACTAATTGTTGAATTGTAATCAACGATGGATGATGGAATCGAAATAAAATATTGTTTGAAACAAAAAACTATATTACAATCCATAGGGCACAGAATGTGTGTTACAGTATTATCGTAGTGAATTTGTAAGTTAGTGGTTGCCGCCCTCTGTAGATGCAAACTCTACAACAATACGTGCTCCCTCGACTGCTTCGGCAGGAAAAGATACAAAGATAAAACATGAAATTTCAGCATGATACATTTTAGATTACTACAAGAATATAATATGTCCACCGGATGACATGGAAATAGAATATTGCCTTTATATAGATCTCACTCATCAAGGGAAATGTGCAGCCCTACTTTTCATAAAGATTCTTGAGAAATTTCTACCATAAGATATAGGCCTATTATTTCCTTTATAAAAAAAAAACTGCAATATGTGTTCTGTTAATCAGTTATTATGAATTGTAGCATTATACCGACTAGAAAGGACACCATGATATGGAATTAGATTAAAGTTGAAAAAAGAAGAAGAAAGAACAGATTTTAAGATTGTCCTCAAACTTCGATCAGTACGTGAGTTTCGCATTGGTATTTCCTTTGCATTCACTTTATTTGATGCTGAGTAGCAAAAAACAAAACAAAACAAACAAACAAACAACTGCTGAAAACAGCTTATAGGCCTGAGCTCAGCCCCTTTTTGACCCCAATGCTCATCCATATTATATTTCAGATTTGGAGAAACTTGCCTTTTGCGAGAAGTCGAGTCAGTGTTTGTCTCTTAAAATAGATAAACAGGTAATGATAATTTTGGTGATCCCAAACCAGAAAGGAGAAAAGTGAATAACAAACAGCAACCTGGAAAATTTTTTGAGGAAAAGTAGCATGAAGCCAATCGATGGCACAATGTATAGGACAAAAATCGTAATCTCGATATTTGACCAGACGGATACCTGCAGTTTGATCAGACTTTACAATAAATTATTCATCTGAGTAGTGATCCAGTAGATTAATCAGGTCACAAAGTAATCATAATATTGATTTCCTCGATTTAGCAATTACTGTAAGCCTGCCAGTATAATTGCTCTATCGTGTAAATCGCGAGGACGGGGAATATTTAACATAAGTTTTTTCTTGACAAAAACACAAGAAGTCATAACAAAACCAGTCCTCAGGAATATGAAGATAAAACTCAGCAGAAAAGAATGTTGGTATGGTTTTCATCATTGTTATTTTTTTTAATCTCTGTTATCATTTTTTTTCTAGTTAACCCTTTCTCTGATATTTGTTTGTTTGTAAATTTTGAGGTGCAATATTTGTATTGAGATGACTAACAAGTTGCAATTGATGATGCGCGCGCGCGTGGGCGCGGCCGTTAAGATTTGGGGGATATCCCCAGTTCTTTCGTCGAGGCGATGAATGCGAGAATCGCACTTGAGCGAGGTCCATCGGCGGCGCAGGCCAGGTTCATGGCGAGCTCTCACAGCTAGGTATCCTGTGTGCAATGGGTCGCACGTAGCCGCCGTGTCAGGGACGCGCGACTCCCATGTAAACAAACTTGGCATGCATTTTGGGCAGCGCTGCGCGGCAGGCCTTGTCGTGTTCGTAGCAGCTGTTCATGTTATGTGTTGCGTGAACGTACAACTGTGCTAAATGAGGAAAGTAACATCATCGACGTGCACGTGATAGTGAATAGGCTTGGATGGTTTGCACGGAAAAAGGGCAACGGTTTCGGCCGCCGATGCCCCGGAAAACTCGCCCAAAAACTCCCGGCGATAAAAAGGAGCCCAAACTGGACGGTACACCATCCGTCCATAGGAGAAATCTCAGGTGGGCAAGCTACCCAGTTTTGCTGCTTTTCAGCCTTCTGCGATTTATTGTGTTCCAGCTGTGGATGCTGATATCGGAGGCGGTTTCTCGAGTCAGCTCACGGGAAAGCTTCGCGATGGTGGACACCAGGAAATCGGGGTATGACCCCCTAAAAAACGATCTGGAAGCTAATGGGAACCCTATGACTGGAGTATCAATAAACCCCTCGTCGTCTTCCACCGCATCATCCACTACAGGACCAAAGCTGGACCCCCAACTGTCAAAGCAGAAACAACATCACAAAAGAGCCTTTGAACATTTGACGAAAGCTCTCAAAATAGATGAAGAGGAAAAAGGTTTGTTGTGTTACTATGCCATTTAATTTACATTAAATTTACAGTAGCCTTGCTTGATTAAGTTCTATTTGATAATTCTTAATTACTGTAAATAGGATAATGAGCAGGAGCCAAGTTTATTCAATGTGTCCAGCATATAGTAATAGTGTATATGTAGCCCGACCAGACGCTGTTAGTACGCTGTGCTTACACTTTTAATACAGTGTCAGTGACTGGGCTGTGTATAGTTAGTGTATATGAAATGTAAATAAATATATGCATTCAGACTGAATGTCAGTTATTGATAATACTAGTATTAATAGCTTGCACAGATCCATGGAAAAGTGTGGGAGTGTTCTAACTACACGCAGCCGCTGTCGTGAAGCGACGCGGCTGCACCCCTATTCCTTCGCAGACGTTGTCATTTTTCAGTGTGGTTGTGCGACTCCTTCATGAATATCTTTATCAATCGTGGAAAACTAAAATACAAGGAATTATCGTAATCTATGATAATCATTCAATAGTTAATCGGTATGAGATTTTTTGTTTAATTACGTCAAAAACTCACCGAAATCTGTGGCTGAAACAGGTCTGTAAACGTCCTTATTGCTTCACTCCTCATCTGCGTGTTATTTGAATGGCATTCACTCTCGTATACTACAATGTACAACGTAGGTAGTCAGAGAGCTAGAGGGCACCTCTCCGACTACCTACGTTGGATATGGAAAACTTTACGACAATATAGAGTATAATAGCCAATTTTATTAATGAAAACCACAGCAACAGTTTGAAAAATAAGCATTTTTGTGAATCACGACAAGAGTAAGATTGCAATTTCCCACCTTTAAGATGAAATACTTTGCATTTCAGTTATTAGAGGCAATTTTAAATTAAACTGATTTCAGGAATGCTACAGGACTCGCAAAATTCACAAAACAAAAACGCTGCAATGTGCAACATGTGTACATGTGCTGATAGCACAGTACCATCGTACAGTAGTCGTGCACTTTGAACAGTGCTTGGCTACAGCTTCCATAATGAAACAAAATTATTATTAATGCACACAGAGATGGTATGACGTTGCAGCATGGCTCATATCAAAAATAGGGAAAGATGGACAATTACCAATTACATGTTGTATGTTTGTGATATGCAGGGATGATATCTATCGCTGTCAATCATACCTCGCCATTTCTCTGCACAACTTAATTCGTCGGTTGAGAATGATAAGTGTGTTAAGTTGCCACTAAACCCAGAGTGTTCAAGACAACTTAACACCCTTCTCATTCTCAACATACATTTTGATGTTTCCATCAGCAACCAGGATTTGACATTAGCGGTGGTCTAAAGCCACTAAAAAATTGTTGTCGGGCACCAAATTTCCAAAAAGGCTGTTTTGGGTGTGGTCCGATCATGCACTTGAATTGAAAATGGATTATTATGTTTCTGTATATTTTGGGCCATCAAAATTTTACATTTAAAGATTTTACTGGGCCGAACGGACCACCAGAGAAAAAAGTTTGTGTCAATCCCAGGCCACCCAAGTAAATTTTTTCTGACTCTTCAGAAAGTACACTATTTAGCAGTTGCTGCTGGAGTACACTGTAGATATCTTTTTGTGAGTAGTTTTACAGGAAGCTTCTGACAGAAAAGCTTATATGTGAAAATGCAACTCATAAGTCAGTGTTGGAACTGCCAGAGGAGTTGGAACTGCCAGAGGTATTGAGGTATTGACATGCAAAGTTGATGAAAGCACAACATCAGTATGCATTCATGACAAGCTTGTATCCTGTAGAATGGTAACCCATTTAGAAATGAATAAAAATTATTCAATAAAAATGGTCAAATTAGAAGTACCAGACAGATAACCAGGCAACCATGATGCAATCATGACTGAATCAGAGTCAGGAAATGATATGATGTGGCAACTTTTTGGCACCCTAAAATAGCCCTGTATGTCACCTATATACATGTTACCTTATCTACAAATTGTATTTGAAGTCCTCTTGCATAAAACTCACTCCCTGTGTGTGCTATATATGCAATGTCTTGTTAAATGCAGGAAGCATGGGTAGTAAAGATACAATTGTATTGAACATGGTACAGTGTGCTGATATTGCATTACACTGAACACAACTGTCATTAGATACATTACATAAACACAGGAAGACATACATTACTGCTGTACACTGTATGCAGAGATTATCATTCTGCTCTTTGTGTACATCATTACATACCCGGGTACACAGACCATATTACGTATGCTGCATGCATAGTGGTACATGGGCAGTGTGACTGCTTTTGATATGATGTAATACAATTGTAAGCCAAACCCGGTGAGAGTCTGAATTGACGTCACTAGCTAGAGACATTTCCTGATAACCTGTTAGATACCCAATAGATACAACCATAACATCCATGCCTTTAAAACACTGGAAGAGTGATTATGATAATTTCTTTCTTTAAGCCAGCAGCTTTCTTTCAGGGGTCAATGTTTTAAGTATTGTCATATATAGAGATATTTTGATAAAAATGGCAGTGATGAAAGGTAAAAAATATGGGTAAAAGTTAAGAAAAAATATTATATACATACATGTATACCACAGAGTAAAGTCTAGTAACAATGTTTAATTTGCTGTAATAGAGTCTAGATAGTTCTAAATGGATTGAAAAATATTTCCTCTGTATACAGATACGGTTAAAGGTAAATCCTTGGCCGTTGCTCACAATCTAAATGAAAGGCCATGTACTTTACAATGTATGCATGAGAAGCGGAAGCATCCCAGTTGACCTTTTGCAGTATACATGTACATTCGTATATATGTCTTAATCTATATCACTCTTATTTTTCACAGTATTATTGATGCTATGATAAAGATGTGTTTGCCAGTTTTTAAGTATTTGAAAGCTCATACACAAGTGCATATACCATGGAATACAACATGTAGGTCTATGTTCCTCTTTTGTTTTCAATATTTTGAGCTGTTGGTATGTCATGCATTTGCACTGTACAATTTGTATGCATTCAAAAAGAATGAGACATTCAGGCTTCAGTACTTTTTCTGTAATTTTGCATAATTTGTCAAAACATTATTTGGATCGTAACCCATGGCATATATGCTAACATGGGACATGTACATTGTATGTACAATCGTAGATGGCATTGTGAGTTAAATTGAGGGGACAAGTTGGTACATTATGAGCTGAGTGTATCATTGCTGTGGATATATCTGTGGAGCTGGTAATATTGCACGGTTAGACTGATCTGTGGACGTGCAAACTCAGATGATTGTGGAGCCCAGAGAAGTTGAAAATCATTGTGAAGTTTTAAAAATACCAAAGATTGGGACTCAATTTGCTCTTTCTCCTGTATTTCAGGAGAGATTGGATAATATTAATAGTAATCATTATACTCTGAATATTTCCATTATCTCTTGTCTTGGTCTCATATCTTTGAAAAGAGAGATCAGATAAAACACAATGATGGATATTTGCATGAAAAGTTAACTCCTAATGTGAACAAACAATCATTTCATGCTCTTCCACGCATGAGATTGTATAATGCACTGCTATCCTTTGTCTCACAAATTTGCAAGCAAGGATCATGAGTCAAGAAGTTCAGTGCATGGAGGGCAAGAGAAACTGATTCTTATTGAGGTTGACGTGCACAAACATCACATTATTGGAATATCAGCAAGTGTGTTCATTGCTCCCAGGGTAGGGAGCAAAAACAAATTTGTCACAAAATGAAATTTCCCTGCACAATGCAGCAAGTTTCTCTGTTACCCCTTTGCATTCAATCTAGCCTGATATGAGATGTGTTTATCATAACAACCAGCTTTTGGTTTACTGTCATTGTTTGTTCTGTCTAAATGTTGTTTTGCAGTTGCAAAAGCTCAAGGAACTTTTGCAGGCAGCATTTTTATTTTCACCTAAAGTTTAGATTTTGCATTTCAAAGTAACCTGATTACTAAGCACAAAGATAAACTGAATGATAAAACAGTTTGTTGATGCAGAATTCATTTAGGTGTTTATGTGACAGCCGGCATACTGGTGCCAGTTTGATAGAATATCAAAGTCTTTCATGGGACAATAGATCAGTGTTGTGTTATTGGGTTTTTTTTTTCTGCTTTTTTTCTTTGTAGTTCAAAGCAGATTTTATATCAGATAAAATCAATTTGAGAATATATTATTCCTGACAGAAGGTAATAAGTGCGTGTAGAGTCAAACGATCTCAGCTCTGTTTGCCAGAACATGTCGCTGCAAATGAAAGAGTAGAGCAAAGAAGGGGAAAGATGGGAGTATTGCAAATTTTGTTTAAAATAATATATTTTGCATGTATTATGTCAAGGGTTGCATCTGTGCAAAAAAAAAAAAAAAAAGAGAAAAAGTGAGTCTTTGAGATTCATTTTAGTAGAACCCCTGACCTCATTTACTCCAAGAAATGAAATAAAATAACTGTACCATATTATAACATGAATGACATAATGTGAATTCTGTGCAGATGAGAGACTAGCATGGATCCCCAGTCATTGTCACCCTTCACACATTTAATCTTGTTGTAGTTGTCAGGCCTACAAATCTTGTTCTGTACATGTAGAAAATCATAGGCAGCAGTGTTTAACCAAATTGAATTTGTTATGGATATTATCCTGTCCTGACCTTGTGTATATTAGGCTAGCCATGTAGATAATCAATAGCATTTGAGCAAGGACATGCTATAACAATTGGATGTAGAGATGAAAACCTGCAATGTAAAGTCACATATAAGATAAATATCCTGAAAGTAGAGAGTTGTTGTAGGTTTTTTTTTTTTTTTTTTTTTTTAATTTCACCCTTGACTGGGATTCTCTCAAATGATCCATGTTATTGTAAACACACCTGGGAATTCTAAAGTGGTATCTTTCTAGCAGCTTCCTGTTTGCATACTACTACTACTACTACTACTACACTATGATAGGGAGACACTAAGAAGATACATTACAGATACATCAAAGAAAGATGTTGAAGCAGAACTTTGTTGAGGATATGATCGGTTCTGATAAATATCACATGAGCATGATAAATCAAGTAAACAAATAAATGATAGACACACATACTATGGTACTGAAATCATGGCTCTTTTAGTCATTATTGCACTGTGTTTCCCAATTTGGTAATTTTATTCACCTCAACGATGCAGGATTTGTTATGTAGATGTGTGAAATTTTTGTTTTATTTTCTGAAGAAAAGAAATTATTGTCAATAACATCATGAACTCATTTTTCAGCAGGTCAAATCTATCTTCTCTTTCATTCAACCTGCAGGCAGCAAACGGCAGGCTATTGAGTACTATCGTAAAGGGGTAGATGAACTGGAGAAAGGCATAGCAGTGGACTGTGATAAACCAGGTAAGCAACATGATGAGCAACCCTACAGGCATACAATGTACAGTGTACTCCTGTTGTAACAAACATGGTTATAACGAAATTCTGATTACAAAGAAGTAAAACTTCAGGCCACAACATTATCCACTCTATGTATTTTTATTGTTTATTTGTTTGGTTATAATGAAATTTCAATACAACAAAAGAAAACTGCCGGTCCCGAGGACTTTGTTACAATGGGAGTCCATTGCATACTGTTGCCAAGAAGCTCGGAAGATTTTTCACTGTTAGCATGCTGTACTTTCAGGTAATGTCCAGTTGATGTTACAATTACTTGGAGTGTTCTTTTACTTACCAATTGCTTTATTTGATCGGGGCAAATAGGGTAAAAATCAAAACAAAACTACATTCTTTCTTCGTGCCCTGTGTTAATCTGCACCTGATGCAGTGTGGCTAATTACTCTAGTATTGTTGGGCCTATATTCATATAATATAGTTCTTGTCATGGCATAGAATCCAATTTACCAAAATTTACATGTATCTACTTTGCAGGTGATTATTCTACAAAGTGTATCTCTTTTCATAAATATTTTATCATGTATGATACAATGTATGGAATTCTGGTCAAAGTCATCCAATCAAGTGAGTGTGGCTGTATTTCACATGAATGGATTCTTTCAAAAATGTATAGGAAATTTACATGTAACTGATATTAAAAACAACAGCAACAATCATGTACATGTGCCAATGAATTTCTTCATTAAATAATTTTTTATTACATTAGAATTAATGAGACACAAGTAAGTATCCATGGACCACAGTTCATCAGGTGAGAAGAGATGAATTCTGTATAAAAGAAAAAATAAGTGGGGTTGCATATGAAACTATGAAATTAATCAAGGACTGATCTTAACCTAATTCAAACTGATTAAACTAATTAAACTGATCTTAACCTAAAGGATTTGTTTTTTTTTTTTTTTACATATTTTTTAGAGTAATATCTATGGGCAAATAAATCTAGGAAGCTGTTTGGCAGAAAGTCATAAGAAGATAGGATGTCTTTGATACTTGATGTATTCAACAGAATAGAAAAATCCACAAAGCATTGAGCTGCATTATGCCCAGCAGCAGTACACAGGAAAAGACTGCAGTGCTAATTGAGGCCCACACTCATTCATCCCAGTGGCCCTCAGTGGTCACGCATACGTGTACTTTATACAATTTGTATGACCAGGAATAGAATTGAGCACAGGCAGAGAATCGGGCACACTCTGACCTTTCAGTAAACAGATCTCCCACACTCTGTACGCTCACAGAATAACATCAGCGAGTGGGAAATTGTAGGAGTCCCAGCTAGCCTCACAACGCACGAAATATCAGCTCTTCTGGAGAGGATGACTTTTAGAGGAAATAACAAGGGTTACATGCTTAGATTGTGTACCTGGGCCCTGTTTCATGAAGAGTTAAAATTGATTACGTATATAGTGGATTTCAACTGTACGTCTATGGCAGCCTGTGTAGTAAGGAAATTTAAAATTGATTTTATCTTTTGATAAAACGGGCCCTGTTCTCTCCAATTTATGATCAACAATCTATTGCACAGGCTTTTATGCGCTCTTGAGCATGAAACAAACATAGATATTGAGTATGTATTACACTGTCTGAGTGTGAGGGTGTACATGTACCATACATCATATACTAGTTTTACATATTGTAGGTAGCAGTTGAGTTATTATACTCCATTGCTTTGTATGCTTACATGGCTTGATGCCTGCATCACATTGTACCGGTAATTACCAGCTGACTATGATGTAACTACTGTAAAACGAGAAATGTTCGCGTGCATTTTAATTTCGCGAATTTCGCAAGCGCCAAGATTCGCGAAATTAAAATGCACGCGAAATTTCTTATATACATTATATGCATTGAACGCAAGAGGCAATTAGCGAAAATTTCTTGCCACGAAAAAGGCCGTCGGCTCCAATTCGCGAAAATTTCGTGCCGCGAATATATCATGTTTTACAGTATGTAGTGCCCTACAGAGACCCAAGGAATGGCCAAAACACACACTATGTTACAAGTCATCCTCGTTGTTGTAAACTCAGCTTTGAATCACATCCCAGTATCTCTCAGAAAAGTATCAAACAAAATATTCATAATCGCTCCTGTGAAATACAAAAATGACACACACACACACACCCACACACACACACAAACAAACAGATAAACAACAACCAAAAAAAAAACCACACCAACAGATTAAGGGGTAGAATGTAGTTGCATTCAGTTTTTAGTCAAAGTATCAGTACTAAAAGATGTCCAAATTTTGATGAAATTAGTGAGTAATTTAGAAGCAAATAAAATCATTAGCCTACATGCTCTATCTTCTCAATTTTGAGATTCTCGACTTCAAAAATATTCCAAGAATGTACAATATCTATAGGCATCTTATGTTTTGTCTCAACATCAAATTATTAAAGTCACCACATTTTTGTCTTTTAACATGAACCTTGCTCATCTTGCAGTGGACATTTTGACTAGGAAAAGGGGAAAAATGAAAAGAAAAAAAAAATCAGAGCTAAAACGTCATCAAGTAGAGTGCATCTGAATTTATCCAAAAGAGTCCGATATCGAGGGCATTTGCTCCCTCTCTGTGTGTGACTCCAATAAGTCACTGCACTTTCCTGCTTGTGCATGATAACATCTTGTTCTGCCATGTTCCAAATTCTCCACAATCCATTCTGAAGTCAGGCATACAGGCTTGAGGAGAATGCCCCTTGGCATGTATTTTTTTTTTTCGCTTTAAATGTTGTTTTTTAGGGAGTGCATTTTACTGACCATTGCATTTAAAACCTTTTAAAGCAGTTGTGTGTTTATGTATTATGTATAGTCACACACATTTGATTTGTTTTGAGACTTGAAGATGCTTTGCATTTGTTTAACTGTAAGATTATTCAGCTAAGAATATGAATTCTGTGACAGAATATCTTGTAGTGCTTCAAATTTGAGCCTAAAACATACATTTGTTGCTTTGGATATGATTACATGTATACAAGCCTTGCCTATCTTGCCATCATTTTGGACCACACATTTATAATGAGAATTATGATCTAAAATGATATACATTGTGTAATCAATATTATAATTAAAAGAACATGATCAAATATATAATACCTTAACATACATGTGATAGGATGTCTCCTTCCAATTAACTGTTGTCACCTAAAAAAAAGAAAAAAAAGTATAGATTTTAAACAAGTAGTATCTGGGGATCGAACTTTCAAACTTCACTTCACCTTTACGTAGTGATTATACCATGTCCCTCCTTGGGCCTATTTTGGTACTTTGCTTTGCATAAATGGCAGTGACTTCTATAGGTGTTTTTCTTTGAGGGAAGGGGGTTGAAAGAAGAGATGTTTGGGGGGAAAGCACCGTGTATGTAATCATCCAGAAATGATGAGACAGTCGGGGATGAGCGGTCGTCGATCAATACGAGATGGGAAGTAATCTTGGCTGAGAAGCTTCACACAAGTATGTGGTTAATGGAACATGAGTAAATGATAGAAGACGTGGCTCGAAAAACCAACGGAGTGAGTGGAGCACATGAAGCTGTTCGCATTGCGGTTCTCTCTATGTGAATGAACCTGGCATGCTCTCACATGCTGCAGGTTTGTCATTTCTTTTATTTGTCAAGAGTTTGAGGAAAGATGTCATGTGATCTAAGTATGACATGAGTTATGCAATCAATAGTCACACTTTCCTCTGAGGTGTGGTGATAAACTCTGTCATTAAATGCAAGTTTGGTCATGTCCTTGCATTCAATAATGTACTTTATTCAGCACATTGAAAAGCTCTCATAGTAATTCCTGGACTTTTTGCTTTAAATCTAAGTTAAATGTACTTACACTGTCATCGTGGAAAGATGCACAGGAGGATTAGAGTTTTCAGGCCTTTACAGTTTGCATGATGACCTCATAGGCTTTGAATGGATTACATGTGAGTGTGGAATTGTAATGTCTGTTTCTGTCATAGAATACATTATGCCCGAGTTGCAGTTTACCTCCATTTTTCACATTATGGGACTCAATACTGTTTCAGTGTAGTCTAATATTTGTTATAGTGACAAATGTTACCTCAGCTGTATGTGATATTGTGATCATTACTGAAATTCATATCACTTTTGGATAAAAATAATCATTTCAAATGACAATGAGCAGAAAAGGAAATCCTTTTAATTACCATTTTCAGGTGGCAAGTAGTTAAAGCCACAAAATGTTTGGATGAACATTGTAGAACAATTGTCATTATCAACTTTTGGCCAAACGAATACATTTTATGTGAGAATTTTAACTTAGTGTTACGAATCGACCTCTTTTTTGTTGTTGTTGTATCCATTTTGGCTGGTAAAGTAATATTGCAGCTTTGGTTGCCCCTTTCAAAATACTGTGCCCTGCTGAAACCCCACTCTCCCAAAGGTTCACCCTCACTACCCATTCATTATATCTACATGCATTTGTACATATACTGACCACAGAGACCACACCGTGAAAGATATTACATATTCTGTCCACACAGCCACTTTGGCTTCAATTGATCCAGAGGACCATCCCTGCTGATTGACCGCAATCACCGGGTCAGCAGGGAATGTGAATCCATCAAACTGACATGAGAATTCTCACCCACGATGCACTGAATTATTGAGCAAGTGGTGCTTCATATACGCCCAGTGGTCGCACCTTGTATTCAAAGGTGTACCTCATGATTATTGATGAGATGAAAATGACCTCCAAGTTGACTACATTTTTGAACAATTTAGGCCAAATACAAAAAGTGCATTCTACAGTCAATTTGTCATCATATTACACAGTTTTATGTCTTATATTACCAGACTTCAAAAGATACAGCTTTTTTTCACTAGCTTAATGTTTAACATTACATTTACGAGGGTGCCTTATAATTTCAGCATCCAGTGACCATGGTTGCTACCCCAGGTAGTATGCTCACACCTGTCATCCTAATTAGAGTTACATCATTTCAATGATATACATGCTTTCGAAAACATGTTCAGGGGAGAAATCTTCCTTTTATATATTTTTTTTTTTTCAAACTGCACGTTGGTAAATATCCATGAAAAAATCCATATCTATCAATAAAATTTCTAGCTGTTTTGCATACATGTAATCTGCAAGTGAATCAGCTCAGCTTAGACTTTGACCACGCCAAATACTGTAAAACCAGAAAGTTATGCATGCATGAAACTTTTGCAAGGAGCCAGGATTTGCAAAAGTAAAATGTACAAGGAAGATTTTGTCTACACAATGCAGAGAATGCCATTGGCAATTTGCAAAAGTTTCATGCAGTGAAAAAGGCTGTCAGCTCCAATTGTGAAAGTTTCATGCAGTGAATGTTTCTAGTTTTACAGTATACATAACCCAGTTCAGAGGAAGTTTTTGGAATGATGCAGTCCTCGGCTCCTGCTGTATACCTTAATGGTATACTTGTAAGACTTACTTTCAGACTGATTTTCTGCAAGTCTGCTGCAAACTAAGGTCATCATGTACTAAGTATTGAGTATGAAACATGAATCCTATCTCTCTGTCCGGTTTTGATGTTGATGCTGTCAGTATGCTACACTATATAGTGGAAACATACATGTGCTTTAGCTGATGGTCCAGGTTGCACAAAGAGTCATTAGTGCAGTGATATGTCTAGCAGCTGTTGCATAATTGTACTTTTTAATCTCTTTAGCTTTTTAAGCATGGTCAGGGGGCATTTTCTTGACTGTATGATGTACAAGTATGTATACCAACATGGGCATTAAACAGGGGTATTTGATACCCAACCATCATCATTTCTGGTTGTAGTGGATTGCCCACTGTTGTGCCATCATGAACAGTGTACTCACTCTCATAGTTACGTGTTCTCTACAAGTATAGTGTTAATCCTCTGTAGGGATGTCATTGATACGGAACTACCTTATTTTCATTGCCAGTAGGTAAGATTAGATTAATGACCAATCATTTTACAGACACTTGTGTATCATTAACAAGCTGTATCAGAATGCTGAAAATAATTTGATGGTAGCCTCAGTATTTGTGAGCTTATTGGTTGATAATCTGACCCTTCTCCGTATGTTCTGTATCTATGTAGTTTTGCCTTGCTCAGATCCTGACACTTTTCAGCATATATGTGTGAGTTGGATTTTCCTTAGTTCATGTGAGGAAGCTAGTTCAAATTTGATCTCTGTATTTACAATTTTGTATTATACCTACAAACACACAAGTACTGCGCATTGGCAGAATGACTCAAGCCAAACATGTCTAGTCAGTATGAATTCTCCAGCAGGATGCATTTTGTATGCATGGTTTAGTAGGGCATTGATTTTTATATTTAGAAAGTGCTCTTTGTGCTGCATTCTGTGTGTGCATGACTATAAAGCAAGTTTGTGGTTGTTTGTATGCATGTGTGTGTGTTTGTGTGTGTGTGTGTGTGTGTGTGTGTGTGTGTGTGCACATTCAGAGATGGCCGAAGTGATACTGTCCATGTCCACTGCAGTTTGACAGGAGGCCGAAGTGGACACATCATTTGCAGGGGTTGTGCGTAGGAGAGAAATCCTCACGAGATTGCCACGCAGCTGACGAGTGCTGAGCAAATAACCCAAGTGGACAGAGGGAGGGTAGTTAAGCTGGTAGCGTGGGTACCCTTCCTATCACCCAGGTCCGTCATTACCCCTGGGGGTTGGAGGTTCTCTGGGAGAGGTCTTCAAGAAGGGGATGCTTCTTATCTAAGGAAGATATTGATTCCTGGCGTACTGGCTTCTAAAAAGAGGCAGGGACAGAATAGGCTAACGTATGTAATGTGAAAAGTTTGTGCTGGGTTGTGGGTAGGATGCTAGAAGCGTGCCAGTCAAGGGAAATCTGCAAGACAATAACAGAATTTCGTAGGGTTTTTTTTTTTCCCCCAGAGGTGAAACTTTTAGCAATTCTTTTCTTCTGTGTAGATATTGCTTAATGTTTGATGCTCTGCAAAGTATTTTGAACATTGATGTAATGATGCGTAACAATCTAAATGCTAGAATAAACATTACTACCCAGCTGCTTTAATGAAATATATGTCATTATGAATTAATATTGACTATTGGATATGATAGCACTACCTGTCTATGGTCAGCTTTGTGAAGCTAGATTCTTAGAACCAGGGTGTTCTTTATATATAGGGATATCAAACTTTAGATTGAAACATTCACAAGATTTGTTTCTATTGATTATCTAAATCTATCGCTGATGTCCCTCAATTTAAAAAAAAAACAAACCCAAAAACAATAGCTTGAGCACAATGTACTTACAATAGTAGTTTTAATTATTGTTTTACAGAGCTAGGGAAGCAGAGGGTTTACCTGTATCTGAAGCATTAGGTTCATGTACCTCCAGCTCCCTATACTTAAAAAAAAAACAAAAATGATAGATTTGGCTCTAGCAGCCAAACAAGAACAGCATCAAAATCATCACAGTATTTTCTCAAGAGAGAGAAAGAGGGAAAAAAAAGAGAAAGTGGTGAATATAAAAGAATTTGACATTTTCTTTACTTATTGTGTTTTTCCTAAGACAACAGCTATTGCTTAGAGATTTCAGTGAGAGGGGTACATCAAACTTATGTGGCTTTCAGTATTCAGTGTGCATTTTATAATCACTAAGACCTGAGAAGTCTGATGCTTCTAAATAAGGCTTTATAGCCATCCTGATTGAATGACACCAGCAGACCCCAAAACGTGATTGAGATGGAAATTACGAGGCTCATGTCTTTAAGCCATGCTGAGACGGTTTAAGCACTCGTCACACTCCGCAATCATTAATGATGCCTCCTGACTCCCCGCAATCTGTCGTTCAAAGCCAACATTGATTGCTGAACGTGAGCACGAATCCAATTGACTGATGCAGGCGTCTGAGCCTGAGAAAGCAAGACTCGTGAAGTTGGTGAGACAGGGGAGTGAAAAACGTGTTCACATAGTCCCAAAGCCATCAACAGCTTTCACAGAGATTAATGGGCGAAAATCAAAGTGACAGTGTGACAAAACATTCTTTTCAAGCAAAATATCCTGCTGATTTTATATCTATAGGCAATCTCAACTCTTGCCTAAATGGGTGCCCCCTATTTAGTGAAGCAGCAGGTTGTTCGCTATCCAGTTAGCATGGCATTACTGACAACAAGGTATTAATGGTTTCCATGTGTCGCTCCCAGACAGATTTAATGGCTGTCATGTACATGCTTGCTGGTGGAGCAAGGGTGATGTACTTTCAATAATGCACCATATGTGTTGAAAGATCAATGATATAGTGTCATTGGGTGATGTACTATCTCAGAAATGGAGAAAGGATGAGTATTGATGAGGTAGAAATTAAACAATTCACGCTTAAATTTGCTTGATGTACATTTTGGTAGAGAAGCTTGGAATGAGGGTGTCAAGACTTATGGAAATGGAAACAAGTAACTGATTAGCTGTTTCTATCAAGAATTTTTTATGCCATTGGTTTCATGAAATAGCAGATGATCATATGTATTGATTGAATTGATTTACCCTGTATGGAATGCAGCTTTTTTTTTTTTTTTTTTTTTTTTTAATTACATTTATTTCCAAATTCTCATTAAAATACATGTGACAAAGAACAAGGTGAAGATAATAACATTACATTTGGTAATAGTATACATGTACAAGAAGAACAAGCACAATGAAGAGAAAAAAAATTGAGAAAAACAAAGAGAAAATTCTAAGAGATAAAATGGAGGAGCCAGCAGAGGCCATTGGCCTTTCTACGGCTGGACTCCCACTTGAGATTTTTTTTTTGTACATTATAAGATACACTTAAATGGGGGGTAAAAAAGACGATTAAAAAACAAGAAAAATAAAAACAGGCAAACTACGAGTGAAAATATGTAGAAAAAATACACATTGCAGACATCATATGTACGTTGTCAGATTAAATTACTGCAGAAACTTCAATTATAACTATTCAACAAATATATTTTATATCTACGTTTAAAAGAGGCAAGGGAAGGACATAACTTCATTTCTTCAGGCACAGAATTCCAAACATGTACTCCTTGATATTTGACAGATCTTTGTGATGTAACATATCTCAGAAGAGGTAAATATAAGTTACCAGTTTGTCTAGTGTTATATAAATGAATATCTCTTGTATATTTGAACATATCATCAAAGACAGAGGGTAACAACTTATGAGTGTACATATACATAAATGAGGCTGTTTGTAATTTACATATATCAAATACAGTAAGAAGCTGGAGCTTTTGGAACAGAGGTTGGGAAGGTGTTGAAGGGTGAGAATTTGTTATTGCACGCAATGACCTTTTCTGAAGTGTGAACACACGATTTAAAAGAGATTTTGCACATTGGCCCCAGATCATTGTACAATATGTTAAATGTGGCAATATAGTGGCGTTATAGATATACAATAAAATCCTCAACGATAACAGATGTCTTATCCTATAAATCACACCTGTTGCACAGGATATTTTATGCAAAACATCATCTATATGGGGCGCCCAATTAAGATGTTCATCTAACATAACACCAAGAAATGATGTACAAGACACTCGCAATACCTTTTGATTATTTATAACAACATCAGCTATATCATCTGCTATTCTCTTATTTTTCTGTTTAAATACTATGCAGTTTGTTTTCTTCATATTAACCAACAGCTTATTTGATAAAAACCATTGTTCAAGTTTGGGTATTTCAGTTGTTATAATAGATGTTATTTGGGTGGCGTTTCTACCAGATATAAATACATTTGTATCATCAGCAAAAACAACTGAACTCAAATTACTACTAACATTTTGTATATCATTTATGTACAATAAAAATAATAAAGGGCCTAGAATAGATCCCTGGGGGACACCTGAGGTAATTCTTAGAAACGTGGAGCTATTGCCATCAATACAAACAAATTGTTGTCTATTACTTAAATAACTCTTAATCCATTCCAAAGAAATTCCACGTATGCCATAAAAATATAATTTTTGTAACAAAATAGAATGATTCAGGGTGTCAAACGCTTTCGACAGATCTAAAAAGATCCCAACTCCTACATGACCAGCCTCAAAAGCTGTATTAAGATTGTTAATGAATTCCAGTAAAGCCATATATGTTGAGTGTCCAGATCGAAACCCAAATTGTTTATTATAAAGTATATCGTATTTATCAATAAAAAACATGAACTTAGCATACACAAGCTTCTCAAATATCTTTCCAAAAATTGACAACAAAGAAATTGGCCTGTAATTTTCACACTGAGACTTATCGCCTTTCTTGTATATAGGCAAAACTTTAGCTATCTTTAGTTTTTCGGGAAAACAACCAGTTTGCAAGGATATATTAAAAATATGGGTCAATACTGGAGCAATAATATGTATACACTTTTTCAAAACCATGGTGCTGATGTCATCATGACCTGGACTTTTGCCATCTTTCAGCCTTAATGTTGCATTAATTACATCAGAGTTGGTTATGGGTGTGAAGAAAAATGAGTTTGGGAAATCACCAATAAGAAAATCAGATGGACTTTTCACTGAGGATGGAACACTTTTTGCAATATTCTCACCAACAGAGACAAAATATTCATTAAATAATTCTGACACTTCCACAGAGTTTGATACAGACTTGTTATCTTTCACCAATAAAGGGGAATCAATCTTACTCTTATATTTCAAAATACCATTAATAACATTCCATGTACCTTTCAAATCATTTTTTACTCCCAAGAATTTCTTACCATAAAAATCACGCTTAGCTTTTCTTATTGCATCATTAACAATATTTCTCTGTTTCTTATAAGCAGCCTCTCTATATAATGTAGGATTTTTTAAAAATTTGCGATAGTAAACATTTTTCTTCCGACAAAGTTTCCTTAAATTCTTATCGAACCATGGATTCATTTTTGTCCTATTATTACCCTTGGTCAATATCACTGGAAAACATGTATTGTATAAAGAACAAAACTTTGTAGAAAATATATCATATAACAGATTAACATCATTTGTAAGATTGTGTATGATGTCATCCCAGTTAATCACAGTTAATTCTTCATAAAACAACAATATATTACTCTCATTAATATGTCGTACCAGAGATGAGCATGGCTCATTTACATTCTGTGTGTGCAAAGTTACATTAGATATGAGAAAAATTGGCATATGATCACTTACAGGGTAAGTGACTATACCTGACACATCAATATTGCACGGGTTATTAACAAATATATTGTCTAACAAGGATGATGATTCAGTAGTGACTCTGGTTGGCTTAGAAATGACAGGAAAAAAAGCATATGATTTCATGTATTGTATAAAGTCTTTGGAATTTGTATCATCCTGATTACAATGATTTATATTGAAATCTCCCATCATAAAACAGGATTTACGCTCATTTGCAATTTTGAAAAGAATTGTCTCAACACTGTCTTTGAAGGCAAGAATAGGCTGACCAGGTGGTCTATATAACACTCCAATAATGACATTTGAATCGGAGTATAACTCAATACAAAACAATTCCACTGAATCTACAAATACATTCAGATCATCACGTATCTTATATTTTAGAGTGTCTTTTATGAAAAGACCCACTCCACCACCGGGACGGTTTCTTCTTCCCTTTCCAACAAAGTTATAACCACTTAGACCATGAATAGGCAAAAGCTTCTCATTGTTATTCAACCAAGTTTCAGTAATCCCAAGCACTGAAAAACTAGTATCAACATTCGAAATACATGAGTACAATCTATCAATATTCTTTTTAAGACTACGAATATTACAATGAAAAAGATTGAGGGAGGAAGAGGTTCTTGTAGGTACATTATTCAGATCATAATATTCCGAACAAATATGCGGGTATATACGAGATTCATTTATATTGAAGGAATGTCACAAGGAGAGCTGATGACCCATGCCTGAATGAAAAGAAGTCTGCTTATAAACAGAATTAAAGCAATGATAAAAATGTATGCTGTAAAACATAGGAGTTTGCCTGCAAGTGATATGCTGTACAGTACCCTGTCACTGAATTGCACAATGGAAATCACAGATATATACACACATGCCTTCATTGTAAGAACTACAGAGGGCAAGAGACACAAGAGGATAAAAACTGGGCAATTACACTGAACACTAATAAAAAAAAAATAGTAATGCACAAGCATGTACCTGTACAAGTTTTATGCAATATACAATTGTAATAACACAGATTAATCAGAACTAGTAAAAGAGTTCAAAATTTGCTAAAATAGGCATAAAAAGACACCTGCCAGGGACCTACATGTACGTCAGGACCCTTACTGATACAATACATCAATACATATGATGACAAAAAGAAAGAGTACTGACATGACATGAGAGCACAAAATACAATGTGTACAAGGTCAACGATTTAGCTCAGGGCATAATACATTACAACTGCAAACGAGTACAATCGCTGGCTGAGGAGATAACGCATGGTCTGGGAGATGGCTGACCCCGTTGTGTCTTCAGTTGTGCGAAGATTCTACCATCAGATGTCCATGCACTCGCGACCTTCTTGCTTGTGTAAACTTTCCTGTAGAGCTCTTGTTTTCTGGCTGTCAGGTCCTCTTGGATCGAGATACCACTGCCCTTGAGCTTCCTTCTGCCAGTGATTACCTTGCTCCGTGTCTTGTAGCTGCAGAATTTCACGAGGATACCGCGGTGCTTGCCTTCCTGCGTCTTGCCTACACGATGACATCTGTCGATGTCTGTCGCAGAGATCTCCAGACCTAGACGCTCACGGAGTACACCTAGCGCCAGCTGTTCAGTTGATTCACTAGGAGATTCCTTCAAGCCGAAGATTCGAAGTGAATTCCTTCTCGAATACTGCTGCAGGTCGTGTAGCTGGTGTTCCACAGAAGAGAGCCGGTGTTCACAGGATGTCAACTGGGATGACAGGGAGTCAATCTCCTTTCTTTTCTCCTGCAGTTGTACTTGTAGGTCCCCCCCCCCCCCATGGCCCACTCATGAATCCTCGAGGGCATGCTAAATTGTTTTCATTAATATTTCTCATAAACGCGTTTATCATTCCTGAGAGCAACAACAGCATAATCCCAACCCAATACTAATCAATATGGATATATCCTTTAAATAAGAATAACCTTATACTTTTGAGAGCTGATATTTGGGCTAATTATAAATATAGTTTGGTAAGTGTTATATTATACATTGCAATGTGAATACAATTTGCTAGCAAATTTTTTAATACCTGTCATGCAACTTTTTCTCAACTATGCAAACTGTATGATTACTAATATTTCATGCATGCGATCCAGTAGATGTAAGTTGCAGTAGAGAAGTAATAGTAAAGAAGAAAAGGAAAGAACCAAAGCAACAAAGACTGATTCAGAAAAAAATTTAACTCCTTTGTGTCAGTATTGCAGGAATATAAATAAAATGGAAGGGAAAGGAAAGAGTGTGAGAGAAATGAAGGGGGATGAGAATAGCAAATGAATGAGAGCAGAGGAGAAAGGGGAATTTCTTGTCAAAGAATTTGGATGATGAAGGGTGAAGATAAGACGTTCTTATTCGGTTGTTCATTATCGTGAAACGATACCAGACCTGTGGAATGCAGAAATAGCTACAGCTGTGGAATACTCATGAATTTAACATGCATTTTAGCGTAGGAATTTATGAAGGGCGGCTATAGCCGCCATGACTTTGCGACAAACCTAAACAGGCCAAAAAGCACGCCAGAGTAATTTGAAGTTGGTGAATTAATGAATCATGAGGGAATACGTGAGAAAAAAAAAGACTGACTAGTGCATATTAGATTTCACATTAATTTGGCCGCATATGCCTGTCTTAGCGTCTCCTCGTGCTTGCGCCATCTTCCTTCTCTCCTTGGCCTTGATGCTATAAACATGTGTTACGCTGCCTGCGAGCATACGCAGTGATGGCCTAAATATTGATCGTTGAGGCAGGGTGTGACAAACCGCAAAGGTGCAATCAGCGAAGCTGAGGGAAATATCAATTCGACCGGAATTGATGCTTCCAGTGATTCAGATGTTTCTGTATTTCTGTGCTAGATCAGAGTGCTGCACACGCTCCAGGATATTCAGTTATTAACTTGTCGGGTCCCAAAAATGACATCTTACTGGTTTGGTGCTCTATCTTTTTGTGATAACTTTAGCTATTCAACATTTGTGTTTCATCAAGGCAGTGGGAAGCAAATCTTTCCTTTGAGCCCATTGATGCTTTAAAAAAATGAAAATGGAGAAAAAAATTGTAAATTGAACCAAAAAATGAAGTTCTGCAACTCGAATAAAAATGTATATGTATTGTTTGTATTAGTTGCAGAATTTTCGACAGTTTATTGATTGTACATTTATCATGAATTATCGTTGACTTGACAGCATACTGTAGAAGAACATTTGAGATGTGTGCAGTGAGATTCAGAGGTGTCAATTTGTGGTGACAAGAAGGCAGCCTCTGAGGTAAAAATTTCTCAGAATTTGATGGGGTAAAAGCCAAGACTTTGTGAAACTTCACTATACATCACTGGTTCTGAGAAGTGTCAGTAACCGTAATTGAGACCATCTGAACTTAGCAATGCAGTTGACAGATTTTGTACTAATAGAATTTGTTTTCTTACACATGGAGTGACAAGACCAATGCGGTGTCAGTTAAATTCATTATAAACTGTGGTCAAAGCAGAATACTGTAGAACTTTGATATGTGTTCACAGGATATGTGTTCACCATATATTTGTATTTTCTCTTCATCAGAAGTTCTTTTCTTTCTTTCGTTTAATGTGGTGATTTGATCTTGCGACAAGAAACTCAGTACCCCAACACCCTACACGGACTTGTGATGATAATCTTACTAGATGAGAAAATGCAAAGTGCAAAATCAAATGCAAATACTAGTGCACTGTAGAATTGCTCAGCAGCATATATTGGCATCTGCATGCTAGTAAAAAAAAAAAAAAAAATTGAGAAAAACAGTGGATCAAGGAGAAGTAACCAAATCCTACAGGTGTGCACCTATGGAGCAATCCCCAGTGATCTCCTCATCCAACCACATCGACGCCACCACCTCTCATCTCCTGCTTTCCTCCGACAGAGAGAGGGAGAGAGCCCAGTTTGCCCAGAATGACTCACTCGAAGCCCAAGCCCACGTGAATATTCATGACAAACAAACAACAAAGCCAGTAGGTGTGCAAGAAAAGAACGAGAGAAGGAGAGAATGGAGGATTGAGGGAGGAGAGATTTGGTATAGAACGTTCCACTAGACTGCATCTCTGGTATGATGCATCTCCAGATCCGATACACCGGCGGGATTTTTCCGCTTTTGCCTCGGGCTGTGTATGGATTGAGACATCGCTGTTTTCACTGTTTGTTAAGTTCTGCAAATTATGTTTTGAATTATTCGCAGCCTGAGAAGTGAATCTTTGGATCCTCCGAATGATTATTACATGAAAGAAACTTGATCTAGATGACTTGTATCTGGACACATGTTGGGATGTTCATGAAACACTCACTGCCTCTGGGCTGAAAATATGCTTTGTTGTGGTGGAATTTTGAAGAAGGAACATGATATGTCATGCATAAAACAAGGATGATTAATTCCACACATTTTCTGATATTCATACAATGTTCTAGTCACTACCTTAACAATGGTTTCAATTTTTCGTGTTTTTTCACTGCATGCACTGTTTATTCAGGATAGAAAACATGCAGTAGCATCAGATCAAATCCTGTAACTCTGTTTTGAATTTGTATTGTCCTTCTTATTGGTATCAAATTATGTGCAAGCGATGAGAAATATCAATTAATGCTCTTCACAGATAGAAAAAAAATATTTCAATTTTCTTCAGGAATGCGAACGTCAGTATTGACATTTATTTCAATTGTTTTTTAGCTATAGGCTTGTTGATCATACATTGAATGTGTACCATCTGTCACTGTGACAAGATCTCATTTTGTCTGTATTGTGTGACATATTTTTCATCTGTCAGTTTTTCTATTAAATGAAAGAGCTATGAAAATGTTTTTAAAATTCCATATTTTTCCCCATTTTCCATCTTTTCTTATCAATTGCAGGTCCAGAATGGGAGAAAGCAAGGAAGATACAGGACAAGATGAAGAAGAATCTGTCTATGGCCAAAGAAAGATTGGACATCTTGATGAGTGAGTATCAGTGAGTGTGCTTGTGTCTTGTGTGTGTGTGTGTATGTCTGTCTGTGTGCATTTTGTCTGTTTATCTTCATTTTTTCTCATTCTAGATGTTCTCAAGCCTATTATGTCTCAAGCTATTGCGTACTACTACTACTGGTACTAGTTTTGTTATGAATTTACATTGTGGAAAATGAATTGTAACATTTGGTTTTGAGATTGTTTTGGTCTTGAGTTAATTGCATGATATCAAATGAAGATTTCAGACCCCCCTCCCCCAGCTGAAAAAAAAAAATGAGAGGCATCGTGCAATAACTTCTTGACATGTAAATGTGTGTGCATGAACAAACTACCTCATGCAGAGCACCAGGAGGGGCTGACAGTCAGTAGTTAAGGGGATGATGACACTATTACTGCTTGCTGCCGTGAGTGCTCCCCAAAGTGGCAATTAACCATCGTCAAAGCAACAGTGTTATTACGACAGAGATGCCAAGCCGGCAGCATCAGAGAGCGCCAGCCTCAAAATTTCATCAGGCACACATCTCAAGTAGATGAGAAGTAATTAGCATCTGTTGGAAAGCTGTACATTAGCTGTACTTTGTGTGGCATTGCGGATGATAGAAAAAGAAAATGGTGTCTTTACCAATACTCATTTGCAATTAGCTTGCTTTGATAAGCACTTGAAAACATTTCTCTCTCTTTTCCTCTCTTTTTGAATAATGGCAGCTACCCTTTGAAATCATTTTGAATGGTCTTCGATTTAAAGGACAAGTTCACCTTCATAGTATGTGGATTGAGTGAAGGCAACAATGTTAATAGAACACATCAGTGAAAGTTTGGGGAAAATCCGACAATCAGTTCAAAAGTTATGAATTTTTAAAATATCTGTGCAATCACTGCTGGGGGAGAAGACTACTACAGTGTATGATGTCACATGCGTACAACGACATAAGGAAAACAAAAAGAGAATTTCACAAAACTTGACTTTTTGAATAAAGTGCACATTTCCTCGACTTGTTACTAACTTATGTTAGGGGTAATATTATTCCCCCTGACTTCTGAAAGAGAGAAGTCGAGTGTTCTTTTATTATGTGAGAAAAGTGAGAATATCTTGAATTTTCTTTATACTCTCTTTATATAGTTGTACTCATATGACATCACAAGCTATAGTAGTCTTCTCATCCAGCCACGACTGAGCAGAAACTTCAAAAATTCATAACTTTTGAACGGATTGTCCGATTTTCCTCAAACTCTCAGTGATGTGTTCCACTAATATTGCTGCATTCACTCAACCCACATGTCTGTGAAGGTGAACTTGTCCTTTAACTAGAATCTCTATACACCTATAGCGAACTGTGATAGTTACATGCAAAGTTGTTGTACTACCGCATTCAACTCTGGTCATAGAATATCATCTTTATCTGGAGATATAGCTAGAAAATTGTATAAGTGTTGAAATAAAGCTGAACAGATTTTAAGGCATATTCTTCAACCAAAAACCCACCAGCATATTGATGTTAGGTAGAATTGTTCTAACTTTCAGGTAAGCTATGTTGATAAAATCTAGTGGAAAATAGACATATTTATGTCATTTACAAGAGGTTCTTCTTCTACAATGATGTGAATGCTGTGAATATCTGTTCTTCAAGAACATGCAAGAAATAATATTCGATTTAGAGATGAAGCTAATTCCCATGTGGTAGCATCCATTTGTTCAGGTAGAATATTTGTCTCCTTAGTCCTTTTCAATCGAACGTCTAATTTTTCTTTGATTTCTTTTTCTAGGTATTGTCAAAAAGCGTCATGCAAGAAGACAGTACAAAGGAATATAATATGGCCACTTTTATCTCTATGTTGGAAAGTGGCTTACATGATATGAAATATCTGTTTAATATGATAGATGAACACAACAGGGCTGTTTACCTTATCTCTCACCAACCTGTTTGTTACAATGAATGACAGGCACATACTCTGTACAGCTCCTAGACAGTGAATTTCCTACTTTAATTTAATTGGGAAATAGTTACAAAGAATTGGCAGATGACAAGATACTTTCTCTGAATGCAGAGATAAAATTCCCCCAGCTCTTGCTTAGTCACTTGTGATTGGTATTGAGTATGCGTGTGATAGGCAGCGCTTGTGTGTGCTGTAAACAAAGCGCTCTGGCAGTTATATGCTCAAACATCTGTCTGAAGGCATTGACAGTTGTCGAATAAGAGGCAAAAAGCCATTCATTCTATCTGAAGTCTAGGGGATTTATGTCCTCTGGCTTCCAACCTAATGTTACATCCTAATGCTTTACTCATGGGAACTACATGCTCAAGTTTACAACAAGTGGGTATGTAATTAGATATTAAGAACAGATTCTAACTATACCTAAATTTCCCTTTGTTCACTTTTGCACCTTCATTTCAAGACTAATGTTTTGATAGAATTGATTTTATGGGAATAATGACACAAAAAATCAATCCGACCATTGGTTACCATAACACGACAAGTCTTGTCTCAGAAGCTTTAGTGTTAGAAGTGGCAAAAAGTCCTCATCATTTCCAATGACAAATGACAAGTAGTACATTTTTGGTCAGTGAATAAAAGCCACTTTTTGATCTTGAGATCCAATAAATCATCCAGTTATTTCTTAAGTATGAACCACGTTACATCCACTGGAAAATGCTGTGAGTGCCTGCAGGTAAAGATCATGTTTATATGTACTCTCACAACATTAATGCAGGGAAATGCACCAAAAATGTAATTTTTCTTTGTTTTTTTAATGAGATTAAATGCCCAAAGTCTCACAGTCCCTCTGGTCATCTTTTCTGGTGGTGGGGAAAAGTTCTGACAAACATGAAGCATCTCATGTGCGAGATTAGTGTGAATGATCTGCTGCATAGTATCATGAAGGCTTGGTTCTCTCATTTTAGCCGTCTTTTGGGTAAATTTCCCTCAGGAGTTTTCACAGCCTTTCATCAACAGATGGCATTTTTGAATGATCGTCCTGGGTAACCCTGCCAGATCGTATGCCTGTAGGTTCTGGAATAAAAAGTGTGAATTATGTTTCATTTTGTGGAGTGCTCAATACACTTTGTATTTGCAGTCAAATATCATGACATGCAGAAGATATTTGGATGTACAATGACAGAATCACAATACAAGAAGCAATGGAGGAAATGACACTGTACAAATCTGCTCTTTTTTTTCTTCTTTTTTTTTTTGCCAAACAAATACTGTAGTGAATCCCCTGTATCTCTGTTACCATTATTACCAATTTAGATTTGCATCAATATTGTCACCATTTCTTTCTTCTTTTTTTTTGTGGTGGCAAATTTTGAAAAGCGCCGTCATGTACAAAATCTGCATTACATCTGGGGGGTGTTTCATCAACGCCTGTCAGTGCCGACAACTGTCGGCGCTGACCAATTTCAGCAAAATCCTTGGTTTTGATTGGCCGAGATGCTCTGGTCACTGACCGTTACTATGGTGATTCAAGTTGTCAGCGCCGACAAACGTTGATGAAACACCCCCCTGTTATTTCTATTTTTGTGTGAGTCAGTCAACATCAGCAAACTCCTCCAATAAATTTTCGATGATTTTGCACTACAAATATGTTTTTATTTTAAGTACAACAGGATAGAATCACAAGGACTAAATACCATTTTGAACATGATGTGCAAAGTAGCAGTTGCAGAGCAAAAGTCTAGGCAGTAAGATAGTAAGCCCATCATACCAATATCTTCTGCCCACTTTACGATACTGGCCAATAAGGTATGGATTTCATATTTAATCAATGTGAGCATCAGTGCAGTAGTGGCATGAGTTAGTGCTACTGAGATATGATATGCATGGGAGACTGCTCCCAGACAGTATCAAGGCCACACGATGTATCCAAGCATTGCAAAACCTTTCCATCCTGCTGCTGAGATGCTGGTAGTGTATCGTTTCCATGGTCACACAGTGATATTCCCAGGGTGTCTAAGGCAAGGGTGATTGAAAGGCACAAGGCAGGAAAGTCAGCGTGTCCAATCAGACGTGAATGAGTTGAATTGGTGGACAAAAAGGTGATGTGATCATTGTGTGAGTATGACATCAAGAGAATGAGGGAGAGGAAGAAGGGGAAAAAGTGGAAGGAGAGATAACTGTGGAGTATCCATGAATCATCACTGGCGATCTTTGTCTGCCATCATGCATCTCCATGGCAACCTGTCTGTCATACCTTGACTGAGAATACAGTGGGTATACTGATGTCTAGTTTATTTAAAGTGTATCTAATTGTTTGTCCTGCATCTTGTTTTTGTACTGGAATACGTTTCTGTTATCATCGGGGACTTCAATATTTTACCATACCAGAATATGGAGAGCTCTGTGATTCAAGTATGACTCAGAACCCAGTGCTGTTTACAGTCATATATTTTTGCCGTGCATATGTGCTAAAGGAGGATGTATATAACTTTCAATCCAAATTACTTCAACATGTTTTTGGTTTTCATTCTTTAACTTGATGTGACGGAATGTTCTGCAATACATATGTCACAACTATCATCTTACGAAATATAGCAACATAGAATGCAAAAGGATAAATGGCTTTATTTATTCCTCAGCTTTCACACAAGAATACATCATTTGTCCTTTTTCCCTCCATTTTATTCAAGATTTTTTCAGTCTTTTTGTGTTTCCGTCCAAGACGTTAATTGCACAAGGACTGAACTGGAGCTGTTAGCATGAAGTTATTGATTGCTGCAGCAAAGAGATGGGATATTTTACAGAATCTTCATAAAGATGAAATCTCAAACTCACTGTTATGCCCACCAGCCAGTGCTAACATAGGCTGGCTGCATCAGGCAAAAGCAAATGGTGTCTGTGCAGTGAAAATGCCGTATAAATATTGGTGCAAAAAATTATGTGCACCCGTGTGTAGGGCACCATGATCCCGACTCGATTGTCACGCTTCTTCCATTATCATGCAAACAAACCAGGATTGATGTGGAGGGAAATATATCCCTGTCACCCTTACCTCTGCAATCAGATCACTTTCTGCCGATGGAAGCACAGTGGACAAAGACAAAATGGAAAAACAAGTTGTAAAATTGGTGGATGGTATCATGACAAAATGGAATTGTGCTTTGAGTGTATCGACATGCGTAAGAAGGAATATATTATGATCAGACTTGACTAGCACATGGGCATCCAGAAACAAAACTGAGGTGTCTTTTTTGTGTGAAGACACTAGCAGAGAAATTTGATCATCTGAACTTCTTTACAACAGATTTCTAGACAAAGTGGTATGCAGCAATGATTTTTTTTTTTAAACAAAAAAAGTGAAATATATATTGTACTTGTTTAAAAGTAGTCAGTCAGTGGCATTTTGCAGCATCTCCCACTGTTAGCCAGATGTATATCTAGGAGCAAGATATCAGAATAGAATGCACCAATTTTTAATTAGGCGTTGATATGCTATCAGTGTATCTCCTATTGTGTTTGTAGATATAATCCGTTCTTTCTTCTGTATTCTCCTTTCTTTCTGCTGAATTCAGAGAATGCAGTATCTCAAAAATTGTCATCACCCATTCAAATGAGATTTGCTGTGATCATATCTCATGTCGAGATCTAGCCAGTGAAAGGTTTTTTTTTGTATATATTTTGTTTAAATCCAACCTACAATTACCATTTTGAATCCAACCTAGGATTAACATTTTGAATCCCTGTGATTTAGAGTTAGAATAGCCACAATAACACCATTTCTGTTTCGCAAAGAAGTGGTAACCTCCACTGGGGGGGGGGGGGGGGGGGGGGGGGAGGGGGGGAGGGGGGAATAGGAGGAAGTGAGAAAGGGATACAGCCGTGTAGAGTTGTGGGGTGGAGAAGAGCATTTAAGCTTTCATAATACATTCAGCATTATCATACAAATACAGCCAACTTCAAAGTTTAAGCAAGTGTGAGGAAGATCATTTGAATCCCGCTTCCAAATCTCTCAGAAGTTGGCGGCAGGAGATAGGAGATTGTTTTAGTGCAGGCGCAGGAAACATCCAGATCCATTTGATCTCTGCAGATTGACGCTGGTACATGACCAGGCTGCAAGCTGCACGTAAGCTTGTACATGTTCAAAGACATGCAGTCCTTATACTGCTTCCAGGATCAGTTTCATTCCAAACAAGAGCAAGATTTACATTTTAAACTTTCTGCTCTCCAGATTAGATTAGAAGGAAGAGAATAGATTGAATGTAATCTTGTGTTGATTACTGTAAAACCAGGAATGTTTGAGTGCATTTTAATTTTGCGAATTTTGCGAGAGCCAAGATTCATGAAATTAAAATGCATGTGGAAGTTTTCTTTACACTATATACATTGAATGTTAGAGGCAACTCGCGAAAATTTCATGCCGCGAAAAAGGTTGTCGGCTCCAATCCTCGAAAAGTTTTACAGTACACATAAGTTATATCAACACAAAAATTCTGGTCAATCTGTGAACAACATGTTTGTGGAGTAATCAGGTGCAATGTAATTGTGATCTATATATGTCATGATCAAAATGTACATGGCCATAAAGTATCTGATTACACAATGCCATGTTAGGTGGTCTAGTGTGCTATTAAAGACCTAATAAAATGCTTCCAAAATTTTTTAATATGCAAAAGAAATGTAAAATATATGTCATGATTATCAATGTAAATATGTTGTCAGTGTCGTTCCGGTTTTTATCGCTTCTAGAAACTCCCCCAAATATCACATTTTTGGAGGACCCCGTTGCAGCTTTTGCGAAAAAGATAGTCACGTGACCAACACCCCTGAACCGATTGATGACGTATAAGCACGGAGTTGTGCTCAGTTAGCAGACGCCGCTCAGCACAAGCACTCAGATTACTAGCTTGGTACACGCGTGTACACGATAGCTAGCCCGGCCAGGCCCGGGCCCGCGGGATGTGCGCTCCCGGTCAACACACTGACTGTCGACATGTACGCATTACCACGTACATTATCACTAAGTTAGCTTGCACAGATACCTGGTACCTCGAGCATAATGTCTTCCCCTACATGGGTAAACTTCGACATTGATGATGATGATGAACACTGCAGCTCTGACGATAGCAGAGAGGAAGAGGAGGCACATGAAGTTGAAGGGGAAGATGGGGAGGGAGAGGCAGCCGATGAACCAGAACGTTATCATGGGGCTGCACCTTACCAATATGAACCAGCTGCATCTCCCCCGCTGCCAGTGCAAGAGCGTATGAACATGGCACCAAGCCCGAGAATAGACCTCACGGAAACGATCGCCTGGGAAATACAGAGTGGTATGTCTGGTATGCCCCCATATAGTTTAACGTTAGAAAGGATACACTGTATACTACATGACTGACATTGTAAGTTGTAACTGTCTAGTAAGTAGATTAGAAGAACAGGCCCAGCTCGCTCACAAAGTGAGCGGCTACTCCGGCCGCAGCAAGCAAGCGGGAGCGTCCCGGCCGTGGCCTGGCCCGTCGGCCGGCGCTTACAAGTTAAACTACCAGTAGTAGTCTAGTCTAGTAGTAGATCTAGTAGCAGTCTACTAGTAGTTATAATAGTCAACTAGTAGTAGTAGTCTACTAGTACTACTACTAGTAGTGTACTATTACCACTACGGCACTAGGTCTAGTAGACTAGTAAGTAGTAATTGCAGAATCTTTGGTAGTAGTACAGAGGCTACACTCTAACGCCTAGCGGTTAGGGGGATATGTTGTTACAGGGTGGGTCGTGGCTATAAAAAAAGAAAAGAAAAAAAAAAAGCCTAACCAGTTTCCCATAGTCAGTTTCTGCAATTTGATCAGTAATTTAGATGCGTCATTTTCTAAGAAAAACGATACCAAGAATGATCGTCAATTTTGGTCGAGTAGTTTTTGTTTTATGCTAAAAATCATACTGTGGAAGGAAGCCAAAACGCCGTGCTTATCTACCGATGAATGCCACGGTGGGGCTGGATTCACGAGTAGGTCTAGGCCTATAAAGCAGGCGAGTCGCCGTAGTATACAGACACGCAGTGGTGGTGAGGCTATCGTGAAATAGGCCCCATCGCAGTCACGCGTGCACCGTACCCGTGCGTTTATAGCAAGCAAGGGTAGGTCCTCCTAGGGTTTAGGGTTAGGTAGGGTTGTATTTATGGTTAAATTGGCCGTTAAATTAGTCGAGCCGAGGGCCATATTATGAAGTCATTTCGCTGCATTCACGAGTATTCACTGTGGAAGGCAGCCCCACCGCCGTGCTTACCTACCGAGATGAACGCCACACGGTGGGGCTGAATCAGGCGAGTCGCCGTAGTTAGTACAGACACGCAGTGGTGGGGCCTATTTCACGAGTTCGCCGAAAATAATAGATATCCAAGCGTACCACAGTTGTAATCTGTATTATTGGCAGTATTAAATCCGATACAGTTCATTAAATATTCTTTTGTCTAAAGGCTTAGCCAATGACACTATGCGCTCGCTAGCTCGCTCCCCCGCCAGCGCTAGCCAGTACAGTGCCGCCGGCCGCGCCCCGGCTGTCGCTGCGCTGCGCTAGCATAACCTTGCCAGCTCGCTGGCTACGGCTAGACTGGTCGTGAACCACGACTCCGTTCTTAGACGTCATCACAATTTAAAAGTGATAGTGCGCCGCATGCGGTGAAAGTATAGCAAGTTTTCCAAAACCGAGGAAATTGTATCCATTATGTTAACAAATATAGAACAAAATTCAGAACAGTAAAAAACCCCGCACAACCATAGAATTACTTAGAATTTAACATTTAATATTATTACATCATTGAGAAAAAAATGCCAAAACCATTTTATTAGGTCTTTAAGATCACATGAACTTTTATGTTATTTATTCTTTTTTTAAGTTTTAACATTTGTCTTTATTAGTTTTTGTTATCTGAAGTGATGCTTTGGAATTAGTCTGAAAACATCTGTGCACTCTTACCATGCTGTCTAAACCACAGTACAAAGAGTTACCATGCCTACTGACTTGATTATAAGCCAAATTGTTCAGCCTTGAGAATCAGAATTGAACTATGATAGCTATTTCATTGAAGCAAAAGACTTAGCCACAAGCTTACCTCTGTAAATATCCATTTAATCCCACTGCATGAGAAGTGTTTTTTTTTTTTCATTGTTCCTGTACTGCCAGCTATCTTTATAATCAACTTTCTTTTGCAAAATTCTAACTAAAAGCGATGAGATCAGCAAACAAGTATAGCAAACTTTGAGTGCAAAGCACTGACAGGGGCCTACACTAATGCTGTATGTCTATGTTCTTGCCAGTGCCAGCATTTAGAGCAGGAATCAAATGATGCCTTCACCCGCATGATTGATGCAGTCAATCAATTATCCTAACATATTATGCTATACCTAGTTGAATATAGCATGTGAGATCCTATTCAAAAGGAATGTATTCCTGTACCAAGTAAGCGTATCTTTAAAAAAAAAAAAAAATAAAAAAAAAAATAAAAATAAAATCAGTTCTGTACAAGTGGTTATTCCGAACAAGGCAAAGTCAGTCCTTATATCATTTTACAGTTTTTATACGGCAGTTATATATTTTGCACTTTATATATTCGTACAAAGTGCAGATATATCTATCGTAACCTTGTAAGCGCAGTCAATAACCGCCAGTGATATAAATCATTTCAGAAGTGCAGTATTAGCCTTGATTAAGCCACTTAAGTCATATTGATTGCTCCAGTTTATGGATACACGCTGAATCCTGTAGCTTCGCCATGCCTCAATGTCATTAAACTGTAGTGTCTATGTGCATATTTGGCCCACTTCTCATAAATCATGGGATCATGCATGCATTGTCTATGCAGGAGACATATCTGATGGTGAAACCACAGACTGAACATAGCATGGCATATCTGTAATTTCTCCTGTATTGTTAAGTGATTGTTTTCGTAGTTGGGGCTGTGTGGGTGTGTGTGCTGTGTGTGAGGTGTGTGTGAGAGAGAGCAGGAGATTGAAAATATATCTCCCCCGTGTGTGTGCCAACTCTATAGATGAGTAAATATGATGGCTTGGGATCCAGTCACTAATGAAATAGATGTCATCAGTGTTTGTTGACATACCTCTGAAGCATTCCCAAATGAACCAGCCTAGCCTGCTAAATGCATCCGCCCCTAAATGCACTCAATACTACCTTTTCATATTCAGCTAGGATTTATTCATACGTCTGTCTGCTGCAAAATTGACTCCCATGGTCTTTTTTTTTTTCAAGCTACTCCTCTAAAAGCTTTTATTGTGTTCCATTTTGTAATTTGTGCATGAAACATCCGTCTATTTTCAAATCATGCTATATCTCTGTTCTCTTACTTTTAGCCTTTTGTCATTTGTCAGATAAGTTATGAATCATCATTGACCATATAGTGAATGTATGGACTGTGGGGTTACATTACTTTGTGTCTTGTAGCAGCAGAAGCCGTATGAAATATGCTGATTATGTGATGTCGAAACTGGTATGGTCATACATTTTTGTAACACTAATTGAAGGAAAAGCTTGTACAAAACATACAGCATTTAATGACAGCATTAAGAATTCAGTGAGAAAAAGATTTTATACTCGTTTTATCATTCTCCTTGCAGCCATGTACAGCAGTATACCTAGCGGTATCATCCCTTACACCATTTCTCTTATTCTTTTGAAGTCTCTGCGTTTCTCTTGAAGTATCTTTATATCCTGTATAACTATCATGAGTTTAAAAGAAGGAGGTGATATTACCAATGCCTTGAAACAGTTCAAACATTTTTTTTTTCTCTCTTAACCTATGGAAACATATTTTGTCAGTGCTCAATGTCAAGTAGTGTCTTACTATATTCAGACAGCTGATATACTACCACTTTCCAGATTTCTGTTGGTGTAACCAGAATATGTTTGCTGAAGAAAATATAAAAATGTGATGAGAATCTTAGTGCAAAATTTGTGTGAAAACTGTCTCCATCTCACATAGTATATATTGTAAGATGCTATGTAAAGCATGTGTGTGGTAACCTCTGAAAAATTAAACGAGATCTCATTCTGTCACACACATTCGCATGTATCTAATTTTTGGCTTCATGATCATATATGTTTGCTTTCTAATTTGTCTGCTCCTTCTCAAACCATTCCCTACTCACTCTGTATCCAACATGCTCTATGTCATGTACTACCACTACCCCCCCCCCATATTCTCTATCTGTCTGTCTTTCTGTCAGTCTCTCTGTCTGTCTGTCTGTCACTTCTGTCTTTCCCCCTAGCCATTATGACTTTCCTCTCCTCTGACGTGAATGGTCCTTCTGTCCCTTATGAGTCAATTCAGCCATTTCCCATTGACCAGTGGAGCCACACAGCTACCCGAGCCAGGGGGGTTGTTCGTTTTCATTAGCATATGAATTATTTAATCAGGTCAGTCACCGGTGTCAATTAGCATAGAGACAACTATATCATGGGTCAATTATTGCCATGGGGATGGATGCTGGATGAGGGATGAGAGGAGCAAACTGGTAGAGCCATGAAAGATGACAGGGCTTGTCATTCTTAGAGAGCATTACCATAGTAGTCTAGTGGACTAGGCATGATATTGTTTTAATTCTTGTCACTATGGGATTTTGAGTTCTGCATTGCTTAAAATTAACAGCAACAGCTTCCATTCATGAGTACTGATTTACAAACATCAACACAGTTTTTCTTTTTCTATGTCAAAGTTATCCTTTGCATAGCACAAATAAGCACAAAAAATATTGAATTGATAAAGGTCTGCATATGCATAGACTAAAGAGTAATGGAGCATGCCTATATTAGATTGTGCCAGTTTGTGTTTATTCATGGAAAATTGCATATTTTTGTCTGCATGAATAACTGAGATCCCTGTGACTGACATGTTTACTTAACCGGATTATTGTACTCTTAGGTAATTGGTAAGCAGTAGTCTAAAGTAATATCAGTGTATTTCCAGGGAATGCTCCAATATTTTGTTAGGACGTGTCATCGATTAATTGCTCTGTGAGATTTATGCTGAATCTTCTCCTGGTTGTTAGTTTGGTAGTGGTGTCTGGTTTGGTAGTGATAGGAAAAATCATGGATACAACTGTATCTGACAGAGGTATGCGTTCCACATGTGATTAGGTATTAGAAGGCACCTTCCACTGGTCAGTGTTCAGGAATGCAACTCAGGTGTGTGAAGGAATACATTTACGTTTGATTTGAGTTATTGCTATTATTATTAAATTGTTATTATTATATTGTCGCTGTTATAATTTTTATTATTATTATTATTATTATTATTATTATTATTTTTATTATTATCATCATCATCATCATCATCATCATCATCATCATTATTATTATTATCTTAAGAATAACCTTTACCTGACTACATTGTGAGCTGTCTAGGAACAATTTGAAGAGTGTAGTTAAATGGTGTGTACAGTTCTGGTCAAGGTGAGGATTTAGCTTTTAACATTTTGCGAGATATTCAGGAACCACTCTATGAGATGTCAAATAGACTGCGATTCTAAGAGGTATCAAAAGTTTATTTGATGAAAATTGGTTTTGAAATGGCTGAGATATCCAAAAACAAGGTGAAACAAAGAGATCCTAATAAAGTTGTGGCCTGTAGTCTTTTATTATTATCACTTTTTTGAATATCTTAGCCATTTGAAAACCAATTTTCATCAAATAAATGTTGAATCCTTCTTAAAATTACATGCTCTTTCATAGTTCATAAGAGGTATCTCAGTATCTCACTTAGGAATGTTCAAAACATAAATACCCACCTAAAGCAGTACTGTACAGTCCCTTTAATGATGCAGATTAGTGTTCAAGCTTCCAGTTGAACAAGTTGGCCCAATGTTTTAAGTATTACATTGTGAGAAATGGACAGAGGCTGAGTGATACCACTGTGTCTGTAGTTGGTTGACACGGGCTGCATTCAGTGGACGTATGAACGATATTTAGGGATACAAGTACATGTCAATTACCATTCCTGGCGATGCAGTCATGCTGAAATGATCCTACCTACATGAGAATATCTTCATGTTATGTTCCTAATTTGCTGGAATTTCTCTACCTTCTTTTCAGATGCTTTATGAATTTTAAAGAAAACATTTAAAAGTAGAATTGGTGTAATGCATATCTTGGGGAGCCAAAAGGGAAGTGAAATATACTGAATCCTGGACCTATTTAAGTGATATGCATTAAGATAGTAATCATAAAACTGACAAATTCTGACCATTAGAGCATTGTCCAACTGAAGGGACTATCGTTATGTTGGATTCATAATTCTGGGATTCTGAGTTGCAGGATGCATTTTAAACAGTACCACTGAGAGTATGAATGAATTGGGGAGGGGGATGTTTACCATCGCCAGCGGCAATACCTCGTAAGATTGTCTCAAGCCGAGCCCTCGAACGTACGGGCAGGTAAATAGAATTTTGCTGGAGAATTGAGGTTGTACTTCACTTGGATGCGACCATCACCGAAGAACGACGATACACTCAGCCTACACCACTTATGAGAGAGAGGGAAAGAGAGAGAGGGAATGAGCGATAGAGGGATGGAGAAACAGAATATGAGATTTTGTCCATAAGTAGGTCAGCCTCTGACACTGCTGTCCACTCTGCAGAACTACTCAACTTGAAAAAAAAAAAAGAACTCATAAAATGGGACTGCCAGCATCGTAGCAGAGCAGGTGCATGTGGCCAGAAAGCGTGAGGCATGCATACACAAACGTAGTGCTACATTTGGAACGAAAAATTGTGTCAAAACTCATGGAATTCTGCATAGGAATCTTGTGGGCGGACATGACAGCTATTGAGGGATGCGGAATTAGTCATTCATGAAGAAATATTACAACAGATGCCATATTGCAGGTTGCAAATTTAAGGGAATGCTCTTGAGAAGTTAAAAAAAAAACAAAACAAAACAAAAAATAAAACGAACAAAAAACTTCTGTCCTTTTAATATTATTGTGTGCCACAGCAGCATTTAAAAAGTTTAGATTTACTCTAATATTGTTGCTGCACTGTAGTTGTCTTAACCCACTGGAGTGGGCTAGATATATTTTATTGCTGTGATATCATATTGTATATTTTAAAAAAAGAAGATATTTTAAGTATCACCGTACTTGAAAATATCCTTATCCCATGTATGTCTGTTGTCTGTAGATGCTTTTTGTGGCCATTGACTTTGTGTAGAAGCTATGACACACCAAATGATATGTGATATTCCGTACTTCGTCTAGATACGCTTTTGCTGTCGTGAAGATGACGATATTGTTACATTTATTGCCGGGCCATTAGTTGCTAGGACACAAGATTTAAAAGCACTGCAAGTCAGCCACAATCTGATTTGTGATTCATCAACTGGCATGTTCTTGCCTTCCTCCCTAAACAAGAAATTGATTGGTCATATCACAGGGAAAAAATAGAATTCTTGCATGAGGTCCAGCTCCCCACCACCGAGGTTACTGCTGCCTCCTCTTCACTCCGTTTCTTCCAACTTGTCCCATTATTTAAACATTTCTTACTCCCATTTTTAGTACATTGTCAGGAAGGGTGCTATCGCATTCTAAGATTTGAGCATAAATGAAAATGAAACAATCAATTTTCATGAAATACAAAGTATATAATATTTAATCAAAAGTGGGTAGGCAGTGTTCCAAATGTAGGATCATATAGTGCCCTTGTGGTCTAAATTTTTTAACATCTTACTGAAAATGAAAATGATTTAAAATTGGCACCATAATGTAGAGGAAATCGAGCTGTACAACATGATTCCAATAACTCACTACCCCCAAAAATGATAAAGCCCATCTGGTTCTCAGCTGATGATATAATGTCATTACTGTTATTCCCCTCTCCAAGCACTAGTACTCTAGTTTTAACTCTTTATGTGCCACGTTCGCACGTCCGACTCAGTCGACGCCGTGCCAACTTCGCATATTCTGCTCAACAAACAAAGCCGCCAAAACCGATCGATAAATCGCTAATCCCGCAGTACAATGAAAGCGTTTCTTGCGCTTTTGTTCCTCTCGCATACGGCTTGCATTCTATGTGGTGATTGACTATCAAGCGGTGTTCCCGACCAGATTTGCGTGTATATTGTAAGTTTCTGTCACGGTTTTATGTGCAAAAGTCATGCCTTTACAGTAAGCAACTCGTCAGTCAAAAGACAAACTGAAAATAGATTTGTCAAACAATTTATATCGTAGCAAAGTTTGCCATTCCTCTTTAACTTTGCTGACTATTATGTCCACCTTAACAGAAATTTGTAGAAGTTATGCGAATGGGAAAAGCAGAATTCTTTCTCAAAGCATGGCTACTTTCGTGTCTCAGAATAACGTGGCACACAGGGGGTTTCCACCATGGCACATAAAGAGTTAAAAGGAAGTTCCTTTAAAGTCTTATGTGATCAAAACATCAGCAACCATGCATTTCCAAACTCAAGGCTATGGTCAAAGGCTCCAAACTGAAATTTTGTTCCCTGCATACATTTGAAACTTGAAACAACCACCCCCCCCCCCACACACACATACACACACACACACACACACACACACACACAAAGAAGAAAATGAAATCCAAAGTGTACACAGCTTTTGGTACTTGGATTGTACTGCAGTTTTTCTCATGCATTTTGAGGACATGGAAATCAAGTCAATGAATTGCTCATTACACATCATCACATATTGTCTCTGGTGCTTACAGTCAAGTATCAGTTCTCATCTTCTTACCATCTACACATTTCCTGCCCTAATGGCAGTGAAAAATTAAATCCGATGTCCAATTTGGACCGAAGTTGCCATATCCCCCCCCCCCCCCCCGCCACCCTGATAATACTTTTAACTCTCCACCAGCAAGGAGTAAATTTTATAAAACCTAATTATAAGTCTGCTTTTTTTTTTAAGGGGACAAATAGCAGGAAGAAACTTTGTAATGTAAGGTTCAATAAAACCTTACCACCAGCACCATTTAGGGATTTTCTCATTTTAATGTGAGATGCACTGAAAAATGTCTGAAAATGCACAAGATAAGGGAAGAATTATGTCCGTAAGACATTTCATTGAGTCCTTATTGTGTTTTTCATTATGAATATCTGACAAGTATCTTATTTCATTGTCTTTGAAACTTGTTCAAATAAAATTAAACGTAGGTATTCAAAAATCATTTTTCAGCATTCATGGAATGTACGTTATCTACCATGTTAACACCTTAGATGTTATCAACAGCTATTTAAGTGCAATTTGGTTTTGATGTAATATACAAGTTTGTACCAGCATGAACAAAGGTCTAGCGACTTCTTTTAATCTTGCCTGTAGTCACTGTATGATGTTACTTCAAATTCACAACACATGTTGATTCATTTAGATGATGCGAACTTGATCTTTGGCCTCTATTTTCCATGAAAATAATTCATTGTAGAGAAGGTATACTAAGTTCAGAATTTCCCAACATTTCTTTTTCTTGTGGTCAAAATTCTGGATGTCAACCACATCATTTGTGTTCATGCCCGTAAGGTTAAATTGGTGACGTGATGCATAACACACACACCCACACACACAAAATGTGGATCACTACCTGTTTTGATGCTATTCCTGTGAAGCCAGTGATACTCCACCTAACCTTTGCCATTTTCCAGCTCCGATGTCTTTGCATGGCCGCTTGATTTGTTCTCGGTATTATCTTGCCTGCCTCGGACACTGCAACCGGAAATTGGGAGCATGCGTTGGACACAAGAGCCAAGGGAGTGCTGGCTGTGCTCAATTTTGTATGCATTCCGCGAGTTTGGGTGAGATTTGGCGCTGGTGGCACGTACTCGAAATATCCATTATCAAGACTACCACCCCTTTGGACGCTACGGTCAAAATTTGTGACCGCACTGCCGGGATTTCTTTACCATGACCGTCGGCAGTCATTGATTGAGGGTGTCGTTGGTCCATCTGTTGCTAATGAGCGGTCAAATGATTATTATGCAGCTCAAGAACTCTGCAAGGCGAGAAGGGAGTGTGCCTTGCCAATATTACTGCAAAGGAGGTGGTATGTGAAATGATACATTTCTGAAATGAACGAGTTTTGTGGGGATTCTTCACACTCAAACTTTCATGAAGTACCTGCCATCCATAGCAGACTTCTTAGTTTTGATTCTTTTTTATTTGTCATCTTTATCAGAACGCTTCATAGTATTGGTAAGATTGATATGTACCAAAAGTGTGTACGTCATTTGAATGGGCTCCACTAATTATAAAATGCATTTCAGTAATTGACAACTGTATGAGTTCTTGTCCTTTATGTTGAATCTCTTTGATTCTATTTTCAATCATGATTATCAGTGAAGTAATAGAAATATTTTTGTTGAAAATTGTAAAAAAAAAAAGTAAAAGACACACACACAACCATTACTGCTTATTAACATGCAAACTACATTCTTGTCAGTTTTATAGAAAGAATGAATACAATAAACTTTAAACAACACCTGCAAAATTATTCTAGCCCACCATTCAAGAAAGTTAAAGAGGAAGCAGAATTAATGCCTTTTGGCCTTTTATAAATGTTTGCATTAGTTTTATTTATGATTGATTCAGCATGCAGAAGTTTGGTACAAAGCGAATGCCCCATGCAGGTAGTGGTTTGATTGGAAATTTTAGTCAGTGACTCATTCAGCAACCCCAGGTGGAATAGTCCATCTTATTTCACAGAGTAAGCTTCAGTCAGATCTGATTTAACATTGCAAACTTCTTACTGTTGGTTTGTCCTTATTAGTTCCAGAAATGACCATCTCCCTTTTTTGCAATCAATTTGTACTTTTAAATTCATTTTTTTTTTTTTTTAGTTTGCATATTTTGCATGAGTGCAGTTGCATGTGCATTAATTGAAACAATTTTGTTAAAGTTTGTTTGGTTTTTTTTTTCAAACATAATAGCTAACTGCATTGAATGACATACGTTGCTGCTACAGGACACATGCAAATGAATTGTTTTATTCTTTTCTCTTTTTTTTTTTTTGTTCAGGTGCACTTGGCAATTCACGATGGCCAAGGTGGTTTCTGACCGAATTATAGTTCTCTAATTGATTTATCTCAGTTGGGACAGCTGGCGTTTGACGTCACGCCAAGTGGCAGGAGAGTCTTAGTTACTACTAATGACCCATCGGAGCAGGTCATGCGGGCTGCCGAGCAGAACGTGCTATTAGTCACCGTTTTGTGTTACAAGTGTCAAGAAATACTAATGACTTAATGTGTCTTGGGGGGGGGGGGGGCATAGCTTGATGATGCTATATCTTGCAACAGCATCCACACTGAGGCCATTCCATATTTTTCCTCCCATGAGCCGCAAACACTTTCCCAAACTGCTCCCAATCCCGACCTAATGGGAAAGAGATCAGTCACTGTTGTCTCTATGCCGCCACGTTTAAAGGTTTTAATCCCTCATTCGCAAAGCATCATGGGAATGTGGAAAGCCAACAAGAATGGTCCTCACATTTTGTTGAGGTCAAACCATCTCACTGACAATTTGGTGTTTACTGCAAAGTTTGAATGTCACTTATGTGTGACGTAAAAAGCAGTCTTTATAATCATGCAGATGACTTAAATTTTTTACTGGAGAAAAGAATCTCATTGAGGAAAATAATTTTTTGTATTTTTTTTTGGGGGGGTGGTAAAAATTGGTATGTCATGGCAGCAGTTCAAGAGCATGAAGAGTAATGTAAGAGCAGACATTTTTTTCTTTTTTTTTGGGGGGGGGGGGGAGGGTATGAGCATAGTGTTTACATAAATCTCCAGAAAATTTGCATTTTTGTCAACGACTAACGCTATGAAATGCTGAAACCACTTGACCACTGTGAATGCATGGCCATGTCAGCATATCAACTGTCAAAGGTAGATATGAAGTTATATTTCTGTAGGCAGACCCTTTTGGCTCAGTGATTGCTTAGTTTGTGGTTGAATACACTGGCTACTACCATCATATTGGGGAGGGGTAGAGACTGGTCATAGCTGAGCTGAAGATTGACCCTTATGTATTAGTTTCAACTCATATTTTGGTTGTTTTGTCTTGCTTTGTCTCAATTTACAAGGAGCGGGAGGTAAAGAGCGTTGTATCTCCCATGGACTTAAACTCACTGCAGGCTACAGTTTCATTTGTCTTATCTCCTTCCCCCGGCCTCTTCCCCTCCCCCGGCCTCTTCCCCTCCCCCGGCCTCTTCCCCTCCCCCGGCCTCTTCCCCCTCCCCCTCCGCCCTTTCTCCGTCATTGTCATAATCTAGCTTTTGGTTAAAAATTTTGCTCTGCATTGCTTCCTTCCTCTGAAGGAAGCTTGAAAACATTGTGGGGTACCACAAGAAATTGATCATAACTTTAAAGAAAAAATGATTACTTAAGAACATGTTATTTGAACACTGTTTCTTCTTTATGGTCCTATTTGAGGCCAGATTTTTTTTCTATGTATATATGCTGTTCAAATTTTCTTGCTTGAACCTGAACAAAATTGTGCTTTTGGTCTCCAGATGAGTCTTCCTCTCATGTAGACCCCTGTCTGGGACCTCCTGTAAAGTGGGAACCTACTCCAGCGCCCTCACCATTGATTTTGAGGATTGTCTGTGAAGAGGGGCGCACTTCTTACCCCATAATAGGAGCGTCAATTTTAAATCCATTCCTTGGAGAGCACTTTGATGTAGACTTGCCTGGGGAGTTGGGTAAATGTGAGAATTTCTCGGGGTGACACCAAGATTGACTTTGATCACCTAAATTGAGGTGGTCAATGGGAGAAAGGGGCCACCTTGTGGGAGGATGAGCACCTGGGAGAATTCTGGATGAATGAATGGAGGGACCTGGCATTCACCTTTGCAGTAAACATAGGGAATTTTTTCCCTTTTTTCTTTTTTTTTTCAGGAAGAGGAGGAGGAGTGTTGCCAAATCCAGTGAAAGGCAACAGCAGCCAATAATCAAAGCAAGTGCATGATTACTTAAGATTTTTTTTTTTTTATGGGGTGGGGTACTGTGGGGGAAGAGAGCTCTGCTTTAAGAATGTTGCTGTGTGGATAGCTGCTGGTGAACTGTAGTGTTTTGTGTGTGTACTGTGTAAGCTTTCATTTTCATGATAGTTTTCAAAATTTTTGCTCATCACTGTTGGACCGGGAATTTGAAAACAAACAAAATGTCGCCAAGCACTTAAAGTGAGGCAGTCCTCACGAATTAAAAAAAAAAAATATGTTGTTGTTGGTACCTCCAATGAACTACTTACACCAAAAACAAACTTTCAAATCTCCAAATAAGCTCGTAAATTTTTGTTGAAAACTTGGGAATCTGCATGGTGAATATGCTAATGAGCAAGTCTTGGAGGAGAGTCCGACATCACCGAGGCACAACTCTTCCCAGCCGTGTTCTGCTCGTTATACGTATGATCATTGTTACCCGGATGCATGAAGAAGGCGATGGCTACTAGTATTTGACATTGTTTTTACGTACTGTGTGTGTGTGTGTATGTATTGCGTATTGTATATTCGCACAGTACACCAGTGGACGGCACTACAGTACTACAGATCTACGGTAGATACCCCGGTTGCGTTTGCCCTTCCAGTCTATCACAGCGTAGCGTAGTCCTGTCGCCGCGCATGCAGTTATACATTTGACGTGGACAGGCAGGCTGTGGCCCTCGGTTATAAGCCGAGAAAACTGAAGCTAGCCAGATGCAATCCCGACCATATTTGCTCATATGAGTTATAAAACAGAAACACCTCGAGCATCGACTTCGAAGAGAACCACGGAAAGGAAGCGTAAATGTTAGAGAGGTAAGGAAAGTGGCTAGCTACTAGTAGACTTCTATGTGTCATTTACGGTGGGGCTGCAGCCAGGTTTGGACTGCAGTACAGTGCCACTGCAAGTGCCGACTGGACCTGCACGGCAAAGTGGAGCGAAATCATATTCCTGCGGTCCCCTGTTTTTACCCTGCCCGTTAGAAGTCATATTCGTTTGATATCTGAGTACTTACAGAAATATCGAGATAGAAACAATATTTCCTTTGAAGAATTTGAGTCTCTTATGCCCCGGTAATCTTCGGTCTGAACGCCAAACTCAGCCACACGGAGTACTGTGTACATAAGTATGATAAGAATTCGCTTGCGAGAGTGGTTTGTACGCAAAGTAGTATGCAACACGGACAGAAGCTAGAAAAGAACCGTGCCTATTTGATGTCAAGTACATGGTATATTTGATTTTAAAGTATTTATAAATTCATGTTTACAATATTAATGTACATAAATTATACATAATTAAGCTTGAAATATTTTGTTTAACATAATAAAATCACATATATTTTCACATTTTATGATAACATTACAACTGATCATTTGAACACTTCAATTGGTTTTTAGAGGCACGGCTGTCAACTTGAGAGTAGGGCATGAATGACGCGCATCTTTTTGCAGGCTTTTACACGATTGCCTGCAGGAATTATTTTTCAAAAATCGCGTACGGAGACAGTTTTTAATTTCCACGCGTATAAACTGGTGAAAGGTTATATTTTTTACTCTTCTTAATTATCAGTACAGTGAAAATCTCAGGACTGCCTTCCTTTAAGGTAATAGTGCACTTACGATAGCATTGGTGTCAGTTCACAAAAACAACATCTTGCAGAAAAATCTGTGATCTCCTCATTCGCAAAAATATCTGAACGCAAAAATACAGTACTCTCCGCGTAATCGGGTATCGCTTAAACGGGTACTCCGTTTAATTGGGTAGTAATGTCAAAATCAGTTCCAATGCACATCAAAATTACCTGATAATCGGGTTGCCTCTCCGCATAAATGGGTAAATAATTTTCTTCTAATCTAATTTCTACCCACATTTTATAGCAGATACAATTGTATAACACTTTAAGAAATCATGAATGTCAAATTTTCACCGCTAATCCCATTCTCTGCTTAATTTGCAATGAAGACCGATCATTTAGGGAGTGATTTACACATGAAAACACAGTGTACCAGTACCGACATATTGCCACACGTAAACGAACATTACACATGTAGCTGGCACTCACAAGACATACATGAGTTGAACACACCTGCGCTCCTCCCTTGCTCCACAACATTCACAATAAGAGAAGTTTGCAAAGAAAATCAGGCCATGCACTAGCTCCATAATTTTGCTTTTCCCCAATCCCTTCTAGCTCGAAAAGTAACCCGACGTTCTACGTGACTAGTGCGAGAGACGCGTTCATTTCAGAAAATGCCTGCATGTTAGCGAGGAGTCTACAATCAAACGACAAATGTTTCTGAAGATATATGTTTGTTCATAAAACGAGTGTAAATTATTGCTTGTGACTTACCAAGTGCATGTAAGGTATGTATAATGTTCCGTGCAAGCACGCGTGTTAAGCATACAGTGTAGGTGTTTGGTGCAGTGTACAATGCATGTACATACACATTGTGAGTGTTAATTGTGAATAAGACGTGTTCTTCTGTTAATCGGGTACTCCGTTTAACCGGGTAAGAAACGCTCTGCCCGAGCCTACCCGATTAAGCGGAGAGTACTGTAACAGCTTTTATACTATTTGTGTGTACATGCATTTATAAGATTTAATATCTAACTCACTTGGAAAATATACAAAAGATTAAGAAAAGGGGAAAATAGAGAAAGTGTTTTTTTAATCATTCACAAAGAGATAAGAGAGAAAGAATGATGTAGGAGCAAAGATTGAACAAAGCATGCAGATAAAAACGATCAAACAGATCATATATCTTTATCTGTATCTCTATCCATATTCATATCATGCAGTAAAGAGAAATGTTTATTTTAGGGAGCATCAATAAAACCCTGACAGCTGAGGACCAAGAAGGTATATGTACTATAAAAGATCCAAGAAATTTAGACTCTTCTACTTCTGAAATGACAAGACTTGATACCTGTAGATTAAAGTTTGATGCACATCACATTAGTGATGTCCATTTAGAGGTTAAGGGGTTAATTAGTGTGGCAACCTTGCACTATAATAATCTGCATCGGATGAGACTGGAGCCTTAGGATGGCAAGGGGCCTTTTCCAAGGTTATACAATGTCATGAAAGTTTGATAAGGGCGCACTCAGGATGTGATTAAAGCTACAATGCTGTTTCACTGAAGTTGCAGTGTGACCTGTATGATCATCTACCTGCAGTTAAAGCTAATGTTCAGTTTCCCAGATCTGTACTTTGCTTTATTGTTGAATATTCTCACTGTAGCAAGGAACAGATAATTTAGAATGCACACAGAGATTCATACTGGACTTCTGAGAATGTTACCTACTGTTTTGAAGATAATGTTCTGTGCATGTTGTATCTGCGCTACAGATTACTCAGAACTTCAAAAGTCAAAGTATGAGTAAGAAGTGATAATTGCTTCAATCCTGCTGATAATGACTACAGTGATTTATAGCAGACCATCATGTGACAATATGCAAACTGTAAACCAGATTGTGTCATATTGCTCTGAAGATGAAGGTGCGAACATCCCAGCCCTGTGATGAAAATAAGCATAAAGAGACATATCTTAGTGCCCATCCCCAGTTTTAGTGGTTATGTTTATTTGAACCTTTCACTTGAGCAGTATTCCTTTTTCTGCTTGTTTGAGTGTGTGGCTGTGTGTGTAAATGCATTTGTATGTGTGCATTCATTTGTATGTGTGCGTACAATATGTGTATATCTGTGCAAATGTGTCGCTGTGTGTACCTATTTCTCATCTTGGAGATTAATTCAAAGTTTTTAACTGCGATGATAAGCTTGTAGATTAGCACCTTGTGAACCCATTCGAAGGCTAGCAATCTTAAAGATTAGTTGATAATTAGAACCACAGGACATCTTAGGATTCACACTCTATCCACGAGCCACAGGTTGGGAGGAGGTCCCCAATCCTAGTTTAGTGTTGTGTGGACATGATAATCAATGAACTTGAAGGTTAATGTGACCTCTTAGCTTCCCCCTTCAGTATCAACCTCCAGTGCATGTTGTACACTACTGTATTGTTTCGCAATATCAGGTTTGTCACTAGCGCTGTGTGTAAACATTTCCTTCAATTCGGTGGTTTAATCATCGAGAGAGACTCGCACTCAAAAGTTTAATCTTGAAGATTGGGTGTCTTGTGGATGCATGTCACAGTTGAAAACTACAAGCTATGTATGATCACATATCCAAGTTAAAAACTTAAATTAAGTCTTAAAGATAAAACTCATCATGCGAACCTAAGTTATGTCTGGTTATGTGAATCCTGATACAAGGCAGGTAACAGAATAAAATTATTAGGAAGGTTATGGGTAAACTTTTAGATGATACTCACTGGTTTAGAGAGTAGCAAACACAGACTTTATTTTGACCAGAGAGGAGGTGATATTTTTGAATGTACAGACAGATGTGACAGAAAGGTGGGAGAAACAGAAAGAGAGCAAGAGAGGAACAAAATAATATATGTCAAAAATCCGCCAAAACCATGCCAACATTCTACAAACATTCTACAGTAGAAGGATTGGATTATCTTGGATGACAGATATTACTGTCATTCTGAGAAATTGTATTCAATTCCAACAGAACAGAAGTTAAACAAATAGGTTTTAAAAAGTGCATTGACACAATCCTTGAGACCTTTTAAATTCTCGATGACATCAGTTGTCATTTATCTTCTCTTGCTGGCCATGGCAATTATATATTGGATTTTGTTTATTGGCTTTATTTACTAAACATTCTTGAGGAAGAAAATTGACAATGAAAGCTGATTGTATAGGGTCACTTTGTTGTTGTAGTTTTGTGCAATTCAGCATGCCTTTATGTCCAAATGAGGTGCTTTGCACAGCTTCTTTCCCATTGAGAAAGGATGAGCATGTTTGTAGGTAGAAGGGGGCCCTTCCTTAGGTGTGCAGTGGCTGTAGGAAAGGCTGATGACTGCAGGATAGGAACCGAATACCCACGGCCCCTGGATGGCCCTTAACTTATTCATGCAGGTTGTGTGGGTTGTTTTCCTTGTATGCTTTTGGGAGAGCAAACATGCAAGCACAAGTAACTGTATTCCCTTAGGTTGGAGGTATAACTGGTACAAGAAGTCAACAAGATGGATGAAGGTATAGAATGAAATACAGGTGGACTCATAGATGATAGAAAGAGAGGTAGATTTTTTTAATTGTATTTCAGGAATTAGTTTTAATTCTGTGCTTTCAGGAAGTAAATAATGATGTAGAAATGATAAATTGCAACTCGAAATAAAAATATATTTACTTATTAATCTTGCATCATAAGGGAACATTGATATCAGGAATGGGCGGCCGTATTAGACAGACAGATAGATAGATAGATGAATAGATGAGATAGATAGACACCCTACAGATGGCTAGATCACTGAAATCATAAACTTGTGATATGACAGTACAGACAGATATTTAGAAAGACAGGCTTGCCTACAAGAAGGATACGGTAATGCATTGTTACAGTTCATCTTTTTTTGTGTGTGTCATCATTTAATGTAAAATTTGCTGCAAATTACTATGCACAGTGTCTTTGCAATCCCTCCCCTCACCCATCCCCTCTCCATCATGGTAACAATACTATTCAAAAGGAAGATGACAGAAAAGGTGCAAGTGTGTGCAGAAGAGAGAAAAAGATAGGAGGAGTAAAGAGAGAAAGAATAAGCTCTACACCTGTGGCCCGATGCTCCCAGCTAGAAAATCACCATCTCGCTCTCCGCACAGGAATCTACGACTGCGTTGAGCCAGAAGCAATCGTGGTGACATTGCTAATGACATTGATCTTACATTGATCTATTGAGACACCCTGTGGGCAGCCCTGAGGCCTATACACATCAACCATTGAAACATTTGAATGCAAGCTGTCATCTTTTCTACATAGAACCAGATGCTTGCTCACTTTGATCAGGAATGCCTTGTGGTGGGTAAGTCATCTTTTGTTAGTTTGGATGGGAGGATTGATGGGAGGGGGAAGATGAATGTCACCTAATTTCGAAATCAGACGTCTCATGTGTAACTACGAGTAAAATTTGGTCAGGGAGAATATTTTCTTTTCATACTGAAAGCCTGGTTTTGCCCAGATTTGTGTAAGATATTCAAGATTTTATTTGTGTGCATACATAACACGGGAGCAAGATGGTATTGTTTTTAATGCCAATAAGAATATATTTTAAAAAAGGAATTTCTCATGATTGTATGATTTTTAGATTTTACAAGGGTTTTTTTTTTTTTTTATATCACATCTGATAGTAGAGTGTCAACACCAGAAAGTGGTAAGAAGTTAAATAAAAGGGGAAGCTTGCACATTGATGAGTGCAACCGAACTTCAGCAGAAGAAATGATGAGGAGGAGAAGTGGTCGTCGAGAAAGAGAAACGATATTACACTTTGTTGACATCTCACAACTCAGTGATGGATTGTGCCACTCGTTCAGGTGTCAGGGAGATTTATTTGAGAGATTGACACTCTTGGCCAGAGTGGGTTATAACTCATTTTTTTTTTTAAAGAGAGAGAGTTGCACTCCCCTCCCCCTGTGTCATCCCCCATGAGATATGACCAAACAGGAGGAGGTCCTGCTGATTGGAGGGAAAAAATTGGAAGAGGCAGATAGAACTAGGCCTTTTTCACACCGGTTGAAAAACGTAATTGCAATCCAGAATAACAATTGCAATTAGAATTGCGATTACAAGTACAATTATATTCCATACACAAGACCAAGGGAGGCTTTGAGGGTTCTGCAGTTTTGAATCTCAGAGTGAGGAAAGGTGTCGTTTCTTTTCGAGTTCCCATCTATCGCTCTTGAGCAGTATGTCACGTGCTCTTTGACTGCAGTGCGAGCATTTGAGGAGTGCAATTTTTTCCGCGGAAGTGGTTGAAAAGTCACCATAAGCTTCGTCCCAAAAAACATTATTTGTAGGTCAAGCTGTGCACAGGGCTGTTTCGTTTCATAATTCAGGAGAATCGTGATAGAAAAATGCCTCCAGACCGTCATTTGAATCACAGTTGGAATTACAATTCATATCACCCTCCGTGATTCAAGTTTGCATACACATGGCCAAAATGCATCACTTGAATCGTGATTCAAGTGATGCATCATTGGAATCGTGATGCAAATTATGCACTCTCAGTATGTGTGAAAACTGCCGTAGACACACCTAGATTGAAGAAATAAGGGTTTGTTATTTAGAGAGTCAGATATAGCTAGAAAAAGATACAGAGATGAAAGACAAGCAATCAGGATGAACAGTACAGATTTAAAGGACAAGTCCACCTTCATATACACGTGGATTGAGTGAATGCAGCAATATTAGTAGAACACACCAGTGAGAGTTTGAGGAAAGTCGGACAATCCGTTGAAAAGTTATGAATTTTTGAAGTGTCTGCTCAGTCACTGCTGGATGAGAAGACTACTACAGCTGATGATGTCACATGCGTACAACAGTATAAGGAAAATATAAAGAGAATTTCACAAAATGTTACTTTTGGAAAAAAAGTGCACATTTCCTCGACTTGTCACAGACGTATGTTAAGGGTAATATTATTCCCCCTGCCTTCTGAAAGAGGGAAGTCAAGCATTCTCTTATATGCAAGAAAAGTGAAAATATGTTGAATTTTCTTTATATCGTTGTACGCATGTGACATCATCAGCTGTAGTTAGTCTTCTCATCCAGCAGTGACTGAGCAGAAACTTCAAAAATTCATAACTTTTCAATGGATTGTCCGATCTTCCTCAAACTCTCACTGATGTGTTCTACTAATATTGCTGCATTCACTCAATCCACATGTCTATGAAGGTGAACTTGTCCTTTAAGGGAAACAAAAAATGGATGTCACTATAGAAACAGAGAGATGTGACAGGGAGTGAGACACTGGATTTATCAGACATGTACATAAAGAAATGAGAAGGACATTGTTTGAAGTAAAGCTCCAGAAATTAAAATTGCAGATATTCACCAAGAAATGTAGATTCACATGTAATAAATATATTAATGGAAAAATGTAAGTGTTGCAAAAGTAAGATAGTGATGCACAAGTAAAAAGACATATTCTATGAAAAGTAATGTGCAATGATGTTACAAGATAGTATACAATGTAGATACAGGCACTTTAGTGAGACACAGACCTTTTTCAATAGAGAAATTCATTACTTAAATTTGATATAGTGTGTTTTGTGAGACAAGAAAAAAAGAAAGCGCAAGCGTGAAAATATGACTAACATTTTTATGAAAAGATATAGCCATATGGAATGAAATACAAGCATGTATTATGAGGAATGTGAAATACAGATGTGGTGCAATTGTAAGATCAAATGTGTCTGAACATTTTAGTGAGTGCCAAACACACACACACACACACAATATTGAACATGGGCTCTGCCAATGGGCCATGCTGTTTTAGAAAAGCATTCCAATTTCTAAGATTCCCGTGAACTGTGGAGTTTCAGTTCCTACCCGAGATTGAAGCTGTCTGTGCCAGCCAGCTGGAGTTCATACACAGTGTCCAGTGGGAGAGGGGGCATCCTCATCCATCAAGATGAGTCAACTGGTGAAAAGCAGCAGGAAATGGGAACAGGGTGTGAAATAATCCTTTCACAGATACTAAAAAATTGTACGAGGCAGTGATGTGAAATAACGGAGCAGAGTCGCAGGGTCGCGTAGATATTTTTCGTGTAATCCTGAGGCATCGGGTATCAAGATGGGGGAAAGAGCTCAAGCTCTTTATGTTATGTGTGTGATTTATTATCACCGTTCTCATCCTGATTAATTTGTATGTGTATTTGATTTCTCGTTTCCATATTTGTGTGCATTTGTGAGGGTTCATCTGAGCACGAAATCAATACCAGGCACGTAAGCATCAAGCTTTGTTGTTGTCATTTTTTCCTGTCCTGTTGCGGACTATTTAGAGTCAAACTGTGCACAAATTACACGATCAGCATATTGACGTCATGAGTATGCCAAGGCAAAATAAAAGCTCATCTACTTCAATCATCATGCACCTACTGTACCTTGATAAGCCAGAACTATGATTTAAAAAAAAAAAAAAAAAAAAACTTTCATATAAATGCATTTTTTTTTTTGTAGGAGGCATAGCTGGTTATTTATCATATATATAACCAAGTGATAATGCTCAAATGTGGACCAGTTTTGGATGAGTTAGAAGCCAAGTGCTTATCATATCATAATTACAGATTATGACATTTAAAGTCACACTGAAAACCTAGCTTAACTCATATGTGATCATGCTATATATGATATTATACAGTTGTGAGATACGGAATTAATATACACTTCTTCTCTGTACTTCCCATTAGCTGCTTCCAGTGGAACTGTGTGTGTATGAAGGATTGGGTCTTGCAATCATAAAGCGGGTGCCTCCAAGGGAGAGAGGGTTTGGAAAAGAAATATGCAATGGATACACTCAGATTTGAAGCTTTGTGTAGCTGGGTAGTAGAACTTCAGTTCTTCAAGTATTTTCTAAATTTCTTCTCAACACTCAATTATGTAATGTCCATGTATATCTTTTGTGTTGGTAAATTTTTGTGTTGGTAATTTCTCAGGCTCAGTTGAGTGAAGTGAATTTTGCAAGGTTTTAATTCTGTGAAATCGGAGATAGATACTGTTACATATTACAAGCAAAAAAAGATGCATGATTGTATATTTGTGTTGGTTTCATATTGCACAAATGTGCAAACATTTCCACACAGGGAAAATTTCCATTTTCACAGTATTCCCATCATGCAAAGTTGTTCTTTTGGCAAATTGCATTCCATAACCATTCCAGTAAACTACAAGTTTACTTGAGATCTGCCAGGAGTTCCAGTCCATGGGCAACATCTAAATATTAGAATGTTATTTGATCTTTACTGATTAGAGATGGACTTCACTGATGGCATGTGAGAAAGATGTGATCAGACACCATTCTTTTCACATATCAGATCTCAAAAGTTACCCATCACTGTGAAACATGATGCAAACTCAACCCGATCTGTATTAGACTTCCTTCAACCCCGGGCTTCCTCTCAAATTCATGTTCGCGTCTGAGAACTGAAATATTAAAACTGGAACAGAATACTCACCAACAGAGTCCCCCCTCCGGAAAGATTTAGGCCATTGCTTGCCCAGGACATTTTTTGCGCAGTCGCGAATGTCATTCTGGAGGTAAACCTGATAGGCTTTTCTCCCTCCAGTGAAGTGAGTTTTGGTTCTTCCTACTCCTCACTCGAGAATTGGTTCTTCCTACTCCTCACTTGAGAATTGGAGGCAAAGCAGGCGGGCGGCAAGTAGAACTTGATTTGTTCAAGGGTGGAGCGGAGCAGAAGACGAGTGCAGAACCATAGTTTTAACAAGATTGAATTCATCAATTTATCTAATGAATTTCCCATTTTTGAAAGTAGGATACATTTTGTCGATTTTCATCGACAAATCAATCATCGGGGTTTATCATTAGGTTGGAATGGGGTATGTGAAGAGGCGCAGTTGAACGGGAGAAAGTCGAGAGTGAGGATTGGATGATAACAGAGCTCTGCAGGACCAAAATTGGAAATAGATTGAATCACAGCATACAGCCATAAAGGACTTTTAGGGTGCTGTCTTTGCATGCCGTATGTGTCACATTTTATATTGCATAAATGTTATCTTTAGGCTTTTATGGCAGTTGGGGGAGGGGGAAGGGGATGGTTCAGGGGAAGGAGAGGAGGAGATGTTGGATGTTGAATACATTTCTACCATCCTCTGGTTTCCTGCCAACATGCCGCAGCCTCTCATCTCAGTCTCAGGAGTCTTGTCAAGGAGCTGGAATTAAATCCCCTGAAGGAAATTTTATCTCCGGTGCAAAATAAACTAGACACTTTACCTCCCCTTCCCTTCCCCCTTTTTCCTCCTTTTTCCCTCAGCAGAATAAGAGGGTGATTTTCTCCCCAGCAAACTTTGAACAATGCAAGAACATTTAAAGTCCCACTGAACTCTGAAGTTATGGGGAAAAGTACTGTGAGAGAAATCACTGAGAAATTTATGTTTTGCATAGTATGCTAAACAGGAAACACAATTCCTTCTATTCTGTAATTGTGTTTACCAACTGCAAATTCATAATATCCTGGAACTGACTTAAAACTGCCCACTCAGAATAGATATTAAATAGATGAGTATAGCAAACAATATCCCAAGTAGGATTTTTTCCCCCATCTTATTTGGGAGAATGGATTGCTGGTGACGTAATAAGTTATTGTTTGTAATCTTAACATTATCTTCACTCAAAGATGAAGTTCTAAAGCTGTAGTACTGTGGTAAATGCTCAGAAGGTACATAGGCATCACACATATACCCATGTCAGTAGGAGGGTTCACATTGGCCCAGTTTCTCAAAGTTAGGGAAGGTTAGTGATATAGAAATCAAAAGGGAGTGAAGTTCTTTATGTCTTTGTTAATGCCCTTGTACTACACATTTTTTTATTTATCTGCAAATTAACTTAAGGCTCTCAACCACATGAATGATTGTGGTAATTGTGAATGGCGAGATGGCATGTGAATTCAGTGATCATTGCAAACATGGTTACTTACTTACTACCTACTACCAGAGTGTGATATTGTATGATTACAAAGCTGTGAAAATTGTGAATGAATATAGGCTTACATGCTTAAAAGAACTAAAAATCTTTGAGTTTCAATTTACCATGTACTTCATTTCCCCTGAGACATCAGTGTTATAATAAAGTATCTATTCAGTAAATGGTTTATAAGTTCATTAAATGGTTTATGAGTTATGATATTTGTTAGTACATTTGCTGTAGGTCTCCTGATAATGACAGAATTATTGTCAAAACTTTTGTTCACTGAGTGTATGTTTTTTTTTTTCATGCATTTGAACATGAGCTCACTCAGCAAAGTTTGAATGATTTTATATGAGATGAGCCACCACTATGTTAAATAGTGTATTAAGCTTCATTCCTGTGAACACTTCAGTCCCTCAGGCCTTCTAAACATGTATGTGAGGATGAATATATTCACAGGTTTGGTCATGGAGTAAGTTGTATCCTATCTCCTGTCTTTAGTCATGATGTGTTTGAAGCTCCTTGGTTTTCTCCACTGTCCACTTCACAAGGTTTTAAAATTCCCTATAGGGCTTTTTACACTTGCAAATTTTTGCTAAGTCCCGTTCCAACGGTGGGGCTAAGGGGGGGGGGGGGGGGGGGCCTTAGCCTTATCCCAGGACAAGAGCTTAGTATGGGATTTCTTGGCGAGTGTAAAAAAGCTGAAAAAATTGGTACGGGACTAACGATAGTCCTGGGTCAGAGAAAGTATGGGGTTAAGAAACACAAGTGTAAAAAGGGCTTATGTTTATGAACTCGCCTTCTGCATTAACCAGTTGAGGATGAGTCCTGAGTATACTCGGGCAGGTGCCTATGGGAAATACTTGTAGCAAAATCAGTCCATCCTCAATGGGTTAAACTGGGTTGTCAAGTGCAATGCACTATGCTTCAGACTTTCACTGAATCAAGTATAGTCCTCACTGATGAAAAACCACTGTCTTACCACCATTGATAACAACAGTGATATTAAAACTCATGGTTACAGGAATAGTTACCCTGTCATCAATGATAAGCAACCCATGTGAATGTGACTTATAAGGCAAAGTGTTTGTTTCCCAAACTTTCGGACAGGAAGAGTAATCACCAACTCACTCATTCTTCATTATCTTGGTCATGTCCCCATTGATGTATCACTGTCCCTTCTTTATTTGTGGTATGAGTGTATCAAATAAGATACTGGATGCTTATGCTATATGGTGATTTCACTGCAATTCAACATTTTTATGCCTCTGCCCGAAGGGTGCCGGAGGCATTATTTTTTCATAATGATAATAATAACATAGCCTCAGTTACCCAGGGGAGCGTCTTCAGTGTTTTTTTTTTTTGTTGTATTTCTGGATTTTATTGATCAGATCGAAAAACATCGTGCTTTTTCACAGGTCATATGACAAATACATTTTTGACATCGCAAAACAAAAGTTTGATAGCATTCAATGATAGTAAAACTACCAGGCGTCTGATCCTTTTTTGGACTATAGTCTCTAACACACGTTAACACCAACAATTCTAGAATCGTATACACACACAACAAGGGGAAAAAAATAAAAAAAATAAAAAATAGCCTTCAGTGGAAACACTAAATATTACCAAAGACCAGACAAAACAAACCAAAGGAGCAAGAACACACACTACAATCTTTAAAAAAAAAAAAAAAAAAAAAAACAAGAAAAACCAAGAAAAACCAAATCAAAGGTACTATTCACCTGGCTCATTTATGCACTCTCCGTAACTTCCTTTCTACGATAACATAATTAAACACCCAGCCCTGGGCTGAAGATGCGAAGTCTCCTGTCCCTTCTCCCGGCATTTGGGGGGGGGGGGGTATTCGACGCTGCAATCTTTGAGGTGATAATGCAGGACAGAACAATTGTTTCATAAACATAAACTACAGTGAATGCCATGACAAGAGAGAGAGAGAGGGGGGGGGAGGGAGGGAGGGAATTAGAAAAAGGAGTATAAACCGCGGTGAGGAAGAAAGGACCATCAGAGCAAGGGAAAGGAAGAAGAAAGTTGGAAGGGCATTTGACTTTCTATCTATAAAGATATTATTTGTTTTATTTTCCTCCACTTTACCCCATGCAAATCAAATTTATTTTTGCTTTTAGCTATTTCTTCTTCAATCAAACTATATTTTTTTACATATTGCACAAAATGTTGCCTTTGAGGACATAAACTTTGATACTTACAACTTAAAATAATTGTTTACCTAATAATATGAAATTGTATGAAAAAACAAAATCGTTCCTCGGATGTATAACACCATATAACACCTTTTGACATGAAAACAATTGCAAGGAATCAATTTTACTTTTTTCCTCTTTAAACAATGATTCCCAGAATACTGATACCTTCCGACAATCAAAAAAACAAATGTTCTATTGTCTCCGGTTCACTTTTACAAAAGGAACATCTTGAGTCATCTTTTCTCCCTATTCGAACAAGCCACGAATTAACGGGGGTCAAATTATTCAGTATCTTATATTGCGTTATTCTTAATTTTGTATCAATTGTCAAACTGGCAGGTAATTTGAAAAGAGATTGAACATCTTCAAATCCAGCGACATACATAACGTCAAAACGATCAAACACACTAGATTTTCCAGGGTTATTCAAATGCATATATATGTTATGTAAATGCTTTGTTGTTACGTTATGTAATTCCAACCATCTACCCTGAACCCAGATTAAAGGAATAATACTCAGGGGTTTAATAAAGGGGTGATAGTTTTGACGAAGAAAAAAAAGCACATTTTCAAACCTCCCTCCTCATAATCTTTTACTAAAACATCGCGCCTTATTCTATCTGGGCCTCTCCAAATAAATTCATAAATAACTTTATTCACGTCATGTATAAAAGAATCTGGCACTGAAACTATACTTGCGATATATATAGCAACTGAGATGAAGCATAAATCTGAATTTTCCCGTAGAGGGATAAATCTCTAAACCTCCACCTATGCAGTTGTGATTTAATATTCATCAAAATTCTTTGTAATTGTGCCTTCCGGTCATGAAAAGAATACGAAATATCTATTCCTAAAACAGTGAGAACAGATACAAATTCTACATTCCTAAATTGTTGCACGTCCATCTTAGGTGCAGTAGTAAACACCGATGGACCAATTCGCATCACTTTTCTCTTCAGTGTTAGCACTGGTCTTCCAAAGAGTCCTTCCTATGGGATTACCCTAGCAATGCCTAGATACCCATTTACACTCCTGGGTCAAGAAGACATTGCGGCCAAAATTCTGCAGACAATAGCCATGTCCAGTGACACTTCCACCAAGCAGGATTTGAATCCAGGATATTTTGTTTAGGAGGTTGAAGCCTCTTCCACTGGATTGCAATGCTCACAGGAGTGATCTATTGGCTTTCCATATGCTGTGAGTAGAAGGAAAGATACAACTAGAACCGGAATTTGTCAACACTGACAAATTAGGTGATCCGATCTCTTCCAAAATCAATGATTTGAGTCCTGATCCAAATATTCATGACCATACAGGTTTCATCTGTGTTGAGGGGACATTGGCCGTGTGATGTTTGGATTCTCATTTAGAAAAGGGAGTGAGACCTGCCATCTTTGGTACCGAATTCCGTATACACTAACGGAAATAGAGAATGAAGTATATTTGACCTTTGACCTCACTTTGCACACCCGAAATGGCGTGTAAGCAAAAAGTGATTATTTTATGAAATGATTCTTGTAACATGGTCTTTGTGTGTGCAAAACATGGGAAAGATAGGACATGCATTCACCAAGATACAGGATGAAACATTTATGACCTTTGACCCTAATTTACATACCCAAGATGGTGTCCGATCAAGTGGTTGTTGTTTTATGAAATAATGTACGTGACATGTACTAAACATGTGCAAAATATGGGATTGATAGCCATTGTTGTTGTTCATCTATTGCACAGAAAGTAGTAGAAAGAAAGGAAAATAAAGAAAAAATTATGTTATTTTATAGAAATTTAAAGGAGAAGCATAAAAAAATCAGAAAAAGATAAAGTAAGGAAAGGGAGATTAAGATTAACTAAAGAAAAAGAAGAAAAAAGTGTTTAAAAAAATAAAAATATTGGCAGGGGTGAGCCTCGAACCAGGGACCTTAGGATTACGAGTCGGATGCGCTACGCAATGACCTATTTCATTCTCCATAGGCCCTGTGTATTAAGCAAAATGACGCTGCATCGAAGCCTCGTGCCATTTTCAACCAAGTTTTTCGACGTGATGCCGACATCGTATGAAAAAATGGAGGGCACACTCACGATAGCACAAAGTCTCAGCTACAACATACTAAAATCTAGGAGAAATTCACCGAAGCATAAGTAAGCTAGTGCTCGATAAAGATAGTCATGTCAATTTTCACTGCCAGAAAAACTGCTCTCCCATAGAGATAACACGTAAACTGGTCAAATTTGACAATATTACTTTCAATCCATTTTTACAAGGTGATGCCGTCATCCAATCAAAATGTTGTAATTATATTAATGAAAGATCATTTAATAAGCTACAACATACTGAAATCTAGGTATAAATTGGCAAAGGATTAGTGAGATACGCTCGAGTGAACTTGAAATTCGATGACGTCATTTTGAAAATCTCCTTTTTTTACTTTATTAAGAAATTTGATATCTTTTAATCATTTTTCCAGCATCGCCAACCCATGAAATAACATGTCCAACTCATCAGCTTTTAGAATATGTAAAGAAAATGGGGGGTTACCGTCCATCCTGACGAGTAAAATCCGATTTAAAATTGGCGTTTTTTTGGCATCGTTGCACTGTATGTCGCCATTGACGCGCGCGCGGAATTTCAACTTTGACGGGCCCGTATGACGTCATATTGAGTCGGATTGACTTAAAACTTGGTAGAAATATTCCTTGACATTTTAGGCATCCGATAAGAGTAAAAAAACAGGAAATTTTCATTGCATATGAGCTGTGTGTGCGAATATGTGCGCGCGCGTACGCGTCCGTCCAATTTTTCCAATTTTTCAAAAAATGCTCCAAATGGTCTGTAACGTGTGCAAAAAAAATTTGAGCTCGATTTGAGCATACAAATATTTCAACGCGCGCGTACGCGCACGTTTTAAGAAAAAATATGAATTTTGAGAATATGAGTAGAATTCGCATAACTTGAAATATATGTGACGTAAATTTCATTGAAAAATTCCATTCCATTGATGAGATATGATTGAGAATGTGTTTTCATATAATGACGTCATAGTGACGTCACGGTCGACTGATCACTTTGATTTTATTAGACCCGTCGTCTTTGGGACATGATACATATATGGTATAATTTTGACAATGATAGGAAGAATACTTTCTGAGCTAATCGATACACAAAATTTGTCCAGAAATAAAGAAAGAAGAAGAAGAAGAAGAACCACCAACAAAGAATCCGTACAGATACAGAAGGTGATCCGAGAGGATACTCGGATCACCTAACAATGCACAAACTGCAGCATTGACCAAACAACTTAGTGAACTGGAATCTGTTAGGGCACACCCATAAGAGATGAAATCTTCATCCACAAATCATCACGAGTGTTCCAGATTTCTGGCTTTCCCAGGGTGCTCTCGACGTGGCAAGCCGTGACTAATTCTAATGGCTTTAATTTTCTGCTTGCCCAACGAGTGCGTGCTTCGCTCCCCGGGCGCACATGAAATCCTATATTGTGCTCCGTTTGGGCAATCCAAACCGAACCAGATGCAATATCATCCTCATGTCTGCACATGAATTATAAGCCGTTCTTTTCATTTCTCTTTGGGAGAAAGATTTCTTCTTTTTTTTTTCTCTCTCTCTCTCTCAGGAAGTGTCCCTCCCATATTTGCTGATTTGGGATGGGGCGGTTTGAGTGTTGTCATGCATTGATAAATTCACAGCATGCGAACGTTGCAGTCATCTAGATTGATGAATCCAAACTCTGACCTTTAAAATCACTCGCTGGAAGCAGTGTTCATACAGTTATCCATTGCAAGTATGACCGAGTTTGCTTTTTCAATTTAGAGAATATCACAGGTGACATTTGTTCCCCTGTATTTACATCCTTAAAACTTGCTATCAGAGTGCATTTCTTCTTGCAAATTTACTGTCACTGTTTCAGTTCAAGAGATTTGTGAAACTCAACCATATCATTAATATGTTTTCTGTTCTTCAAGTTTCACCTTGACTCTTTATTTAACTTGGATACAATCTGTGATGTCTCAACTGTAACTGTTTGCTAAGAGTCTGGATAGTTTCAAATGGCAACAAAATTGAAAATAGCGGATAGATTATGTTTTGTTTGAACTCTTTGTTTGATGTTATGAAGGATGACATCCTATGGTCTAAGTTTGGAAGCTGTGTGAATCAGACAGGCATGTCCAAACTATTCATTTCATGGGTTAGTCATAGATTTTTTTTTTTGTAATTTCTACACCAAACTGACAACACTCATTTAAAGATGGAAAAGTATTTGTTTTTCATAGGGATGGACAGTCTTTTTATCAGCAGTGATGCTCATCCATGAATTATTGCATTTTCATCAAATATGGATGACTCTAAAAGGAATTGTGCTCAGGAGAATTGTAGCACTTGCTTTAGCTAGTATCAAGATCCCTTTTCCCTGTGATGTAAAGTTTTTTTTCTCTGCATGGGATGTGTTCTTCCTTCTGAAGGTTTAGCTCTGGTCTCAGAAAACGTTGATTACTGACAGAGGAACGTGACCTTTTGTGTATATTTGAGTGACTATCTGTCAAAAGTGTTCGAGTAAGTATCAATTAAAGTGATGTATATCAGCTTTAGTCATCGCTTATAGCAGTGTCAGTTATGAAAAAGGCAATATCAGTGTCTGGGGAACGAGGGAGGTGTGTCCTGTCAAAGAAATCCAGAATTGGTGATTGTTATTTGAGAAATATAAGGAGTCAAGGTGTATTCGTGTATGTTTAATAAGTAGGGCAGCATCACCTTAATCAGGGATGGAGTGGAAGAATTTTCAAGATAAGACAGCTTATCTGATCATTCATATGCAAAGTATTTGAAAGATTTTTTTTTTCACTATATCTCACCATATACAGTTCAAAGAAGGGTAACTAGTAGTCAGCTTTAGAAACAAGACTAGTTTCTTTTTATGGTTTTTCCTACATCTTAGTGAATAATATTGACCTATTAATTTCCTGAAACAAAACTTTTATGGTTCAGTATTGTGTTTCTTTATCATAATTTGTAGTGGTCATCATTTAAAAAAAAATCATAAGGTACATTAAAAAATATCCTTTTTCATTTGAAATCTTGATTTCAAACAATTGTTTTTGTTGTAGAATTTTTACAAGCCTCTTTAGAGTTAATGCTTAAATTTTCAACACATTCTAACAGGTTAGAGGACTCATTTCTCTCTCTGGTTGCTCATTTCCTCCATCTCCTGTCTAAGTATTATGTGGATTTCTAGCATGAAAATCATTTTCGCAGTGCATGCACGGGAGCAGAGTTAATCTCTAAATTGTAACATTTTATCAATGTGTTGGGTGTTGTTAAAGCTTGGCTTTTCCTGACGTGCCCTGAATCATATTGTATTTCTTTGTATTCTGTTCCTCATTCATGAATGCGTTAGTGATTTTTTTGTTTGTTTGTACATGTTCATAGGAATTGAATATTTTTCATCTGGAAGAATGAAATTAGAAAATTGAATGATTTTTTTTGATGCATGTAAAAGCAAGAATGTTACTGAATTAATTATATTGCATTGAGCCTGAGAATGCTCCATATAGCTGTGAAATCTTACAAAATTCGTAAAATATGGAGGAGGTAGGAGGAGTCTCCCACCTACTAGAGAAAGTTAGCATTTCTAATACAATTCAGAATACAATTTAACCCGTTTAGGATGGGCTGATTTTGCTGCATCACATATTTTCCGTAGACCCTTGCCCAAGTATACTCACGACTTGTCCTCAACAGGTTAATGATGGAATGACTGCATGCTTTGTCATGACCCACAGAATGTGACACTATTGAAGACCGGCAGTGTAATATGAGGCTTGGTTTATCAAATTCTGTTGATCTCCTAGGTAGGAGTCTTTTCCCTCTCTGGCTGATTATGTGCCCATGATTAATATACACCTGACTTTCCAAAATTCTGATTCTAATTCCATAAGTCCCCCTCGTCTCCCGTACTTTGAATTTCATGAGATTTGTGGATTATGGATTTATGCTGCATTTTTTTTTTTTTTTGAAGTTAATTTTCAATATCACCTCAGCTAGCATTGGAATTCCACTGCTGTTCTTGTCGGTGTGGCTCTGCAATCAAGCAACCTGCCTTCCTCCCCCTTCTCTCTATCTCTCTAATCATCTATCTCTCTATCTATCTCTCTTTCTATCTATCTGTCTCTCTATAGCTCTATCTATCTCTCTATCTATCTCTCTTTCTATCTATCTATCTCTCTATCTATCTCTCTTTCTATCTATCTATCTACCTACCTACCTCTCTACCTGTCTGTCTTGTAGAGGCGTGTTTAATGAGCTGATCTTCATGCATAAACCACTGTTCATGAAATTCATGTCTACTTTGTGAGTGAGAGAAATCCTGTATTCAGCTTGTGTGGTTAAGTATCATGGATTCAAACCAGAAAAGCAAAATATGAGAACAATTTTTCTTTTTCTGCCAAGATTAAATCAAGAATACCACATAGTGTTATTGCTGAACATTATTCATGAAGAAATGTCCTTATGTTTCTGAACAAATGACAGTATTTCCTAGAATCTGTTTGAAAGGGAAATGGCCAATGTTAAGCAGCTTTTATGAGAAATCTTATTTTCACACACTTTAAATGTCAAAATGTATGTGTATTTGTGTAATATGGAAATAATGATAAATTGTTCTTAAAAAAAAAAAGACTTAAAATTTGACCTGTTAATTGGCTAGACAAGAGCAAGTTTACAGTGCTGGTTGAAAATGAACTTGTATTCATCCTCACACAAGGATATCACCTGTGTGAAGGTATACTTGGGTCATGATGGATTAGGCAGTGCCAATCATTGACCTACTCCTGCTGCAATCAATTCCTGGGTATCTGAAGCCTCTGATGAGAACATTGAACTATATAGGCACCTGTTTGTCTGGCATTAAGAAGATTTCTGACGAGATCATAGGATTGGAGGTGGGGGGGGGGGAACTTTCAGAAAGCTTATCACCTCATACCATTGGTGGGATTCACACTGATGCGAATTATGGGGATACAATTTCGAGATTTTTGCCTGTGTGGACATAATCTCACTAGATAACGTGATTAGCATTGCGATCAAAAGCCCAAGAAATCTTGTGATTATTTCAGAATCATCACAATAATTTGAGAAATAGCATGATACTTTGCACCATGTGAGTGTATGAAACCTGAAATCGCAAGATTTTTTAATCCTGTCATTCAAAACACATTACTACAGCATGTGAACACAGGGGCAAGTGTTACCATTTTGGTAGATTTCGGGCATGCGAAGTTTGGTCATTAAAATATTGTTATCGGCAATTAGCCGGATATTTCTCTCTATCTGAACGGTGCAAAAAAAAATGGTGTTTAGATATTAATCGACATAGCGCTCTTTGTCTGTGTGAATGAGTCTGTTTACATCAATATTTTACTCTGCTTTGTGAGGAATATTTCACTCTGGTTTTCTATGGAAGAAAAGTTGAGCTGTTGCAAAAAGAAACACCCTAAAAAAAGAAAAAAAAAATCATGTTCATGTATATATACAACTGTATATGCACACATGTGCACATATCTATTCCAGTATATTATGTTATGTTCAAAAGTTTTATCTATTTTTGTTTTCTAGTTTGATGTTACCAATTCCTGATACAGTCTTTGTTTCGCAAATTCATTATGACATAATGTTTTCTGATGGCTATATGGCAATTCAGATATTTTGATTAATGCTCACTGTTGTATGAGCAGATTGGAAAAGGATGGGATAAACGTGTAAGTGTCTTCAATGTTTGAATTCCTGCGGGTAATCATCTATAGGGACAAGTGCATCCCAATCAGATGGGGGGGGGGGGGGTTGATAAGAAGATCCAAGGAATCATATTGTGGGATAGGTGAAGATCCGTGCTACTTTTCTTGGATTATTAGAAATAAGGTATGCATCAGATGATAGCAGGAAGGGGGAGGGGGAGGGGCAGATTAAGAGGAGGGAGTGAATTGAGGGCTGGTCAGAGAGCAAAATTAGGTTGGGTTTGGTGATCGAGAGAGGTGTGAGGAATTAAAATGTAACCCCTTGGGCTATGTGATTGTAGCTGTCCCATGGAAGCCTCCGTACGTTGTTATTGGATGCCACGCTGTGACTAAGTATCTACTATTGGATTACTGCTGAGGAGAGATAAATTATTGGAAAAGAAGAGGAATAAAAACATATTGACAGAGAGGGAGAGAGAGATGCACATGGCGAGGAATGGAGAGAGATACTGAAAGATATGATCTGTCTACTAAAGGCGCATTCACATTTGATTTTACTGTGTTATTAAATACCATGGTACTCTAAAACTGAATGTTTTCGCTTGACTAATTTTTTGCGCTCGGCGGGGTAAGTAGAGTTTTGCATGTTTTTAATTCCGCGGAATCGAGATGTCAATTACTGGAACATATGGCAAGCAAAAATATCCGCATGCTTTTATTTTTGCGCTAGTTTCGGGTTGCGCAAAATGCGAGGAAATTTCAACACCGCGAAAATTTCCACTTTTACAGTAATTTGGTGTGAGTTTCTTCAATTTGTCTTTGGCTACAAATTGAGAGAATCAATGTCTTTCTTTCACCATGGTAATTTGTTGGCACCATTCTGATTGGCAAAATACTGTGGTTATAGATACCGTGGTTATTTCACTTGCTACCAACCTCATTCATGAAATACCAGCAAGACATTTCTGGTAAGCAGTGCACATATATGCATATTTCCAATGGGGAAAAGACAGGAAAGTGAATTGGCTCATATGAGATATGCACCACTGTACATTTGATGGTATTTCGTGATATGGTTCACACTCATATCTCACATGTGTATTCCTTGCTAAGTTTGAATTACCACCCTCTAAGTTCCACAATATTTCACAATATATTTTATGGAGTATTTCGTGATGTATTTGCATTCACATTACAACAAATTACTGTACCATGTGAAATACCACGGTGTTTGAAATTTCACCATCAGTGTGAATGCACCTGCTGGTGCTTTACACAGTTGCATTGAAATATCTTCCTCTCCTGTGTCTTTCCTGTTTCCTCTCTACTCTTCCTTCCTCTTCTTTCTGTCATCTTCTGTCTGGGAGAGGAGACATTGGATGGTGGAATGTCAGGTGATGGTGTTCTTTTGCTATGATCAGGTACACGTAGCATGTCACTTTGTTGTTAGTGACGAATTTAATGATTTCATTCGGGATGACTTGTCAGGTAGAGACAGAGGTTAATAAGTCTTTCAACTTTCTCTCCTCCCCTTTCATTCTCTCTTCATTTTTATCTTTCTACCCCTCTCTTCCCATCTCTTATGTTGCCTTGTGTTGATAAAATACCCTCTTCCATTCACCAAAATATTCAATATTCACCCTCCAGCAACACTTTCATGCATTGAAATTGACATCAGGTAATGTACCGAGTCCAACAGGTCACCGGTACAGCGAGTGATTTTTTTTTTTTATTATTTTTTTTTTTACAGATGCAATATTCTAGTCTTTTAAGAGTAGAATCCTAGTTGTGCAGTAATTTCCAAGTGCTGCACGTACATCACCCAGGGAATATGATAGGAAACCATGTGCCTAGATTGCCGCTGTATGGGCAACCTGGTGAAGACCATTAAGAGTTCAACTGATTTAGACAACAATGAACAACACTTCAACAATACAGCCCATTTCAATATAACTGCTCAGTTATATTTCTCAAAAACTTCCTTTGAGTAATTCAAACAAGGATTCTTGCTCTGTACACTTAGGACAGCTTATGTCCAGGTGGCATCAGACTCATGTAACTTCAAGAAAATTGAGCTCCAGGTTATTCTGCATTGAATATTGATAAGGAGCAGGGGAGAGAAAATGAGGGGAGGAATCCCCCCCCCCCCACGCCCATTTTGAGACGCTGTCCCCCCTGAAATGCAGCCCCTCAATTCGGTGCTGTTTTGTGAAAATTGAATGATGGCTTAATGATGATCGATGGCAGCAAATATTGAGCAGGTGATGTGGTGCATTGGCATCGTTCCCCTGAGTTGCCATGGTAACCAGAGTGAGATGCCAGGACTGAAAGTATTGCCCCCCATGTGCAGCTTGCTGTGATCCATAGTATGGTTCTTTTAGTCTCATTTGCCTGCCAGGAATTTAGAATCAATCACCAAAATGGGTTCCTAAACTCTTCCAGTACCATTGGCAACTTGTTGCTGTGCAGTAGAAATGAAATCTAGAGTTGTATGGGTGTGAGAGGGTTAAGGATGTTTATTATTTTTCATGATTCACTGGTAGCAATCTTCAACAGAAACCCACACAGAGCATTATTGGATATATCATAATCCTTGTTGTCATACCATTTACAGACATGTCTTGCATACTGTGCATACTAGGTGATTGGAATATGTGTCATTATGTGTCATATTTCATATATTATTCTTTTCTCCTTTGCCTCATGCCTGTTAGCTGTGCCCAGACACTATACGATTGGAAAAACAGAAAGATTCCTTCAGTCACTTTATTGCCCAGTGGCAAATATGCTTTCACTTCACATGCAAGTGGTGAGAAGTATTGATATCTATGTCAGGTATTCTGCTAATCATTTGCAAAAAGGAGAATGTTTTTAGTCAAGAGCCAGCATGGATCAGAGCTTGTGCAGTGTTAGTACTCAGTTTACATTATAAAGTACTCATAGTGGTTATTGTTATTAAGGGCAGTGTATAATGTGTTACATGGCAACAAACATTATATACCTGTTTGTTATACCCCCGCCAAAGAAGTTTGTTTGTATCTGTTATAATTGTGAACCCTATAAAGAAACATGTAGAAAGCTGTGTACTTGCATTTGGTGTAATTCATGGCAATTATTATGGTTCTCATTTAATTTATCTGGTGCAGAATCATCGCACAGAGCGTCACCCCGACTGGTCCACAAGGCCACAACGGGCGTGTCGTCCAGCAATGGGAGGACCCGAAGCCCCGCCCGGAATCTACCTCATGTCCCCCGGCCGGACCCTACCTCTCTTCCAGAGACAAGCATCCCTTCCCAGCCCAAGGTAAAGCTTTGGTCTCTCTCCTTTCCTTCAGCTCACTGGGTGTAATGACACAAGCTGGTAGGAGGAGGGGGAAGAGGGGGGTAGGGCACCATGTAACTGGTTTCATGATTCCACAACCTGTTCAGATGCTCCACAATACAGACAGAAAGAGACAAAAATGTGTTGCAATACATACACTTCCATATATTTTATTTTATTGTAAGAAGACATCAAAGAGCATTTGTGTAATACAGATGCAGATGACAAAAAATAGGCTTTGCATACATATAACAAATTCTTCTATTCATTTTTTGGAATCAAAATATGGATTTGAAAATCTGATGTGATACTGCTGTATTTGTGTTGAACATTTTCATTTTTGGATAGATTACTTTGTGCCCTGCAAAGTACATTGCAATTTTTGCCACTGCTCACAAGTCAGAATACATCGGAATATTCATTCACAATTGACATTCCAAACAAGTCTACGTCAGCTTCCCTTAGAATGCCAGAATATTAGCAAACATTTCCATGCAACTGCCAAGTGTGCGTTGACAAGAACCCTGCGACATCTCAAAAGAATTCCGACAGAATGAGGTTGCTGGGCAACTGGCCATGTCCCAGGTAATGGATCCCGTACCATTTTGGCTGGATACGATACCTCTTCTTTCTTTTTTTCTACTGCGAGCGGCCTCTCATCTCGCCAGCCTAATATAACCAGGGAAGAAATGAGATGCCTAGGACAGGTATTCCATCACACATTCTGCCTAAGACCCCAGTAGCAACCTGCCACGCCTCTAGCAAAAGTATCATTCATACTTTTGCTGCTTTCACAGCCAAGGGGGGGGGGGGGGTATGAAATCCAGTGTACTCAGATCATTGTAGCTTGGTAAGCAAGAGTGTGTGTGTGGAGGGATGGGTGTGTGTGTGTGTGTGTGTATTTCTGAGAGAAAGAAAAAAAAATGAGGTAAGAGAGAAAGCTAGCGAGAAAGAAATGACTGCATTTGTGTTTGAGACCTTTTGCTTTCTCATCGCTTATTATCCACCAAGAGTGATTCATACGCTGAAATGTTTGGTTAGCTTTACCTAGATGCATCAAGACTTAAGTCCTCTGAAATGTGAATTGCAAAGTGCAACTATGCACTCTGTCATACCTCACAGATTGAGCAGAATCAGGGGTCTCAGCTCTAGGTAGGTAAAGTACTACAGCATATCAGCACTGCCATTTCAGGTGGAAATATTTAAGTAGGATTGGGGATGCAGGTGAAGGTGGTTGAATGAGGGAGTGGAGTGATGGATTTTTGATTAATGTGAGCTTTTTGCATTTGTAATCCGTTAGTTGCACACAAAAAGTGTCTCCAAACTCCGGTGGTTAATCACATGCTAATAGACAGATTTACTACCATATATTCAAATTTTATGTATGCCTTTTTGACAACGGTTCTTCTTGACAAATGTGAAAGTTTGCATGAGGGTTGCCTGCCGTAGCAACAACTAATTTATGCGAACTGGTTTCCAAGTATTGAGGTACAGTTTCATAGAATAGTTCATTACTACAACAAGACAGGAGAGACATCCATAGATTTGAATATATTAGAAAACCAGTCTATTGTGAAAGTGCAATGTTTTCTCTTCTAATTGACAAACTTCACACCTGCAGACACTTTCTGACTACTAGTATTCTATGCCACTCTGTGTCTAATACCGGCCTCTGAGATGAGAGAAAAAAGAAAAAGCTATTAGTATGGAGTGAAGCTATTGCATGTATGGTGTGAGATCAGAAGTGATGAGTTAACTCATTCCCTTTGAGGTCATTCAGCTTACTCATAAGGCCCTGAATTAGCATGTTGCATCGTGAACATTTAAACTGTAGTATAGGCCTCACTGTCCTTCAGGCAGCGACATCGCCTCTTGGGTATAGTGAGCCTCTCATGCATATCATTAGCTGTGGAGCCTGCTAATTATGGTCAGTAGGTCCGCCAGTTATTTTGTTCAGGGCATACAAAACATCATAGTATGTTGCACAATGTCTTTGGTACCTGATGAACTGCACATAAGACTTCATTCGCACAATTCTGAAGTGTATACAGGATGTTTTTCTCTGTTACTCATCCAGACATAACTGTATTTCCTGCTAAAAGACAAACCCATGAAGCTCTGCATCCAATTTTGACACCCCAGTTTTCTTTTCTTTCTTGTTTAACACGATCCAACCATGTCAATTATACTGCTTTATCACATATTATCCAAATTTGCACCATGGCTCTAGATGTTTTGGCACTTGATGAAGTGGGGAAATTGAATCGTGAACAAGCTGACATTCCGTCACTGGACAATTTCCTCCAGTCCAAAAGTCCTCCTTCGTTTTCCCCTCTCTCCACTCATTGGCACTTCATGTGGCATTGCCAAGCGAGGGCTCCCTTAACACAGGTTCAAGGCTCCGAGCCCTGACCCCGTGCAGACGGATTGACTTTATCGCTCAATCTCCCAAGATTTGGAAAGGATCAAGCACCAGGGATGAGTCAGTTGACGTAGATAAAGAAAAAGAAAGGAGAAGGGTAGCCCTATTTCTCTTTTTTCTCTCTTCAAGATCCCAAGCATAGATTCACTTTGGACTGTATTCATCGTCTGTAGTAGAATGCAGTCGCCTTATTCAATATGGTGTCACCATAAAGTAAATCCACTTTTGCTAAGATATGTGTAAATGTCCAAGATCACTAGTACTTATTTAGTTGCCAATGTGAAGAGTTTTAGAAAAAAAAAACTCTTGCAAAGTATTGCAGTATTATCGTAATGATATAAGAATTTTCTTTAAAATATTTTCTTTGAGGTATTACACCTCTTCTCACTCCAAAGTCTTTGTGTTTAGTACCCTAGTGTCCTTTGTATCCTGTGAAAGTGATCAGGGTTTGTTTGTTTGTTTGTTTTTTTCTTGTCTTTTTGTATTAACTTTGTAAATATTTGGTGTAATCAATATGCTGCATTACATTGCATCATATAGTATCATGCAAAGCCAGTGAAAACTGAATGTCTATGTATAGACCAAAAGAGATTCTGAGTCTGAATCTTTTAATGGAGAAAGAGGCACGAAACCAGAACTGTGCTATGATAGGAAATACACTAAGAGGTGGCATCAAAAATGAATATTCTATCAATGTAGTTAATACCCGTCTTGCACTCAACTGAATTATGTGGTAGTATGAATTAATATATAAATGATGAAATATGCAAAATTTTCATTCAGATTTTGAAGTCTAAGCCTTGTCAATTAAATGTACTATATATTGGAACAGCTGTAAATCAGATAAAGTGAAGCCCCATAATAATGATCCATGAAGTAAGTAGCTAGAGGTTTTGAAAACTTAAACATACCACAAAATTTTCCAGTCTTCAGAAGACATAACTTCTCCTCTTTGGTAGTAGTAGTAAGTGACATTTGGCTTGAACCATCAATCCATACAGGATGTGGTGCTGAAGAACATTCTGTCACACAAATTAGAAAAGCTGTAATGAAAAACATTGTCAATCAGTTGCAATAAAAAACAATTCAATGCCAGAATTGATTTGAATGAATTACTTTGTAATACAACATAATCATTATAATATTTATTTTTCTTAGGAAGAATAAAAGTGATTTAGATATATATGTATAAACTTGTTAACATTTGGTTGTGGTAGGCTCTCTGTCAGTATATTTGTGTGTGTGTGTGTGTGTGTGTGTGTTTCTTTTTCTGTATGTGTAATATTCATTTACCTTCAATCCTGCATTAAAAAAAAAAGAAGATGTTTGTTCTTCCTTCAAATGGTCCAAGCTTCTCTGGCTGAGGACTGTCTCGTTTAGACTTCAAATGTTTGTTTTTTACTGTCCACTCCCTGCCTCACAGGATGATTCATGTATCACCTGCAAACATTCCTCACCTTCCTCGCATGACAAGTTCAATCTTTCACACCACATCAGCCCGAACCGAATGATTCTATTTTTCCAGTCCCGGAGACACATCAGTGGAAGTGTTCAAGGTTAAGGGAAAAAAACAAAACAAAGCAAAAACGAAACGAAACGGGAGAGAGCGAAGCAGACGAGCCGTAATGACTCCTCGTAAACACTGCGTTAATGTTGCACTTACGGCGTGAGCACGCATTTGCAGCCCAAGCTGGAATAATGCTGGAGAGAAGATGTGTTGGGGTTGACATTGACACAGACAGACACACACACATACAGACAAAAAAAAAAAAAAAAACAGATACAGAGAGACAGAGATGGGGAAAAGGAGATAGAGAGAGAGAGAGAGAAAGAGTGAGAAAGAGAAAGGGAGGGAGAGTGATTGCACTCTTGGGTAATCATTCCATCCGTAATCATCAATAGATACTACTCATCACAAACACAAAGTGACATCATGGCAGTTCATGCATCACCTCCAGCCGAAATCGTGTGCATGTTATCGGGCCACTGTGTCGTGTGTGAGGTGGCAAGATAAGATGGGAATCTCCTTCAGAATTGAAGAAGTCTCTTTGCTGAAGCTTACAATAAAGAGAATGATAATCTTAAATTAGAGTTGAATGCATTTTTTTCTATCATCAATTTAATTTCTCCACCGTATACCTTCCTGTATTTGTGCAGTTTGTCTCCTCCAGTCAACCTCCTTTGTGTTTAATGGTAATTTATATCTGCATAATATGTCTTTGTGTCTGTCTGTCTGTCATTGTCTGTATCATTGCTTATTTTATGTATTTCTGTGTGTATCTCATCCAAACATCTGTTTCTGTCTGTCCTTATTTTTAATTTGACCCTCCCTACCTTTCTCTTGCTTTGCTTCTCATTCACTTTCTCTATGGCTGTGTTCCTTCGTCCAGACCCGTGGTCAGTCTTCCGGCAAGAAGGACCCCAAGTCTCCAACGGGCAGCCACCCTCCTCCTCCCAAGGATGTGAAGCAGGCCGTCTCACGCCTCAAAAATGTGGACTCCAAACTGGCCAATCGCATTCTAGATGAAATCATGGACAGCGGCCCCAAAGTCAAATTTGCTGATGTTGGTAAGGGACAAATCTTTCAATGATATTTTACCCCCCCCCCTTTCCTTCTCCTCCTCCTCCTCCTCCTCCTCCTCCTCCTCCTCATCATCATCATCATCATCATCATCATCATCATCATCATAATCCTCTTCATCTTCTTCTTCTTGCTCTTGCTCTTCTGTTCTTGTATGATTTGGAGAGGCTCTTTGCAACTCTGTTGCGCTCGTTAGCCCTTTTCAATGTAACATGTCACAAAAACTGCTGTGAACTGTTCCAATTATCTTTTGATGATAAATGACCCTCAATTTTGAGCTCATTGCTAAGCATCACAATGAGCCTAATCAACACAAACACTCATGAATTTATAATGTTTGCGATGTAGGGAGCAATGAATCAAATGTTAATCACAGCACTGTGCAGGTTGCCAATAAGGAGATTAATCATGACCAAAACTTTTCTCTGCTTCTAATAAACACTCCCGGCATCATCAAAAGGCTTTTACACCGAACATTTTTTTTCTTCATGGTGATAGTTATTAATGAATGAGATCATATGTGACAAATTTACCGATTAAGCAATCTATTTCATGCTGTGATAAAGAAAGTAGAGGTGCTTATGCCAAGACTTTTTCCCTGTATTTTGCATATGAAGCTGTTATTCAGTTTAGCATTGCAAACTAGCCAACATGTCCTATCCTGCGAGGACTTATCTTGTGCAAAAATGTTTCAAAATTTGTTCAGTGAAAAACAATCATGTATGTTATCTTTCTGCATGGAAATAAATTTGATAGTCACATCTTTTTGGGAAATCCCATCAGAATACTCAGTGTTGTTGGCATACGTTCACATATAACAATATATAAGGAAAAATTAAGAAAACATTCTGCATTTCAATTTAACTCCCAGCTGGTCAGCAGGCAGCCAAACAGGCGCTGAATGAGATCGTCATCTTCCCCAGTCTCAGGCCAGACCTCTTCACTGGACTCCGGGAGCCTGCCAGGGGCCTCCTACTCTTTGGCCCACCAGGCAATGGCAAAACCATGCTGGTAAGACCCTGATAGTAGTGAGGGTAGTGGGTTTCTTGATAGCAACCTTCAGCCATGGGAACAACTGGGTTTTATCCTAACACTTTCTCCCAGAGCAACAAGAGATCTGTTGTTCCTATGGCTCTTGCCATTTCTTTCTTTTTTTAAAGTGTCACAACTCACAGCCATGCCTTCTTCATCATCACAACTTTTGGATGGAATTATTGAACTGTAGAATGAATGATTAACCCTTTTTATTGCCAACTGTGTAGAGGAAATCATCAATTATACCACTCTGTTGATTAGTGCATGGATGGGACAAAAATGGAAATGACGCTTCTTTGCAGTCATGGAAACAATCATCCTTTAACATCTGAATTATGCTTAAAGTATCAAGTGTGGTGAAGAGCTTTGAAAGGGGGGAAATGTCCACCTTAAAAAGATATCCATGTTAAGGACATAATCATTTGAGTGTGAAAACCAAGAATGGTTTTGATGATTTATTGATACTTAATTTTGATCTGGATGTTTACTTCTCAAGTTCCATGAAATTAATTTCCTCTGGGCTGAATGATTGAAGAAAAGGGAAAAAATGTTGATGAAAGTGACTTCTTCAAGTGACAATATTGATGTAAGTTTATTAGACTTGTGTTAAAATCTCTTTTCTTTGAAAAGAAATTGGTCAAAAGTTAGATAGCAAAATTTTAGTGTGACAGTGAGTTCCCTTTTAGGGCAATAGTCACACATATTTTATGAAATATCTTCTCCCAAACAAATACTGCTTTCAGATATATTCAATGATTATTTCCCCAAACCATGATCAGGCTGTAAAAGAAGAAAATATGAATTGTTTTATATTTAAACATTGCACTGGGATGGTCTGCCGTGTTGTATAGGACTTACTGCACTAAGGTGTTTATGGCAAACATGAACAGAAGTGGTTAGTAAGTTGAACCACCCTTTGCCGGAAACCTTGTGAGGGCAAGACAGACTCGGGTCTGGTACGCCTCGTTGGGGGTGTTGATTGTGTCAACGAAAATTAGAAAAACAAGTTCTGGACAGATGCGTGTCCCTCTGTTTTCCATGCAGGAGGGATGGATTAGGGTTGGACACACACATAATGCTAGCAACCATGAGCTGGGCGGAGACTCACCATCCAGTAGTGTAGGTTGAAAACATGAGGGGCGAGGTAATCCTATTATTTTTGGGAGGTCCTCTTGTTTCCTTGTAGACATTGATGTGTGTCTGGTTTGTCTCGTAGCATTCAAGTGAAAAGCTTGGAGAGCATGAACGATGTTCACACAGTTGTGATAAAAGATAGAAAGAAAAGTGTTCAAAAGTGGCAATGCTCTCATTTATTGCAAAGGAGATTAATTTATAGATGCTCTGAATGTATTTGTGAAAAAAAAAAACAATATTAAGATTTGAGTGTTAAACTTTAAAAGAATGTAATGAGCATGCACTGTAGAAATAGAAATGTACAGGGGCAAACCATACATGCATTTGAAGAAGAAGAAGAAGAAGAAGAAGAAGAAGAAGAAGAAGAAGAAGAAATTTGGAGAAACAAGAGTAAACATAATGTTGGAGGAGGGAGAAATAAAATTAAAAGGAAGGAAGTATGACAGAATCTTGCATTCTTTGCTACGCTGCAGGGAACACATCTTGCCTCTGAAACATGGATGAGCTATAGCTTATAGGCACGAAAGATATAGAAATAAAAGTAAGGTAGTTGCATCGTGTTGAATAAGGAGAAATTATAAAACATTCAAAACCAGAAATTAAGGCAATTAGGGGCTGAAGTAACTCTTTGGAAAGTTCATAGTTCTGTGATTTGAATTCTTCAAGAGCATCACTGTCTTGGAATTCACTGACAGCCTTGGAGTGAAGACTGGCTGTCGTCATACCAATGGTCAGTGAAAAATGCCTCCTCTACCTTTCGGCCTATGCCCCTGTCCAATACATGCAGGACTTGAAGAGGGTCCTTAGCTGGTCAGTTGATGATACGATAGCATCCCAGCGGTCACTCTGCACCAGTCACTTTCACACTTGTAACTGACCCCGGCGGTTCGAGAGCTTAAAAGTGTGCGTGGGGCGATGGAAGATGGGGTCCTCTGTCTAATGAAAAATGAGGAGGGTCTTCATATTACATAGCCAGGAGGGTTTACCTGCACCCTCTTCAAGTACAACAGGTGTCTTATGGCTGTAAGTGAATCCACTGACTGGGGAATAAGAGACCAGTGTATGTGCATGTGTGTTTGCGTTGATGTGTTATTTAAAGGGTGTGTACAGTTCTGGTCGAGGTGAGGATCTAGCTTTTAACGATTTGTGAGATATTCAGAAAATACTCTATGACATGTCAAAGACCATGTAATTCTAAGGGGCATCAAATGTTTATTTGTGAAAATCGGGCTTGAAATGGCTGAGATATCCAAATACAAGGTGAAACAAAAAGATCCTAATAAAAGGGATGGCCTGTCGCCTTTTATTATTATCACTTTTTTTGATATCTCAGCCATTCGAAAACCAATTTTCATCAAATAAACGTTGAATCCTTCTTGAAATTTCATGTTCTTTCATATTTCATAAGAGCTTTCTCATTAGCTCACTTAGGAATGTTCAAAACATGAATCCCCGCGTCAACCAGTACTGTACAGTCCCTTTAGGGCATATTGTGTGTGACTGTGTGCATATAGGAGGGGGGGGGGGGGGACAAAAGTTTGTATGCCATTGTTTGATGCATTTTAATATACAGTCAAACCTGTCTATAGCCGCCATCCAAGGGAAACGAAAAAAATGGCCGTTATAGACAGGTGGCCGTTATAGACAGGTGGCCGCTATAGGCAGGTTATCCAACTTTGTGTGCATTGCCTACAAATGTACATGTATCATCGTTGTATACATGTACATCTATGAGTACCGGGTACGTACATGTTCATGTATCTGTGTACGTATGCACACGTGTGTTTCATGTGTTGAACAATGCCGGTGTTCTTGAAATAATTATTGTTGCACAGTAGCATGCGTACAGTCGTGAAGAAAGCTTGATACTAAATGAGCGATGAATGCAGTGATGGCGATCACTGAAAGTTGCCCATGAATGACTGGCACGTCTACTAAAAGCAGAAAAACGCGCTGAATTATCATCGCTTTGGCCGCTATAGACAGATTAAAGGCTACCGCGGGAAACAAAATTTGTGGCCGCTGGCCGCGTTAGACAGGTGGCCGCTATACACAGGGTCTTTAACAGGGCTTTTCTCTCGGGGGGATTTTTCAGTGGCCGCTACGGACAGGTGGCCGCTATATACAGGTGGCCGCTAAGGCAGGTTTGACTGTACTCCAAAATCACTATTTCAGGTTTTACTAGGACACATTGATTTTTCACATTTCATCTTCTGAAAAAAAATAAAATTGTCTTATCCTGAAAGCCACAAAGATATTTTCTTTTCTCTTACTAGTTCTTGGTAGACATGAATGTGAACTTAGTGCTGTATGGGAGTTGTATTGTCCTGTTGTGATATCAGTGATGCCAAATCTGTGCACAGCAGTGTTTGCTTGACAGGATGGGAATGCTTTAAAATAATGTAGTGATTTAACAAAAAAAATTATCTTTGCCAATAATATTTTGCTATTAAATAATGACAAAAGGGAAGTCACATAAAGGGGGCATTTTTTGTTTGTATCCATTAACACTAGAGGCTGTATTTCATGTTTTTCCTTCTTGATTTTTTATGACCTGTCCTGGAGTTTGCAGCGTCACTCCACTGACATGTTTGGTATTTTTTCCCCCTGCGAGGTTGTCTGGCGAGATAGCTATCTGGAGATCAGTCTGTTACAGATTTTTACAGAGCACCGCCATAATCGCGCTAATCCACATATTTCCTGCCAAATTACAGCGTGTGCTGTTTGCCACACACAGCCGCAAGTGTCAATAGTCTTATTCCAGACTCTAGAACTGATGTTTTGATCCAGGGAGCTTGCTACTGGCAAGCAGACAAATTCACGTGGCTGCTTCCATCAGCTGTAGGGAAGTTGTGCTTATGATTATGCTCATTGCAGATGTTGATATTGTTTTATGCATTTATTTTCAAAATTAAGCTTCTATGAGTGCGCTGCTTCAGTGATGTTGGCACAATAATAGAAAGGGATAGGATTCAACTGTATTTCTTCGTCTTAATTTATCTCCTGTGCACAAATCAAAATAGTTATTTTATTTGATGGTGCCAGGAGTGAAGTCTGCATGGTTTGATACTCTATATGGCATATATTTAGTGAGTCTAAATTTTTACGAATCGGGACTTCTCGACATGAAACAGTGCCCAGATAGTTCCTTACTAGTGGTGACCTCCCTCATTTAAAACTCCTTGAGAAGTAATGAATAGACATTAGACTCAAACTCAGTGTACAATATAAATGACAATTGCAAGGCAGAATGCCTCAAGATGCGCACTGTTGTAAGGAGGTAGTGTGAATGCCATTATTTATCTACCATTATGTCCTGTTGGAAAATGCTTGATGATGTCAAGGCAAATGAGCAGAAATTTGAAGGAAATCTCTTTTCTCTAGATAGATGTATGAGTAGATTGTGTTGTAAATGTACAAGTCCCATGGTAATACCAGATTGAATCTTGCATTGAGGGACAACGGTAAGGTTGCTTATTCAAGAGAGCTTCTGTCTTCAAGAAGTGGGGCCCCATCACGTGAAGTCATGGCAATTAATATACTGCACGGTGTGATAATGGCATTTACCTGCCGCATTATAACAACTGAAATACTCTCTGAGTTGATTGGTTTGCTGCCTGGGTGCTGTCATGGAAACTGAAATTATTATGTGGTACAAGTATCGATGAACTGCTCTATGAAAGGGTACCCAGTGGAGTGCCGTACTATTGCTGGTGTTTTGTATGCAGATATTGGGTTTGTATATAAGGGGGGGGGGGGGAGGTAAAAGTCAGCGACATGCATGGTGCAATTCCTTTTGCCCACAGCAATCGAAGAAAGGAAAAAGAAAGGGAAACAAGACATGGTGGGAATAGAATATTCTCCTTCTCACAGGCATTGGGGACTGTTTGCGGGGTGACATCATATCTTGACATTATTACTCTTTTTTTTTCTGGGTGTCTTTTTAGAAGGGAAATACATTAGGGTCAGCATAAGTAACCAAGTGAATGGGAGGAGGAATGATAGGGATGCTAACAGTGTGTGGAATATTCCTGATGGTACTGAGCTCCTAGCATGATCGACCTCAACCCACCCCATCCAAAAAAAAACAAAAAAATACCATGTCTAAATCACTTAATCGCACTAATGCTTCGAGGTTTATGTGTTGTTGTTTTTGAAAGCAACGAACAGAGGACAGTTATCCATGCACGTCTTACTGATTTCAAAATATGTGACATCATTAGTAGAAACAGTATGGATATTGGCCTTTTTGGCCACATGCAAAAAACAAACAAACAAACAAAAGGAACTGTCTTTTGTTTTGAAAATTGCTTGAAACAAAACTGATACATGTTAGCATGACAGTGACAGGAACAAGCCTTTTTCCAGGGAGCAAAAGCAGATGTCATTACATTGTAATTGTAAGCATATATGAGTAACAGGCACACAAGGACCTGACAAAGCACAGACCAAAACAGGAAACTTAGAAGTTTGGAAGTCCTCATGAGCAGCAACTAGGAACAGATGCACTCAGACTGTGTATTAAGAATTGCAGACTGTCTGAAGATTGAGTGCAATTTCGATGTAATGGCGAAAAAGCATGGAGTAAGATTACAATTGATCGCAGCTTAAAGTAAGCCAGGGCCCTAGCATGACAAATTTCTCTGAGATGATTTTGACTATAGAATCACAAGTTGTCACTGGAGTCTGGAGTGCCACTGTGATGTGCACTTTTGTGACCCATCAGCCATGAGAGGGGAATGAACGCAACCCTTGATCCACCCTCGCAGCCCTTTTGCCCAAGGGCTTGGTTTCAATTAAAAGGGAAGGGGAAGGAAGGTATACCATTTTGCTTTCTGTTACAAAGTGCCTCCCTCTCCCCCTCCCCTATTCCCTTTCCCCCGTGCACCAAGACCTAATTATCTCCTGGTTCTTGTGATGAAGCTGAGGAATCAGGGGTTTGGGAGGACGGACAAATCTGAATGTAAAGACTTCGTTTTGCTATCAGCTTGGAAGGCAAGGGAGAGAAGGAAGGAATGGGGAGGGGGCGAGAGAGTGGTGGTATGAAAATTGAAAATTCAATTTGTCTCATTTTGCTGCGATATTTATCAAATAAATCCTCCTCGTGAATGACTAACCCTCCCCCCGTTGCCGCGGGGACATCTCATCGGCACGCTCCTCCACTGCATCTTCCCCAGCTTCCGAGCAGACGGAATTTGCATCCAGCCTCAAGACCTTTACATCAAAGTGAATATACTCAGCCCTCCAGGCTATGTTTGAATGTTCAATGTCAATCATTGGGTTTCCTTATTCTCATTCAACTTTCTGCATTTTCATTGACAGTTTGCACCCCTCTCTTTCTCTCTCTCTTTCTCCATCTATCTACATACATATCTGCCAATATATCTTTGTATATATCTCCCTCTCTATCTCTCTCTCTTTATATTTCTGTGTCACATTGTCTTTCCATCTCTCACCCCCTCCAATCTCTCTTCCTCATTTTCTCTCTCTCTGTTTTTCTGTTAGGTAGGTTAAATGGAGGAGTGGGAAAAGATGGAATGATGTATTTTTCACATCTCTTGTTTGCATAACAATGCCATTTCTAACCTTATTCAAACAAGCAGATCTTTTCTGCTCCGAGGTACCAAGCTATGACTCACGAGCCCCCTGCAGGAATGAGTTGATGTTTTTTTGAACCATCTGACAGCCGATGGAGATGGCTACATCTATGGACCTCTCTCGTCGATTAGACTTGGTGCTTATTCCTTTGTAGTGATCATTAATTTGTTCGAGCGGTAGCTCTTTGCATCGGGCGGAATTCTGGGCGGACTGGAAGAGCTCCAAACGGGGATGAGGCGGGCTTTCGGCAGTCGGCATTTCTGAAGCGGAATGAGTCACTTGACGAAGTGACGAGTAAATGTTGATGTTGAACTCTAAAGTATGAAGGAGAACTCAGAAAGTAATATCTTCAAATTAGTGCCATCACTAATGATATGAAATGATGAAAGTCTGTTTTATTTCGTATGTTGCCAGATACACAAATATAGAAATTTTCCTTCAGTTTTCTCATCTGCACATTACCTTTTGTTCCTCCGAGTTGTTGATGTAATTTTTGAAAGATTAATGTTAATGAACACATCATTCCAACATTTCATTCAAAAGTCATAAGAAATATCTATTCGATTTGGACTTTGTTGTGTGAGATAATCAATTGATACATTGTATCAGTGATGACTTGTTACACTCCCTTCCATTGCCATGATGGTACACATCGTTCCATCATTTAATTTAGAAGTCGTAAATATTTCTTTGATTTAGTCTTTGTCATGCGAGATACTCAATTAATACCAGTCAAGTGATCACTGGGTACAGCTCCCAACCACTGCCATGATGGTTGCTGGTATTAGAAGTGGTTCTTATGAACACATCCTAACAGCTCATCCCAGTCTTTGTTTAACATGCATCATAGCATACCTTGGTTTCAATAGAGTGGTATCCAATGCTTTATTATACATCATGATTTCAGATCTTTACAATGCTTCTCAGTGTGAATATAGCATTGATACAGATGAATAAGATTAAACTGAAAGATTTGTAGACATTGGAGATATATGACTTGTAAAGGTTCAGATAGCTCACACTGATTTTTGCAGATTAAAAATTTACTTTTTTTCCCTTTCAGAATGGTGAACAAATCTTGTGAGATAGATAAGATGACTTGTGAGCCTGCATCAAAATAGCATTTGGAGTAACTGCTTTCCTAGAATTTTATCTATGCACTTTGCACTGTGCCTCTATATTGTAGTTCATTGTATGGTTAATGCATTAAGTACCAAGTTCCCAGAAGCAATATGTTAAACCTGTTGTGTGGTATGAGATATGATATAATTTTTTTTAATCTTTCATTTTTGCTTCCAGGCAAAGGCTGTTGCCAATGAATCAAATGCCACTTTCTTCAACATCAGTGCTGCCACACTGACATCCAAGTACGTAGGAGAGGGAGAAAAGCTAGTGAGGGCACTGTTTGCTATCGCAAGGGAGTTGCAACCATCAGTCATCTTCATGGGTGAGTCTAACAGCAGAGTTTTCTCTTTGTGGCATGAAACTGTAGATAATGATTCTTTGTAGCTCAGAAGTGTATGATAAATTCAGAGTGTTAGGAATACTGATATTGTCAGTCTGTACCTGACTTCAGTCTAGTCATAATCTCATACTGATTTTAATTATGAAAAGAACACAAGATATAACGATTTGACTTGGGCATTTCTGTTCCAAATTAATATCACCATTAAATCTCCATGGAATGTTAAACTTGATGCCACAGTTTGTCTGAAAAAAGATTAACATTCATTAAGTTCATGAACATATAGTATCAGATATTATTCAGTCTCTATCAATTTGCAGAGACCACAGTTTTATGTACCATTGCAGTTTCTGAACACAAATCAAAATATCAAAATCTACATTTGCAGACACAGTTCTAGATATTTATTGATTTGCAAAGACCAAAAAGTTGTCATAAGTTTCAAGGCAACAGGTTTTGAAGAATGTTTTTCCATGTTCGACATTTTGCAAAAGTATTACATATTGTTCATCATTTATGCACCATGATTGATTACGCGTTTTTTATACTATGTACCTGTATGTCTAAATGCACAAATTAATTCATTTTACCATCTTCTTATGCGCTTATTTGTTCTCCATTTTAATTTGCCTCATCCAGATGAAATTGATTCCCTGCTGACTGAGAGGAGAGAAGGAGAACATGACGCCAGCAGGAGATTGAAAACAGAATTCCTACTGGAATTTGATGGTGTAAGTATATTTGAAATATCCATATGACAGGATTTATACTTGTTAATTGAAAGATATCTTTATTAATTAATTCCATTGACACACCGTGCCACACTGAATTAGAGCATAGTCAACTTGAGAGCTTGTGAAGAGAAAGAGATGCATCTGTGAAGTATTGAAGAAATCCAGCAGTACTAATCACCTCGCAATGTTTGTCAGAAGGTCCGTGATGAGATTAGATCTTCATTCCAAGATGGTTCATGCTCTCTGGTGTAAGTTTAAAGTCAAATAAGATGCATACATACAATATATGGTGGTAGTACTAAACTCTTTCTGTAAACATGCATGAAATATCTGTCTCCCTCTGTATGTAGGAAAGGGTGAAAAGAATGTAAGAGTGCACCAGGGCCTGAAGAACAATGAATCAACACTTAAAAACCAGTAGTCATACCTTACCTGCACTGCACAACACAACGCAGAAAATTGCCACCCTCTTTCCAATTAGCCTAGAGCAGTTACACCAGAATTCAGGAAAAGAAAAGAAAAGAATTGGGTAAGCTTAAATGTAATAAGTTGCTAATAAGAAACCTTGCATCTCCTCATGAAATGAGGGCATGGATAGAGCTCATCTTGAAAAAAGGTTAAGTGCTCTTGCATAGACTGAACAGTGTCTGCATACATCCCACTCCTCATTGCTGCAGGTGAAGGCTAGTGGGAGTGAGCGGATCCTGGTGATGGGGGCTACAAACCGACCTCAGGAGCTGGACGATGCCGTCCTTCGCAGACTGGTCAAGAGGGTCTACATCCAGATGCCAGACCAAGATGTGAGCAAGGCTTCAATGCTTCATTCCATTCATATGAGTAAAGAATGATAAACAAAAACTTACATAACACACACGAAAGAAGTAAACTTACAGTTGAATTCCAAACCAACTTAAAATGCTTTGTGTACTTGTTCAAAGATAATATGGGGAAATCCCTCTTTTCTTTAATTTCCATGTGTCACAAATGATGCAATTTAACCAGTGAGAGAGATAGGATAAATGGGAAAAGTGATGACAGAAAGACGGGGGATGACAAAGAGGAAATTGAGAAGATAGATGAAAAGAAGCAATGATAGCCAAAGAAAATGGTACAAATGAGTGGTTTAGTTAGAGAAAGGTGATTATTAATGAGCAAAAAAATATTTAAACAGACGCCAAGATACGGAATATATCTCCACTCATCAAAGCAAAACAGATCCACGTTCCACATATTAAACTTTGTACACTTCCTCCTCAGACGCGAAAAGAACTGCTGAGGCAGCTGCTGGCCAAGAACAAGAACCCCCTGAATGAGGCTGACCTGACCCGACTGGCAGAGTTCACCCGGGGCTACTCAGGGAGCGACCTGACTGCCTTAGCCAAAGACGCTGCCTTGGGACCCATCAGAGGTATGTTACATGGGGGTGTGGTTTAGCACCCATTGGTAGAGATTTAGACAACAGTGGTTATAGCAGAATGAGCTTAGAGGTTACAGTCTTATTTTAGAAGTGGCAAAGGGGAGATAAGCCTCATGATGAGGATGACTAGGATGGTGATGATAGTGATGATGATGGTAATGATGATGATGGTGATGATGATGATGGTGATGATGATGATGATGGTGGTAATGATGATGACGATGATGATGACGATGATGATGACAGTGTTAATGATGATATTGATGATGGTGATGATGATGAAGATGATGACAGTGATGACGATGATATTGATGATGATGATGATGATGATGACGATTGTATTGGTGATGATGATGATGATGATAATGATGATGATAGGAGGAAGAGGAGAACAGGGAAGAGGAAAAGGAGGAAGAGGGGTGATAATGGTACAACGAAATAATTGATGTGGAGACAATAAGAGCAGTATCTCTCTCTCTCTAGTAATCCTCACTTTGTAAATTAAAAGAATATGCTGGAAGAAAAGCTGACCTGGGATGAATCTTTGTGTGGAACTGAAGTCTGGTAACATTTCAAATGACAACACTTTGTGAGTCATGTATGCATTTCTTTCTGACGTCAACATCCAAAGTGTTTTTATTTTCCTTCTGATCATTGCAGAACTTGGACCAAATGCCGTCAAATCAACTTCTGCTGAGGAGGTAAGCTTCAGTGTTATGTTTGGGATTTAGATCTTTCACAGGCTTTTTGTTTGTGTGTTTGTGTTTGTGTGTTTTACTGAAAATGGGGTGAAAGTTGTTGAATTTCAGATCTATCATGATAGATAACTCTCCTTGAATAACACTGAGGAGTAGTCACAAGTGAGGTGAAAAAATTTGCTTCCATTTTTTTTTTTTTTATATGTGCTGTTTGATAAAAAAAAAAAGAGATTTATTATAAGTTTAGTAGTGAAGAAAAAAAAAATATATATATACATTCCAACCTGCTTTAAGCTTCACTTGCCTTGGTCTTATTCTTTCCCAATTTATCAAATAGGTGAGGAATATCACGCTCAGCGACTTTTACGAATCCTTGAAAAGAATACGGCGCAGTGTGCCCCAAGACTCAATCAACTCGTACGAGGAGTGGAACAAGAATTACGGTGACATTTCCACGCTTTAGAAGGATCCGACGGAACCAGACGGGATATGGCATTTTCTGTTTGCGGGCTTATTTCTGAGACCTGTGTGATGAAATCAAATCACTTCTTCATTTGATAGCACCGCAGGGGAGCATTCACAGATGTATACACACACACACTCATTAATCTAGCAGGATGGATGTATCACAAGTAGCAGTGTAATGTTGGGAATATTTGAGGTGAAGTGTTACACAGAATTATGCATGGTCTGTTGGGGGGGGAGGGGTTTGAATTGCTTCTCTGGATAAAATGATGGCATGGTATTAATCTTGCTGCTCAGTGATGAAATCAGGCTTGTAGGCTAGTACTTGGAATTACACAGGGTACTGAAGAAGAGACATAGTATTGTGTCCGATGTGATGCTGGTGATTGAATAGACCTGTTGTTGTGCTGTATTCCTCAAATTTGACAATACATCTGTAGGTTAGGTGAGTGTTACAGTTTGTCTGTATGTCTCATTTGTCCATTGTCAAAGGGGGCATTCTAATGGATTGTCATGCGTGAATCCTTTGTTTTCTTTTCTGAAATTTGATGTTGCGTTGTACAAGTACAGAGTGTGTTTGAATTATTGTAGTTTAAAACATTAAAACCTATTTATTTATCCAATAATTCCATCATATTCTACCTAGTGTATTATCTTTTACAGAATTTGGCAAAACTGGAAATGTGTAACATAGCAGACTTATAATTTTTCATGGAAGGAATGGAATAATGATTAATACAAGTAATTAAAAGGATCGGTCAGTTGGGCAGTCACGTAATGATTTTTGATAGGTGCAATTGTAATTACTTTTTTTTTTTTGCACATGATTGATTATATCGTTTTATTATATCACAACAGGAACCTCCTTTGATGATAAGAATTTCCCCCACAAAAGGAAACAGTCCAGCATTGATATGCAGCATGAAGTAACTTTTTTATTTGTAATCAAATCGAGCCATAGCCAACGTCTTTCCCATGACAAATGCATCATTGTGATTATGATTGAAGCATTTTAGATGTATATGCATTGCCCACTATCAAATCTAATTCAGGCCCCAGAGACTGAAAATTTTATGTGAACAAAGAACGAAGGAACCAACCAATAATTTTTAGATTATTACAAAGCCTTAAATGTATTACATAGGTTTCATATTTCCTCCCCCCCCCCCCCATACACTGTATATGAAAAAAAAAACTATTTGTATACATGTTTCAAAATGCATTCTGTGCTCATGGAATGACTTGTCTCTCAATTCATGTTTGGTCATTGGTGTACTGGAGGCGAGTGTGTGTATGTTGAGTTCTCTTGCAAGAAAAATGTTTCATGAGTTGCATGTTTGTTAGGGCTTGGACTGCTTTCTAGTCTAAATACTGCAACTCTATAACACATTTCTGAAATGTGACTGCAAACAAGTTCTGTTGCAAGTCTGAAACTCTGAAACACACATTATGTAATCATCTTTTTTTTTCACATGGCAAAATTGTGCCTGGTCAGCACCCACTTCACCAACTATTGCTAATGGCCCTATAGATGCCAAACAATCTGAAGAATTAGCAGGGCAAGTTTTGGATGCGGAAGTGGAAACGTTGATGTGGCCTTTTTGAGTATGAAGGGAATGATGAGCACCAAATACACTGTATCAGTCATCAAAAAATGTGAACTCTACCCTCGGGATACCATGGATGATGGGTGTATTCTTTTAATCATCAGATTCCTTTCATTTGCCTCATTCCATGACAAATGTTGAATTCAATGCTTTCTCCATTGAAAAGGCCCACGCCTTAACATTATGTTGCTTTCTATCGAGACAAGTTGTAAATACTTATTGCAAATGCATTTTTTCTGGTTTGTTTTGTGTTTGCTTTCGTACAGCTACCAGATTTTAGGTTGGTTTGTTTTTTCTTACTTCAAGAACAGCATTCTATCCTCAAAACATACTGTGCCTTGTTTTGCTAATGAATATTTGTACATATATGATGCAATTGAGTAAAGAAATGTTAAGGTGACACATAAAAAAAAATGTGAAGATGTGCTCAGTTCTATTTCACTTGTGATGTAAGGTATATTATGTTTGTGAATTATTCTCAAAAACTGAACTGTTTGATACGTCAATATACATATTTGTGATGCACTTGTCACAGGTGATTGAAGTGTGTGTCCAAGTTTATGTTTCACAGCTGTGGCAGTGTGCTCATAGAACATTTTTATGGTTAGATTTAGGCTTGCAAAGTTCTCAGCCTTCTAGATTTCTACATCTGGTTAGCCTTTGATTTTCTGCACAGTAGAATTTTTCCCCCTTTCTCCTTGTGTAAAGGATTTTAGATTAAAATGCTGTTATTTGAAAGTTCTTTGAATAATAATGAAAGTAAATTCTCCTAGACATGATAGATGCATTACAAAGCCCTATTGCTCACTGAACCTTTGAAAGCAAAAAGACACGCTCAGTGTGAGAGCGTGTCTTAACTTTACGCCCGCTTCCAAGGTATGTCATCCAAGGTATGTTATATGTATTCCAGAACAATATACTGCATATTTCAAAAAGCCAAAGAAGTTACGTTGCACTGTTAATGTCCCAGTGAGATTAGAGCTGCATCGTTTCCAAACTACACTTTTTGTTGCTGAGAAAATAGAGTTATAATACCTGTGGGATAATGCAACAAAATTCAAAGTAGTTTGAAAGTGAATGACCTCAAGATTTGGAACATTAACCATAAAACATGTATAAATTTAAATTTAAATTTGTCATAATTTTTATGTGCTATATACGAACAAAGATGTACAATTGTTACTTTAGGTAAGATTATTTGAGCTGAGTAATGGTAAAGCAATGGTAAAGTAATAATTTAAAGATGAATACAGTGTATTCTGTTGCTTTGAAACATACCGGTAAATCTTAAGAATGCAAGTTCATTATAACTTCATTGCGCAAAATATTAGCCAAGATTTGAAATTTATACAAACAATAAGATTAATTGATTTCAAATATTATCAGTTATGAATGCGCCTAATTGTGCTACATATGTCCAAAGTCTTAAAATTGAGGTGCTAGATAAGATTATTTGCAATGAGTGATGGTACATTTCCTTTCCAATTTTCGTTTCCTTGAACCCATCAATCCACCAGTATGTCCAGTGACACCACCATACAGGAAGACTTTGAGGTTTTCAGTACTCTCAGCACTCGCTCATTGCGGGGTTTGTGCTACAAAGGTCTAAAAACTTTCTCACTTCATTCTCATACCAACAGTTGGGTTAGTACCAATGATCTCTGTGGAGAGATCGAGGTCTTGTATGCTATTTACAAAATGATGATATACTTGTTCTGATGCAGGCTTGACTTTTGTGTATCTTTCTGTATTATTTGATGTCAGTGTATCAGTCAGTACATACTGTGATTGTGAATGATTATGATATAGGGACATTTTCATGATAAAGAAACAAAAAATAACTATTTCAAAATAAAAACTGATGACTTTTATGCAAATTTGTCTCCATGTCCATTACATAGCATTGATGTTTATGTGCCTGTATGTATGTATCTATGTGCCTGTACGTGCAGATGTTTATGTGTGTGCATGTCAATATGCATAGTGTGTGTGTGTGTGTGTGTGTGTGTGTGTGTGTGTGTGAGTGTGTGTGTGTGTGTGTGTGTGTGTGTGTGTGTGTGTGTGTGTGTGTGTGTGTGTGTGTATGTGTGGACTGTCTTGCGTGACAAATGACAATGATAGCGATGAACACTAATTTTTTTTTGACACTGCTGTGCAAATTATAACTGACTAGCCAAGAGAGTATGAGACACACAGTCCAAGGCAGTACAATAATGTTGTATTTTGCAAATATTGAAATATCTATTTACAAGGCATATTTCAAGAAGGGAAAAAGTTACAACAAAGAATATAATTTGAATTTTTTCCTTTGTAACAGAAGGCCAACAGTCCAGTAAGGATAAGAATTAAGGTGTACAATAATAACATATTGAGGAAAAGAATATCACTGGTTGTATCACTTCAGACATCAATGCTATCAGTTCCACAGATTGAGGAAGTGTGTGAAACAAACTGAACAATGCATTAAGGTAGGAGCAGCATCAACAATATACACACTGTCTACAGACTTCAAAGTGGGCTTATATTGTGTTTCATTTGTTTTCCCCCCCTTCTTTCAGCTCAGAGTGTTTGTCTCTGAGTCCAGTTCTGTAAAGAATGCATGATAGAGTTCCTATTTAAGGATGCAACAAGTGCATTATTTCTGCTTTGCTTTGCAATGTCATCAAAAACACCACCATCCTCAACACAGACGCACCAGGGAAAGAGACCAACACACAGGCTGTGTGGAAAAAATTTTCCTCTATGTGAAATGACAACTAGCTGGCTAAAATTATGATTTCAGGGTAACTATTATTTCTTTGAAGCAGGCCTTGGAAAAGAGCAAGACAATGACAGTCGTATCTTTTGTGAAGCCATTGAACAGCAAGTCCATTTAAATAGTTATTGATAGTTCAAAACCATAGAGAACATTGTGCCATTATCATAACAAAGACAATGTGGTTAGGGCATTTTAATTGTGCTCTCTCTACCCCCCCCCCTTCCTCCAGCTACCCTATATCATAAATGGTCACATACCTATCACTACCACCACTCTGGATAAAATCTAGCAATCTGACAGGTATGTCACTGCTGCACATAGTTGAAATTACCTCATATGAGTGAGTCTTTTATGTAATTCCATTGAAATAATCTGTACATGGAAGCAAAGGATACCAATCCATTTGGACTTGAGTATGTCACTTAAGAATCCACTTTAAGTGAAGGCATACCTTTACAGGAAATCAAATGGTTGAAATGAGATAAAAGAGAAACAGAGATTTGAACCTGTAACCTACTGGTTCAAATGGCTGTGATGTAACCACTGGGCTAAACTTGGCAACCAGTAAGTGGAGCACTTGAGATGTCTGGAAGAGAGCTTTTCCTGCACACTGCATGGCAAACTCAACTGGAAAGACATATATTCTATACACTTTGGCCGAGTCTGCTACTGTAATAGTGGAAATTTTCGCGGTGTTGAAATTTTTCGCGCATTTCGCGCAAACCGAAACTAGCGCGAAAATAAAAGCACGCGAATATTTCTGCTTGCCGTATGTTCCAGTAGTTGATGTCTTGATTCTGCGGAATTAAAAACAAGCGAAACTCTTCTTACCCCGCCGAGTGCGAAAAATTAGTCGCGTGAAAATATCCACTTTTACAGTATGTGACAAACCACACGTTGCGAGGGCACATGAAGAGACACAAGGGAGTTTGACAAGGGTTCTATTTCATGAAAGTCTTATGAGAGACTTTTCGATCATAAGACACACTAATGACAGACTTCATGAAATGGATTTTACTTCTCTTTGAAAGTCTCTCATACCTTCATATGAGGAACTTGGACCATTCTGAGACTTATGTAAAGACTTAATAGTAAAGAGTTTGTGAGTTCCATATCAACATCGATAAATTGAATGCATCTCATCCTGTATGTTATGGGGGAAGGACAGGGCGTTATCCCGCTATCTGTCCATGGAGGCATTCAGTTCATCATCGTCCAGATCTCTGTCAACATCCAGCTGGTGATCGTTAGTGCTGTGGTTTCGCGACTGCAGCATGGTTGTGCGTGGGTTCTTCAACAGTTGTTGGATCACATCATGAGACACCAGACTCCGCGATGTATCTGCATCAAAGAAGGACAAACATGAAAAGAGCATTGTACCATCAAGCATGTATGCAAACAAAACTAGATATATCGCCACGGCGACTGATATGCCTCCGCCATAATGCATGGTTCTCCTAATAGGTCTATAGTACAATGTCTTGACAATGTGTGATGACAGTTTCACACAATTTGCAAAATATTAAAATGACAGGTTTGCCACAAATGTGCTGAATGTTCACTTTCCTAGAACTAGGTTCAATTGGATGAATGATTAAAATGTCAGAGTGCAGGTATTTGGAGAACTGATGATTTTTACTTGACTTTTGACCCTTTAATAAGTTTATGCATTGAGTAATTTTCAAGGTATTGAGAAAAAGTATAATTTCAGTATCAAATGGGAAAATAGCATTATCTGAACCTGGCCTTTGACCTTTGACCTCACAGTTCCAAAGAGAATCACTGTTAGGTTGAACATACATAAATATGTAAGTTTCATGATGATACCTTGAGTTACTTTTGAGATATGGAGGAAAAAGTACAATTCAGCACTTTCACTTGAACTTTGACCTTTTGGCAAGAAACTTCCCACAGAATATATATTGGGTAATACATGCATACATCAAGTTAAAACAAAAACGAAAACCTTCAGGCATATTGCATTTTAAGGAAAGTAGTGATATTTTGAAGAGTTGACCTTGACCTTTGACCCCCCCCCCCCGACCTTTGACCCATGACCCCAACTTCCCTAGATAATCACTGCCCATCAGTACAAGCATATATACTAAGTTCCATGAAGATACCTTGAACCATTTGCGAGATATGGAGAAAAACATGAAATTTCAATTTTTTTTTTTCTCAAAATAACCCGTGACTTTGACCTTTGACCCTGTGACCCTAAAATCCACACAAAGTATTATCCCCCAAGGATATACCCTCATACCAAGTTTGATGTAAAACCACCACACGGTTCTTGAGATATCGACAAAAACAAAACGGGACGGACGGACGGACGCACGGACGTACGGACGGACGAACGGACAGACGACCCGAAAACATAATGCCTCTGGCCACTTCGTTGCGGAGGCATAAAAAGTAGATTTTATCAGGCTTGAATCCATTCTTCATTAGATCAACATCACTATTCATCATTAAATGTGTATAAACCACTGATGGGGCTACCGTGGGTAAAGAATACTGACTGACTGACTGACCGACCGACTGACTGAATGAATAAAAATAAATGAATAAATATATAAACAAATAAATAAATGAATATATATATAAATATATAAATAAATAAAATGAGCTAAGAATATCAACAGTGGGATATATGAGGAAATGCTTTGTCAAAGTATTCACTGTTTTCACTGTTTTCAATAAAGCGTAAAAGAAATGACATGAAGTATAAGTGTTATCGAAATATATCTTGGTCACAAAATCAAAATGCTGTTATGAGAAGCTTAATGGACACTGAAATATTTTTACCAACAAGTAAATATAGTCAGTACTTCCTAGACATGTGTCTGATCTTACTGATATTTGTTTATTGATCCTTGCTCTTCAATTAATTGTGACTGAAATGAAAACTTCCGGGGCTAACTATCCTTTTTATAGAACAAATACTGGAGAAAAACAGGCAAGTAAAGAATAGTCATGCTGCCCCTGAGTTGCTAGAGACAATGACATATTTAACACTAGAAATGTCGCTATGGCGACTGATGCCTCCGCCATAATGCATAATTCTCCCAATAGGTGTATAGTACAATGTCTTCACAATGTGTGATGACATTGACAGTTTCACATAACTGGCAAAATATCGAATTAACAGGTTTGTCAGAAATATCTTGAATGATCACTTTCCACGAACTGGGTTTGCTATAATTGTCTATTAAAGAGTGCAGGTACACATATTTGGGGAATTGAAAATTTTTACTGGACTTCTGACAGACCTTATTATAAGTTTATGCAATGAGTATAATCTTCAAGGTATGAAGAAAGAGTGTAATTACAGTACAAAATATTTTTTTTTTCATTTAAACCTGACCTTTGACCCTTAACCTTTGACCTTCTGGCTGGAAATTTCCAAGAGAATCTCCATTAAGTAATACATGTACATATATTAAATCTTAAAACTGATGCAATCATTGCATATACTAGTATATGAGGGAAATAATAACATTTTGAGGAGTTGACCTTGACATTTGACCCCTGACTATTGACCCATGACCCCTAAATTCCCTAGATAATCCCTGCCAGTCAGTATGCATATGTACCAAGTTCCATGAAGATACATTGAACCATTTGCGAGAAAAGTGATATTGCAATATTTTCACCTAACCTTTGACCTTTTGACCTTTGACCTTATGACATAAAACTCTCTCTGGAGAATCTTTATGCAGTAGTACATGTCTACACTAAGTTTCAAGAAAATAACTGCGGGCATTGCATAGATATGGGGGAAATAGCAACATTTTTAGCATTTGACCTTGACCTTTTGACCTTTGACCTCTTGTCAATGTCACTAAAATCTACTCAACTAATTGTCCCATCATACATCATCCTTGGACCAAGTTTGGTGAAAGCTGCTTCATCCAGTTTTGAGTTATCACGTAAACAGATGAATTTTAGGATTTGACCTTGAACTTTGACCTTTGACCTCTGTCCGATTTCACTGAAAAACTAATCACGTAATTGTCCCATCATACATCATCCTCCAACAAAGTTTGGTGAAATTTGCTCCATCCAGTCTTGAGTTATCGCGTAAACGGATACAATTTCATGATTTGACCTTGACCTTTGACCTTTGACCTTTAGCCGATTTCACCCAAAATCTAATCAAATCATTGCCCCATCATACTTCATACTTGGACCAAGTTTGGTAAAATTCCAGTAAATATTACTCAAGTTATCGCGTAAACGAAAGCGGACGGACGTACGTACGGACGTACGGACGTACGGACGGACGGACGGACGGACAACCCGAAAACATAATGCCTCCGGCACCACTTCGTGGCGGAGGCATAATAAGAGGAAAAGGGAAGGGGAAGGGTGAGAGACTGCATGGCTGATGTCTTTACTTTCAGGACCCCCTGAATACCAGTTCAACTTTGCATTGATGTCAAAACAAAGAAAATCTTACTCCAATTTTTCTGTTACAAACATTTACACTTGCATAATATACAACTCAGATTTCCTGAATGAGAAGAAAAGGGACTGTTGGTACTCACTCAAGCTCATTTCAGATCTAGGAGAGTCTCCCAGGGACAAACCCAGCTGGTGGGGGGATTCCCTGCTGGTGGTCACTTCTGTCTCTGTCCTGCTACTAGCCCTGGTGCTTGGGGCATTCTCAAGGGCTAGTAGCCCCAGGCTGGCCTTGGCCTCTGAGAGCAGCTGCTGCAGCTGGTCATCAGACAGCTTCTTCTCCTGGATGCCCACAGCCCCGTTGGGAGCTTCCGTCCGGTTGGTGTTAGCCCTTGGGGAGGCGGAGGGTGAGGAGGAGGTGGAGGACATGGCTGGTAGGCGGGGCGATGTGATCTCTGTCATGGTCCTGTCACTGGCCTCAGAGCATCGCTGAAGCAGGGCATTCAGTTGGGCCTTTGACAGCGATGGGGATGAGATCTAAAGAGGAAAGGGAAAAAAAAAAGGAATTAGGCTTTCAACATGTTTTTATTTATATTCTAATCATTGTTACTGCTGATGCTGCCATTGCCTGAGAGGCAGAAGGGTGTTACTATCTGGGATTTTTTACAGTAAATAATAATGCTTGCTGATTAATACCTTCCTAATTTTTCATCTCTAATGATCATAAAGGACCGAGTGTCACCATGGTCATGGACTTTGATGTAGCAATTTAGTACAATTCTAACTGTCAGTGATAATCAACGTGTCTGGTGGATGAAACACATCTCTGTCTTGGTATTGTTTTGTCTGTGAATAACATAAAACTGTTAATGACATCAATCATGCTTGGAGCAAGCAACCATCATCCACTGAATCACAGGCAATGGAATCCCATTTTCTTTGCTCAATTTTCCAACAAAAAAAAAAGGACAATCTGGCTTGAATACACTACACTGTGAAAGGTCAAAAAACCCTCGAACTCTTTTAATGCTTCATACTGAGAAATAACATTTTTGTACACCTTTTTTAATTTTCTCTCATCTCAGAGAAAAACTGTAAAATCCATATTTACATACATGTATTTTATTTAAAGGCAAGAATCATAGAGTGTTAACGGAGGTCTCTAGTTTGAATTCACAAAAGTGGTTTAAATTTTGACCATGGTTAAATCTCGACAATGGACTAAAATAAGCGTGAAATAGACATATCTTTGGCATGCATGTATCAACACACATTTGTTACTGGATGTCGGGTGGCGTACGCAATCTGTCAATTGTATATACACAGAAGAAATTTGCATAAACCATGGTCTAAACTTAAACCACCTTCGTGAATGTGGGTCTTTGAGTTTAATACGAGTATGTTTCAGGTGGCTGCTATCATCCAACATGACCTGCACGAGCTGCCACCTTGGGTGGATAATGATAAAGAGAGAAGGGGATAGAATGGTTGGAATGTGTGAAGGTCGAACTCTAATGCTGCCATACTCAGAGTCCTGTTGTGCAGACACAAGAAGGTAAAAGAGCCAGAAATTAATCTTTCTCCAAGATCCTCCCTTCTTACCTCATCCTCCACCTGAAGCTGGAGGTGGGCCAGCTCCTCCTCAATGTCCTTCAGTCTCTCCTGCTGGGTCCTGCTCTCCTTTGTCTCCTGTAGGATCCGCTCCCCAAGCTCAAAGGCCAGGGGGTTGAAGGAGGAGGTGCCACGTTCTGCCAACTTGAGTAGTCACAATGAAATGCACAAAACTATCATCAGCCCATCAAGTCCCAGGAATCACATTGCTGTACCTTGGTGCTGTGTCTTTTCATTATGATATTACTACTACTTGTTCGTGTTTCATAAGGTTCAAGTAAAAGACCTCTTACAGAATTTTTTTTAAAAATTCATAATTGTGTCCACTGAAGACTTTCAAAGCCTCATAACTGAAACATTTAGGATTGATTCTTAGATGATTCTTTCAAAGTGGCAATGTTTTAATTTCCTTCTGATTTTGTGCAGATTTAACTAATTAACCAGTTACATTTAATCTTTTTCCAATACTGTAAAAGTGGATATTTTCACGCGACTAATTTTTCGCGCTCGGCCCGATAAGAAGAGTTTCAAGTGTTTTTAATTCCGCGAAATCAAGACAGTTAAGTACTAGAACATATGGCATGCAAGAATATTCATGTGCTTTTATTTTCGCGCTAGTTTCTGGTTGCGCGAAATGCGCGAAAATTTCAACACCATGAAAATTTCCACTTTTGCAATATACCATATTATGCAGTGAAATTCAATGCTGCCAAGTTACAGACAACATTATCATTTTTGTGGGTCCTCTAGGACTTGCTAGGCTATTACTAATGGTTTATAACGTGGAATCAATCTTCTCCTTTTAGTGATTACAAAATGCAAGATTGGTAAATGGTGTACTAACACATATTATACATATATTATTTATAGATAACATGTAAATCATGTAAAATTAACAGGTACATGTTTTATACATGACGAAAAAAATAAAAATAAAATCCTCACCAGAGATGGAGTGCTACAGATGCTGGTGAAGTCATCAGCTGGGAGCAGGTTCTTCAGTTTCTCATCAATGTCTTCCAGGAGTTTCTGGCTGTCAGTGTCTGGTTTGTAGCCTGTCCCAGGCATGGCCTTCAGCTGGAGCCCAGCTACTTCTGGTTGTGTGGCCTGACAAATGAAACAGCAACAAAAACAGACAGGATTATCATACAGCTGTAGTCACTGCAAAAATATAATACTCATTGCAATAAGCAGGAAAGTTTTTAATGATATATATAAAATGCTTCATAAATTACATTTTGCTTGCCCCTTATTGCATCTCATTTCTGACTATCATTCTATTTCACATGATATAGAAATCTTCCATGAATGATGACAGAATCTTTTAGTGAAACTATTATGGAGTGTATAATTGTGACCTCCAAATTGAATGCTGTGAAAAAGCATACCAGATATCTCATCATTTTATGGAGCAATGAGTTCCCTGTTTGAGACACTGCCTCCCCCTTCCCCCATCCCATTCCTTACCATACCCCTTTTGAGCAGGTGGCAACTGACAATCTACAAAATTGGAATAAGTGGCAGGGAGCATGAGGGGTAAGCAGAGAAACTGGAGTGAGAGAGAGAGATGGACTGTGTGGAGTGAAAGGTAGCAGGTGAGATGAGAAGCTTCTGGGTGGCCACGCCTAGCAACGTACCTCCGTGGGATCCTCCTCACCGAGCATCTCAACATCCTGGAGTAGGTCCTCCAGGCGTTTCTTCTCATCGTCAGTCATAGCGATCAGGCTGCCGGCATCCGATGCCAACTATGAAAGAAAAATGAAAAAACATTATGGGGACAGGATTTGAGACAATGCACGGATGATATCACAGAAAATTGACACAAACACGGTTTCTACCTAATGGGATCAACAGAGGGCCGAGAATATGAGAACATATTCTTTCTGTCTTTCACAAAACTCATTTGGGAAATTGTGCAGATGTGCATGTATCCATACGACTTGGTTGAATTCCAAATCTGTTGGCAAATCTCAAATGCAGTATTGCTTACTTCATTATGTTTTGTGCTCTGGTTGTCCTGATAATGAACAAAGGTTTATGACTACCAGCCTCTTCAATAAGACTCAATCTAAACTATTCATCCAATACAGTTATCAGATTTACCCCTCAAAGAATTTAAAATACTGTTGGTCAGTCAAAATGCAATTTTAGTCATTCTGGGCCCTGTTTTATGAAGAGTTATAATTGATTATATAGCTGATTTCAATTGTAAGTCTATGGCAGCCTGTGTGGTAAGGAAATTTATAATCTATCATATCTTTTGATAAAACTGGGCCCTGGTCACTTGCAAATGAAAGAAGAAATGACACTGATGTGCTGAACAGATTCTCTGTGAACCGAGGCACAATGATTTTGGGATGCTCACATCGATATTTCTCTGGACAAAGTCTGGTTCATCCTCCTTCCTGCCCTGGGTGCCACCACCTCCTCCTCCCCCAGGGGGTCTGGGTCTCCTCTGGTTCTTGGTCTCCCTTGGTGATGTCTTGGAGGACCGTCTCGATCTTCTCTCTGAGAAGCATTGTGATATAAGGTGGAGGATAATTCACACAGAACATGTCACACAATTTTCGACCACCATCACAATTGACCTTGCCCTGCAATCTGCAGACCAGTTGTTTTATTGGGGTATTTCGGTTTTCATATGAATGGCCCCCAGCACTGTACTCATCCAACACGTAATGTGAGCACACTGTACAATATTGAACACGAACCTCTGTATCTTTGTGAAAGTATTGAATGTATAATTGACCTTCTCTCTCACAGGTATACTGGGACTGTGGGAAGTTAATTTTTCTGAAGAATTTTAGATTTACCACTACCAGCTACATGTGTATATGCATCAAAGCTGGTGGAGCCTCAACTCATATAGATTTCCAACTTGCCTGATGCCTATATAGGCAAGTTTGCCCATGAGAAAAACAATCACTATTAACCAATGCAAGAGATATTACAAAAGCAAGTACAATTCACATGAATTCATGTTCCACTTGAGAATTCCATATGAAAAAGGACTATGACTTAACTGAATTTTGACATCCTTCCACACTGATTCCATACATAAATGTATCAAGGAGCTTTAGATTTTCGCGACAGGGACGTTCAGAGGAAAAAAACATGTTCTGAGCATGCGCAAAAACGTGCGTCAAGTCGATCTATTCATAGCTCGCGTCATCTGAGTTTTTCACTATACGTTCTGGGCTATTTTTATGTCCGCTCAATTCACGACGTACAGAGCTACTTCATGCACCCATCATATGGGGGCGCCATTTTATGTTTTATGTGTTGCGTCCCAGCGTAATCTAAAGCTACTTTTCAGCACGACGTAAGGGGAGAGAAAAACGTCCAACGCACTCGTCATCTCAAGCGTCCGTGCCGCAAATCTAAAGCTCCCTATTTACAACATAGATGACCGACGACATAAGAAACCGAATATGTGTGCGATGTGTACTGCTTATAGCTACATACAATTTGTAAACTGCAGTAGAATGAGAGTGTTTTTTAAAGGCCTTGTTACTTGTGTATAACCAATTGGCAAGAGTCATGCTATTTCTATGATTCACGCAAAAATGACCACAGCATCAACAGTCACTACCTCACCTGACGTTGATTGCTGATTGGAGGATGAGCTGGCTGCTCTGTGGGATGGACTGCCCTCTGGAGGCTGAGTGGCAAACACTGGAGTTGATGGGATATCATCTGTATTCACTCCTGTAATTGATGACACAAGAGTACATAATTTGTGAAAGCAAGTAACTCAGAAAAAGTAATTTTACAATGAAGTTTTAATAAAGTGGTTAAATCACAACTGTTGAACTGCGACAGTTTGCTTAGTGTAAAATATCCTCATCTACTGTATACGCCATATATTTCGCGAGTCTAAATTTTCGCAAATCGGGAATTCCAAATGATTTCGCGAGTGGTTAAATTCGCAATCATGGAGTCCTGTACTGAACTGAGAAGTGCACACACGTACGTCACATTCACACCGGGATCAGAGTCGATATTTTCGCGTGTCTTTAATTTCGCGAATAGCACCTGACTCGCGAAATTCGCGAAAATAAAAACATCACAAAATATTTGCCGTATACAGTATGTGGGTAATGTCTTCCATGAATGTCTTCCTTACAAATGTCAAATTCACCATCCTAATCATAAACCTCACAACCCATTATCATTATCATTATCAGTATCATTATCTCTCATAACATAATTGGTGTCCTCATTATCATGAAAATCAAAATCAGCATTGTCATCATCTTCATTATGAAGTATCATTTCACTAAACCCTCAATATTACTTCCATCCAGTGTACTACCTTCATCGTGGCTGATGGGAGGTACTAGGGCCAGGAACCGAGTGGTGTTCTCCGTGGCCTCCCGGGACTTGCCGCCTCCCTCCTCCTTGATGGAGTCCAGCTCCACCTCCAGCTGGTGGTGGAGGAGTTTCCGCTGCCTCTTCACCTCCCGCTCCCTCGTCACCTTGGTGGAGAGGATGCGGTCCAGCTTGCGCATCTTCTTGATGGCCCTCCGCAGCTCCGGGTCTGTGATGCCTGCTAGATCAGCATCAGGGTCCTCACTGCCCTCCTCCTCCTTTCTGCTTCCCGCCCCTGAAGGGGGTTCTCCCATTCCTGTATGTAGGGAATGAGGGGACGCATGGCTGGACTCCATGCCATCTTCAAGATTGTTTTCCAGCGCAAAATTATTGGCGTCACTTACATCATCAGCATCACTGGCACTGTCATTAGACTCTTCTGTTTTGGCAAGGAGTAAATCTAGGCTGCGAATTCTGCTCTCAGCCCCGCCAACCCTTGAGGCCTTACTTTCACTGCGATAGAAACCTGAACAAGCTTTGTTGTCCAGATTAGTGTCATAATCGTCACCTGTTGCATCCTCAGCATCATCTTCTGAGGAGCTGAGATATTCCATCACTGCCATATCATTTGTCTGTCACGCAAATATAAATGGAAACATACAGAAAAACAAGCTATACAACATGCTTTATACAGCAAAAGCCCATACAATATTAATCTGGTTGCTATCTCTTTCACTGTTTTCACCATACTGTGATACATACATTGAAGAAATGTTGTGTTCCCAGCCTCATATGGAATCATCGTTTTATGAATTCATCAGGCTATTGTGCATTGAAGCATTCCATGCAATGCAAATCAGTGCAGTGTGTGACCAAAGACTCAAATAACCACTGTGTAAGCTGTTATTTGTGAATCACAGTGGGATCGCAAATTTAACAACACACGAAAATGTTGCAATGAGCTAGGGTAACAATGCATTTACGACAGCTTCCATGTCAATTTGCGAAAGCAACGTCTTGTGAAAATGTCCCTGACCTCTTAATGCGTGAAAAGCAGAAATAACAGATTATACAATATCTCACTATCTCATCTGAATTCTATTGTTTCAAAGACATTTAAAAAAAAATAATGTTTTTGATCAAATGTATAATTGCATTAACATGCAAACTGTATGATATGGATATTACAGGAGAGCAAGTACAAGTTCTCACTTCAAATAGGAAATGCATATTATGTGATTAACCCAGATTGATTTGACAAACACATTCAAGGGTTTCAAGGAGCAGTTTAAGTGCTTGGTAGCTATCTGAGAGAGGCAATTTTGTAATATTCACTTTAGTTTATTTGTTTTTATATTTGGGGGGGGGGGGAGGGGATGAGGGGTTGTTGTTGTGATTGCTCCATTTCTTTCTGGACTTTGCTGCCCTTACACATTGTAAACAAATCCCACCTGTCGACCAAACTTTAAACTTTAGGTGATTTGAATTTATTTCATTTATGCAAATTTCAATTGTGTAGCTATACATGTTTATTGTTACCCTCATATGAGTAAACAGGTCCATGCAAAATGGGATGCAGACATGTCCATGGGCAATTAGGTACTCCTTATCTAAGCCATAGATTTTACCTAAACTATCTCAGTGAATTTGGGTATTTAGTGCCACTTGATAGGTACCTCTTGTAGCAGAATATCGGGGTCAGGAGGCAGGATCTCAAAGGAACTGCTGGTGTTACTTGGCGGTCTGTTGATGGGACTGGATATGCCAGTGTAGCTGTTCAATGATACCCTGCTGCCTGGTCTGTGGCGATGGGTTCTGGCCGGCCTGGTGATGTCATCTAGACTTCCTCTTGTGATGTCCATTGTTCCCCGCACAGTTTCAGTCAGGAAGATCCTAAAACTTCGCACATCCAAGAGCACAAATTTCTTGTGTTTGTTTTTAATCAACACATACAATAATTGTCCATTGACCATGAACAAAAGATAGGAGGGTGCAATGCAAGTGATGGAGCATGAGATGCTGAAGTCAGTGCATGTGATCATATGGTAATGCATCTCCAGCATGCATACTAAATAGATCTCTAGTCTATGCCACTCACTAAACCACAGACTGAGCTTGAGAAAAAAAGGGGAACCAAATGTAAGAAGCCTAGAGGTTTATGTAGCTGTAGCATGGGCGTAAATCCCGGGGGGGATGGGGGGGATATATCCCCCCCTGAAATGGAGGAGGGGGGGATGGCCTGTACAATCATCCCCCCCCCCCCCTGAATTTTGAAGAAAAAAAAATGGAGGAAGCAGAAATGTGATTGTATCATTTTTGGCATATTGCATGACGTTTGTACGCCGGCCTTCAGACAGGTAACAGAGCTGAACAGTATTCTATCTTGTAGGAAATCGAATGCATAATTTTCTCAAGTGTTCGCTCGCTTCGCTCGCTCGCGGACATGAACATACACTGTAAGGTATGGCTCAGACGTTGACAACGTCAAATAGTGTAGGCCTACATGTAAACATGCTAAGACGAGAGTAACTTGGGACCATCTGCAAAATATGTACGAAAACAAACAATAACAAAACTATATTGCCATAATTGAACCCCCTCCATTTCCTGAATCATTCATGAGGAACGACAGTGACTGATAATTCAGTCAAGATACATCTATGGGTATACCCAGGGAAGATCAGGGGCGTCGAAAATATCTCGGGGGTGGGGGGGTGGGCAAAGGGCATTTGCCCCGCCCCTACGAAAGTGTTTAGGCAGGCAAATATCCCCCAAGCAATTTCCGAGATGAGGACAAATTTCGAACTTTCTTAATGGAATTATTGTCCAAATACCGCCAGAACTATGCACCAAATCGTTGAATTGCAATCATAAACATGCAAAAGCTCCGCTATACTGGATCCCTTTCGATAAGTACACTGTTGAGATTGATGTATATTTCCCTAATTTGTCAAAGAGTGTGCAGCATATCTTTCACTTAACAAAAGCTCCCTCATATGCAGAGGCGTCGATGGGGGGGGGGGGGGGGGATGGTTCCCCCATAAAAGTGGGACAAACCAACCATTCATCATAAAAGTGGGACAAACCAAATCGCAAAAATATAGCTAAAAACGGCAGTTTTTGGGGTGTAAAATGCCAAAATTTTAAAGCTCGCTCGCTCCACTTGCTCGCATTTAAGCGCTAAGCCATTCCCCTGATGTTGTTGTTCATTTTCCATCTGTGAAGATGGCTGGATAGCCCCATATTCAGCTACACTAAGCTGGTCTTCCATGGGGTCCAGTTAGATGTGGGGTGGGACCACTTCACCGGGTTAGACACCCTGCTCTTTGCGATGAATGAATGAAGCGGGATCTTTTACGTGCATGAGCTGTGACTCTCTCATACACGGGACCTCCATTTTATGTCCTATCCGAGGGACAGAGTGTTTTGCCTCTTGCTAGAGGGGACGATATGTTTACACACAACATTGCTCAGTCCAGACTCGGGTTCGAACCCGGGCCGCGTGATCGTGAGGCAGACGCGCTACCGACTGAGCCAACTCACCGCCCTACAATGTTGCTACCAGTGATTGACAGCAGTTGCGCCCGGTGCGCCCCCCCCCCCCCCAATCTCCAAAGCAAAAAATATAGCTACAAATGGCATTTTTGGGGACTGTAAGATGTCAAAATTTTTCAAGCTCGCTCGCTTCGCACACTCGCATTTAATCATTATGCCATTCTCATGATGTTGCTGCCATAAATTGCCAGCAGTTTTCGCCCGGTGCTCCCCCTTAATTTCCAAAGCTAAAAATAAAGCTACAAACGGCAGTTTTGGGACTGTAATAAGTCGAAATTTTGAAGCTCGCTCGCTCCGCTCGCTCGGATTTAATCATTATGCCATTCTCCTGATGTTGCTGCCAATAATTGCCAGCAGTTTTCGCCTGGTGTGCCTCCCCTTAATTTCCAAAGCGAAAAAATACAGCTACAAACGACATTTTCTGGGATTGCAAAATGTCAAAATTTTAAGGCTCGCTTGCTCCGCTCGCTCGCATTTAATCGCTATGGCATTCTCCTGATGTTGCTGCCAGTGATTGACAGCAGTTGTGCCCGGTGCGTCCCCTTTAATTTCCAAAGCGAAAAATATAGCTACAAATGGCAGTTTTGGGGACTGTAAGATGTCAAAATTTTCAAGCTCGCTCGCTTCGCACACTCGCATTTAATCATTATGCCATTCTCATACCATGTTGCTGTCAGTAATTATCAGTTTCACCCGGTGCCCCCCCCCCCTCAATTTCAAAAGCTAAAAATAAAGCTACAAACGGCAGTTTTGGGACTGTAATAACTCAAAATTTTTGAAGCTCGCTCGCTCCGCTCACTCGCTCAATCATTATGCCATTCTCCTGATGTTGCTGCCAGTAATTGCCAGCAGTTTTCGCCCGGTGTGCCTCCCCTTAATTTCCAAAGCGAAAAAATGCAGCTACAAACGATATTTTCTGGGATTGCAAAATGTCAAAATTTTAAGGCTCGCTTGCTCCGCTCGCTCGCATTTAATCGCTATGGCATTCTCCTGACGTTGCTGCCAGTGATTGACAGCAGTTGTGTACGGTGCGTCCCCTTTAATTTCCAAAGCGAAAAATATAACTACAAATGGCAGTTTTGGGGACTGTAAGATGTCAAAATTTTCAAGCTCGCTCGCTTCGCACACTTGCATTTAATCATTATGCCATTCTCATGATGTTGCTGCCAGTAATTGCCACCAGTTTTCGCCCGGTGCTCCCCCTTAATTTCCAAAGCTAAAAATAAAGCTACAAACGGCAGTTTTGGGACTGTAAAATGTGAAAATTTTCAAGCTCACTCGCTTCGCTCGCTAGCATTTAATCGTTATGCCATTCTCCTGATGTTGACTACCAATACGAACTGCCAGCAGTTGCGCCCTGTGCGCCCCCCTTAATTTCCAAAGCGAAAAAAATACAGCCCAAAACAGCAGTTTTTTTTACTGTAAAATTTTCAAGCTCGCTCGCTTCGCTCGCTCGCATTTAATTATTATGCCATTCTCTTGATGTTGCTGTCAGTAATTGCCAGCAGTTTCACCCGGTGCCCGCCCCCCCTTAATTTCCAAAGCGGACAAAATACAGTCACAAACTGCAGTTTTGGGACTGTAAAATGTCAAAATTTTCAAGCTCGCTTGTAACAGTTTGTCAGAAATATATCACTCTCCTCCCACTTTATATTTCATGCAAAAGAGTGAGACATCCGATCCCTGTAAAGTGTGTGTGTGTGTGTGTGTGTGGGGAGGGGGGGGGGGGGTTACCAAGCTTCTCTCACCCCCCCCCCCTCCCCCTCAAGGCTGCGCCGGTTCGGTTATGGGCTTGTAATCGTGGTGATGGTGACTATCGCCGATCATCCCCCCCACTCCTCAGTATGGATTTACGCCGTTGAGCTGTAGATATATGGCCATTGATTTGAAAGAATTGTCACACATATACAATTTTCCATTTTGCGAAATTGAGCTTGTAGGTGGAATACTCTTGATTTAGATACACAGCATGTATGTAATTTGGAAGAATTGTCAATCAAGTCGCAGGAGCGTCAATGCACCAAGACCACCAAATTGCATTGATCGTACCGACAGTGACTAAACGAAAATATCAGCAATAAACATCATAATCTTGTCAGGGAATCTACCAGAGCAGACGGTGGTGGGAACCACCTCCCTGATTAAAAATTTGTAGCAAAGTCTTTGTCATGCTCTTGCTTGACAATCATTGAATTGGGGACATTGCTCAATCTGTGTGCATAAATATGGGCAAACAAATTGGAAATTTTAACGTTAGGCACTACATTCTAAAAGATTTAGAATACTTGATTACTAAAACTGTTATGCACGATACCTTGATACCTTGATGTAGTAATCCCTTGAAGCAGCTTGTACATGAAGCTATACGAGACACACAATGAAGAGTCCCGTACTACATTATATGTATTTACAAAATTGTACTACATCGGTAGTCGTAGCGAGCCACAAATGGCACAACAGTATCATCCCTGCCCTGGCTAGCCCGACCAGACGCCGTGCGGGGAACAGCGACTGGGCTGTGGTGTAATTATGGCATTATGTCCCGGCTGGCTAGCTACGTTGTATGTATGAAGATTGCCCCATCGATTGCTGTGAGCCGAGCTCCAAGTTAAATGATACCCCGACAACACAAGCATTTGATAATCATCTGTAAAACCTGGTACGTCAAAGCGACATTTCCATCTGAAGTTCATGCTTACCGAGTTTTGTTGATTCCAGCTCATTTTCAGAAAATAATCAAAATTACGAAGAGCTGAGTCCACGATCACAGGACCAACCTCTCCACGGTTCCTACGCTACGGTAAACGATCCTATTTCGCTAGAAACATAGATGGCGCTATTATAATTTACTGTAACTGATCCGCTGCCCAAAAGAATGGTAAAGAATGTATCAGGATTATGGTGTACTCCTCTGGCGGAGGTGCCAACTTCTTGTCGATCAACTTAGCTTCTCTTACACACACTAACTTTTTGCTGCTGATCACAGTAGAAAATTATGTCATGAATTTCACAATTAAAGTACATTCTACATAGATTAGATTATCTTAACGCACAGTAAACCAGTCTGAAGTATTAAAATTAAATATCATCTCAAGAAAGTTGCGAACGATATTATTCTTTCGGCAATCACGTTATTTTCCTTCTTTCTTTTTTTTTTCGATTGAGTAAGCATCACGACTGTTGGTAGAATACTAGCTTATCTTTAATCGAATGGATTGTAATATAACAACCTATAGCTCCCTACCAATGCAGGATACGTAGAGCAATTACTTTCATTTTTCTTATTCAAAAACACGCTCAACACACTGCAATGATTAAGTCTTTGTATTTCGCATTATCATGGATACGGGGGTTCTGTAGTCAGGATTCTTTTTGTGGCTTTACTGATTTACAATGTATTACTCATCGATTCGTCTGCTTTCGATTCAGTGTTAGCACTTAGGCCTAATTAGTCGTCAATTCACAAAGTGGTGGCACAAAATATCATATCCTAGTTCTGTGAGAGTAATTTCCTCTGACTTTCACCATTATTATGCCTTTGTTCACTAACTTATACAGTTGTTTTGGGTTTTTTTTCTTCTTTTTATGAGGCACATGAGATCGTATGTTTGAAGGTAGTCTACCTTTTATTAGTCTTTTCCATGGCTTGACAAATTTAATTCACGCACTATACCTATGCGTTTCAGATATCTCTGGCGGAGGTATATTAACTTAATTTGGTTTCACTTAGACTCTTTGCGGCTGATCACAATATATGGAAAATGTATATATAGAGTAAATTTTACATAAAATATTATAAATAGTATACCTTCTCCACAGATGAAATTATCTTCCCGCCCACTGTTATAAAACTAGTCCTATGAAAGTATCACAAAAAGTTGTGAACGATTATTCCGCCCTCTAGGTTTTTTCTTTTCGACAGAGTAAACATAGTTCTGTGGTAAAATGTTATAGTTTATCTTAAATTAGATGGATTATCGATAACTCATCTAATATACAATGTATTGCTAGAGCTAGTACATTTAGTAACAACCTATATTGATTGACTTTATTTCACGCACTATATGCATGATGCATTTAAATGGATATGGCCGAGTATGTGAGACTCTCTAGCTACACGGTGATAGTTGCAGTAAAAATTGCGTGAAAAGTTCAATTTCACCCCCCCCCCCCCAAAAAAAAAAAAAAATGGATTGTGGCTAAAACGACATATTGTATGACCGTGGAGTCTACTTGTGATGAGAACCAGTGGGGCCAATTTGGTTTTATACCAGGTCTAAATTCTATTAGGGTGATGAATAGGAACCATCAGGCCTAATGGTTTCAGTATAATAGAAATATCATAATTATAGAGAGTGAAACGATGGACCATCAGAAAATTTCTGTTGAATCATCACACCATGAGACCAGGGCCCCATTTCATGCTTGCTTGTAGAAGAAAAGTGGCAGCTAAATATGTGACGATTTTGTTTGTTTGTTTGTTTGTTTTTTACTTGTAAGCCGAATTTGTGGCAGCAAAAAAATAAAAAAAAAATGTGAAGACTTTTTTTTTTTGCTTGTCAGGACGTAAAATCTCTTTCTCTCTCCCCCAACCCCTTTTAGCAAAAATCTAGATCTGCCCCTGCACACAATATAAGACATCCAAGCAAATGAGAAATAAACTGCTTCCTGCTGTAATTCTGTCCTCGAGAGGCACTCAGTTTGCAGTCTCTTCTATGACCTACTCATTGCATTACGTAATATCAGGAAAGCTTGAAAGGAGAATTGTTTCCACTTCACTGATAATAATACATGTACATCATTGTGCTCACGCACAATACGCGCGCAATCTATAATCGATTAGGCGTGATGAACACAGAGAATTCTGTACGATTAGAGTTCTGTGGATGAACATATACAGCGGAACGGATAGTCTGCAGAATTAACTACATTCTCGGGTGTGGTGTATAGATTCGGTACCAACGTTCAGGTTTTCGCTTGCATCGACTTTCTTTTTGAGAACTTTTGCAAGCACCCAGTGCGATCTCACCATGCCAGTCAAGATTAAAGTGAAATACTGGTAAGATGTTTGATCCTTTTGTTTTCCATTAAGATTTTTGACATGATAGAGTTTTCATAGTTTCGTGATTTTAGTAAATGACATTATGGGAGCAACGTTTTGTGCCATAAGCGCGCATGATCACCATATACACCTGTACATTCATACCTCGATCATCTTCCGCGTTGAGTGTATGCGGAATCCATTGATCCCTTCTGGCTTGTGTTACGTATATGTTTGAATGAACGCCCGAGTATTAAGAATACCATGACAGACAGTCTCCAGGAAAGCTTAAAATATCAGAATGTTGTTGTGCGTTCACTCATCACGCTCTCTAGGTCTGTGACACTTCCAATCATATCATTCTCGCACTAGATTATTTATTATGATTGTAAATTTAGGCATGCTTCGCAATAACTCCACACCAAGCAATGAGAAACTTTGTCTTAAACCATTTCTTCCGAGATTCGGATGTGAGATGTGTTTGTTTTGTTTTATTAACTCTATTGGGAAAATGCAAATCTCTTGAGGCAATGGTTTAACTGGATTGCACTGAATATGATTATGTTGACCTTATAAAGCTGTTATTTGTCAATAATGAAATAAAATGATGATGATAAATAGCGCAAGATATTGTAGTACAAATTTGTAATATCTGCCTTATGTCTTTATTCTTTCAGTGGCGGATGAGGGTACGGGTCCCGGGTAAGTAACTCCGTACTCTTGTGGGTTTTTCAATATTCCGTAAAATTTAAATCAGGGAGTCATTTGTGTTTGATTAGCTGTCGCAATACTAATACTGGGCGTGTTACATTTTTATTGTGAAAATTATTGCGTTATAAATGGCCTACTGTAGTAAATCACGTCAGACATCATCTAGAGATGATACCTGACGTGTTCCATTGTTGATTTAATTGCCAATTCATCTCACACAAAAAAGTTGATATTTTCCGTTCACATTGGGACATTGAAAGCTCTTTATTGATTAAGATGAGTATAAGAAATGAACGCAAACAACATGCAGGAGCACTGAGCGTGTTTGTGCTTTACAATCTCTTGTCTATTAAATAATATGAAGATATTGATTCAGAAGGGGAGTTAATATGCAACTAACCTGGTAAATTATACTTGAAATTTTCCATTACCATGCACAGTTTTACCGGTTATCCTCGGACCTGAAAGACAGATTCGGGGATGATGTTGACGTGGTAAGTACATGATAAATCGATCGGATTTTTTTTTTTTTTTTTTTTAATAACAATAATCATCACTCTGGAGAAACCGTCAATTCTAAGTCCTTGCAGACAACTATTTTATAGTCCTGCTTGTTGTTAGGTTGATTTTTTATAAATATAGGCCTAAATGTTTTTTTATTATTGTTCAGCATGCCGACGCTGAAAGCAATACCAATAGAAACTTAAGTAAACGACAAGAGTGTGAGAATATGGACAATTGACGGATGACTTTATAATGTTGCAAGGTTTCAAGATATCGTACTATAGTAATCAAAATAATAAACAACCTGTGCATTTGATATAACCAACTATAGTAATAATAGGTTATGATATCATAATTTGCAATAGACAAATACATTACAGTATATACTGTTTCACAGACAAATGAATGAGAAACAAAGATCATCCTGAATCAGAAAACAATTATGAAATAAATGACATGAAAGGAAATTAATAAATCCACACCATCGGAACTATGTTGTACACGTAGTTTTGACACGTAATACTCGGTTTCAATAATCAAATATGAATATTGTCTCCTGGATTATAAGCATGAGCATGTTAACCAAGGAGGCAGTTTGGTTCAATCTGTATCATTTTGTAAGTAGGCCCTATATTAAGTTCGTGACTTGTTGTAGTGACGCTATTTCATCCTTGTATCGTCGCCTTTTCCACGAATAAATTCACACGAATAAAATTCGCGGTCGTGCACCAGTCACAACTTCTTCCGTATAGGTAACGGGTGTTTAATCTTTTGTTTTTCATATGCCGTGACTATGTTTCACCATTGCATCGGAATTAGGTGCGTGTTCCCTCATCTATACGCTCTACAGTATCCTAAACTACATGTTCTGTCACAATCAGATTCACAATGAATAGTATTCACAAGCTCGGCCTCTGACTAAGGTGAAGTAAACTACTTTGGCTATTCATTCGCTCTTGTATACTAGCTCTTATACTCGTAAGCCACTATCCCGTAAATATCAGGCATCATCTCACAGCACAATTACGACCTTATCGACAGATCATCAACCTTTTACTGTTATTTTATATCTCATTGTCTTTCCCTATTTGCAGGAGGGAGAGAGGGCCAATGGACTGACAGGAGAGATGGAAGTTTTTGTCAATGACAAGCTCGTCCATTCCAAGAAGGTATATAATACACTGTCACTGCACATAAACCCACTGATCAACATTGTAATTGTTTAAATTTATGAAGTTCTTCCGTCGAGATATTTTCATTGCAACTGATTGACAAATTTACGTCGATGTAGGGCAGTTGCGGTTGTCACGACTCTCCTTATCATTAGGGCCGTCATGCTGTCTTTTTCCCCCTTTTTTGCCTCACACAATCACATAGGCACAGTATTGATATGAGTGTACCGGTACTGATAATCGTATTTACACTTTCCGGAACCTTTCTTCCGGCACATACGGGAAATTATACAAATACATTATCCTTGCTAAACCGTATCTTTGTGCAAGCTTTCAATACGCATCTTTTTTTTTTCTTTTTTTTTTTATTTCAAGCTCATGCAGGCATTATACACCCCATATGGCATATTCACCACCTCGATGTGTGATTGATATGACCTCTCTAGTAATGTTGTCAAGGATGGTTGGTTTTACCTTTGTACATTACACACACATGTATATTTCATTTCTGTGCCGGTATGCCTTGTCATGCACTGCATTTTTCAGTGCGCCTTCAACGATACAAAATGATTGACTCGGGCAGAGCCTATAACAATATGATGAACTCAGGCTGCTTATTCTGCTTAGACATACACTGACAAATGCATCAGTCTGCAGCTTTCTGGTGTAATGACATATATAATCTATAGTTCTGACTTAATTCCATTGCTGATTAATGATCTGTCAGTTTCAACTCATTGTTTGTTTTGTTTTGTTCAGGAAATATAGTTAACAGATTTATTGTATATTTTGTTGACATTGTAGAAGCGATTTGAGTATGCATAGAAAAAAAATATTGGTTATTATGATTAACAAGCACTATAGCTAATAACTAACTTCACAGGCCATAAACGTTTACGTTTGTACGCAAGAAATGAGACATTGTTTCAAAACGTTGTTACGAGATAACATCATGGATCCTAATGTTTGTATCCGGTGTCGGTGCACAGTGACACAAGAAAAGAAACAGTTGGTGACTGACCTAGATTGCAATGACTATGTTCCGGGGAGTGTGGGGGCGGGGGTTGTCGTTAACATTCACCATTACACGTTAGCTAAGCATGGTGTAAAAACAAACAGACAAACAAAAACAAAACAAAAAACCCCAACAACAACAACAACAACAAAACAAAACAAAAATCTGATACTCATGTAACATGTGTTGGACTTAGAGTTACGAAATCCACGTACTTCTTTCTCTTTTTTTCTTTCGAAATTTGCTCTCATCCGATGTTAGAACGGAGACGGTATGGTCGACAACGATGAAAAGTTGCAGAAGATCGTGGCGGCCGTAAATTCGGCTAAGTGAAAGGTGCTGTCTTTCGCTGAAACAGGTATGAGTACGCATTTTCCCAGAGGCTGTTAAATGAACCCTTTGGTGATTTTTCTGGTTTGGTTACCGTATTTTCTAATATTCCATCGCAACATCAATAAATTTGAGTGTTTTTTTTTTTTAATCTGAATTCAGCTGTTTACTGGATAATTGCCTGTAAAACTATACTATAACACAACATTTATTGGAAGGCAGTGCCGAAACACTTTTTTCATAAGTAACTGAGGTTTGCCACCCACTAACAATTCATTTGATTCGCCGTGAGAAAGACGGAGCTGTCACTTATTGTTCAGAGTTCATTGAATATTGGAGAACTGTATAGCTAAAACCCTTTTGCAAGCTTTTCCGAGACTCGTGAAATCACCAACACGTTGGCAATTGAAGTTGTACTCTACAGACCGAATAATACCCATGCGTCGAAATTGCCGTAAGCAAGGTTAATCAAAATTTCGCAGTAATCAGTTCTTTTCATAATGACTTGAAGCTCTTTGGACATGCATCCGTTTGAGTAAAGACAAAGACATTTCAAAAGTGAATTCGACCGAATGACGAAATTAGTTTGTTGCATTTCCAGCATACTTTGAACAATAATTGCACAGTTTTGACCTATGGCTGGATGACATTGTCCTCCTCATTCTTCTGAAATTTTGATATCTGAACACGATATCGTTATCGTATTATATGTGTGCTTTCGATTCCTGCATGCTGTTGTCTTTTTGTCGCCATGTTTCTCCTCCTCCTCCTCCTTTGTCTGTATCGCGACGGAGCTGGGCGATTATGTATGCGAAAAAAAAAAAAAAAATTCCCCTCATATTCTTTCTTCACAGCTGAACAGCTCCAGCTCGTGCATTGTGGCTATCCTTATCATGACGGATGTAACCCAAAAGTAGTTCCAGCTGCTCGGTTTTATCTCGAATATTTCAAGAGGAGACACCAGATTGCCCAAGCTTGAAAGATTCAGTTGTGCATCAACATTTTTTTTCTCTTAGTGTAATGTTTGCATTTGTTTATTATTGTTGTTATTGTTGTTGTTATTATTATTATTATTTATATCGTTTTTATTATCAATATTATTATTATTCGATCATAATAGATTTATTCTGTATTTTAGATCCATTGCCTGGTCTCATAATTTCTTTCTTATAAGATTCCACACAAAAGCAAGCTCCGGAGTTTTTCGCTATTTGAGTTCTTCACTATCACTGTTTGCATAATTATATCAAGTGTTTGAACATTCCACTTGATTTAACGATGTTTTTAGCCCTAATGAACTGATTCCAAATTTAAGTAATGACCACACGGAGATCACACCAAATTAATTTTGGCATATTATATATATATATATATATATATATATATATATAATATATATACATAATACATATCTTCTAAACATAGACTTGCCATATTTTCTTTGTTGCACACATTCCACATTTTCTAAAATCTACATGTCTTGATCTGTTGTCTGTTTTGTTTTTCTAACTTCAAGTACGGTTAAGGAAAATAAAGTGAGATCGATGAAATAGACCAACCATTTTGTGTTTAATTCGTATAGTGCTGCAATGGATAAAAATATGGGGTGTCCAAACGTGTGCCACGGTGTACTATAGCGTGATAATTAAGTGTGTGCGTGTGTGTGTGTGTATGCATATGTGTGTGAGTGATGGCAAATTGTGTGAATTTTTAAAAACTTGAGATAAAATAAGAGTGCCACGATATTTTTTATTGATTTTTGTTCGATGGAGTTGATATTGATATCCACATAGTGTTAACAATAATTAATGTACATTGTATTTTTTAGTATAATTGGCTGCATGCTTCAAAAACATGATATGTGAATGAAGTTAAGGATGGTTTTGCAGTCGCAACTTTTTACTTTTATCACTATAAGAAAAAGAAGCACGTCATTTTCAGTAGAACGGCACTGAATTGTTGCTCATTATTATCAGACAGGGCTAGCTAATTCAACACTCACCTACACAAAAAGTCACTGTGTTTGAGAATTCAATGATATGCAAAGCAAGTGGATTCAAACCTTTAATATGATTTGATTTTGCGGCAAAGTTTTTGAGATGTACTATAATCTCTTCATTACAATCTATATGAGAACTTTCCTTTCGTGGCATTGTTACATTTAAGAAAAACAATATCCTTTTATATCCTGTCACAAACTCAGACCCACGACCACCAACCAAAAAAAAAAAAAAAAAAAAAAAGAAGAAGAAGAAAAGATAAACAAAACCAAGCAAACACACACATACACACTCTCTCACACAAACCACTATAGTATTCTATACTGACACCAAGTTTTCGTACCCATTGTAGCGTGTGACCTATTCAATGTAGGGCCTATTACGTAATATCTCCAGCGTACAATAGGCCTACACAAATTTTGTACGAAGCCTGGCACCAAGCGACCTGTCCTGCCCGGCGCCGAGGGTGACGAGAAATGCTTGACTACCACAAGCGTTTCGTTGTGAAGCAAACGCGTATACAAATTCACCATGCCAGTCAAAGTTACAGTAAAATATTGGTAAGATTCTTTGTTTTATAAACGTTTCGACGGAGGTTGTTGAAGTTCTACATTGACACCAAAATGGCCAGCTCAGTGGGTGTACGCGATGCGTACACCCACTGCCTTTTCTTGCGCTTTGATGTACATTGAACTACCGAATCTGACAACGTTATAGCAATATGCCTTACTTATTACTTATAGAGATTCTACGCGGTGGCTCAAGTGCTATTTAGGTTTTCTATCATTATCAAGTGTTCAAGAAGAGCAAAATCTAACATTTGAAACAAGGTTAATCATTCTCGTTGAAAGTGACACCATCATGATCCCCCGCATCAACCGAGACATACAACAGTTACCAATACCTATACCTGATGGTTAATGTCCCAGATCATTCACGATTAAGATGAACCTGCTATAGGTGATCAATTCGCCGTATGCTGGACAGGAACTTACAACAAATGCACAGGTGATGTAGAACTAATATGTGACCGATTTGGCACCTGTATATCAATCGCTTTTACACCGTGCAGGGAAATTCATGTTACTGTTTGTAATGGTTACCATTTATTAATCAATTGTACCTTCTTATAGGTACAATGTATATCATGAGAACATTGGATGACATAATGGTATATGCCAGAAATTGAGGTTAGTCTCCGTCATGTCTTTTCTTTTTCAGCGGTAGTGCATGAGGGTACGTCTCACGGGTAAGTATCTTATAACCGTAGTTTTGTTTCTAATTTCATGCTAATTTCAATCAGGGAATTATATATTTAAAATATCATCTGTCCGTAAGCTTCTTGGAAAAAAAAAATGTACTCTTTCAGAAAACTTCTAACTTAACCTTTAGAAATGTTGCGAAAGCTAATTCATCCCATTCCCTCCTTGTGGTCCTTTTCAAACCGAGTGATTACATCGTTTCTCTTTCCTGTCTGCGTGTCTTCAGATCGTTGAACCGACAGAGACAAAATATAGCCTGAGTACATAAAGGTGTTGATGAGTGTGTGTTAAATTCTTTAAATCCACGGAATTTGCTAAAGGTTGGTATAGAAACCGTAACTACCTGCTTTAAAAATCTGAATTGTTCGTAAAGTTGATAGCATCAGATGTAAATCTAGAGGTGAAGTAAGCCGATTTTTCTGTTGTCCACAACTTGTCTCATCGATTGCCGTCTCCGTGACATTGGTCCGCTTAGACTCTATAAAACAAAAACTATATAAACAGAGAGAGACGCAGCTATATATAATACAGTATCCCACATACTAATTTATAGCTAGAACAATCTCTGTCTATACAGAAAGACAGAGGAAGAAAGAGATACTTATATAAAAAGATAAACATTACATTACACTACGTGCATATAATAGGAAGTATGTTATGCTCTAATTGCATTTCGATGAAATCAAAAGGATTTAGCATACACATAACCTCGAACATAATTATGGTTTGCATATTTCACCCATCCGCAGTTCTACCGTTTTTCCTCCAAGCTGAAAAGCAGATTTGGGGATAAGGTAGTCGTGGTAAGTAAACACAAATTTACCGAACTTATCTCATGCCGATTCTAACAAATGGTATAATTGAACATAATCGTTTTATTTATAGAGATGAATTATGAGATTTTTTTTCATTTCTTTTTATGAAATTCATGAGAAAATGCGAGAGCATACTTGCTGTATTGAATATTCATATAACGACTGATCAATAAGTGTTTTCTGAAAAACTTTGACATTTCAGAATGTCATAACTTCCTTATATTTCTTTTCCGATTTTAATCAATTTTGCACCGTTCTGCACGGAATCTTTTTATCTCTCTTATGATATTTGCAGTGGATTTCTTCTTTAAAGAAACACAGTATTGAATGCGATTTAAATAAATGACATGATTTTAAATGAAATCCGTGTCACAGGAACTGTGTTTGTTTTGATTGTGTTATTGGTATTTCATGCAAACTTAATTATTACCACAACTTGTCTCCCGGATCGAGCATAATTATTCTGTGTACATCCGTATAGATAGTGTTCCACACTTAAAAGAAATCAAAACATGCACGGCGGATATTAATCGCACATAACATGTTACATCGACATAAACAAAGCGCATTACTTCATTAGATTTTACTTCCGGTTTTCAGGAGGGCAAAAGGGCCTGAGGACCCACAGGGGAAATGGAGGTGTTTGTTAACAACAAGCTCGTCCATTCCAAGCGGGTAAGTGGGGAAAAAAAACCCCGGCTGTTGATTAACCAACAGTAGGACCCCTAATGTTTCCAAACTGGATAACAAAATTTGTATGAAATAATATTTATACGAATGCTCCATACACGATATATTGCAATAAATTAATGTATTCCTTTTTCTTTTCTTTTCCTTTCTTATCTTTTCTTTAAATTTGTAAACACACCATATTGAGACATCGCTGGGAAGAATCATTGCAATTTACCTAGAATTTCCTCTTTTATAAAAAAAGAAAAAAAAAGAAAGAAGAAAAATTCTTGTCTAAGCAACATTATAGCACTGTCGCCGTCAGTCAACTCCAGTACAATGATATCATCCTGATAGTGGCTCAGGTAAAGATTATTTACAGGGTCCAATTTCTATTTACTTTCTTGTTTCCGTGTCAAAGATAATATATTTATAAAGCACATCCTTATACCATTCCTGCCAGTAAACATGATTGAGAGTAGCTTGAGAGTGAATTCCCCATCATGTTTCAAAGGCTATAAAAAGCTTTTTTTGAATTCATGATGATGTATTAAATCGAGGCAATGTCTCATTCATTCTTTCAAATCTAACTTGAGGATTTATGATGTATGAAATCGAGGCAATGTCTCATTCATTCTTTCAAATCTAACTTGAGGATTTATGAACCTGATTAATTTAGTGATATTCGATTTGGAAAACTATTCAAAACTGTCCATCTGCTGATGTATCTTATCAATACAGACAAATCATAGTATAACTGACTTCATGAGAAACATTTTTTTTTTTTTGAGAGAGAGAGAGAGGCTAACTTAAACTGTATGGATTTATATTTTTATATTTTTAGGGAGAATGTTGCTGCCATTCATTACTGTGGCATACTCGATATCTAGATAAACATGAAAATGAACCATTTTTTAATTTCAACTTTATTAATGTTTCTATTGGAGAAAAGACATGACATACAAACAAGAATCAAACAAGGCTCACATATACACATTAAACATGAACTTAGTAAAGCAGATGCCAAGATTACTATTTTAAGGCAATGTTATACTGCTCTCTTATATTCGTGTGAAACAAAAAACAGAGTACAGCTGTATAACATTACCATTACAATGTAAAATTGGGACATTTCCACATAAAGCACAGTGTGTGACCGTGTGTTTGTTCCATAAGGGTTAACGTACTGTTTTGGAGGTAATGCTCTATATATTTCTGAATCCTTGTGGAACGTATCTTTAGTACGTGTACCTTGGATGGCAAAATCTGCACACCTTTCGAAATTTGCTTGCATTCAATCAGAAAGGAGACGGATTTGTGGACAACGATAAAAAATTTGAGAAGATTGCAGCCGCCGTGGCATCGGCCAAGGGAAGTGACGATTGATGTCATTCACTGAAACAGGTAAGACGTCTCATCTTAAATATTTTTCAGGATCTGTGACATCAGTCCTGATAAGTTGTTGTTTTTCGACATCGCATAGGGAATCTATTGTGCCTTTCTAAATCATAATCCATGTGTTTACTTTCAATATCAGACTACAATATACATTGGACACACTAAAAAAAAAAAAGATTGTTATCCTTTGTTGGTTGCCACGGTCATTCTCAAGAAAACTTTATAACCCATGCTGCGTTCGCTCTGAGCAAGACAGGGTATATGCTGCAAGAAATAATTACTATAGGGCCTACTTGTCGGATATAGTCGAAGTTCATAATAATCTTCTCCAATGTCCTGCTATCACAACAAAGTTTTATGGTGAGCGATCTTTTGCCCATGCTGCTCCCATACTGTGGAACGCTGTTCCGTGTTATATAAAAGAAGCTTCCACAGTGTTAAAGTTTAAAACTGCTCTCAAGACATTTCTGTTTAAAAAGTATTATGAATGAGTTTGGTTTTGCATCTACACACACATTGTGCAGTACATTTCCTCTTTCTACTTTCATCCCTCTCCCTTAAAGCGCATAGAGACACCACAGTAGTGATATGCGCTGTATATAAGCACTGTGTTATATAATATATATATAACAGGACCTAAGTCTGATCCCTAGAGTTTTACCGATAGCAAGCTTGAAGATTCACCTAATGTTATCGGTTTCATCTTCATTTTCTTTCTTTTTCTCCTCCAATTCTATCTTGTCTATATACTTTTTTTCCAGCTGTTTCGTGAAGCTGAACAGCTCCAGCTCGTGCATTGTGGCTATCCTTATCATGACGGATGCAACTCAAAAGTAGTTCCAGCTGCTCGGTTTCATCTCGAACATTCCAGGAGGAGACACCAGATTGTCCAAGCTTGAAAGATTCAGTTGTGCATCAACCTTTATGTGTGTGTGTGTGTGTGTGTGTGCGCGCGCATGTTCTATATAAATCCAGTTCTGGTCTTACACCAGAAGAATATACACGAGTGCAAAACAAACTCCATAAAATAATTATTAGTACGCAACCATAATGTTTCAAAACGAGTTCTATAGCTCTGCCCGGATTTTGTAATTATCGTTATCCCTATTATTTATCTAATGAATTATTTGATGTATTCCATGTCGTAATGGAATATATTATGACGATTTAGAGTATAACTATATATAGAACATTCGTTTTTATTTGGAACATTGTTTCTGCGTTCATGACTGTACAACTCGGCGTTCTTTAAATCCATAAAACTGCACATTCGAAGTACGCAGATAAGAGGCCCTCATACCTTTTAAAATTACCCTTATTTTACAACTTCTCTTACATTCCATTTTTAAAAGAATTGAACGTTAAAGCAGGTTCTTATTACGATCTTGGATTTGGAGTTGTCTTTTTGTATTTTTTTAATCTCAAAGCTGTGTTCAGGCCTATACATACTGTACATATCTATGTCTGCAGATACCCTTATTTTTTTTTTTTCAATAAGGCCAATTTCTCATAAAACAATATATATATATATTTGTGGTGGCACTCAGGTATTGGTTTCATACGTTTATTGTCATACTTAAATGTAATATATTTCCATTATCATCTCATAACATGTATCATGGGAATGTATAAAAGGATGTTTATTTGAAGGCTTTTCCATCACGGACATTGGTCATCAATATTGATCCCAAGCCATTTGTTCGTAAAGGCATAATCTACCATTTGCAGATGAAACAAAAACCCAACTTTAGTGCCTCAAAATAGTTATAAAATGTGAGTCAGGGATAGAAACAACCGATGTAAATGTATGAATCGGTATAATTGATGTTAAGTATTGTTAAATTAACAAAATGTGAACAATAGTTATACAGCTGTAATAAACATGTTACCAGACTAGACCATCTACCGTCTTTCCTCGTATTTACCTGCCTGTGGGCAGGTAGTGATCTAGGATTGTTTATTACATGCTTTGATTTGTGAAGAAAGTATGTTGTATATGGTTTATTGAGAAAAAATAATGATATCTCCTTATGTTTTAGGCTTTAAATGCGAAATTTTTGCATGATAGGATGTTTTGTGATACAACAGCACTGACCTTCACAATCATAATTATGCGTCAAATGTGATATCTTGACCATTTTTTAAATCACTGCTCCCAATGGTAAACAGTACCTTTAATAACACCATTCAAGTACAAATGTACTGGATTTCACCATGTTCCCAGCAAGAATTCTATTTCCCTCAAATAACCAAACAAATAACCCCCCAAAATTGAAATCTTAATGTTTCTTTTTTTTTATGCAAATGAAATTAAATCCAGTGTTAATTTGATTGGCAGATGACAAATAAACACATCAAAGTCATACCGAATTTGGATCGTTCCATCACTTACATACAATCGTATATCCAAAAAAATATAACAAAATGCTCAATAGTATTAATAATTCTGCTGTCGACTACATTGTGTATGTGTGTTTTGTTGTTTGCGTGTGTGTTATGGGTGTGTCAGTGTGCGCAAAGTAGATACATCGTAATAATGTTTAAGTGTGTCTTGCTATACTGATGTTTGTATCATAGTACAGGAAGTATGTGTCATTCTTGAATGACATGAGAGCACAAAGAGTGTCCCATTGTCCCTCGTGCGTCCTCTCCTCTATTTTTGGCAAGGAACGCAAGGGCGAATGTACTGAAAAAAACAAACAACTCTCACAATTCGCTATAGGTATATTCGACGCACACGCATGCACACTTTCCGTGAATGTAAATACATGTACATGCACCGCCATCGATACACTTTTATACACGAGTTCTAACCGTGTTGATTTTATTTTCAATTAAATTTCATGAAGATAAATCAGTCGCACACTAAAAAAAAAAAAATAATAAATAAATAAAATAAAATCCCAACCGATAATCCGCGTTTATTTCGAAGAAAAGACGCGGAACCATGCACGGCATCTCTTCAAGACAAACATAGAAATATTCGACTATGTGAGATAAAAATCATCAGGAAAAGATGAGAAAGGACAACGAGGCAAAATGCACTTTGTGGATGTCCTGTGCCATTTCTGCCGCTAGGCGGCCGATATCCTTGCAAATCTAGCGTTAACTGCCCTCGCTTTGCTGTTTAATTAAGAGCAATTATCATATTCACAATTATATTAGACATACACTCTAAAAAAAAAATAAAATAAAATAATAATAATAATAATAATAAAAAAACTGGGTCAGAACTGACCCGGAACCGGTTCCGTTGGGGTCACAGCCCGTTCAGGGTAAAAAAAAAAAAAAACAAACAAACAACAACAACAACAACAACAACAAACAAACAAACAAACACTTGGAATTGGGTCATGACGACTCGGAATGGGATCCCTGACCCAATTCATGACTCTGAATGGGGTCATATCTGACCCCATTCCTTGTTATTTCTGACCCGGAACGGGGTGTGACCCCAACGGAACCTTTCCGGGTCAGTTCTGATCCGGATGTTTTAAGAGTGTACGTACTTCGCTTTAAGAGTTTGCGAGTTAAAGCTGTAGTAGAGGCGATCGACTCCCAAATGGTTCTATTCACTGAGGGGAGCATGCAGCCCCGAAGTGAATACAATAATGTAGTACTTTTTGGAGGCACCGAGGCCCATTGAGTTTTGACTAGAAACTCGAAATTAGGCATGCAAAGAATGTTGTTTAGATCAAAGATTTAAACCGAAGAAGGGGAAACATGAGGTGAGAAGTCATGTGGTGGATACGAAATTATGGAGGGATCTGACAGTGACCGTATACGAAGCATGCATAGGCAGGACGCGGATTCTGAAATACATGTAGTTAAAAATTACACGAAATCACGTGAAGATCTTTCAACCAGTCACTGTACAGGATTAATGTTTGATCCAATTTATATTATCATACTCATTTAGTGAATTCTTACTGATGAATATGATTGGTCAAAACCTTTGTTTCAAATTCAGGTGCAGTCACTATAGTTTTCTCTACATGCCCGGCAGTCAGCTAGCCGTTTTTCAAGATGCCGGTAAGCATGGTCTTGCGCGCAATCTACTTGCACATTGATGTGAAATTATACTTTATGTATTTATGACTGGAAACACGACAACTTCATTAAAATGCCGTATGTAACATAAATGTCTTAAGTGATATGGGTTACATAATATGAAACAAATCGACCGCTTTTTTTTTCGGTCAAGGTTAAGACTATTTACCCTCTGTGATTTCTCAATAGTGCTCTGCCCCTCGATTACGGCTGAGGTCATAGCACTGTTGAGAAATCACCTCTGCACGGCCAATATAGTTTTAACCGTGCCCATCGAAGTAGTCGATATTTAGTCTATGAATTTCACTTTGGATGGAGCATTAATCCTCTAGTGTTTGGTTGAAAGAGCTTCACTTTTAATTTCAACTACTTCAGAATGTTGGCCAGTTTGTCACTCCATTGTATTTTTGTACTATTTGGAAAATGACGTCACTGTTCATGACGACATTTTCCAAATACATTTGTGAAATGGTGTCATAAAGCAATTCTGACATGGCGAGCTGCTTCCATATACGGTCATAATATTGTGAAATGTAACAAAGCGATACAATTTATGACATTACAAAACCATTCTGACATCGCATACTGCTTCATACGACCACTCTGTGAAATGTAACACAGCAATGATCACAAAGCAGTATAGTCGACATCGAGCTCTATCGGATACTAATTCATGTGCTCACTGTAGGAATCCGCCACAACATCACATGCCGATACACCACATGATTTCTCGCCTCATATTATTCCCCTTCTTTATTCAATTTTGATCCAAAACCGAAAGCAATATGCTCTGCGTAATTTTGAGTTTCTGGTTAAAACTTTATGGGCTTCGGTGTCTTTAAAAGTGCCTTCCGATGAGTCTTTGCACCTCAATATAGGGTCGTTTGCCCGGTAGTCAGCTGTAGTGCATGGGTAAGAAACGGGGAAGGGGGCCTATACTTTGCGTGCGTATAAGTATGTTTGTAGTGTATGTAATTTTTTCTGATCGGTATCGCACCACAACTTCATTTCAATAAGGGACATATATTTTCAGTAAATATTTATATTACAAATAGTACATATAACAATGCGATCAATTCGAACATACCAGGGACACATCTCTATTTATAGAGGTAATAATAATAATAATAATAATAATAATAATAATAATAACTTATATCGAGTGTGCCCTTAACATAAATGAACATGATATGCCTCTGTTGGAGGCCCGCTGCTTTTTTCTCTGTATGATTATGCAACCAATTAGTGAAGTATTTCGCAAGCATTGTATTAGTTATCATTGTTATGCGGATGATATACAACTTTATTTGTCTTTTAAACCCACTCCGTCTTCATTGTCATCCGCCATTGTAAAACTCGAAGCATGTTTGCAAGACCTGAAAATTTGGCTTACATCCAATGGCCTTAAACTAAATGATGATAAATCTGAGTTTCTGTTATTGGGATCAAAACAGATTATGTTAAGCAAAGTTGATTATCAGTCATGTCATGTCGGTAGCACTTGCATTACTCCGTCGAAAACAGCCCGTAATTTAGGTGTCATATTTGATCAGGAAATGTCATTTCGAAGTCATATTGTAACTCATATTCAGCGGAATGTTCGATATCAGTTGCGTAATTTAAGTTTCATAAGGAAATATTTGTCTAAATCTGCAGCTGAGAGACTTATTCATGCTTTGATTTCTTCTCGGTTGGATTTTTCGAATTCATTGTTGTGTAATCTTTCAAAAAAAGATGTCACAAAACTTCAACGGTTGCAAAATTCTGCTGCCCGATTGTTAACTTTTACTAATAAGTTTGATTCCATGTCACCAGTTCTCCGTTCCTTACATTGGTTACCTGTAGAAAAAAAGGATTATTTTCAAGATTCTGTTATTAGTACATCATTCAGTTCATTCTTTCTCCCCAATATACATAAGTAATTCTGTTCAAAAATACAATCCGACACGAAGGCTACGTTCATCATCAGATGCATTCTTACTCCAAACACCCAGAGTAAAACATGGATGGGGTGATCGTGCTTTTTCCGTTATGGGACCAAAATTGTGGAATCAGTTACCTCTTCAGTTAAGGGAACTGTCATCTACAGAGTCATTCAAATCCAAACTTAAAACTTATCTGTTCCTTTCATACTGAGGACTGTAATTGCTGTATGTCATTAATATTGGATCAATATTGTATTTTTAATTGATATATGTTGTATTCTTTATTTGGTATATATTTGCTTTTGTTTACCATTTTCTTCTTTCTTGAAATGTTTGAATATGTATATGCATGTAAATATATGATATTTTTTCATTTTCGAAGCGCCATGAGCACTGAGAAGTGGACCTGTGCGCTATACAAGTAGCCACTATTATTGTTATTATTATCATTAACAGTAAGCGATAGCATTATAGTAAACATAAAAGGTAAGGGACAAAAGCAGCGACAAAGAGAGACGGATACAGAGGCGAAGACAGGGACATAATAGGGCCTATACATTAACGGACTTTGACATTGACGGGGACGTAAACATGGACCATTATATAGCCTACAGTGAACGACAAAGTAGGGACATGAGACTTAACAGACGTGCAATATACAGTGAGATTGTCGATGGTGCAGCATGGACAGGCGATTCGTACAGGTATAGGGTGACAGTGAAAAAAGATAACCCAACAACATAGGCTTATACTCATTCAGAACATAAAGAAACGACTCCCGGGTGCCCCGGTCAAGTAACGTCATCATCTTATTGAGCATTTGTCACGGGTTACAGGCAGATGTTCGTTAATCCAAAATGATTTTTTTTTTTTTTTTTAAGGTTCGTTAGTCTGAAAATGAACTTAAGGCCTGTTATTCCGAATGTTCATTATTCATTCATTTATTTCCATTTCAAAACATAACGCATACAAAATCGAAATACAATTGCCTTGGTACAATTTATACATTTTGAATGGAGGGGTCATAAAATCAAGAGATCAATAAATATATCGCATTACGTGGGATGATGTATATGAAATAGATATTGCTTGTTTCTTTTCAGGTCATGGTTACAACATTTGCTCTCGATGATTTCTATTGGTGCTATGCCCCTCGACTTCGTCTTGGGTCATGTTACCGTTGAGAAATCACCTCTGAACAAGTATAGTTTCAACCAAAGAGTGTGGAGGCTAGCCCTTCTATAATCTTGGTTTCAACCGTGTCCATCGAATACTGCTTAGTGGAAGTAGGACACTGCGCGCGCCCTGTTTTTTTATTTTAGCTTATTTTGTTATTTGTACAGCACTTGTATTTACGATAAAGTTTCATTTGGGACTCTGACTACGCCTTTTGGCAGCGACATACACTTACTGTAGTACGTCATAATATCACTGGCCAATAGCGTGCGCCGAAGTTATTCTGATCGACGTTGTGTCGGTCCCCGGAGCGGCGGGGCGGCGACCCTTGACTGAAATCCCGCTGGCTGAGCCTCCCCTACTCCTTTTGTTACGTACGTACTGTTTACGGTACTTGTGTTCGTTCGACCGTGTTTACATATACGTAACACAAAATTATAGTAGTATAGTGATATGATACGAGGTTACTTCCGCGTTTTCAGTCAGAGAGCTCCAGAAAGCGGTTCACGTTGGTTGCCTTTTCTTGCTGCAAGGAAACTTTCGAACACATTCAACATGACGGTCACTGTCAAAGTGATTTACTGGTAAGTGCCAGACTGCATCCATGGTATGACGAAATGGTATCGCTTATTATACAGTATGCTATACTAGCTATAGGTATGGCGAACTCTGGCTTTCTGCCAGAACAGTTGTAATGTAGTTGTAACTGTTACTAGTAATAGTTGTCTTTACATACGCTTCGTATACCGAGGCGTACAACGTGGGCTGTCGCGGCCCGGAGCGGAGCTTGGGTATGCAACCAGGAGGTGGTCCCACCTCTTTGCTACCATTGCAGCAGTGCTGTGTTGTGTAGGGGGTGTGGTCTGACTGCTACCGGCGCCTCAGGGTTAGGTGTGGTCCGAAGTGTGGGAGTTTACTGATAGTCATACTGGTAGTAGTAGTAGTAGGCCCTAGTAGTAATAGTACTAGTACTAGTAGTATAAGTACCCAATTTAATACATACAACAAACAACAAGCACAGATCAAAGTTAGCATTCACGTGCAGTCATCTTTTGATTGTGTGTGTGTGTGTGTATGTGTGTGTGTGCATATTTGTAGTCTGAAGACACAGGAATGTTTTCTGAAATAGCGTGGAAGACTCGATCCATGACAAAGTGACTTTTGTCAGGATCTCATCTTTTTTAATATAAACACATCCAAATTATAAGTTCCTGCTCTTTGAAAGACACATTCTCTAGGCCTATTCAGTAGAACTGACAAAATGATGTTCAATCCTGAGACACAGTTGCATACAACTGCAGAACATTTTCAACCATGTCCATGAACTCCCTCTCATAAAAGTCTGATTGATTCTCTCATCCACTTACATATGTATGCCTCATTTTTTTCTTTCCCTCGACAGCGGTGGATGAGGGTACCTCCCCAAGGTAAATCATGACTTCCTTCAATCAAGTATTTTATTGCATAGCTACCCAGTATCTAGAAGTTCTTTTTCATATATCATGCTATTTTTCTTTCTTAAGAGAATGACAATTTTGTGTAAGAAGTAATACAACTGTACTAGCAGGTAATACAAATAAGAAACCATTAAAAAAATAGTCTCTCAGAAATGGGAGATGTCTTTTGATGCTACTTGTTATGGTAATAAGGTTGTGTCTTGTGAAATAGGATGAGAGTTCTTCAAATGGTGTTCAATTTATTGCTTGTGTATCCTTATGTCAGTTGTGAATTTTGTCATATTGAATCATTATGAATCATTCTCACCAAAGTTTTCTACCTTGAACTTCGAAGTAGCATTAAAGAAGTGCAGTTAGCAGTTAGTTTAGTGGACAGGAAGTTTTTTGCTTTTGTTCTTTTTTTTTTCTGTTGGTGATGAAAATGCAAAAAGGATCTCCCCTGTACATGCACCAGTCAACCTTGCCCAAGTCAAAGAAGAAGGAACCAGAGGAGTTATCTGACCTAGTAAATGTGAATTTTGACTGAAAGGAAATTAACACTAGTATATATATGCATATCCAGGGAGTGTAGAGTATTTCTTCGTCTTATTTTTTTTTTTTTTTTTTTTGTGCGGGATTGACTTAAGTGAGGTTGATTGTGCATATTTTGTTCCATGACAAATTGCATGTTTTTTAATTTTCCCACATTAAAATAGCCTGAAATTTGGGAAACATTTTTTATTTATTTATTTATTTTTTTTTTTGGGTTAAAGATGACATGTAGATATTGATATTCCAGTGTCAGGAAATTTGGAGTTGCATAACATCAGTCTGGCTTTGATATTGCAGAGGAATGTGCTTTTAACATTTTATCTTTATTGATCTATGCAAGGTGTTAAAACAGGTAGTGTTTGACCCAATCCCATCCCCTGTAACATCTAAATACTTGCACTTTTTATTTTTCTTAATTCATATTATATCAGATATTCGAAGAAAATATGTTCATGTTGTATTCTACATTTTCACCTTGCAGTATAAACAGTTGGCCTCACAACTGAAAGATGAATTTGGGGCCGATGTGGATGTGGTGAGTAAATTAAGATTTTTACAGCCTTACAGGTCTGTAAGTGTCTTTGATAATGAACATTTTCAATTATACCTGACTCATAATTTAAGTAAAATATACAATGAGATGAACTGATGCAATGATAAGTAATACATGTAATATTACAGTGACTCATTTGAGACGAATTATGAATCAAAGATCTGGAATTTAACTTACGTTTTTGGCAACGTTTCGCTGATTAATCACAATCAGCTTCATCTGGCATCCTTCCAGAAGTAGGCTGGTCATTATATACGTGAATTCCAGATCTTTGATTCATGATTCGTCTCAAATCTACATCGACTGGATGAATAATAACTTTCATCAACATACAGTGACTCATTGTTATGAAAAATGTTTCAACCCCAAGCAAAATGCTAGATGATCAAAAGAGTTTCAGTTCACTGTGGCTGAAATAGATGATACAGAGCCTTTGTTAAATTTGTGTTATTCATAATTGATTGAAAAGTCTTTCGAGAATATTGTTCCTCAGTTTGTCCATCGTGTGAGCAGAATTTCATAACAGAGATTTTACACTGGTTTTTACCTTGTATGCTGTATTACTGTAAAAATGGAAATTCTTGCATTATTGATACTTTGCTCAGTTGTGCTCAAGGAATTTTGACTGTTTTCAAATTTGATGCAGTGTACTAAATGTTAACATCAATCACTAATAATGTAATTATTGTTCATTCTTGTAAACAATATAGAGTACAGTGGGTAGACAAAATACATACATGTTTGATATTTTTGTTGTTGCCCTTGAGTTACATTATGCAAAATATGCAAAAACTTTGTGAAAATCCTTTTTGAGATCTATATAACAGGCTGCACACTAACCCATTTTTCCTAGTGGTCCAATCCTTAAATTTACTGGTCTTCTGTTTGTTGTTTTGTTGTTGTTGCTTTTTTTTTTCAACTGGCCTCAACAATGTAATTACTGTTATCTTACCTGTTATGCTGGACCAGCAAATTTAGCAGTCCCTTAAAAGTTGCTGGTCTCACAGTGAATTTTACCAGTCTAGGACCATCGGACCAGTGCCTGTGTGCAGTGTTGTATATAATGTAGTCATTTGTTAGGCAAAATAACATCACTGATAGTGATATTATTTGCCATTACTCACCGAGTCTAAAATGTATTATTTACTTTATTTAATTGGTTGCTGCTGTTGTTGAAGCTAATGTTTTGAATTTTGGGTACGGATGGAAGACCTAAGTAACTGTTGATTCAAGTGAAAGTTGACAGATAGGCCTATCAAGATACCACAGTATGATATCTAACTGATGGTGGGAATGTATGTGGTCCTGTATGGAAACAAAAATGAAATGGTATTGGTAGAAGTGTCTGTGATGGTGGTATGGCAGTGTATCGTGGAAGTCACCATTCACCAGTCGCCATTTTCATAATTTCTTTCTCACTGCTTTTACACCACCTAAACTTCTCACTCAAGCACTGTGTGTAATACATATCCCTCAGGCAAAGATAGCTTCGTAAATGTCTACACAGATTTCTTTCTTGATACACTGTAATTACAATCCAAGGCCGTGCACACAAACAAGTTTGCCCCAGGCTTGTGTGGAAGGTAGCCCTAGCAACCCAGGTCAAGGTTTTCCTCTTATTATGTCTGTGAAGGGAGACAACAGACTACTCATGCAGAAATTTGCAAGTCACGAATGAACCAAGCTGCAAACAATGACATTGCACTTGCAGCTCTATCAATTCTGTGAATAATAAATGTGTTGTTGTTAGCAGTAGATAATATTACTAGTCTGTCTGGAAGACTCAGTTGCATTGTTTGTGGGTGCAAAGTCTGTGAATCCAAGGTGATTTCTTTTGTTATTATTATTATTATTGTTATTATTATTTTATTTATTATTTTATTTTTATTATTTTATTTTTATTATTTTATTTTTATTATTCTATTTTTATTATTATTTTATTTATTATAAGATTATTTACCTGGTACATGATTTCTATACCCTTTACATTCCTCATCGTTCTGTGCTTGCTTATCAATACTATTTCCATGACTCAGATTTGTCAGTCAAGTAATTTTAATTTTAATTAAAATTTAATGTCATATCTTAATGATTATCACTTCAGTATGTCAGCATAACAAACACATTTGCGTCACAAACTATAATTTTAAAACCAAACTTGATGTACGGTATGTCAAATCATAGCTGCAGAAGATATTTTATTTGTATATTTGTTTATTATCTATCTATCTATATACAGTATGTATCAATATATATTTATATTTGTTTGTTTGTTTGTTTGCATTTATGCTGCAATAGATACTAAGCATCATTCTATGTATATAAATTTGCATGTCTGCTTTAATGTGGAATGAATTATCAGTTTATATTTGTGTGTGGATCAGGAAGAAATGATCAGTTACCAGGTAGAGATTCTGTGCATGTTGAAGTTGTGCACTAATTCATCAGCACACTTAAGTTCAGACACTACTAGTGTACAAATGGTCTTGGAGTTATCCATGCCAGCTCTATGAAAAGTTTTTGACAGAAATTGACCATGAAGCTAGAACTTGTATTGTTCCAGTTGTGTATTGTATCTGTGAATCATGCACCGAGTAAAGGGGTTGCGGTTGACAAACCAGTGCAGCTGTTGTTGACTTTGGACATGTCAAGGTTTACAAGTGATGGATTATTTAGCCTGTGTTCTTTGAAGTTCTGTTTGATGGGTATAGTGTGTATACACCACCTGCTTACCCATAAATAGCTACATCAGGCACATTGATCAGAAGCTTGGGAAATATGTTTGTGTATTGTACATATGTATGTTTTCTCAAAAAGCATGTTCATGTAGTTGAAGAAGTTTTTTATTTACTGTGAAAATGGTAACAAAACAGTGCAAAAGAAAATCTCTACAATCAAAGTCTTGTTGGAATTTATAGCATCATGAAGTTTTCCACCAACATAATCCCCTAGAAAGCAGTTGAATCCTATTACAGCATGCAATGCAACAATTGCTAGTATTTTCTAACAGTCCTTGAATGACAGTCAGTCTTTAAAACCCACGTTTTCAGACACCTCCAAGGACTTACGACCTATTAGCTGAACTTTATTCAATACCATGAGTATTTTACTTTTACTTGCTTCGCATTTCTAGAGTGGAGAGGGGACCCCAGAGGTGACGGGGAAACTGGAGGTGTTTGTGAATGGCACGCTTGTCCACTCCAAAGTGGTAAGAATAATACCAATGTTTAATCTTCACAACAAAGTTTCCCTTTCAATTTGTGATGACTAGAATACTGCACAGTTTGATTTAAATTTGGAATGCTGGCTTATTGAGCAAAGTGAATGCTCAGTATAATCTAAAAATGAAGACTCTTGATGGCAGACAGTTAACCTGTCCAAAAGGTTGAGCTTTTAGAGCAAAAACTCAGTTCTTTCTCAACCTTAAACCAAGGAAAGACTAACGTAACAGATCCTATTTGGGCTCACACATGTTGCACTGCAAAGCATCAGTAGCCATACCACCTACCCATTTAAGAACCAACCTTCAACAGGCCCAGAAAGCAGGAAACAGAACGACCTGATTCTAAAAATCCCGGACATCTTTTAAGGTATAACCCCTGATAGTTTGATGTGAGACAATGAATTTTTTTCTTTCCTTTCTTCATCAAATAACTCTATTACAACTTAATTGTTTTGTAGCAGGATGTTAGCCTAAATGATTTGTGTGCAGAGAGCTATATGTAGGTCTAACTTTCGATATATATGCATAGTGTGATATCTGTCACGAGATCACTTTGGAATAAACAAAACTATCCCCAGACATGTTTTTTTTTTTTCAAGGGTGGGATTCCCCACCTCAAATTTCCTGAAACAATACTCTGCCAGATTCCTTGCATGTAAGTCTGATTTCCTGTTTTTTTCTGTGCTCTTTCCTTTCTCACTGCTCTTTTGCATCCAGGGAGGGGATGGGTATGTCGACAGCGAGGCAAAATTCAAGAAGATTGCCGACGCTGTGGCAGCAGCCATGTGAATGATGTCTGCATTCACTAACACAGGTATTTACACGTTTAGTGGCTTCTCTCTCTTTTATGATTTCATGAATTCCATATATTGTTTCTGATTTTCTGTATTACTAATGGGCATATCATGAAGACTTCCCTAGACGAAATACACATAGATGAAAAAGCACAAGCTATTTGTCTGTTTACATCATTTTGTATAAAGTGGATTTTGAATGGAAAGTACAAGTATTCATGATTATCATTCATGTAGCTTACTCTAATTGCCAATGGGTGATCACTTAAACAGCATACATGTACAAGTATGCTTTTTCCCTGCAATATATTACAGCAAAGGATATTCTGTTTGCATTGGTATATTGTAGAATTAAGGGGTTTCTGTACTTGGCAATTTTATAAATCTGTGATATTTGTGAAAATAATTGTTTTCCCTTTCATATTCTTTCTTCACAGCTGAACAGCTCCAGCTCGTGCATTGTGGCTATCCTTATCATGACGGATGTAACTCAAAAGTAGTTCCAGCTGCTCGGTTTCATCTCGAATATTTCAAGAGGAGACACCAGATTGCCCAAGCTTGAAAGATTCAGTTGTGCATCAACCTTTGTGTTTTGTTGTAGTTCAGTTTTCATGGTAGTTCTAATTCATGTCTTTCGTAGTATTCTTTTCTCTTTGTTTGTATTCAATTACACATTTTTCCTTTGCTGTTTGGGGAAGGATGGGATAGTTGCCTCAAAATTGATGAGTACCCGATTGAAACAGTGTGGAGTGATATCACCGACCTCATGGCTCATGCCGTTAACAGGCAAGGGACATGGGGTCAGGCGAAGGTACAGTCTTGCATGCATATTAGTAGTGACAGGTTAGGATTTTGTGTGTGTGTTGGCAATACAGGGTACATAGTAATTTTCTGCATTTGGGCACAGACTTGAAGACTGAAGTGAAGTGTAGTAATAATGTCATAAACACAGTATTGGCTTCACTTATCTGATGCATTTTCATGCACATACACTGTACATGCTTGTCTATTGTTCCAGCGAGTAACGCAGTCTTAATCTCCAAAGAACTGGCTTCCTGACAGTGTTTGTCATTAACCATGTGTTATCTTTCATCAATTTTATATCTAAACTTTACAGCAGGAATGTTAATAATTTGGAAAATATTTCCTCTTGCCACTGACTAGTATGCCAGTTTGATTTGGAGCAATATCAGACATTCAGGCTACACTTGCCAAAAAGTGTTCACACTTAAACTTCCTAGACATTTCAAGCACAACCAAATAACATGAAGACCCTCTCTGAAAGCATGCTCATACAGTATGTATATGTGATGTTCAATATCTTTTCTATCAGGGTTTCATATCAGGGAAGTACATGTGAAAGAAATACTTATTAGCTTTCTATGCATCATCTATCTCAGTTACTAGTTTTTCAGAATAAAGTTGGGTTACATAGACTGGTACAAGTTGTCACCTGCTTGAATATGTTTGTGTCTGTGTGTATATGTGTATGTGTGTGTGTGTGTGGGTGGGTGGGTGTATGTGCAGTTCTGACTTGATGCATAGATCTGATATTTCATGAAAGACTGAGAAAACACTTGATTATACTGTATAATACAAGTATTGATTTAAGTAGGTAACATCTTGCCTCAGAAGGCTTTGTGATACTGTGTCTCCTATTACATGATTAATATCTGATCAAACTACATTTCTTTGTTGTGCTTCCAAACTTCCATAATTACTTGAAGAGGCCATACAAAATCAACTCAACATCAATGTCAAATTTAGATGATTTTTAGATGTTTTTTATACCGTACTAAGCCTTTTTGCAAATTAAATTTTCCTCTTGAATATGAGATTTTATGATCTATGATATTGATATTGATATTGACTGGAGCTGATACATAGACAAGGTTATACTGGGTAGACTGGTATGTTGGAAGCTCTACAAATAATAAATGAAATGGGGCATTTGAGAGAATACCTGTGCTTTGCCAGTCAAAGAAACTTGAGAGATGGAGGGGGTGGAGAAAAGTGAGGGAGAGAGAATAATCGCATTTGACTAAACCTTATATTTTTGTGCATGTGGGCATGTGTGTATAGTGGTTTTGACAGTGTCAATGTTTCAGTGATTGCTGTTTGTGTTAAAACCATTATTAGCCTGTGATGTCATCAAACGACACATGTTGCACAGGGTTCCTATGTTCTGGAGTTAACACATTGTATGAAATCAGCAGGATAAGAGTAACGACCCAATGCAACAGCAACCACATGCTAGCAAGCTTTCATGTTTGAATGATGTAATGTGTATATGAAGGGTTTGTTTGCAGAAACCGATAAGTCCATTTTTCAAGATTTTGAAGTACGATCTCTGTCACAAAGTCCAAAATAATACCTTTTAAATGATATATTGGTCACTACATATAAAGGTATATTTTTTAAGTTATGGTCGAAAGAAGCAAAAAAATCCTTATTATTTTCTTTATTTTTCTTGACCTTCAATCGCAAATATCTCCATTTGGCAAATATGGACTTATCGGTTTTTGCAAACAAACTCTTCATATATTTATACGCATTAATTTACACACAGCTACTACAGTCAACATTATTACAGTGTACATGTACTTCAGATTACTCAGCAATGAACACATTTTCTTCCAGTTTTAGTTCACTTTTAGTTCAAGAGTACAATAGCTTATTTCCGTTATACATTGTACATGTATTACAGCATTAAGTCGAAGGCACTTACACACACAAAAAAAAAAACACAAAAAAAAAACCCCACAAAAAACCGCAAAAGGGCTTTTCGAGCTCAGCATGAAGATAATTCATCATACAACTAACATTTGAATACACAACATTTGGTCCAGCTAGATCATGTGACTTGTATTGTACAAATTGACAAATACAGCTAGTGTACAACATGTATATCCAAAAGTCTTTGTTATTTGTGTTGTCAAGAAAATGATTTCACTGATTTGTTCTTCTGTAAACTTTTGGTTGGGCAATACACACAATTACAGTGTACATGTATATGTCTTAATCAGAATTTAATGATGATGATCGGGGCCAGTGGAGCATTTTCAAAAGGGGGGAGGGGAGGGGCACTTCCGGGTTTCATGAGCTAACAAGCAAAAAAAAAAAAAAAAAAAAAAGGCCTCCAGCGCCACGTCTGGTGCCACTTTCGGGTTTCTTCAGCTGACAAGCCAAAAACCTCTAAACTTTATCTCCCCCCCCCCCCCCCCAGGAAAAAAAATCACTGATTTAGAGCCTGCTGCTTTGATATGTCTGTTTGCATGCACACTACAGAAAAAACATTTGATACAACTCCTGGTTATGCAAAATACTACATGTACAAGCATTATAGTAAAACTACACAAAGAAACAGCTAGCAAAGAGATGGTATAGTAGTTTTGGTAGAGATGGGGCTTTAGGTTTTGACTTTATGCAAAATAGTTGGAAAACATTTACAATTATACATGAAATACAGTTCTATGAGGAATTTAATTGTGCATGTATTTGATACCTTTTTGTACCAAGTGCGACAATACTCTGCAAGAGGGTGGATGCACCAACTTGGAAGAAGAAGACACTCCATACTTCTCCGTCCGTTGTTAGAAAAAAAAAAGAAAAAAAAAGTAACGCACGCATGCGCACCTCGAGCTCTTCGCGCACACACAATCATCTCAACAGAACAACAATGACAACACGCCCGTTCATGCCATGGCCCGTATCCGGGCACTTACCCCCTGGGCAACTACCCTCCGGATAACTACCACCCGGATAATTACCCCCCAGGTCTATTCCCCCTTAGGGCAACTACCCCCCGGACAACTACCCTCCTAGGGCAATCACCCTCCAGGGCCATTACCCCCTAGGAAAACTACCACCCGGTCATCTACCCTCCTAGGGCAACTACCCCCAAGGGCAATTACCCCTAGGACATCTACCCCCCGGATAACTACCCCCTGGGTAACTACCCCCTGGATGACTACCCCCCGGATAACTACCCCCCAGATAACTACCACCCGGATAACTACCCCCTGGATAACTACCCCCCGGATAACTACCCCCTGGATAACTACCCCCCGGAGAACTACCCCCTGGGTAACTACCCCCCGGAGAACTACCCCCGGATAACAACCCCCCGGATAACTACCCCCAGGATAACTACCACCCGGATAATTACTCCCCGGATAACTACCCCCAGGATAACTACCACCCGGATTACTACCCCCCCCCCCCCCCATTAACAATACCCCGAACCCCCCCTCCGCCCCCTCCTGATACTTACCTACTGGACAATCCTCCCTCCCCGCCCCCCGAAAGTTACCACCCGTCGTATATTTTCCATAAGTTCATAACACCATATCAGAAGATGCACCTTTCTCTTACACTGTCATCACTCTTTTGGCTTGTCATTTATTTTCTACCGTTATAACACATGATAGACGATAAACATAAGAAAAGGAGAGTTGATTTCACTGCAATTCATATTCCCTTAACATTAGCGAGGGACTCTTCGATATAAAGCCATAATTTCTGATAGGATCCGGGCACGGTTTTATGAAAGTTATCAGTCCTGACAAGCTGTCAGTTCCACACAATTACCAATCGTTGTAGGTCGATCAAAGCAGGTCCATGGTAACAAGTCAGTGACTCGAGCTTATCAATCAAGCAGAACCCATGGTTTTATTGAAATTATTCGATACTAACAAGATGTCATAAATGGCAACTTTTATCAAAAGGTGCCCTAATCTGTCATGAGAGTAAAATTACAGCTTGTTTTACATTCAAGTAGAATTGTGCTAGTTTTCAAATTAAATGTTCTCGACACTTTAAGAGGAAATCCAGTTCAAATATAAGTTAGTCTCATTAGAAAGAGTAAAATATTACGAGTTTAACGGTATTTTTTTTTTTTTTTTACAAAACACCCCTAGTTGTTAACGAAGTCTTTTGTCCTGCACTCTCTTTTTGAATAGATCTAGGGAGAGTTGTAGTTGACAGAATCCTTTTTACATTAAAGGGCTGCTCTGTTTTATCCCGGCCATTTCAAGAGTATTTTTTTTTCTCAAAAAAATTGAATCCTTCTTGGAATAACATGCTCTTTAATATTTCGTAAGGGGTTTTTAATTTTCTCACCCAAAAGATGTTTAAAACCTGAAGTTAGGTCTCGACCAAAACCAGACGATATGAAAAAATGCTGGGTTTTTTTCAATTCAAATAGCTAATGTGTTCGAAAATAACAATGAGAGACGTAATTTTCTGGGGGAGAGTTATTGTAAGAGGGGTGATTGTTTGGAGCGTAATTTTAATAAGGAGTAATTGTCAAGGGAGGTAATGTTCTGCAGTGATCATACCAAGGATGTGACAATCTCTTCCCACATCCTTGATATACTAGTTGTTAATGTGCCCAATAATGCAGTAGGGCAATTCTGAAATGAGCGTTAACGGTATAACAGTAAAATAGTTACAAAATTGATGAAACAATGCAAAGAAAGCAAATTAAGACAGAGACGAAGTACACAAATAAAGATACAGTGCACTCCCGTTACAACGAACACGGTTATAACGAAATTTCGTTATAACGAAGGAAAACTTCTGGTCCCAAAATTATCGCCATTAAAGTCTATGGTACAAAATTCGCTTATAACGAAGACGGTTATAACAAAATTTTCGTTATCACGAAGTCTTTTCTGAGCGCCACTGACAAAGAAAAACAAAAGAAATGCGCTCCGTTATAACGAAATGCGGATCGCATACGAAAATGCGTAGCGGAACAAGCATTATTAAAGCGTCTCTGCATGAGCGAACGCATCATTAAATGTTCACTCCGTGTATCACGCACAGTTTCCGAGGGGAACTTGCGTTGTTGTAATAAAATAATTTGAATTCAGATAAGGTTTGTTTCATTGTTCCGAAGTCCTTTAATACAAAACACACAGATTGTGATTAAATGTCCGTTAGTTCGGAAATGAAAGAGGGTTTGTTATTAAGCACATTTTGGCGTTATTCCAAAGGTTCGTTAATTCGATAATAAAATATTGTCCTTATTCTTATTCTTATACGGTTCGTTAGTCCGAAAATGATAGGAATTCAAAACGTTCGTTAATCGGAACATCACAAAAAGTATCGTTAATCCATGGTGGAAAAAGGAGAGTACACTAACAAAACTTAAGAATTGCAATCTTTATAATCGTCTTAAGATAAATAAATCTTCGAAATAACTAACCTTTCTCATTTTTTTTTTCATTAACAAAATTTCTTCGGAATAACGAACCTTATTTCATTTTCGGATGAAAAAGCCTTCGGAACAACGGACTTTCTGACTAGTAAACCTTTTTCTTTTCTTTTTTGATTTATAAACCTTCAGAATGACGAACCTCATTTCATTCTCAGATCAACGAACCTTCGGAAAATGAACAATATATTATTTTGATCTAGATTATGAACTTTCGGAATAATGATTCTGCGGAAATGCGAACCTTCACATAAACAAACCATCGGAATCCCGGGAATGGCGAAACTTCGGAATAAGGAGTCTTCGGAGTAACGTACTTTAGTAAGAAAAGAACCTTTGGAATAGCGAACTGTAACCAAATCCTACACCGTCATTTTCTACACATGTGTGACAACACAAACAACTTTATGCTCTTTTTAAAATGTAATATTTAAACGAAATTAAAAAGGTATTCTCCCATTTCACATAGCTTTCCAGCGTATGATGAGGATTCAACAAACAATTTTTTTTTTAATGCGTGGTTTCCTTCTTTTCGTTATACATTGCATATTATATTTGTTCGGTTACAACGAAATTTCGTTAAAACGAAAAAAACAAAAACTGCCGGTCCTGAGCATTTCGTTTTAACGGGAGTGCACTGCACATGAACACACACGAGATAAATCCCTTGTAATGAGAGAAAGAGGAAAGGTGAGTTATGAATGACAGGAATAAACTACCTTCACAGTGGACAGAGAAAAGTGAGAGGGAAGAGGAAGATGATGGGTCAAAACCAGGGCACGTGAGGCATGAGATATAAGCTCCTCAAAATAAAGAAGTGTTACATGGAGTTGTGGTAAACGATAGACAATTGTGGTTAAAAAAATATTGCCAAAAGTTTAACTCATTCTGAAGTGTAACATTTCTTCAAAATGTCTTTAGTTCAATGGTAAAGGCATTCAAACTTAAAACTTCTTTTATACTATACTATCAAGAGAAATCCGAAATTTCGGAACAGTAAAAGAAAATACAGATTTAGCGAAAATAGTTTGGTTAAAGGCATTGACATTTACTGGATTACCGGGTAGGATATGAAGGGACAGCTTCGTTTTTTATGAACATAGAGTCAAAATACAGAGGGAGAAATTAAGCTTTTACATAAATTGTCCTAAGTGCAAACGATACAAATCGTAAATCTTTAAGATGTTGTTTTCATAAAATGATGTATCAGTATGGCATCTCCGTGATTCCTGGCAAATAATACAAAGAACTTCGTTTCCTGTAGTAATGATATTCTTTTTATTAAAGGTAAGATGGGGGGGGGGGGGGGGGCAATGACCCGAGAGGTAGTTACCCAGGAGGTAATTGGCGTGGTGCACTGTCCTGGGGTAATTTTCGTCTTGATAGTTATAGGGGAGGGGGAGTTGTAGGCTTGCTTATATATCCGGGGTAATCATCCTCGGGAAGTTATCGGAGGGTGTAGTTATCGGGTGGAAGTTATCTGGGGTCTAGTTATCGGAGGAGGGGGTAATTAACCTGGGGATAATTATCCTGGTGGTAATTATCGGGGGGGGGGGGGGGGTAGTTATCCGGAGGGTAATTATCCGGGGGTGATTATCCGGGGGGTAATTATCCGGGGGGTAGTTATCCGGAGGGTAGTTATCCGGGGGGTAGTTATCCTGGGGGTAGTTACCCACGGGGTAGTTCTCCGGGGGGTAGTTACCCAGGGGGTAGTTCTCCGGGGGGTAGTTATCCAGGGGGTAGTTCTCCGGGGGGTAGTTATCCAGGGGGTAGTTATCCGGGTGGTAGTTATCCAGGGGGTAGTTATCCGAGGGGGTAGTTATCCAGGGGTAGTTATCCGAGGGGTAGTTATCCAGGGGGTAGTTTTCCTAAGGGGGAATTGCCCTGGGGGGTGATTGCCCTTGGAGGGTAGTTGTCCGGGGGGTAGTTGTCCTAGGGGGTAATTACCCTGGAGGGTAATTGCCCTTGGAGGGTAGTTGTCCGGGGGGTAGTTGCCCTAGGGGGGAATTGTCCTGGGGGTAATTATCCGGGTGGTAGTTATCCGGAGGGTGGTTTTCCAGGGGGTACTGTTCCTAGAACCGCCATGGCCATACCAAATGCATGTATATTGCATTCAACAAACGTCGACGTGAAACGTAACGTGTGGGACTGTTGAGAAGGTTCTGATGGATCGCGATACACCACCGGTAGCTAGAAATCTAGTGGTTCTACCTTGTATTCCTACCTGTGACAGGACAAAGAGTGTGCAGTGTCAGTAAATGTACGTATGTATGATGTCTGAAAATTCAGACTGCTACTCTAGTTTTTTTTTTTTTTTTACAGTAAAACTGTGTCTGTACATTGACGGTACGCAGCAGGCGCAGGCACAATGTTGGGACCAATGTCAAATGACATGTTATGTTCTGTCTGTATGAATGTTGTCACAGATATGAAATTGACTTGATTTCTGCCTGGCAGTAGTCTACTAAAATTACTACTTGTGACTTTGTGTAAATTTCTGGTCTAGACTCTAAATCCCCCTCCTACCAGCTACCAAAAGCTAGCTACCGACTTCCCTAGCAATTACAAATTTTCTTCACTGGTAACTCTGGTCAGGCTTTTAAAAAGTTTACTGCCAAACAGGGTCAGTGCAGTGGTATGGTTAAACCGGTTAGCATGGTTAGGGTAAGACTTAACCCCATCGCGGGGCGCTGTAGTACGTATTTGTCCGTATGGGGTCGCTGCTGCGGTTAGGTAAGACTAAGAGCACCAGTATTCGGTCAGCTACCGGTATTCGGTCACTTATCACTAGTCACCAGCCAGTAAGTTCAACTGTCACAACACACGCAAATCACATCAATTCACATATTTACACACTTATTCACAACAGGAAACTTCCTTAGCCCCCTTCAAAAATCCATCCAAAATCCCAAATTTTAATGTCAAAAGTGCAGAATCAGAGCTACTTTCCAAAAATGCGCACGGATAAGGCCCAGAGTAAGGGTCGCCGAAAGAGTGCTAAAAATTGAGAAATAGGCCGTTCTCTCGCGGGATTTTTTGCTTATCGCAAGCTTGGCGCTTGGAGTGTGATGGTATCCTCAAAAATGCAAAAGGAAAACAAAATTTCGGTACGTGCCGATACAGTGTCTCAATGTATAAGGGTTGAATGCAAGTGCCGAGTCCCCAGTATTGGGTCACCAATGGGCGCCCAACATCCTCGATGCAATTTTGCGCCAACAAGGTAGCGCGCGTGCGCGCATTTTTCAGCTGCCTTGAACACGCATTGACTTTGAACGCGCATATCGCGTGACCGAATACTGGTGTCAGTGACCGTATACTGGGGAATTTTCAAGATGATATATTTTGCGATTTTGTGAAATTCTGTGTGATATTTAACCAATCGGAAATTGAGATTAAAGAAATTTGATATATTTCACATACATTGCTGTAGATATGATGTATGTATATTTTAGTTTGAAAAAAAAATGCAAAAAATCTTAAGTGACCGAATACTGGGGATGTTATCCTACAGCTCGTTATTCCGAAGACTCTTTAGTCGGAAGATTTGTTATTCCGAAGGTTTATTGTTCCGAATTTCTTTTTCAGATTAACGAATCTTCGGAATAACGAACCTTCGGAATAACGCCACAAATGTTCGGATGAACGAACCCTTTTTCATTTTCGGATTAACAAACCTCAAGGTATAGGGAATTTGTGTGTCTCGGATTAACGACCCTTCGGAATAATGACCCTTCGGAATAGCGAACCTTCGGAATAACGAACAGCACCCGGTTAAACCATAGCCCGACCAGATGCTACTTACAGCGACTGGGCTGTGTATAGTTAGGTTAACCATTCACAGCCCAGTCGCTGTATCCAGTTGCTTCGCACAGCGTCTGGTCGGGCTATGATATGGTTGGACCTAGGCCCTACTCATTGACCGCCTTTATTTGTAACCACCATTTCACCGAAAATATTCAACAGATTTACCTCAATTTCGTCTCACTTTGGGAGAAAATACCGGAGATCCTTACCCCATGCTACGCACAGTCCTACGCACATAAATCTCGGTGATAAACACACTGTAGGTTTTTTTCGTGTGCCCTTGGTAGCTCATTTTTAAATCGACTGCTCGTGTTCCCATTGAAAAGCACATAAATCCAGTGAATGGGCAAATATGTGTTAACAATAATTACATGAATTACTAAAGAGGATCTTCTTCAATTCTTTTTCCTCCTGTTTCCTCATGTTATTTACCTGTAGGCCTATCCCCCTAATTTTTCTTGATTTGTATTCATGTTTGAATATTCCAGCGTATTGTGCCCTGTCCACACGTATTTTTTATTTCATACGCGAGAAAGCCATTGCGCAAGGGTGGTCGATCTAAAAAATAGGTGGTCGATGAGTAGTAGACTTACTATATATACTCACTGGTAGAGATCTGACATGAAAATGCAAATGTGTGTGTTGCATAAAGCCTCAGACTATTGCTGGTAAGCGTACAGCTGGTCGGGTCAGATTAAAGGGTGTGTACAGTTCTGGTCGAGGTGAGGATTTAGCTTTTAACGTTTTGCGAGATATTCAGAAACCACTCTATGAGATGTCAAAGAGCATGCAGTTTTAAGGGGTATCAAAAGTTTATTCGATGAAAATCGGTTTTGAAATGGCTGAGATAAGAAAAACAAGGTGAAACGAAGAGATCCTAATAAAGTTGTGGCATGTTGCCTTTTATTACTAGCACTTTTTGGGATATCTCAGCCATTTGAAAACCAATTTTCATCAAATAAACGTTGAATCCTTCTTAAAAGTACATGCTCTTTCATATTTCATAAGAGGCTTTTCACTATCTCACTTAGGAATGTTCAAAACATGAATCCCCACCTCAACCAGTACTGTACAGTCCCTTTAACCTCGGGGGTTAACCAATGAAGCGTTGGGGCTGGTCGCAGTTCTGTTAGGGTCAGATCAGCAATGTCATTTTACTATGGTAGTGCCAATGATCTAAGGGTTAACGGTCACATAGAAAGTTAATGACTTTGAATGGAGTAATAGTGTTTGCTTCACTTCAAAGTGCAGTGAAAAAAAAATAAAATTGACCTAGGTATCGACCCTATTTTCATGGCTCATCATTACGTCAATACTTCTGTTTTTTTTTTTTTTTTTTATGCTTATTAAAATTGTGCAAAAGTTTTGAGGGAAGTCCAGGGGGGTGTTTCATAAAGCTGTCCGTAAACTTACAAACAACTTACGAGCGAATGGTGATCAGTTCTTGTGCTGAATTATGGATATAATGTTTGTTTTGTTTTGTTGTCTAGTCTTGTCCTATGTTGTTCACGTCTATGATAGTAAGTATATTTATATGTGAATCTATGATAGTAAGTATATTTATATGTGAATCTAGTTCTCAGTGGGCTTCCAGACTTCTTCCTCTTTTTTTCCTCTCCTTTTGTATTTATGATGCTTCAATTAATCTTCCCATTCATGATGTTATTTTTCCAGAGGGGCCCACATTCTACAAGCTCTGTCTTTTTAGTGGGTCTCTCCATTTTTCGCACTTTAAGCAAAGTTATACATGTACCTTATTTCGATCACTTCTGTTTTTTTTTTTACTACAATGTATAATTACTATAAGGTCCTCCTCAACTGTTTCACATTCTTTTCGATACATAATGTTCTGTTTACCTTATTCTCTGTTGTCAAAAGAAGTGTAACTTATATGTTTTGTCGAAAAATGAAATAAACTTTGAATTGAAATTGAAATTGAAAAATGTTCTGATATGTATAGCACATCAGAACGGATCACCAGTCGCTCGTAAGTTGTTCGTAACTTTACGAGCAGCTTTATGAAACAGGGCCCTTGAGGGTATTTCATGAAGTGTTTTGTCCGACAAATTTGCTTTCAGCCGATCAGATGCAAGGATTTCAGTAGCTTCTATTTTACAACAGTTTGTCAGAATAAATATCTGAGAAAATGCTTTATGAAATGCCTCCTTGACTGACAATCTGATAATGGCCCATCATCAAACATCAAGAAGAAGAAAAAGACTTGGTATGGGTACCTTGGTACATGTTTTATATCTTAAGGCAAGTCTTGACACTGAACACATCTCTCTACATGAATGTTTGTAGGGCCTACTGCAGTGCTATACAGCAAATATGTTGATGCATGATGGAGGGTAGTTACTGTATGTATGCAGCCTCCAATCCAGGTGTAATTTCTACAAACTGATTAAAAAGTGACTATCAAATTCACCAGATTGCTAAAGTCTTCAACAGGAATTATCAATTCCAGATGAACATGGCCTTTTCCCCTTCCACATAGATGAAAACAACTTTTATGTAGGAGTGCTTATTTAATATTTACCGGTAGTCGGGGGAAGATTTGTTTATTGCCAAATATAATTTGCAGCAGTTCAAACATGGTCACATTTTTGTGGAAGGTTAGATTTGCTTGATGCCCGGATGTCTAATTTTTCTGTGAATTAAAACTATATTATAAAGGGTTTGTGTTTCTTCTCATCATCTCTGTCTGTCTGTCTGTCTGTCTGTCTCTCTCTCTTATGAAGGCTTTCTTTGTGAAACAAGATGCCATCTTGTGAGCTCGGAATCGATGACATTGAGGACATCGTGTCCGTTGGTGATGTGACGCCAAAGGAGCGGTTTGCCAACAAGCCTGCTGTGGTACCCAAGGTACTCAAGAGGAGGAAAGATAGAGGGCAGAAGACTGAGGAGCAAGTGTGTGCAGAAAGGTGAGTATCATTCACAGATACCATTACAAACATGATAGATCGTATAGAGGTCTGAATAACTTGTGCCTGTCTCCAAGCGATGACGACCGTACGCTCACTGTGACAATGCTGTACTGGACACTGAGTTCCCTCTAGCTATTGCTTTCATCCAACAATGTTGTAGGACAATTCATGTTCATCATATTGGTTCCACATATATCTTGGATAATCATCAATTGGCAATTTTCAATGCAGAATGTCACTTCTTTCAGTTATTTTTTTGTTTGTGTTTTATCTTATTTGATAGCAACAAAATACTTTGCAGAAACATCTCCCATTTAGACAAAATCCTAGTACGTAATATAAGGCAAAAAGTTGTGGGAAATAATGACCAGTGATTACACTTATTGATATAAATTCCAGAGACAAATATTGTACTGGTAATAAGCAACAAAACAAAATAAGACAAAACAAAACACACACACACACACACACACACAATACACAATGTATTGTCTTTAAGCTAATGTCTACTATAGTGTGTGGGCACTGTACAATGTAGTTGCCCAAGATTGTGATATGTGAAGACAGTAACATCACACTCATTACCCCATTAATGCAATCCAACGAGACTAACAGGACTTTAATTATTTCATATATTTTCTCTGCTTATGGAATATACATATCATTAACATCAAATAAAATCAAGTTGTGTAAATTTCCATTAGAGTGCAGTCTATTACATTACAAAAGAACAAAATCTGTTCACTTTAGAAAACAAACAAACATGGATGCAAAATGAGTGAATGGTCTACAGTGCTTTTCCAGAGCACCCTATTGTATATTTGATTGCTCTGGGAAATGTTTACCTTTGCCCCATAACTGTAATTGGTTGGGGCTCTCATGTTATAAATGATGAACTCACACTAAATTGGGACTAGAATTGTATGTAATCATTTCCCCAATATGGCATGTGTATGCCTCACTGATAATGATGAATTACTATCACTGAATTTGAATATGCTTCCAGTATCATCCCAGGGACACAGAAGGTATTTGTGAAGACCTGGGGATGCTCTCACAACAATTCCGATGGCGAGTACATGGCAGGGCAACTGGCTAGCTTTGGCTATAACATAACAGGTTTGTTTACTGTAGAGAGTTTTAAAACTGTCATTATATCAGATGTGAATTGAAAAAGGAAAAGTAGCACTAAGTGTAATCCCACTCTAAGTTTGTGTAAAATCATGATTATCCCGCTGAGGACGGTTTGATTTTGCTACAACACGCATTTCTCATAGATGCTTGCCCGAGTATACTCGGGACTTGTCCTCAATTGGTTAAAAAGTGAAAGATTTGTTGGAACTTGACATAACTCATTGACATGTCTGTATACATAGTATCTTAGTTGTGTTATATTCCAAGGCTCAGAATAACATTATATCTATCTAATTTTAAGAGTCAATTCATCCTTTTCCCAGACTTACTAAGAAGAGAAGACTCCTATATGCTTGCTCTTCTGTAGCAGGGGAATGTTAGTTTGTTTGTTTGTTCTTGGACAGATTGCCAATAAACAGGCCTTAATTCAAGCAGAAAGAAAAACAAATTGTGGAAATAACACGCTTGCTTCCATCCTGATATGGTATACAGATGACAGTGATGGAGCTGACCTTTGGCTACTCAACAGCTGCACAGTGAAGAACCCTGCCGAGGACCACTTCCGCAACGAGATCAAGAAGGCTCAGCAGCGGGGGAAAGGCTTAGTCCTGGCTGGCTGTGTGCCCCAGGCACAGCCCAGGGCCAAGTACATCCAGGGAGTCAGCGTGGTTGGGGTGCAGCAGATCGACAGGGTGGTGGAAGTTGTGGAGGAGACGCTGAAAGGTGAGCAAGCTTTTCAAAATACGGGTAGAATAAAAGCAATCAGTGAGAAATCTTCATGGCAATTTTGCTGGTGTTCATAAGAGAGCATGTGTAAAAAAACTCCTTTCTCTTTCTAAGTATATTGTGAAACACTTCATGATGATCCCCAGCAAATTAGCCCTCCCTTTTTGGTAAAGAAGAATACTTTCACATCTTCCTTTTTTTTTTTTTTTTTTTTTTTTTTTTTTTAAAGAAGTGAAGTTTGTTAGATTGTTGTAGAAATAAACTCTTATCATATTTACAGTCAGTATATTTGGGTTTACATATTTTGGTTGGAATCGTCATGCGTGACTCCCAGCATTTCTGTTTTATTTTCAACTCTGCTGTTTTATATATCTGATACGCCAACAAACTATACAAAGATAGCCTGGCTTTTTTAGATTGAGATATAACTACTGGTAACAATACTGTGAAATTTCTTTAAGAGAGAAAACATAAGATTTAACTAAAAAGAATGATACATATTTGTTTTTTATTTTATTATTATTTTTTAAATTGCTTCATCATGAACATTAGAATAATAATAATAATAATAGTCAGTTCTTAGAAACGCATAATACCATACAAATAGTCTCTATGCGTGTACAAAATAATGAAACAAAATCTATCACATATTTCTCTAATTCAAACATGTAATCAACAATTGTCAAAAAGGTGAGTTTTTAACACAGATTTTAATTTATCATAATCTGTAATGCATCTAACACTGAGAGGGAGATTATTCCATAATGAGGGTGCCATTTTTCCAAAAGACCTATCACCATATGTCTTAGATTTGACACTTATTTCAGAGAGGAGATTTTTTGATTTTTAGCGCAGATTACGACCAGGATGATATGGCTTGATGAGTTCACTGAGATATGCAGGGGCATTTCCATGAAAACATTTGAATGCAAGGGTCAAAATCTTAAACCTGATACGAGCTCTTATGGGCAACCAATGAAGACTACGAAGTATGGGAGTTATATGATCAAATTTCCGCTTGCGTGTCACAAGCCTTGCGGCTGAATTTTGTATCCGTTGGAGTCCTTTCAGGTGAGAGTCTGGAACTCCAATGAGCAAACCATTATTATTATCCAAATGACTAAAAATAAACGCATGAACCAGTTTTTCTGTAGTTACTTTATCGAGAAAGTGTCTCAATTTTCCAATCCTGTGTAGACCTATGGCTGCAGATTTGCATATGTTATTGATGTGAGTTTTCATACTAAGATCATCTTGGATAATGACACCAAGGTCACGTGCCTTAGAAATCGGCAGCACAGGAGTATCGCAAACATTGACGGACAAAATTGTTGAGGACTTGTTACGAGATCTTACATGCACAACTTCAGTTTTCTCAAGATTCAATTTCAAACCATTTTGCAAAGACCAATCTTGAATTTTACCTAAGCATGATTCAATCTGACCAACTGCTACATCAGAATTAGTGCTTTTTGGCAATGAAAGATAAATCTGAGTATCATCAGCATATGTAATTTTACTTATGCCACACTTGTCAATTACATCCTCTAGGGGAGCTGTGTACATTATGAAACACAGTGGTCCTAAGACAGAACCCTGAGGAACCCCTTGTTTGAGAACATAAGGGGCAGATGCAATACCATTGATTGAGACACTCTGTGTTCGGGTTCTAAAATAAGACTGAAACCAATCAAATGCAGTACCAACAATTCCATAAGTCGATGACAGACGGCGGAGCATGATGTTATGGTCAATAGTGTCAAATGCAGACGAGTAGTCTAGCATCACCAACAGTGTCTCCTGGCCCCTGTCTGCGGCAAGAAGTAGGTCATTAAAAACACGTATCATAGCTGTCTCAACACTGTGATTTCTCCTGTATGCTGATTGTGCTCTTCCATACATTTCATTTGATTCCAGATATGCATGTATCTGATTAGCACATGCTCGCTCTACCAACTTTGCAACAAATTTAAGCTTTGCTATTGGTCTGTAATTTCCCAATACTTCTGAATCTAAACCTGGTTTCTTAATAAGAGGATCAACTTGTGCATGCTTGAAGGAATCTGGAAAACAGCCGCTCATCAGAGAAAGGTTGATAATGCGTGTGAGTACTGGAGTCAGCTCATTAACACATTTCTTCAACAGCCATGTGGGTATTGGATCCTGGTTGCAAGACGAAGATGGTGAAGCCAACACCAGTTTCCTTACCGCTGTCTCGGTGACGGGTTGAAATTCTGCAAAGGTTGGTCCATAGGCTGTCGCATGGATGCTTGTTTGACACTTTTGCCAATTCATTCCTTATGTTTTGAATTTTCTCAGAGAAGAATTGCACAAACTGGTTAGCCAAGTAAAGTAAATCACCACCATACTTGGATGGAAGAACCTTGTCGGACGATGACGAGGAAAGTTTGCTGAACTTTTGAAACATTTGCCGAGTGTTGCAATCCTCGAAGGATTTCTTGTGATATTCACGTCTTCTCTTGTTCAACAAAGCCTTGTATCTAGCTCGCTGATCTCGAAAAACTTGTTTGTATACTTCAAGATTCTGAGAATTTCTAAGCCGTTCCCAGCGCCGAAGTTCCTTCTTTGCTGCACGGAGAGAATCATCATACCAAGGAGCATGTGGACGAGCTGTGATTGTTTGTATTATCTCAGGTGAATGCTTGTTCAGCAGATCACTAAGGACATCCTCATACTGTTTTACTAATTCGGCTAGATCAGAGGATGGAGCAAGAAACAGTGCAGATTTTGCAATGTCGCAGCGAAATGCCTCCAAATCTATGTCACGGAGCTTACGCGTCTTTATGACAATCTTCCCTGCCGGAGGCCTGGATATGTTCAGCTTACATTCAACCAAAGCATGATCTGAAGGCAAGGGATTAGAGACGGTGACACTGTCATCCACAACAAAATCATCCAAAGAACGTATCAGGATCAGATCCAATGTATGGCCTGCATCATGGGTTGGAGATCTAACAAGTTGGTTGAGGTTGAATGACGTAGCAAGATCATCAAGAAGTATAGTGCTGCGACTTGTGACGTCATCAACATGAATGTTAAAATCCCCACACACCATAACGTGACCAGGGTAAGTAGCCAGCTCTTCAAGGAGTGTTGAAAACTCATAAAAAAAGTTAGTAATTGTGGAGCATTTGTTTGCTGTCATTTGCGGCCTATAAATCACTACCAGACGCACAGATGAACACTTTAACGAACAGGTAAATGTCAAATCCATAATTTCAAAAGACTCAAATACTTTGGATTTGTTAAAAACAACTTTGAAGGACTTACGGAGGCAAATACCAAGGCCACCTCCTTTCCTGGTTTTTCTTGGCACTTGGTGCAGCCTATAATCGGGTAGTGCATTCAGTATTCCTGCAATGGTGTGGTCATCTCGATGATCCCCTGACATCCATGTTTCTGTGATGACAATAATATCAAGTTTTCTCTCCATCACCACATCACAGAACATGTCCACTTTGTTGTTCAGCGACCGTGCATTCCACAAGCCAAAGTGACAGGGATTTTGGGCTGACATGCAAGTTGAGGGTGTCATGGATGCTGGGGGTGGTTTTACCTTGTGGCAGCATGGCAAATATGGTAGAGGCATAGATTGTGTAGTTGAAATGCTGCTCTCTTCAGACGCTACATGTACGACAGAAGATTGAGTAATGGGTGTTGCTGCTTTCCGCTTTTTCCCACGTCTCGTTTTCTTTTTGTACGAGATTCCAAGAGAAGTGAGAGTTCTCCATAATGTAGGGGGAAGCCATTGATGACATGTCTCTTTGAGGCCGATATCATACAGCTTCTGCCTGGGATAAGTATGCGTAACATGCTCTCTGATGTCTTTAATTTGCGTGCCTTGTTCTCTGCACAAATCCTCAACAGGCCCAGGGTTAGGATTGATGTCGCCATCACGAAGAATGGAGATTCGAAAACAAGCATCAGACTTGGGGTAGTAGTGAATCTGACCGCCACAGAGTTTACTTGTAAGTTTCACTGCCTGAGAATGTGTCCACTTCACTGGTGTAAGAGTGTACTGGGATTGTCTCAGTTGAGACCAGCATTCTGAAGTACACCTATTCAGCAGGTACATGCCAAGGAGCAGAACAAGGGTTGAATACTTGATTGACTCCATTGTCTCAGTACAGTGTAACTGCTTCAGTGGATGGTCACAATGGGATTTCAAGCTAGTTCATTCAGGCTTGAGTGATCAGCAATGGGTATGCCCATGAAGAAGCTGTAACATGGCTGTGCTTGACCCAGGTAGACTCATGGTATGGCAAAAAATATGAAGTCCACAGACGTGACAAGTGCATCCTTAGAAATTGCATCAAGAGTCTAGCGTGATCCAGATGCCTTACCAAAAACATTGGTTTAGTTTTGAAGCCATGGCCAAGATGATATAACAAGTAATTAGAACAAAATATGGGAGCAGATGTGAGGAGCTGTTCATAGGCTGAACGCTCACTCAACTCCCAGTTATATATCCTGTGATAGAAGAGAAAGTTAACTGGAAAAATGTGAATATTCATTCAGCCCTTTTCTACTGTTGGTGGTTCAATATTTGAATTATAATCCCAGTTATATATCCTGTGAACTGTTTTTCTTCTTTTATTGCAAGGGAATGCCATCATCTTATCAAGCCCTTGTGTATCTTCAATTACTTTCAGGTAACACAGTTCGTCTGTTTAGTCAGAAGAAGAGGGAAGGGAAGAAGATTGGTGGAGCTCGCTTGGATCTACCCAAGATTCGTAGAAACCCACTTGTTGAAATCCTGGCCATAAACACTGGGTGAGCTTGTGAATGTGTGATTGTCCCCTTTATATACAACCTTTCTTCCTGACTGTTCATCTGAGAGAAACACAAAAGGATGTCTTGTTGGAAACAGGAAATTAGATATTTGGCAGTCACTGACAGTTATTTCATAAAACTTGGCTAGTGCTCACTTGTACCCTGTTGGCTACCTGCATATATCTATTTTGTTCATTATGTAACTGAAAGCCCAACTGCTGTCGTGGTACTACACCAAATTGGGACCCAAAATCAACAGGTTGTGTATTGTTGGATGCACTTTATATCCTGAAAAGTGATTCGTAATCCCAGCTATCATGAAAATGGTAGTCAGCTGGGGATTTTACGATGTAACTTACCTGTTTTGTATGAAAATTCAAAAATCTCTCTAGCATTGGATGAATGTATTCAGTCTTTTGAAAAAAGGCAGTGTGCTTTTCAATCATCATCACATGATGATTTTTATGCCTCCGCCACGAAGTGGTGCCGGAGGCATTATGTTTTCGGGTTGTCCGTCCGTCCGTCCGTCCTTCCGTCCTTCCGTCCGTCCGTAATGAATTTTGTGGACAAGGTAACTATCAAAACCTGTTGAGGTATCCTAATGAAACTTGCCATGTATGTGTATTAGGGGGTGAAGTTGTGCCTATCAACTTTTGGGTACACATGCTCAAGGTCAAAGGTCAAAAGGTCAAGGTCAAATACATAAAATTTCACTATTTCCACCATATCTATTGAATGCCTGAAGATATGTTCTTGAAACTTAGTGTATACATGTATTACCCAATTAAGATTCTCTGGTGAAAGTTTGGGTCATGAGGTCAAAGGTCAAAGGTCAAAAGGTCAGGGTCAAATACATAAAATTTCACTATTTCCACCATATCTATTGAATGCCTGAAGATATTTTCTTGAAACTTAGTGTATACATGTATTACCCAATTAAGATTCTCTGGTGAAAGTTTGGGTCATGAGGTCAAAGGTCAAAGGTCAAAAGGTCAAGTAAAAATATTAAAACTTCTTTTTTTTTTCCGTACCTTGGAAAATTGTTCAAGGTATCTTCATGGAACATAGTATATACATGTACTGACTGGAAGTGATTATCTAGAGAATGTAGGGTTCATGGGGTCAAAGGTCAGGGGTCAAAGGTCAAGTGCAAGACTTCAAAATTTTACTATTACCCTCATATTTATGCAATGCCAGCAGGGTTATTTTTTTACACTTGGTGTATGCGTGTGTAACCTAATAGAAATTCTCTGGAAAGTTTTTTTTTTCTCTTTTTGCCTCAAAGGTCAAAAGGTCAAAGATCAAGTGAAAGTGCTGAACTAACTTTTTCCTCCATATCTCGGAAGTGGCTCAAGTTACCTTAAAACTTAGTACATATTATGCATGTTCTACCTGAAAGTAATTATCTTATGAATTTTAGGGTCAAGGGCCAGATGAAAATGGTAACAATTTACTATTCAATTCAGAAATTGCACTTTTTCTCCACACCTGTACCTTGAAAATTACTCAATGCCTAAATGTATGAATGGGTCAAAGTCAAGTTAAAGTCCTTAAATCCCTAGATACATGCTCTCCTATTCATCCAATTAAACCTACGTCAAGGAAGGTGAACATTCAACACATTTGTGACAAACTTGTCATTCCAATATTTTGCCAATTTTGTGAAAATGTAATCACACAGTGTCCACATGTACTATCTAGACCTATTAGGAAAATCATGCATTATGGCGGATCCATACCAGTCGCCAAAGCGACATTTCTAGTTCAGTTGTATTGTTGTTTTTGTTGTTGTTGTTGTTGTGTTTTTTTTTTTTTTTTTGGGGGGGGGGGGTAGGGGGTATTCCTGTATCTGTGCCACAAGAGTGTTTAGATGTATCTATTTGTTTGTTCATATGTGGTTCACAGCTGCTTAAATCAGTGTACATACTGCAAGACCAAGCATGCGCGAGGAGAACTTGGGAGCTATCAACCCGAGGAACTTGTTGCCAGAGCCAAACAGTCTTTTGAAGGTATTGAAGACAATTTTCCATCCTTTTATTTCTCAACAAGATATACATCTTTATTCTTATTTGTATAGAAAAAATTACTTTGCCCTGGTCTACAGGGGATGGCAAAGTGAGCATCATAGATAAATGCCGATGACAGAATTTTTGGTTTAATTAATGTGTGCACAGCACAATACTTTATATTAAGGAAGACAATTATTTGCTTAAATTTCTGAATATTTATTGGGTCTCTTGTGTTTATCTGATGCATTTCATGAAAATTTCATTTGGTCATCATAAGTACTCTCAGTTGTCATGGATGTTTTGATTTTATGTGGATGAGTCATTGATGATTGGAATCAGTTGGCATATCCATGACTCCATTTTTTATAGGCTGTTTTGTTGTTGTTTTTTGTCAGAACAATTCAGCTGCCAAAATATGACCTATATTTTCTCAGTGTTACCTAAGAGACAAGCAGTTTCTAAATGTTAGAACAAGAGGGATACAGTTGACTGGAAATCCCTGTTAGAGAATCATGATATTTGCAACAGAGGTCTCATGTGATGTCTGTGTGACTAATGGACTCTCTTAATCATGATTCCTGTGACAGAGGGGGTGCGGGAGATCTGGTTGACGAGTGAAGACACAGGAGCGTACGGTATCGATATTGGAGTGACCATCGTAGATCTACTTGACCAGTTGGTGGAGGTCATCCCGGAAGACTGTCGACTGAGGATAGGCATGACCAATCCACCCTACATACTGGACCATCTGGAGGTGGGATAGAAGTAGCAAGTTATCAGACTTGGGTGGATGTTGTTACATTGTCTTAGCAAACTGATTCTTGTGTTAAAAGAAGTCCTGCCAGTTACAGCATTTAAATCATATACTGTATTGGCCTCTAAAGGGGGAAAATAATTACAATGTCATTATTCAAAGTATAATTGACAGAGAAATACAAATATTGATTTTATTTTGTTTTAAGTAGGCCATGCTTCACGCTTAGTTATTTCTCTTTTGCAATTTTATAGAACAAAACCGTAGTCAATGACAGCATGTAGAACATAGAAAATGTAACACATTGTATCTCTACAGCCAAGTCTGGTAAATGCAAGTCTACGTAAGAAAATATGTAGCCTGCTGCAAGCAAAAGGAAGCATTACCAAGTTGTATGAAATCATTTGCCCGCAAAGTCCTCAACTCAAGAATTGTGTGTACCAGCAGAAAGTAATATGGTAAAATAAGACATTCCGTAAAACGTGGTTAACTCTGTGCAATTCGCAGGGGATTGCGAGAATCCTGCGGCATCCCAGAGTGTACTCTTTCCTGCACATCCCTGTCCAGTCTGGCTCTGATTCTGTCCTCATGGACATGAAGAGGGAGTACTGCACAGATGACTTCAAGAAAATTGTCCACTTTCTCCGGAAAGAGTAAGTTCAAGCAACATACCCATATTCGGAAATGATAATGCAGTGTTATGAACCTTCAGATTTGGAACTAACAAGCTTTAGCAAGGCTGCAAGCTGTAAATAGTGAATACTAAGTACAGTACTCTCCGCGTAATCGGGTATCGCTTAAACGGGTACTCCGTTTAATTGGGTAGTAATGTCAAAATCAGTTCCAATGCACATTAAATTTACCTGATAATCGGGTTGCCTCTCCGCATAAATGGGTAAATAATTTTCTTCTAATATAATTTCTACCCACATTTAACCGCAGATAAAACACTTAAAGAAATCATGAATGTCAAATTTTCCACGGGTAATCGTATTCTCTTCAATTTACAAAGAAGACCAATCATTTGGGGAGCGATTAAACATGAGTTTTCTGAAGACATATTATTTGTCCGTAAAAAGAGTATAAATTATTGCTCATGACTCAGCAAGTGTAAGGTATGTATTATGTGCCGTGCAAGCGTGCGTGTTCAAGCATACATCGTAGGTGTTTGGTGCAGTGTACAATGCATGTATAATGTACATACACACATTGTATGTGTCAACTGTGAATGAGACGTGTTCTTCTGTTAATCGGGTACTCCGCTTAATCGGGTAAGAAACGCTCTGGCCGAGCCTACCCGATTATGCGGAGAGTACTGTATCTGATTTGTTTAGTGTCATTTCACAGTGTCATTCATTTGAGATTTAAGCAAAAAATAGCACCGATATGCCTGAATTGTTCCTTTGTGAAATCTAATGACAAATTCGTACTATTGCCATTCATCTAGAGTTTGTCTACGTTCCAGAGTGAGAGACTGTGATATTACATAACAGTCAAGTGCACTGATATACAAGGAGAAAACATGTTCATTGGCAGGGATATGGCACTCATTAATCTTCATGCATACAATGCCAAAATGTTGATTTGAGTAGAGTGTCTGTATGTCATCTCTAATTTATGTCTTTAAAGAGTACCTGGAGTCACCATAGCAACTGACATCATCTGTGGGTTCCCAACAGAGAGTGAAAAGGTAAGAATGTGGACTGTATTATGATATACATTCATTTGTTGTATCACAATTCTGGATAGGATCCACTTATTGATATGCGATCTTTTGTAACAAAAGCAGTGAAGTAGAAAGAAAAACAAATTGATAAACATGATGTAAAGACCCATCCATTAGCTCCCACAGCTATGATGGTTTAGTGAAGAAGATTTCTATGTGGCAATGATATTTTTACTACCGGTATGTTGTGGAAATTAACTTAGTGTTTAAAGGTAGGGGATACCTTTTACAGAACTCCCAAAATGCAGCAAAACATTAAATATGAACCCCAGGGGACTTGTTTAGTCCACTGCTTAGAAATTTGGAAGTCAACAGTTATCTACAATTTGAATAATGCACAAAACTCAACTACTCAGTAGTTCTGTGTGTCAGCCACACTTAAGCCTTTTTGTTGCAGTCTTCTGTATTTTTTATCTATAAACACAAATCTAAAAGTATAAGAGCTGATGTAATAACATATAGAGTGTGTGGCAAGAATGTATATAGAAATGTTTGTAAGTTTTGATGAACTTTATTCACAAAATATACATGATGGACACACATGCAGTGCATGGGTCTGCAAAGGTAGCCTAGTAATGTACTGGAATTTACGGTGAGCCCCGAAAAGAATTCAATTCAAAATCTAACGGTCAATAAAAATGTACTAAATGTTACCTTCCACTTTCAATACTTTATGGGAGTTTCTAAAATGATACTCTCTTCAACATACCACTGTGTTTAGACAACTCTTCATTTAAGGCATGCAAATGGGATTCCCTACCTTTAAGTGAGTATGTTTTGTTGTTTTTTTTTATGTTCAAGTGATAAGGGTTCATGGTTAAGAGGGTGGGGTTCTAACACATTTTTAATGATGTGATGGAAATTAAGTTATATCAATTAGATAATCTTTTTACCAGGGAATTCGTGACATGTCTGATGATCCATAGAGTTACAGTGTATGTTGCAGCATGTGTGATGAATTGGATGTTTCTTTATGCACTTGTATCAATTAAAAGAGTAAGTTTATTGGAAAAGGCCAGAATGCCTGTAAGTTTATGTGGTGTCTCTAATTCGTACATGATTCTGTCTGGCCATCCTGTCAAGTCTAATTGTCATTGTTATTTTCATTTTCAACAGGATTTTGAGGAGACATTACACCTAATAGATGAGTTCAAGTTCCCCAGTGTGTTCATCAATCAGTACTTTCCACGCCCAGGCACACCAGCAGCTAAATGGGCTCAGGTACCAGCTCCAGAGGTGAGGATGTTAACCCATTTCAGACTAGTACTGCCTGTACTCGGGCGCATGTCTATGGTAACTGTGTTATAGCAAAATCGGCTTGGTGTCGACAAGTTAAATACTTTTCTTTATTCAGGAACAAGGAACCTATCCTGGGTGGCAGTCTTCATGGTTAAAGCACTGAAGACTACCTGTGAAACATATTTGTGTGTCTGTGCTGTAGAAATTGAAAGTGATGCCTCATAACATATGTGTACAATATTTATGCCTTGTTATGGCTTTCTTACTTTTAAAACTTAGGGTTGAGAGTACATTATATTTGTCTGTTCCTTGATGGGTAGATTTGATTTGATTTGATTTGATTTGATTTATTCTCTGTACGCCATTTTTTTCAAATACATCAATTTTCTGCAATTTCATTAACACAGCACAAAATAACAGTAGTATACTTTCAACAATTATCATTTTCATCAATTATACAGTACATCTGTAAGATTGAGATTATCAATTTTACATTTTTTTTTTAATATGGCAAGTTTGAAATGTTCTTATGAAAGTGACATTGGAGGTATACGTAGCACCCCAGCACGAGCTTGAAACTACATTATATTGGAAATATGGCATTCTCTATCAACATGTTACGGCATTGATGTGATTGCAAATTCAGCTTTCTGGAATTTTTGATATGTATGTCAATGACACTTACCAGTATATACAAGTCTGTTACAAAGAAAGAAATCTTGATTACATCATTGGAAGGTGATTTGGGACTGTAAAATGGTGCCATTGCATGAAAATATTACAACATTGTCAGCATGATTTATTCACTGTTGTATCATCATGCACCATTGCTTTTCTCAGTGCAGTGTACTATTATCTTTTACATATTGTGTTTGTTGCTCTAGAAAAAGCGAAGAACCAAGGCCTTGTCCACACTCTTCAAAAGCTACCAGACGTATGATGACAAGGTGGGCCAGAGATTTGAGGTCCTGGTCACTGAAGCGTCCCATGACAAGCAGTATCTGGTATCACACAACAAGTTTTATGATCAGGTGTGTATTGCAATCCTCCCAGAGCACTCTACATACAACCAAATTTGCCTATCCTGACCTCAGGCAAAGTGCATGCAGAGCTACCAAGTCTCACGCATTCTGCGTGAGACTCAAGCATTTAGGGCCTGTCTCACGATCTCACGCACGGCACCCATTTTTCTCACGCATCAGAAGAAGTCTGCAATTTGGGCCAAAAATAAGGAGCGTAGCTCAAAGGATAAAAGTGATAGTTGCAATTGAAGGCATATTTCCCTTTTGTCTTTCAAAATTAATAAGAAATAGTCACTGAAGTATGCACCAGATCGCTTCATTAAGAGCTAAGAATTTAAAAAAGCTCCCTACCATGGGAGGGGCGACACCCTCCTCGTTCAAGCGCGCGCGCGAGCGCCGAAATGCCGAGTCATGAAAATCTCACTCATAAAAGTTTTTTGAACTTGGCATCTCTGTGCATGTAGAAGTCAAATAGACTGTCAGTTCATATCAATCCAGAACTGTCTGTTTGGTAGACGGCTACGGAATACCACTTCATGTGGAGGATGTGCTAGCAATAATTTGATGTACTTTGTAATAAAACTCCAGTGGACAAGACTAACAGGAAGGTGATTGTCTGTACCATTTTATTAAGCGTCAAAAATGTATCAAATTATACATATTGCTTGCGTTTCCAGAATTCAAACTGATTTCATGATTTGTGTGTATTTGTACAGTAAGATATGGGCAACTCATTACTTCCATGCTCTTTGTTTGATTCTTATAATGCTCAGTTGCATTCATAAATGCTGAACCTTATTTTCTTGTATTTTTTTTTAACAAGGTCATATCATAAAGTAGCCAACAGAACACTGGCATTGGTGGGAATGATCATTTTAAGAATTGTAGTGTGTGTAATAGAACCAAAAGTAATGATTGTGTTGGATTCTATAGCCTTGATTCCTAGCTAAGAAGTTTTATGAATCTTTTTCCATTATTGTTGGGCAGGTTCTGGTGCCACAGAATGAGGAGTACCTGGGCAGAATGCTAGACGTCGAGATCGAATCTGTTGGGAAACATTTCCTGATGGGGAAAGTCCTACGTGTTCATCCGTCAAAACAGACACCACTCAAACTCCATGCCAATGTAAGTCTGTATGTGGATACAACGAAAGTAAAGGAGCATATTGGCATTATGTGGAAAATGCTCATGACATCTAGTAAAATGCCACCCTGTTGCTTGTGGGCTCACAGTCACAGTTTATGCAATGTCTCAAAGCATATTTGATGTTAAGTCATCAGAGTAGTAGATGGAGAGAGAAGTACAGTTCAATCACAAGATGAAATAATTGGCATGACATTTTGATGGTCAATACGGTTTTCTTGTAAAGCAAAGTACTGAACATGAAGATTGGTCAAAAGTGGAATGAAGAAGACTGCATCATGTATTGATTTTGAAAAGCATCCTGTCTACTCATATCTGGAATGGCTCTTTGGTCTCAGTTAAGAGAAGTGGGGCTATTGCAAATATTTCACAAGTAAAAACCAGAAAACTGGTGATATAATGAACTGAAATAATTTCATCAAAATTTACTCCATCAAAAATCTCTTGGGAGGGGGCTGGGACAGGTAGGGGAGTTTTTACTACTTTTTTTTTTCTTTCTGACAATAAGCCATTAGAGGTAAAACAGTCACCTGAAGGGTACATCCCAGAGCTGGGTCCTTGCCTACCAACAGCGTGACTTTTGTCATGTCTAGCAGAACAATAAGTGTACAGAGTGATTTCTAGGAGTTTATTGTGCACACATACAACACAGCCCACTTTAGATCTGTAATCTTTGCTTCCTGGTCTTTCATTGGTAGTGAATGAAAGGATTAGGCAGAGTTTATTGTGTGGCCAGCCCAATGGTCAGGTGTGTTCCATGCACTAATGCCTTTTTAAAGGCTTACTTCTAGAACAGGATTATCCTTTATATTTTATCATACCTGGAGAGCTCATCAAGTACACATCTCATCTCACCATACCATATCATACCATACCATAGGCCTACACCAAGAGTTGAGATTTTTAGAAACATTCCCCCTTCTGTATCTTAGAAAATGTCAGAATTGCAAACAAACTATGTGCAAATCATTCATTTTGTGCACAGAATCAGTGTAATAGCACAGCACAACACAAGCAGTTGGTTAAAATGCACAGTATAATCTTCGTCTGTTTCATAAAATCATTTCAGTGTGGAGTTATTGAAGAAATCATGGTAACAGCATAAATACTCACAACTATTTGCTTCCTGGCTGCTGCCATGATAGGTAGTGCAATTATTGAAGCCTACAATAATTGCAAACATCTATATCAAATGTATGTCTGCCCTGTTTTAGGCTTGCCTTTTTGCATCTCATGAAGATATGAATCAAAACAAATTCGTCTTAAAAGTCACAAATTAAGAAAATGCATTACTGGTAGACTTTCTCCTTTTGTGTCACATTTTTCTCTCTCTTTAGGTACAATCAGGCAAAGTGGAGATCACTTCCCAGCAGAGCAGATGGTCCTGGATGCCTGTGATTGTGGCGGCACTCTTCGGCATTGTGTTTTTAGACGTCTGTAGAGTCATCAATCACTACATCTTCAGATAGTATGTCATCTCCAGCAAAATTTCTGTGTTACAGTCTTCCATACAGCTGCCAACGAACATTGCATGTAACATAAAGCACATTGCGCTACTCTCGGACATGGAAGAAGGATCCCACTCTTATTAGAAGTTTGGCCCCTTCCAAGCAGGCATCGCTGATCATCATTGTTGGTGTGTACAACCTCATTGAACAAATGCAGGACAAGTTTGTCTTGCATGGTGGGCCAGAAAAGCTGTTGTTTGTGTTGCTCTGCAGTGACGTTCAACTTATCTTGCCCCAGATGTGTCGGCACTTATTCATTGCCAGGCATTTCCAGTAGTGCGGTATTTAAGCCATCCGCAAACATTATCGGCGACTGAGGCAGAGATTACCTTTGCATGAATTCCAATGCACAAACCTAATGCCCATCAGTTCTTTAAATCTGGAGACATCAGTGTAGTTCACGGATTACCCTGGTACTTGATGGAATTCTCCTTATATTTTCATCTTTACAGATATGCTACAAGAGAAAGTTGTTGATACACAATTTCACAGGTCCAGATTGAGACTATCTGATGTTCAAAGTTCTTGACATTATGTCACAGAAATAACTGCCTGATTTAGTAGCTCATTCTCTGTCAATAAAAAAAGATGTTTCTTATTGATGTGAGGACATGAAGATCAAATGTCATATCCCATGCTTAAAAATCAAACATATTTCATGACATTTAGCTGCTAGTAGCTAGAGCAGTCTCAAGAGCAAGAACATTGATGGCTCAAAACAAAGAAGTTCATAAAGTTGTTTTGTTATATCTCTGTGTTCTACAAGCAATGTTGTGCTCTTGACACACACACACACACACACACACACACACACACACACACACACACACACACACACACACACACACACACACACACACACACACAAACTTATCAAGTCTACAGTAGAGGTTGTAGTGTCCATTCTTATGGCAGCACTTTATTCAAAGTTTTAAGTGTACATTGTCTCATCAGCTGCACAGGCAGGATGCCATGATTTTTTTTACATAATGGGGTAGATAATCAAATACATACTACAAGGAAATTACAAGAGAATAGAAAATAGTAAACTAAATAGACTGGTTATCAGGTTTGACTGGACATTTCTTTCTTCCGCAGTCAGTCTCATCCGAGAGAGATGGTAACTCTCAATACCTGTTCAGTGATTATTGGTTTCACATGACATGTACAATTATTTCTTCCCCAGTGCTCCCTTCCACCACAATGACTTGGGTGTGGGACTGGTGTAAACTTAAACAGACATCCTTCTCCCATGTTATTAATTCTTGCATTTCCTTCATGCAAGGATGCCACTATGTATGTGCAATAGACATGACAGTGTTGCCTGTTAGATATATTTTATGTTCTGTCATGTCTTTCCATGAAGTGCAGGGAGCTATTTCAGACTAGAGGATTCTGTCTGTTGTTTTATTGCTTTGTGTACATCTACTCCACTGTAAAGATAAAATCTTCAGGCTGATTTTACTCTGTACACCATAAAGATTTGATAATTGTGTACAATTTACTCTACAATGTAGAGGACAGACAATGCAGTAACTTGTGAGGCAAAAGGTAGATTTAATTTGCCATCATTCAATTCAAGGTAGTGTGAACAGTACAGTGTGATTAATTCCAGAACTAACTTCCCACCAATGATTATAAGGCTGTCAGCACCTATGACTCTTGGACAAGTGGAGTAGTATTTTTCTAACCTGAAGTGAACATCTTAAAGCAAGTATTTTGTGCCTATCAATGAAGAAAATTGTGTCATTACTGTTCAAAATTTTAGAGGTGTGGAGAAACAAGAAGAACATTCATCAGATACCTTAATTGCATGCTATTCCTCTTTGATATTCATTTGCAGTGGTCCATGGCCTGAACTTGTGATCGAAATATTTGTCATTTTCTTTAGTTGGATGTTTATTTTTTTTATTTTTTTTTAGAGCCCTGCCTTTAAGTATTTTAATTTTTCTGTGTCTAGTTATTTTTTATATGCTTGTAATGTTCTTTGATTCTTATCAAGAGGGTTGGCAATGTGATAAATCGTACTCGGGAGATCTGCTCTGTAGTAACTCCCCATAAATATCTTAAGATGTTTCTGAATACAGGCAACTTTATATAACTTGATTATGATAAGACTGAAAGGAAAGAGGTTATCCATATTAGCTGTCTTATTGTGTCATTTTTATGCACATTGTTGGTGTAGATACAGAGGTTTTTCCTTGTAGTGTGGGATATATATTTAACATATTTTCCATTGAAATTGTGACTGAATTGCTTTTGCAAGCCAGGCCAACAAAGGCCACTCTTGTCAAGCCCTTCAAAAAATGTCAATTATGAGAAAGAATCCTGTTTGACATATAGATTGGAGTATTTGCTTACATCATGAGAAAGATTTCAACAATGTTATGTTGGATTAAAAAGCTGACAAACTTACACAGTTCTATGAAATTAGACCCACATGTATTCTCCCTGAGCGCGTTGAGAAAATACATGTATGTCATTAGTGGCTGCTTTATTTGTGCATCCTTGTATGTTGTGGTCATATTGCAGCCGCCATGATTAAAACAAACGAAAAAATTTAATGTGTCTTGTTTGCTTTTAACAAGAAGTGTATTTATTCGTGTCTATTCCCTAGTTACCTGGTCTTACCTAGCCTATATGACACAATGACCATGGAACTGATAGACACTATACTGTTTGTTCTTTGCAGTGCTAAAAAACTCAACAGAGATATATAATTTTAATTAGAGACCAGTGGCGTATCCAGGGAGGACCGCACTGGGCGCCCCCCCCCCCTCTTTATTTTTTTGTTGAAACAAAAGAAATAAGAAAAAAATGGGGGAGGGGTGCATGCGCCCCCTTTAATTTTGTAAACGTGCTCCCTCTTTACAGAATTCCTGGATCTGCCCCTGCAGACATACAAGAAAATCGATACAAGAAATGAAGTTGCATTTGACAAAATCACACCATGAAAGGCATAACATGCCCAAGATGGGGACACATTTGCAAAAGTCATGGAACCAGATATATGTCAGTCACACCAGTGAGACCGAGCTTCCCTTGATATGTGTTGTCAGAATCATTGCAAATTGATGTGTTCAGTAGGTAAGATCATGGACTTGTAGTCTTGAGGTCTCTATTTTGAGTCCAATGGTAGAAATGGTGGTGTCTTGAGTGTTAGCAAGGCACTTCATTCTCATTGGTTAGTCCTTTTGAAGGGACTAGCAACAATCAGCCCCATGGTAGCTATTTTAAGTAAGTTCTTCTTTCTAGTGGTCATGTGAAATGAATCCCGAGACACACATACACAAGTACAAATGCTGTATATCAATAAAGAAGAGCCTACCACCATTTATACGTTTTCTTCATTTTTCTGTGGCAATAGATACCAGGGAAAGTTATTAACAACTACATATTAAGCACTCTGCACTAAAATGTAATTACCGGTACACACACATGTGTACACATTGTGTAGACTTGATGCATATTCCAGAATCTCCCGAAAAATTTACCAACAGACTACATTATTTGAATGCAATGTGCAGAAGCAGTAGGAACAACGACATGACCTTATTGCATGTGATTGTGGTGAAAGTTGTGCTTTTGTACACCCAGGATGTCCAGACCTTTTCTGATGTCAAAGATCCCAGGCATTGTCTTGCCTGAAGTAGCAGCATGAGACATTCTTGCAGTGATTTGTTTCGGCACAGGCGTCTCGGGGTGAATCTCCATTAGATCAATTTGTAAGGGAGTGAATGTGTGTGTGTGTGTGTGTGTGTGTGTGTATATGTAAGGGGGGGGGGGGGAACTTGCATGTTGTTGATGGGCGTTAGTGTGGGAATCACACCAGCACACTTAATAATTCTCAACTTTACTTTCCATTTTTTCCTTGTCAAAAAAAAAAAGACGAAATGTATTTTTAAACAAGATTTTAATGAATTTCATCCAATGTCAAAGAGTTTTGTTTTTGTTTTGTTTTTTTGTTTGTTTTGTTTTTTTCTGCAAAAAGCAAATGAAGTGCATGCCAGTAATATCATAGTCTTGCAACCAATGCTGCTACTGTAGATGCATATTATAATGATGGTGCTGGGTACGGGTGATTGCAATTATCAGCTACCAGTACCCAACAATTTGTCAATTTTTGCTTGACTCCAGTTTCCATCGACCTCAATACCCTCAACATTTCTTAAAGAACTACCTTATTACTCATGGACAAACCATTTCAGGACTCTATTTTGGATGATGTTTCTACCAATTTTAGTACCAGGGAGGTGAGACGTTACCTCCCTGCAAGTAGGGCCTACCAAGTACGAGTAGATAAGCATGAACAGCAAGATGATCTACTAGACAGTCTGAAAATCAGACTACTTTTCATCGCACACGGCTCAACCACCGAACTAAAACATAGTTCGGTGGGCTCAACCAACAACAACAATCGACATGTGTCACGTGATCTTTGCCAACGACAACTACCGACGCGTTCACAACGCCTCACTGCACAATTTCCATTTGGTCCTTTTATGAATCACCTGTCGTTTTCATGCCATGCCCATGTACTGTACACAGTACATTCGCTGCGCTGCGCCACAAGCACTGCATACATAGACGTTCTGTGTGCCGTATAGCGTATAAGCACCATCTCGCCACTGCTGAATAGATGTGATCGTGGTGATGAACAGTTGAATGCATCTACTGTAGAAGAACATCGATATTTTCCCAGATACCGCACGCAGGTACGCCGTAATGTAAATCTACATTCATGGAAAAGTGGACAACGCAGCTCAGCAATCGGCCACATTGATTTATGAATGATGGACTGGTAGCTGCATTTCATCGGGCGAGTGAGATCGTAAAGATGCAAGGTGGTCCTTCACATTCTGGACTTTGGTATGTAAACTGTAAGCTGAAGTAGGCCTATGTACTTCTAACGTTACGCCTCTAACCTTATTACTTAGTAATTGAACAGTATCATTACATTACACACTAACGTTAGCTAGGTATTGACGTATTGTAAGGTCGAGCGACCGAGTTATTTCTTCGGATGACATTAGGTATCTTTTATCATTTATAGTAATACTTTCTGTCACCGTTGGGGATTGGGCGTAGCGTTGCCGTTACCGCATTGGCAAGTTTGACTTGCATCTTCTCCTTTGTCCTCCAGTCGAGAGAACTGATTGATAAAGTTGCAGAGTTTTCTACTTCTAACGAGTTTTTGAACGAAGAGAAGAAAAACAAAAGTGACAGGATTACAATGATAGTTACACACTAACACAGTTGTGCATTTGGTATGTATCATGTCAAAAAAAAAAAAAAAAAAGCTCAGAGATACTATTAAATAGACCACTAACAGTTAGAAAAAGATCAGGATAGATTATGAAATAGAGAGGGGTTTCTCCAGTCTGAGAGGGAGATAGTGGAGTTGCAGCAAGATCCTCCAAGCAAGAAGAGTGTGTCTGGTAAAACATGCAAGTGGTGTTATTCTAGTTGTGCTTTAGAGCTCTACTAAGTTTAAAATAAATGTTCATATTGCAAGTCAACATCTCATGCTGGTTTGGTGTTAATTTTTGTTTTGTTTTTGTTTTTGTTCATTTGTTTTTGTTAAGCAGGAGAATGTAAAGTAAGGTTGATTTTACGAGAGAGAAAGAGAGAGAGAGAAGTATCAATATTTTCTTGAGCAGACTCAAAGTCATTAGCCATGATCTTTCTTCTGCGGAAAAAAGTTACTCTTACATTATTTCAATTTAACATTTCATGATCACAGCAAATAGAAGTGTCTTCAAAAATGCAAATATGATCTGACAGCCATGTGAGTGGCAGCTGCTCAGATACAGCTTTTGACTCACTGCCATTTGAATTGTGTAAATGTATGATTTTCTGTTGTTCTTTCTGGTTGACATATACATTGCTTATATAATTCAGTGCTGTCATTGCAGTGTAGCTTTCTCATTTAGGAAATTCTCATTTGATAAAGCAACCATGCCAATCACACACACACCCACACACACAAAAAGGCCTGAGATCATTTTACCAGCTAGTTGTACTATGTGTAGTACAGTTAGTTACTACCTGCAATGAAGTTGGATAGCATCCCCATGGTGGGTTAAGCCTGAGATGTGTATGTTGTGTTCAAACTTGTGATAGATTGTTGTGTCTACCTGGTGCTGAAGTTTCTTTTTCTTCTTCAATTCTTTTTTCTTATTTTGTCCCTGTTTCCATTTAACCAAGTATAATCCTCTTTGTTACCTTGTGTTAAGAGACTTTCTAGACCAGACCCAGACCTCTTTGTAAGCTGTTCTTTTTCACTGGTGTCACATTCTTGACTATTCCTGGATATTTCCCAAGAAGGAACTAGCCATGAAAGCAGGTTGTGCAATCAGGCATGACATGAATTCAGGACTCAATGGAGCAGTGAAGAGGAGTTGCTATTGAATGTTGTTGATTATCAACAGAGAGTCCATCGTGGCTGTAAAGTCTGAGCTCTTACAAGTGGCCATTGGCTGATCGGCTGTATGAAACAAAGCTCCATGCTTGGGACATAATCCATGTAGTTGGAATGGGGTACAAATGGCCCACAGCCTCCCGTTAAAAGGCAAAGAATGACAAAAGCCTTGGGCTGGGGCTCATGCATGTCCTGGTTGTTGTGTTTGTAGTATCTACCAGGCACAGCATGAACTGCAGATCAGATGGAACTGATTGTGGTGTAATTAGACCTGTCTTGTTTTGTAGATTACCATTATTACCTATAGAGGAAGATGCAAATTATTTTACAAAGTTAAGAGTAATGTGTACAATACAGTACTATGCTGTTGTATATACAGCGTGTAAGTATCGATTGCATGTGGTGTGAGAGGCATAAATTATTTATATTTTTAGACATTTGTTGTAGGGTCAGTCCAACTTACCACAGCTGTTCATTGCTATGTATACATGATTAATGCATACTTGTGTTGATTTGCTTTCAATTACATGATGGCAATATTCATCCTTGTAACCACTGTTATTTTGGGAAGTGTTTATTCAAGGGAAGGGCATGTAGTTCATTTTTCAATAAAAAAATATATTTTCACTACCTAGATATTTCTATCATCTTTATCTATAGGTGGTAGTAAACTATGCAGTGCACTTTCCATTGCAAAGTATTTCCTGCATTCAACATGTGTGGCTAGATGAGTGCCATGATAGTGACTTACAACTATAGATTGCACAAGAAACTAGTCTCAATAACTGAAGATAGAATTATTTAATGCATGATCACAAATACCTGCACCCCTTGTTTGTCCTTTGCAGAGTGTAACAAAATCAACACACCTGTAACACAAAGTGCATAAGAAGCTAGCAGAAGAGTGATTTGACTGGCAACCATTCACCATGGATGATGCCGATGAGGATGTGTATGTGACCCAGCTGAAGGACCTCTTTGCCTCTTGTGACACCGATGGGCGTGGCTACATAGGCAAGGATGCCCTGGTGGACCTGTGCAGTAAGCTTCAGCTGGAGGGACAGGTGGATCTCCTCTTAGAGCAGCTCATTGGCCATGATGATTCCAAGCTGGTGTGTATCACTGATTGATACAATGTCACAGAGTCAAATATGTGGAGCCCTTGTTTATCATCTTATGGTGCTTGTATGCCAGTACTACTATTTTCATGCTTCTGTGTTATGATTCTCATCTTAAAGTCTTATTTCATAGACATACAGACACATGCGGTATTTATTGCTGTAGCTTGAAGTAGAAGAACTTGCAGGTTTGAACGATCTTCCTAATTGATTTATACTGAGTGTGACACAAGAAGTGTTCATTGTAATTATTTACACCCATGACATGCCAATGTGGTACAAATATCAAGAAATGTACGGAATACATTTTAAGTACAGCAACTTCATTTAGTCATACATGTACATGCTGAAAGAGGTAATTACATTGCAGGCTGAGAACTGAGGAACCCTATCTATGGTCACCTTTAACCTGTGTGGCATACAACTTTGTTACATTCCTGAACTTATTCTTGTATTTCAAGGTGGACTTTGACACATTCAAAGAGGCATTTGTGATGGTGCTGTCCTCGACAGTAGACCTTGAGGGTCTAGAAGGGGATGCCAGCCTTGACATTGACCAGGAATACAGCCTGCAGAGTGTGCCAAATTCAGGTTTGTAACAGGATTTCATGTGATGGAGCCTCTCTCTCTTGTTTCATTGTTAACATAACATATTTATGGTAGCGAGATGTAGTTTCATAAACGACGTCAGTACTTCTTGTTTGGTTTTGCTAGCATTTGCATCTGAAACATTATTTGATTCTGTGCCATCCTGGGAGAGTCTAAAGTGCAGTGCTATAACATTCCCCAATTGGACCTCGGAGCAGGTTGTATCATCTGGATTGACAATGATTTATGATGTGGCATAAAGACAAATTGCACCAATGTTACATTGAACCCAGAACCAACTATGTCTATGATGTCTGTAGAAAACACTTTATTCAACCATTTGTATCTTTAATGATTGTAAAGAAGTTTATGCACATTCAAGTGTTGTTTTTTTGTGACTACATTTTAATTGTCCCCGCCGAACGAGTTCGAGCAGGGGACTATGAAACGGGCTCCGTACGTGTGTGTGTCTGTGTGTCCGTGTGTCCGTGTGTCCGTCCGTGCGTCCGTGCGTCCGTGTGTGATCAAAATGTTCAAAATGCTACTCCTTCGCCATTTCTAACCCGATTTTGATTCTGTTTGCTTTATATGATAGCACTACATGGGAGCTTTGAAACTTCTATACAGAATTTCAGTTGTGACCTTTGACCTTGACCTTTGACCTATATTGTACATTTTGCTTCAAAATGCTACTCCTCCGCCATTTCTAACCCGATTTTGATTCCGTTTGCTTTATATGATGGCACTAGGTGAGGGCTTCAAAACTTCTACACAGAATTTTGACCTTTGACTTCTTTGACCTTTGACCTTGATTTTTGACCTATATTGTACATTGCCTACAAAATGCTACTTCTTCGCCATTTCTAACCCGATTTTGATTCCGTTTGCTTTATGTGATGGCACTAGGTGAGGGCTTCAAAACTTCTACACAGAATTTTGACCTTTGACCTTGATTTTTGACCTATATTGTACATTTTGCTACAAAATGCTACTCCTTCGCCATTTGTAACCCGATTTTGATTCCGTTTGCTTTAAGTGATGGCACTAGGTGAGGGCTTCAAAACTTCTACACAGAATTTTGACCTTTGAACCTCTTTGACCTTTGACCTTGATTTTTTACCTGTATTGTACATTTTGCTACCAAATGCTACTCCTTCGCCATTTCTAACCTGATTTCGATTCCGTTTGCTTTATGTGATGGCACTAGGTGAGGGCTTCAAAACTTCTACATAGAATTTTGACCCTTGACTTCTTTCACCTTTGACCTTGATCTTTTTACCTATATTGTACATTTTGCTACTAAATGCTACTTCCGGCGGGGACATGTTTTACGCTCCGCGTAATTTCTACTTTTCCTTGTTTCCTTTGTTTCTTTATCAATTTGAATTTGTATATTGTTTCAGTGGATATGATCGAAGAAGTTTCACCAAAGTATGTCAAAGACGGAAGGAGATATGGGAGGAGGTCAAAACCGGACTTTGAGGTCACTGCCGACTACTCAGATGTGGACGCTGATCTCCTCAGCAGTCAGCTGGATGCAAAGTCTCTGGCGGAGGAACTTGGGGTTCCGACGAGATCAATTTACGAAGCGAGCGAGAACAGCAGTAGTAAGAAGAGCAAGTCTCATACAGATGACAGGCCAGAGGTATGGGAAAAAATCTCTGTTTATGGAATGCTCTCCAAACCATATGTGTGAATATAAGATTTGACAAAGGTAATACGAAATAAATCAAAATTCTTTAGTATCAGTTTGAGATTTGTTTTTTTGTTTTTTTGCATTGATTTTTCTTTGCTGGAAAGCATTGTGATTTCATATGTATTATTTGTGTGACCATTTTTTCACTGCAGGTGGATTTAATTTCTGTACATTTGCAGTGGCTTTCTTGAACAAATTTATGTCAGTGTGTTTGTGAGATAATCTTTATACTGTCGTTTTATGTACATCTAGATTTTTGATTGATTTAGTAGTATTTCATTTTCACTTCATCAAAATGAAATGAGTAATAGGACAGAACAAGATATCAGGACACAGTACAGAGGTTATTGATATCAAATATTAAGCATTAATGCTTTGAAGACTTAAAATGTTGCATGCAATATGTGACCCTGTGGAAAAACTTATCTGTAGATGTATATATATGTGCTTCATTCAGATTAGCCAGTATTTTTGTGTGAAAGGGGCTATTCACAAGCTACCCATCCTTCTTTCATCTTTTCACTTGACCTACTCCTTGTCACACGATTTCTCATCTACTCATTTAGTTTTTCATTAATCCATCTTATATTCTGATCTTCCTTCATCCCCTCCTCATCCTCCATTTTCTCCTCCTTCATTCCTCCAACTACTCTTCTTTCTCTATATTCATGTACTCACTATCACTCAATCCACTCATCATCTTTCACATTCTTGTCCATCTGTTTTCCCTCTTGTGGCTCCTCTCTATGCTCCCATTTCCCTCTTGTTTTTCTTCTCCTGCTGATACTCATTCTCAATTATCTCCTCATCATCTCCTCCCAATCGTCCTCTTCACAGGTGGACAATGCATTGGATCAAGATGACCGGTATGGCCAGTCCCTTAATCAGTCAGGTCCACAGAAGCAAATTCCCGTCATCCGTAATGAAACTTTTGAAGCAGAAGGTAAGAAACAACTCAAGAGTGCTTGCTTAGGTACACTCCTCAATTATTTTTTATACCTTTCTATCATTAACTTCTCAATGCAAGGAGGGTTGTACTCTAAGCCAGAAAAAGACAGTACTGATTTCCATCTTACTTAAAGCATCAAACATTAAAAAAAAAATTGTTTCATTTCCAAATTTGCCGTACATGTCAATGACTTCTCCATTTCTTTTACAGAGAGAAGTTGTATTTAGATGAGAAACTTTGGACCTCATTGTAGGATGAGTATGTTTAGCATTTTATTCAAGGAGATTGATATTTCTAGTAGGGGGTTTATGGAATTCAAGAACACGTGAATTGGCTCCATGGAACTATCCTTGATATTCAAAAACTGGAAGTGTTTACTCAGGTGTAAACCAAAGTGTAATTCAACCAATGACTTTGCTAGAAAATGCAGTTTCAGTGAATCTGTTAATCAAACAAAGCTCTGAAGCCGGTTTTATTCACTTCAAAGGTGTCCAAATGTAGATTACAACAATATGGACCAGAAAGACATAACTGCTTTGCCAGTAAACCACAGAAATATTTTTGAATCTAGACATTTTTGAAGAAAGATACATATAGTTGTTTATATTATATTTCTGTGTCTTTTATGGTATCTTCTCATCATGCAGGTCAGCTAAATGCATCTATGAGTGTCTACGAACAGGGTCCATCGGAGTCGGAGCAAGTCCAGGCAATTTGGGAAGAAGTTGGGGTGGGAAAGGATGGCTATCTGGATATTAATGAGCTGGCTGTGGTGTGTGAACACATCGGTATGGAGGACATGGACAGAAATGTGAGTTTGAGAGTGCTGTTTCATCTCGTACAGCTGGTCTGCAATGTATTACAGTAGACTCCAGTATCACAAAGTGGTCGGGACCCTCAGTTTTCTTTCGTTATATGAAAATTTTGTTATTACCAAACAAATAAACAATAAAGAACATAGAGCTAATAGTGTTGGAGATTGAATTTTTACTTCATTGTAACCAGAATTTCGTTAAAATCATGTTCGTTATAAATGGTAGTGCACTGTATAACAGTGCAGTAATATAATGAAAAACAAATCAGAATAAATGAGATTTTATGAATCTAAGTCTTTGATATAGTATCTGTGGAAGAACTACATACCCTTTGTTTACCATATAGGGAGTGCCTTTCCTCAATTTTTGTACTTTTGTACTACTAATTTTGTGCAGGAACTGGGTAATTTATTCAACAAGTTGGACCGTGACCAGGATGGCAGGGTTGGCTTTGAGGAATTCCTCGATGGTCTCTTCCGGACGGCGGGCATTCGCACGCCGGCTCCGCTGACTCCGATGGCACCCACTCCAAGCTTGCTGAATGCGCAGAAGGCCAAGTGGCGGATGTCCGTGATGGGTAGCTCCATGGATGACCCCATTTTTCGGACGGCCACACCTTCCCTGCTCCTCAACCAGTCTTACGCCAAGCTGTTCAGCATGCTGGATCCAGAGAACACGGGGTGAGTTGTCCCACAATGCAACTGTCTGTGCTGACATGAGTGTTCATTCTCTGTGTGTTAGATTGTATTGCATCTAAAGAATACCCGTTTTCTGACTTTTATAAACTTGCTCACTATGATTGTTCCATGTTGTCTTTTAGGTAAAGTACACTTTATATCTTAAAATTGGAGGCTAACAGCAGCACACTTTAACTATTGAGGCTGAAGATGGCGGCGGAAGGTGATTGTCCAGATAAACCTGATAAATGTGCAGCATTCATTGTGCTTCTGCACCATTCTTGATGAAGATCATTTGATGGCTTATTTTTCTTTTGTTTTTATTTTTTACAGGTTTGCTACCCTTGATGCTGTGGCGGAGCAGCTAGAGGATCAAGGAATCCACAATCCCCATGAAATTTTAGAGGTAAGCTGAGAATGTGCATTCGAAAAAGGAGCTTTCCAAGTGATGATAAACAAAATTCAAAGTAATTTAGTCGTAAAATCTTTGTCAGGTATCAGGCATCATCTGTCTGTTTACTTTTTATTGCCAGATATCAATGAAGTGTTTCCATATTAGATGAGGGGTTAATTGGTACAGTGATATGAAAAAAAAAGTGATGCCATTGAAAGTTGGAATTTGGGATTTGCTGAAAAGTGTCACAGTGTTCCATACCTCTTCTTATGTTGCTGCTCCCTTCACATTGTCATGAATTAATTCCTTGGTCTATTTGATATTCCTCTTAATAGCTTGTATTTATTTCTCTGTGCAGATGATATCCTAAGTATATCTCCACCATATGCTAAAGTTGTTAATGTTAGAATATGCCAGCAAGTTGAGATCAGAAGATTTATTTCTCACTTACAATCCTGAGGCCTATTGAATACAAACATATTGTTCCTTTACCTGACTACGTAATCAAGGCACTGGAGATGGACACTGATCCAAGTGGGCGGGTCAACCTCCAGGACCTCTCCATGGCGCTGGACAATGTTCTCATGACGACCGGTGAAAACAACGGCGTCTACCAGGCAGCTCTCACTTCCTACCAGAGTGAAGTCAAGTACCTCAAGTGAGTGTCGATTGCATCCCTTCCCTTGGTTCGCACATCTCTCGGTAAATCAACTACTGATCAAATCACATAATAGATGTTCTATGTTAAACTCATTGAGCTGATTGTATACTGCACATACATGTGCTTAATACCACCAAACAGAGGGTAAGATTCTATTTCTGTGCATGTCAGTCATTTCCAGCAAGTTTTAATGACACTCTGATGTTAGACTAGCATCCTTTCTCCATGTCACTCTTCATCCAGATCCCAGACTGACCAGCTGACCGCAGAACGAGACAAGCTGAAGTTGGACATTGCTGAGGCCAACAGGCAGAACCAGGCTCTCGTTCAGGAAATTGATGACCGCCATGCCACCATTGAAAAGACCAATGAGAAAAAGCTCAGGTTAGTTTGGCTGTTATTCATTTCTGCTTTCCTTTTTATTTTGTCTGAATGTGGTTGTTCAGGAGTTAGAGTGTTCTCAGTTCTTCAAAATTAGAATTAGACAATATTTCAATTAATTTGTGTATTAGTTTTCATTTACTGGCTCCCAAGTCATTTCTTGTAGAATTAAGGCATATGCAATTTTACTTACGATTAGAATGAACTAGATTCATTAATGAATAGAAGAGTGAGAGAGAAAAAATATTGGTATGATCTAATTATTTTTTTCAGAGTTGAGCACCTGTAGGACTGATATTTTCTGATAAAGTTGAGGGAAACTTCATACCAATCCTGCTGTGATCTATGAAGTACAGGAATTCATCTGTGGGGCAGGAATAAATTTATATGTGTATGTGTGGGGCAGGAATAAATCTGTATGTGTGTGTGTAATATGTGTGTGTGTGATGCTGCCCTCAGGGAGACAGAGAGGAAGTACCAGGAGAAGATCAGTGCCCTCCAGGCTCAGGTGGAGAAGGAGAGAGAGATGCTTTCCTCCCAGGCCTCCAACCAGACCTCCAAGCTCCTGGTGGAGATGGACCAGCTCAGGTCCGATGAGGGACTCATGAAGGAGCGCTACCAGACCATGTTGGAGGTGAGAGAACCTGGGTGGCAGTGGGCTTGACTTAATATCGAATGGATTTTCAGAGATTGGATTCACCCATTTACAGCCACCAGTATCATGTAAAATTGAATTAGATATTCGCTTTTATGAGCCATATCCTGATAATAAAAATAATTGACAAAAATAGTTATCCTGTATTTCATATACCAAGCAGTATTTATCTTGTTACAAACATTTATATAGTTTCAAAAACACATTAAGAAACTATTTAGCCAGTCTTTTTTTGTGTTTTTGAAAATATCTGAGATATTTTTTATACCAGAAATTGCTTGTCTTGGGAAGTTTTATTGTTGTTGTTCTGGTCTTTGTGTGTGTTGGGGACTTGGGTGCAGCAAGATGGCCGAAGAATACAGGGAAAATAAAAGGTTGCTGCTAAAGCAATCAGTGATGCAATGCTCATTTCCTCACAGTACTCTGTAAAAATGTATTGATTCTTACTCACCAAGACATGAAGACTACACCAGTAGATGAAATGTGCGGCCATTTCATCTTGCTGTGTACGATAATTGTCTGTTCCTCTAATCGCAACTGTGATATGTATTCAGAAAGCATACTATTTGTTGTCGCCAACGTAGGATAATAATCGGATGGAGCAGGAGCTGAACGAAGCAGCTGAGAGACTTCTTGAGAGTGAGAAGGTCATCACAAAGCAACAGAGAGACCTTGATGGCTTCGCTGAGCTGGAAGAGAGGGTGAGTACTCCTCAAGGTTTGATTTTTTTTTTTCTCGTGATGAGTTTTTGAGATATTCTTCAAAGCTCTATTAGTAATTTTTTTACATACATGCCTTAGTAGATTTTAGACGTTATTTTCATTTTATTTACCTGTCGACTGCATAATCCCTTGTGAAATATCCATTCAAAATCTGCATTCAATGTGATGAAACCATAACACTTTCAATAGTCGACTTGGCTGATCATCATATTCTGCATGGAAATCATAAAATGTATATCATTCTCTCAATTGCTATGATATTCTCTTTACAGTTGGCTGACTTGGAGACTAGCAGAGATGGAGTTTCTAAGCAGCAGGCAGATTACTATGAGCAAAATATCAGAGATCTGCAGGAACTTACAAGGGTGTGTACATGAATTGTTTTGTTTATCCACTGTTTTTGTGTGTGTGTGTGTGTGTGTGTGTGTGTGTGTGTGTGTGTGTGTGTGTGTCTTTGCTACAGTGGATCTAATAGTAAAGCAGCCTCTAACTTGTGAAGATGTTGAAGATGTTGTAGCCTCTAACTTGTTATCAAACTGCCCACATCACATCTTTAAGACCACCTCCTGTGGTATTTGCTGCACAGAGATATCATGCTCGATTTCTCCTTTTTAGTAATGGTAATAATATCAGTAGCAGTAATGGAAGTAGTATCAGTGGTAGTAGCATTAGTAGTAGTAGTAGTAGTAGTAGTAGTAGTAGTAGTAGTAGTAGTAGTAGTAGTAGTATTTATTAGTAGTAGTAGTAGTAGAAGTGATAGTAGTAGTAGTAGTAGTAGTAGTAGTAGTAGTAGTAGTAGTAGTAGTAGTAGTAGTAGTAGTAGTAGTAGTAGTAGTAGCAGCAGCAGCAGTACCAGTAGCAATGGTAGTAGTTGTTAGTGGTGGTTAATAATTGTAATAGTTGTAAAAGTAACAACCCTTATAGTGGTTTCAGTGATAAAGGGAATGATTTTGATTTTTAGTAGGCCTACATTAGACTCCATTTGATTTTGTATTCTGGCATCTGTAGTAAGAGAATATTTCATTTAGATATGTCTGCCCAACTGACATATCTCAGTCTTCTTGACTTGGTTTTTTATCATCAGACCCTGCAAGACCGTGCTGATGAGCTCACCCAGGAAAATGAACTTCTGAAGCACCAGGCCTCAGAGAGGAAGGTGCGTCGCAAGGGAAGCAAGCTGCAGAGCCAGCCCCGAAGAGGAGGCTCAGTCCTGTCAGACTACACCAACAGGCCAAACGTCATCAAGCGCCATCAGAACTCTTCCTCGGGTGAGAAGAGGGGCATTTCTGCAGCTGAACTGTGTTATAGGGGGAAAATTTGTTGTCATAGTCATTCTAAATTTATGTTATGAACTTAAAAAGATGAAGCAAAAGCATTTGTGTATTGAAATAAAAAGCTGTAAGAATTTCATTGTACATTGCAAACTTTGTGGTGTTTAGATTGAGATACCACTGGAAAGGATAAAAACAATGAAATGGGAGTATTTGAAGTGACTTGTAAAATATTTTTGACATTTGTTCCTTTCCTCAGAAAATGACTCCGACCTGGAAGAGCTGGATCCAAAGTCCAAGAGACGTCTCCCAAAAGTCAGTGGCATTCCAGAAGAGGATGAGGAAAGTGAGGAGCAACTGAAGCGGTTTGAAGTAGAAAGTAAGCATGCATTTCAGGAACTATTACAAACTTGATTGTGAATGTGATGTGTAAACTTTTTGTGATATCATGTACCTGCTTTACCCTCTTGATATACCATTACTTTAAAAAACTAATATATAATTTGTATATAATCCATACAAATCCATATCTGAACTCTCTTTTATTTTTCATTTTGATTTCAGGAATGTACCTTGATTTAAATCTTCAATTGCATGTGCAATTACCAGGATGCCAGAAAGAATATTTCTCTCTAAATTTTCCTCTTGTATGACTTGGTAAGGATAATGAAACAAATGCCCAGAATAAGTATCTGCTTGGCCATGTGAAAAAACAGAACTGATATAAAATTGTGTGATGATCGTATAACATTATTTGATGCTGTCAGTGGCATAAATATTATCTTCACCATCATTGTGTGCAGGTTCCTGTCAGTTCTAGTACCCTGAATATATCATGTGCATAGTTTTGCTGCACCTGAAAGCAGGATCTTACATTATCTTCTTAAATTAGTCATGATGTCCAATGTACTATACTACTCTTATCTTTCTCTCTTCTCTCTAGAAGCTAAACTTGAAGCCAAGATTGAATCACTGAAACAACAGCATGCTGAGGAGCTTGAAGAAGCCAGGGAGGGTTTCGAGAGAGAGTGTAAAGAGATTGAGAAGAGGTACCGGGATGAGATGAAGGAGATGGAGGATAGACTTGGGCTGGAGAGCGAGAAGCTGGCCCGAGATCTCGAAGAACAGGAGAAAGAATTCACGGATGAAAAGGCAGGGTTGATGGAACAGTTTGAGGAGGAGAAAACTGCATTGAGAGATGAATTTGAACAGGAGAAGGAGGCACTTGAACAGGCGTTTGAGATCGTGAGGAACGACCTGGAAGAAACACTGAAGAACGAGTTTGCCGATGAGCTCGAAAAGCAGCTGGCAGAGATGAAGGCGAGGTTCGACGAGGAACGCTCCTCCTTGGAGAGCGCCCTCACGGACGACAAGTCGACGCTAGTCGCAGAGATCCAGCAAGTGCGGGACGAGAGCGAGTCACGTCTGCGCAACCTCCGGACCGAGATGGAGGTGCAAAATCTGGAGGAGAAGGAAGCTTTAGAGGCGAAGATGGAGGAAGAGAGGGGTGAACTCCGGCGCCAGCTGAAAGAGAAAGAGGAAGAGCTGAATGGTATCCTGGAGAAGGGAGAGGAGAGCCTCAAGGGGCAGCTAAGGGAGGACTTCCACGACCTCCTTGCCCAGCACAAACTGGTGGTGGAGAACGAATATCAGATCCAGCTGGAGGAGCGGAAAGAGGCCATGGCCGAGGAACTGAACAGGGAAAGGCAGGACCTGCAGGAGGAGTTTGACAGGGAGAAGTCTGATTTCTATGATGCTCTCAGCGGTGAGAAGTCAGATTTGATGGAACACCTGCAGCAAGAGATGGCAGAATTGAAAGAGAAGCATGACAGAGAGATGAACGATGCTGAAGATAAATACAAGGCAGAAAAGACCAAGCTGGTTGATAAACATCGCAAAGAGATAGATGACTTGATGAAGATGAATGATGAAAGTTTGGAGGATATGAAGAAAGAACATTCCAAGGTAAATATACATGATTATGCATGTATACAGATTACTTTCAAAGGAGAACTGGTTATCATCTTGTAAATAATCATAATGTTATGTGAGGTCATATCAACATTTTTTACTCCATTTGACAGTATCTTGTCATCGTTTATTGTGATTATATTTATGCATGCCATTTTTTTAATCATTTATGCAGTGATGTTGCAGTACAGTTTTTTGATAACCAGTGTTTTGTTTATGTTCTGAAGAATAAGGAAGGCTGAGTGCCTTAGATCTCGAGATTCACCCACTCAGTGATGCAATATTTGTATTATCATTTATACTCGTGTCTCTAATCAACTGATATGTGTATGTCATTATGATAGGCTATTAGCAAGCTTGAAAAGGAGATCAAGAAATTGGAGGAGAAGTTGCAGAAGGAGAAAAAGAAACTGGAGGACAGGATGAAGTCAGACAAGGAGCGATGGGAGGCAGAAAACGCCAAGATCAAGACCCAGTTTGAGCAGCGGCTTGAGCAAAATCGGGAGGAAGCGGAGAGAGACATGAACATGCTGGAGATGACAGTAAAGGTTGAGGTGGAGAGAGCTGTCAAGGTAAGATTGGGGTTTTACTTCATTTAAAGAGTCACATGATAATAGTCACATGATGCTTCATCACCGGATATCTGCAACAACCATAGTAAAATATTTTTGTTTGTTGATTTTTTTTTGATTTTTTTTGTCGTTGATGTTTCATGTATATGCTGTTTTGTGAACAATTGTTATTGGTGTATATTTCTGTTATGGAACACTGGTGGAAGGCTCATTTTGACATTTGTATTTGTGGACAGTTCAATTCAATTGCATGTGAGTGCCAACTTCCTTAGTATGTAAGTAACGGTTTTCAGCTTTTCAAAAGTAGTCAACTTTCAGCATTTCACGCACTCTTGGTTTGCCAGTGACAACTTAAATTATTGTTAAGCTTTTGCTCTCTGATTTGTAAATCAGTTGGATGGATCAATTAGATGTGTTTTGCTGTTCATTAAAAAAAAGAAAGAAAGAAGGTAATTCTTGATGTAGAATAGTGCCTCTTGTGTAAGATGATATAATAGTTGTCTTCAATGTTGCTGCTTGTCTGTTTCTGCAGAAGGAAGTGACTGAGGAATATGAGGAAAAGATGGACATGATAAAACAGGCGCATGATGATGAAAAGGCAGAGATTCTCGCCGAGAAGGAGCAGTTGGAAAACAAGCTTAGAATGGTTTGTAAACATGCTTGTTTAGGTTGGTTTCACTACTCACATCCTCCATACAGAATCAAGTCTGTTGTGTAGCACTCAGTCAACCATGAAGAACAGTACAGTGCAGATAGTGCAATGGTGGGTTTCAGATTACCATGCATGAGGGTCTCACAAAAGGGAAGAGATTCCAAGATTTGAGATGAGCCATTGGATATCAAGTGTGCATGGGAGATTTACCAAATTTGTAAAGATAGAAGATGCTGACACAAAGCATGGCAGCAGGAACATTCTGTGACTTGAGAAATTACTGTGCTCATTTATTTCTCCAGTCAGACAAAATTAAAGATAATAAAAAGTTTTGGTACCTCAAAAGTTTCCCTGAATTTCCTTGTCTTTGTTTGTGTTTCAGGTTAAAGTACCTTTCATATAACTAACACTGTGAGACTTACTCGCCCCAAAGTGCTCTCATGTCTTAGTAATCATGGGGCTGCGACCAGCAGCCCCATACGCATAGCGTAATGGGGCTTCGCATTGTAGCACTCAGGATCATAACAGATTTAGTATCGCGGGTAAATATCAACTTAAAATCCAAAAATTTCTTCAATTTGCGATGCGAACACATCACATGCGCACAAATTTCAAATCCATGAACGGATAAGATGTTTGTGTGCGAATGCGCTGGCCGTAGTATTCAGTGTATGTAGCTCTCCCAAGGTCTTCTCGACCGAGTCACATTCAGTTATCAATTCGAACAGAAAGGGACTATTTGGCAGAACCAAACGTTGTCCGAAGCCTGTTTTCAATACTTCAACTTAATTGGTAAGTCTTCAAATTGAAGAAATTTTTGGATTTTAAGTTGACATTTACCCGCGATACTAAATCTGTCATGATCCTTAATGCTACAATGCGAAGCCCCATTATGCTATCCGTATGGGGCTGCTGGTCGCAGTTAGCTATGCGTATGGGGCTGCACGCTGCTGGTCGCAGTCAGTGGTTTCGTACAATACTACCTCGCCGCCGTACGGCGGCGGCTCTGGTATGAAACCATTATTGCATGATTACTAAGACATGAGAGCACTTTGGGGCGAGGAAGTCTCACAGACAACGTACTTTAACCTGAAACACAAACTAAGACAAGGAAATTCAGGGAAACTTTTGAGGTGCCAAAACTTTTTATTATCTTTAATGTATGTTTTATATATAGTGCAAATGAGACAATTTATATGTAGTTATGATGATCGAGTAAATTACACTCTACTCTTTTCATTCATGGTATATGTCTACATGTTCTCATATTTTGAATTCCACATGACTTGAAGTTTTTTGCTTTTATGTGATACACTATTAAATTTCCAGAGGAGAGATATGTGTTTGTGTTATTGATTTGGGGGTTATTATGACTCTGCTATTAAATATGGAATGAAGATAGTTGTTAATGTTTCATCATGTATTGCCTCTCAGTGAGAAAGGAATGTTGTCTGTTAAAGTATTCACTTCCTCAGCAGGTAGCAACTGAAATATGAAGGTGTGGAAAATATGTAATCCTTCACTATCTGATGATTTCTTACATTTCATGAGAGAACGTTCAAAAGCAAAATGGAATAGTGGAAATGCTGACATAGTTTCTCATGCCCACCACCATACTTCTCCCATCAGGCTGAGGTAGCGAAGGAGGAGGCGGTGATTGCTGTTCAGATGCAGACCCAGGAGGCTGCCATGCAGGAAGCCAGGCCAGACAAGGTAGGAAGGCTACAGAATGTCAATGGTCATAACTCTAGGAATGAGGGCCACGACATTACTTCTAGAAAAGAACTTTAACCTTTCACCTATTGCATCTGCTATCACCTTCAAATGTCTGTCAAACTGCACTTCATGCAGTCACTGTATGCTGTGTCTTGGCACTTTCTGTTTTGTGTCAATATTTCTTTTTTCTATCTTTTTATAGTAAAAATGCTTGTGCATAACTAGGCAATGTCTTTTCTGCGGTGAAAGCATTGCGTGAAAGGCAGGTTGCATACGGATGTCCTTCTATGCAACTGTATAGTTGACATTGTAATGGGTTACAAGGTGTGGCAAGGCTTTTGTATGTCAATAGGAGACATCTGATTTGTGTCTAAAATGGAAGATATTCCTGCTTCTATCAGCCAGACAATTCATTAATTGTCCAGAGAAGTGGGCATATATGTACCATAATTCACAAATTTTTTTTCTGTGCTAGTTGTGAAGTTAACCACAGTCCTCGAGTTCTTATATGGTCAGGGTGAAAAAAATTCTGGAGTAAACTACTGCAGAGGCAAAAAAAACAATGCCCAATTTAGACAAAACTGAAGGAGTTGTGATGATTCAAATATTTAAAGAGTCATTAAGAACAAATGCCTGTACCTTTGAAGTGCATACAAACCCCCTGAAGCAGGCCCTGTGTGTGTGATCAAACTAAATGATACATTCAAATGATTTGCATAGTATTTCATGAGGACATACACTTGAATGAGGATTAGAGTACAGTAACAAATGTAGGGTAGTCTTGATGCGACTGCTTGTAGCATAGGGTTTGAGCTCTCTATGCACTGCTTAGGCATTGTAGAACCTTCCCTTAGGAGAACAGTGCTCTATTTAACATTTCTTTTGTGGAACATTCCTTTTGTTTCTGTGTGTATGTCTAACTGCTACATAGGCCCTACTGCCTTCTAGTGTCGATGGTTCTTTTGCATACTGTTGCAGATTGGTGTGGCTAGTGGGGTAGTTGTAGGTGCTCACTATCTTAAATCTTTGCAAATGAGCGCTATCTCTTTCTCTCTTTTTGGTTTGAAATTGGTTTTTGCACTTTTGTTACTTCTTTCCTAACATGATCTGCACCCAACTTTCTCTCTGCTTGTGATTGCCGCACCCAGTCATTGTTTGATGCCGTAGCCACTGAACGTGACCTGCTCAAGTTAAGTCTCAGTGGGGCTGAAGACAAGCTTGAGTTGCTGCAGGAGAAGGCGACATCAGCCAAGAAGGAACAAACTGACCTGGAGGTTGGACACACTGTGCCCTTGTCCTTTTCACTATCTAGCCACCTGTTTTGTATAAATTCTTGCTCTGTTTTCATAAGCATAGTTTGCTTTTTTTTCTCTCTCTCTCTCATGCCAGAATGTCCAGATTTTGTGAGTGCCTTTGAAGAGTCTTTGCACAAATTTCTACCTTTTATTTTTCTAGTTTGTAGTGCTGCACATGTTAAAACTCTCATGATTTGCATAATTGCGCTATCTTCCATTTCCATGACTCAAATACGTAGATATCATTATAGTCTTCCCTCACACGAAAAAGTAAAGATTTTTTTGAAAGAGATGTGTGCCCTCACCCAAAATGATGTTAGTGATAATTTAGACATCATTCAACCTTAGTAATTCAAACATTTTGCAGTAATGTCATCAGTCAGTGACATGGGAGACGGGTTTCTTCAGCAGGTGACTGCAGACACTTCAACAAGAAAGAGAAAATGGAAACAATGACAATTCCTGTGTAAACCACATAAAACTCAGAGAAGGGTTTCATAGCTTTATTGGTTTTAATGTTTTGTCAACATGAATGTATGTCAAATAAATTTCAACTATGGTTGACTTCAAAGCATTTATATTGTATATCTTGAGAATGACTGATGCACCATTCACCTTGATCGGCAGTACTATTAATTTGAGGAAATGGAAACCTGGAAGTGTATTCAAACCCATATAAAGTAGTAGGCACCAAGACGAGAAACATTCTGTAAGCATACTTTACATTCATTCTCTGACAAGATTCAAATATGCCATGCATGCTTTGAATCAATAGTTATGTTCAGACGGTGATCCCTAACCTTGAGGATAGCTATCCTCAAGGATAGGCTCTGGCCCCCTAACTGCGATGCACGTTTACACAACGAAGCTTATCCTCAAGGATAGGCTCACTGCCCATGCTTATCTACAAGTTCTGGGTCCCTTTTTATCAAAAGATGAAATCTATTATAAATTTCCTTACCACACAGGCTGCCATAGACTTACAGTTGAAATCAACTATGTAATCAATTTTAACCCTTCATGAAACAGTGCCCTGTCCACACATTGCCTAACTATGAGTGGGGACCCCCTGCAGCTCGTTGATAGTGCGCTAACCCTGAGATATCTCGTGGATAGCTATCTTCAAGTTAACTTCAAGATAGCTATCAACGAGTGCATCCACACGGTGCCCAACTACGAGCCTATCCTCGAGGATAGCTATTCTCGCTGGTAGGGATCACTGTCTGAACGCAACTATTGCTTATCAGTTTGCATTCAAAGTAATACAATTCTAGTGTCCCTTCTATATTATGTTAATGTTTCTTCTGGTTTTATTCACCAGACAAAACTGATGACATTGGAAAATGACAGGCTTCGTCTTCAACATGAACGTGATGATCTCAACAAAAAGGTAATACAAGTGAAAGTTGGTCAGTGGATCTTCTCTTGATTATATTTATGTACAAAACAATTTTAGAGTACTGTAAAATATCCTAGTAGATTTCCTTATACCACGAGCATTGAGGTTATATTTCATGACATAAGACTCAGCAGGCAAAGTTGTTTATATCAACAAAGCTCATTTATATAGGGGATGTGGAAGGAAGAATGTTTTTCTTCTTACATTTTTTGTCTTTCTGCCAGTTAATGCCATGAATCAGTCCATGGTTGCCTAACACAAATACTGCATTTATACTTATGAAGATGCCAAATTGGGGGAAGTTTTGATGACTGTACTGTATGTGAAAGTTTGTCTTATTTGTGATTGAAGCTCATCCAATCTAGTTATGACTGGTGGTAGGTCACATAAAATCATATAGCAGGAACAGAGACCAGAGAGCGGGTGAAACAGAAAGCCCAATACAAGACATGTAGGTCCTTCGACATGCATCAGCTTCAGTGTAGAAATAAGCTATAAATAAAGGATGGCATACCTGGTGTCTTTATCGCTTTTCATGCTGTTGTTTTAGAACTGTTTTGTTGTTTGTTTGTTTTGTTGGGGTTTTTTTTGTCGTTACAGTGATTACAGCCCACTCCTGTTACAAGGAACATGGTTATATTAAAATCCTTGTTACAGCAAAGTAAAAATTTGGGTCCCCAAATTATCATCCATATTTCTGTCCATACTTTGTTGTTTGTCTATAACAACATTTAGATATAAAGAAAGAAAACTGCCAGTCCCGAGGACTTTGGGAATTGCCTGTATCTCATTGTTATCTTCCTGTCCATCTTGCAGGTGATGAACCTCCAGATGCAGATGTCCGTTGCTGACTCGCAGCACTCGCGAGAGCTGGAGCGAGTGAAGCAGCGCCAGGCGGCCGACTTCCAGAAAGAGATGGGTCACCTGCGGGAGGAGCTGGCCCAGAGGGACGGGAGATTGGGGGAGGTGGAGCGGCAGCTGAAGGAGAGGGGGGAGGAGCTGAAGAGGGCACGATCCATCAGTAAGGACACAGAGGGGTCAGAGGTCAGGAAGATGAGGAAGGGGAAGGAGGAGGCAGAGAGAAAGTACGCCAAGATGAGGGCCATGCTGGATGAATATATGAAGAAGCTCAAGGAACAGGTGAGACATGATGTACCCACAGTCATGTTATGGAAAGCAAGCCTGTTACTAAACATAGAAAATCAGTCAGCTAAAAGACACAAGATGCTTCATTTGGTCAGCCGTCACATCAATAAAGCTTATGCATTATTATAACTCTGATTATTCTATTTCACCATTAGTCCTTTAAGATGTAAAGTATCCAGTTATTTTGCACGTCTTCAGTGTCTTAGTGGATATCTATATAATAGGGTGATGGAAATGATGACTTCAATGATGACATAATTTCATAGCAAATCCTGTATTTGCTATATATTGAAAATAGCTATATATCTAATGTGCCTGTAGGGGAAATGGTCATATCACTAACCAATTTGACCATTTTTATTCTGTTAACAAATGAGAGAGAACATTTACATTCAACATGTGGAGACTGCACACAGTAACATAACACTAATGTGAAAACACATTCTTACGAAGCCTTTTCTGTTGCCAAAGACCAAGTGCTTTGATAATCAGGGCTCCGCCTTTCTTATTTAAAGAGAGTTATAGTCTGTTGAACTTGTGTCTTCTTTTGCATACATTCAGCTTGCGAAGACCACTCGCCATGACCTACTGCTCAAAGAGCTGTACGTGGAAAACTCCAAGCTGCAGAGGGTGTTGCAGCTGACCGAGGAGCGGCAGAAGACGGCTGAGAGAAACTGTCACAACCTGGTGGAGAAGAACCAGGCATACCTCAACATCCTCCGCAAAGTTTGCCCTGCAGCAGTCTGAGAGAACAGGGGTAGTAATTGGGCGATTGGGCGATAGCACCTCTGCACATGATGTATTACGGTAGATTCTTCCAATGCATGTCCAGCATGCGCTGTCCAACACAGCAGTGCTGGGTGATGTCAATGCTGCAGATGAACTGTAGAGGGCGTTGTTCTCCAGTAGTAGATCAGTTCAGAAAACACTGCCTTGCTTGGTGCATTTAAACATCCATTGTGATATAAGAACTGGATGTGCCCTGGTAGCTGACTGTACTCACCTCTGTTAAGATGAAAACCAAAACCAAAACCCCCCAAAAAAGGTTGGCTGTGTTAATTCATGAACATGAACATGTGAGAATGTAAGACATTCCCCTCAGTAATCCAACACAAACTGTCTTGTGCAGGCTAGCCTGGATGTGGATCATAGAGAGCTTAACCCGTTGAGGATGAGTCCTGAGTATACTTGGGCAAGGGTTTACGGGAAATGTGTGTTGTAGCAGAATCAGCCTGTCTTCAACAGGTTAAGAATAAAAGTCATCTATGAAATAGGAAGAGATATGATCTATAGCAGATGATCTAACTACTTGATGATGTATTCACCTTGTAAAGATATGAAACCAAAGATATCACAACGGCATTGTGAAGAACATGGAAGAAAATCTATTTTCTGTGTTTCATGGAATTTTTAATTTCCCTGCAATATGTTTCCTTAAAACAAGAAATATGTAAATATGTACATATTTTTTAGAATCTGTATTTAGTTGTAAATGCTGCATATTTTTTTATCTGTATATATTTGTATCATACAGGTTTTTTTTTCAATTTGCTGAACTGTGAATAGTGTGTTTTGTCTTTCATATCTTGTCTCAGATATGATACTATTATACACTGTATTGATGCTGTTTTCAGTTGAATACAATATAACCTTGCAGTGTATACTAAGAATCTAAACAATTCATCAGCTTTTGGGTGTGTACTATCCATTTGAAAGCAGTGATAGATATCAAAACATAACAGTATGTAAATGTTGAATTGTCTTTCATATTGATATTTGTGTATGATTCCTTATCAAGAATGTAGGTCCTACATGCTGAAGTCATGTAGGACCCAGCTTTTTGTTTTCCATGTTTACAAAAGTAGGATCATCCTGTTATTGAATTGATGTTTTGTTTTTGTTGTTTTTTGTGAACAACAAAAAGATACAATGTCAAGAAAATTAATGAAATAACTATCAGAAATCAAAATATTGAATGAGATGATCAGGTTTGTTTTGCAGACAATTATAAAACTCACATTGGAAGTAATTTTCTTTGTTTTATTTGAATAATGCACTGTGAGTTGAATTGAATTGTATTACTAATGTACAACATTTTTATTATGTACAAATGTGGTTTGTCCAATCATGTGATAGTAAAGGCTATCTTTCTAATCATGAGTTTATGCCTCTGAGCAAGATCAGTTTTACCATTTTTAGTGAATGGTGTAGTGGTCAAAAGTGACTGATTCCACAAAAATGTACTCATGAAGATTTGATGCCAAAATTTTGATAACATATTTGTAAACTATTTATTATTGTGTGATGTGGTACAGAGTACCTGTAATAATGACAGTCATTAAAAAAAAAAATCCTTTGCGCAAAGGAAAATCAAATTTGTGTCAGTTCAGTCTTGTATTTGTAATGAATAAGATGTACGTAAATATAACTACACTCATCAGTACATATAATATGTTTTATTTTAATAGTAATAATAGTAGATATTTATAGAGCGCCTTTTCCACTGGATACAAAGCACTATGACATGTCATCCCTGGTCGCCATAGGAGATAAAATAAATACAAAATACCAGGCAGCGACAGTACAAGTCCAGTGCACATACGTATAGGGACATCAAAATAATAAGTCTTCAGGTTTTGTTTGAAATGATCAAGTGTTGGTGATGATTTGAGAAGAGGAGGGAGCTTATTCCACAGCCTAGGAGCAGAAGAAGAGAAAGCTGCATCGCCAGCTAGTTTTTTCGTGTGTGGTTGAGTGAAGGTAACGGATGATGAAAGACAAGTGCGCCTAGAGTGAGAGTGTCGTACCAGACACTCCCCAATGTAGTCTGGAGCTCTATTGTTGACTACTTTGTAGACCAGTAGGAGAAGCTTGAAAGATATTCTTGCTTTGACAGGCAGCCAGTGGAGTTGACGTATAAGAGGAGTGGCATGAGAACGTGAACGAACATGGTACACTAGTCTAGAGGCAGCATTCTGAACTCTCTGTAAGCAATCCGCATCAGCCTGACTGATTCCGCCAAGAAGAGCATTACAGAGCATTACACAAAGTAACAACACAACTAGCTCCATATACATATGTACGGTATAAGTGTATTATTAAATCACATGTCTCCTCTTGCTCGTCAGAAATAAGAGTGCATTATTTGCTCTCACCAAATACACTTACAGAAGGTTAAGTAGGTTACAATGTATGTTGAATATGATATTTAGTACAAATAGTGTGTGGTCTTGAATGCACAGTATTCAACTGCATACCAGTACACAAAGAAGACATAATTAGCCCAGGCACATTTCTTTTTCAGTGGGCTGAAGGCTATGGTAAAATATAAATGCGCAAGGGTTACTTATGCATTGAAAAGTCTTGTAAGGTGCATGACAGAGCATGGACCATTTCTTACAAGTAAACAAAGTGTAGGTATAACATTGATTGAATCATTTCTTTATTCAAGAAAATGTTTATACATAACCAGGTCAATTATCCCTTTAGATAATTGCAGGTATACATCGAAAGTTACAAATCACAATTTTAAGAACATACAATACAAATAACATCTGTGAGATTAATGCACCAGTATCAACAATAATATTTAAAACTAACAAACATAACATTTATATCAATTGTATATGTATATATATATATATATATATATATATATATATATCGGACATTATTTTATGGAACCTTCCTACTCCGGACGAACCATTAATTGGTTGATGTTCTGCACTTTTCTTTTCTTTTCTGATTTCGTTTTATACAAAATCAAAAACTCCATTAACTTTCCCAATGAGAAAATATCCATGGTCCTAAAAACTGCAGTGGGCCTTCTTTCAATATAATCTAATTCCATATCACATTTACCAATATAAAATATTAAACTTATACACTACTAATTAACAAACTTTAACATTTTACATGCTGTAGGGAAAGACCCATGCACTAAGAAGTTGAGTTCTGATAAATGTATATCTGTATATACTATTTTTACTTTATTTTGATAATGACGTTCAATGGTCTGCATAAGGGGTACTGATGACCTTGTATCCGTTGAGGTCATAACAACACTTACATTAAGAAAAAAAAACCCCAAATATTCCAGGAGAGAGTGGAAATAAAGAAGAAATATAACTGGGGATAGAGGGTCGCCTTGAAAGGTACGTTCCCACAAAGGGCCTGAAACAATTATATAGAAACAATAAATGTTACATAATGCCAATGCAATGGAGCACAAACACTCTTGCACATACAAAATAGTGTATATCATATCAGATGAAGTGTACTTCCTCTAAAACCTTTACTTAGTCAGTTTCTTGTACAGTTACAGGGCAAACTCTTCTGCTATATGTTTGTATATATTTATATCCTATCAAATCAGAAAAAAAAATCAAATAAAACAAATACATGATGACTAGTGTCTTTTCTATCAGAGACATATCTTATTGAAATGGACATGAAAAAGGTGCCAAAACAACGAAAAGTATGACTTCGCAGACCCAGCAATTGAGATTTCTATAATGCATTTAAGATATCAATAATTCTCTATATGCCTTAGATGGAAGTGATAGAAGTCATAGAAATGGAGGATGCATCATTAATTTTTTTTAATGATTTTAAAGTAAAAAAAGGGAAAAACTACTAGCATTTTACATTTGTGAAACAGGTAGGTTTTATCACCATTATTTACCATTTGCAGATGAAACAAAACCCCAGCTTTAGTGCTTCAAAATAGTTCTGAAATGTGAGTGAGGGATAGAAACAACCAATGTAAAAATATCAATCAGTGGAATCAGTTTTAAGTATTATTTAGTATGCAAAATGTGAACAATAGTTATGATAAAATAGCTTTTAGAATAAACTGTCTACAGTTATGATTTATTGAGAAAAATAGTGGTACGTGTATCTCCTTATATTTTAGGCTTTATTGCAAAATTTCTATGTGGCAGGATGTTTTGTGATACAACTGACCTACACATATGCATCAAATGTGATCACTTGAACATACAAAGCATTTTAAATCACTGCTCCCAAAGATAAACAATAGGCTGAATGCAAATGATTATTTTCCTTTAGATGTAGGCCTATATAGAGGCCACCTACCGTGTACGACCACCAAAAACAATTCCCCCGAGAGAAAAGCCATGTTAATGACCCTGTCTGTGGGCCCTGTCTGTAGCAGCCACCTCTCTATAATTAACGGCCACTTTTTCGTCCCCCTTGGATGGCCGCTATAGACAGGTTTGACTGTGGATGGTACATTGCTGGGTTTTCAGCTGCACAAGCAGATCTATACTCTGTATCAAAGTACGATCCTGATTCGATGGCGTTTACTGAGTCTGCGTGAGTAGACTACATACGTTTTTTTTTTTTTTTTTATGTGTCACCCATTGGTATGTGAAGCCACACGCCTGAGTGATGCGTAATGATCATCCACCTGGTAGTGTGGTAGTCGTGCGTGGGAAGGGAGCGAGCGATCAGAACCTGTGCGTCGTACATGTACTTCACATTCCACTGACGCTACCACTGTCCCTGCGTTCACATTGTCCCCCGCGCCGCGGGGAAAGTCCCGAGCTGTGGGACTTTCTCCTCCAAAACCATAATGTGAACGCTCGCTGGGACTTGTCCCCTCGTCCCCGCGAATCAAGTCGGGTACGGGGACAAGATTTGGAGGGGAGAGTGACCTTGGGGCGAAATTGATAGCGTCCAGCTGTGGTCATCAAATGTGCGCATGCGCTGTGCCTGGCAGAGCTCGCCCCAAGCTCCAATTGCCCCCACAGCTCGGGGACAGATGAGACACCAATGTGAACGGTCAGTCGTAAAAAAGATAAGATCTCTTGAGGCTGTCCCCGCGGCGCGGGGGACAATGTGAACGCGGTGATTGTCGCCTATAAAGTTCCCGTAAACGCATATCTGCCGTATTGTTATTTTACGGTGTGTGATACCTCGATACATAATGTGCATACTAGTAGTACCGTACTCGTATACTCAGTAATGCAGTGCAGTACACTCCTACGCCGCGATCATCGCTGTGCATATGTGTAAAAATGATGCTGGTCGCGTTGGTCCTGCGATGAGGTGATCAGAAGACAGACAGACGTTGAGGAAATTTACGGAAATACTCGATAGCAGTGATTCCTAAGGATCGCCTCCCGCCATTCTGTAAAATAACAACTTAGCAGTTCATTCTATAAAGGAAATTTCCAACCGTCGTGTTTTTCTCATAGGTGAGTCTACTATCAACCAGTGGCAGCAGAGTGGATCGTATCTGAGAAACAAGTGTGATGTGAGTTGATACCAACCATCAAGGAAGAAGTATTCTTCACCTGTGGCTGTTAACATCGATGAGATTCAATACATGAAAAGCTATTTCAAAATTTCGGTTTCTTCTTCTTCTTCTTCTTGACAAATCTACTAAGAATGCTTCTAGATTTCTAGACTAGTAGACTAGTCTAGAAGTAGATTGTCCAGCCAGAACCATTCTAGCTAGCTAACCACTTTGTTACTACACTGTAATGTTATGTTCAGTCAAAATGTAAATTTAGTCAGTTGTGAATGTATTGATTTGTGTTTGCATTTACCTGGTAGGCCCTAGTGGTAATACAGTCCAGTGGTATACTGACCACTGGGATCCGGATCTAGGACATTGTCATTGCTATTATTGTTATTAACACTTGACCGTAAGATCGGTCTCTATCTCGATCTGGTCATCGGGGATATGTTCCGTGGCCGGAGATAGTGTGTGTGGCTTCACGAATCCCCTCCTTTACATGGACGAGGAGAGCAATAACGTCAAAAAAAATAAAAGACTTCTCCGGACAGACGGATCTTTCTGTCTATGCTGACACGACATTGCACTGCACTGCCACTGAATCAATCAAAAGTAATGAATTTTTAGACTGTAACATAGATGTTAGGTCTACTTCTGTGCCCACAATTAAGTCTGCTCATTTTTTTTAACGTTAGGCCTACCCAAATTTTTTACACTAATGTAACGTCAACTGTTGACTGAAAGATCAGTCTGTATCTGGTCATCGTGGATATGCTCCGCGGAGACTGCATCTGGCTTCATGGAATCCCCTCCTATCTAACAGTTCGTTGTGGTTGGTTAATAGATCTATACAGAGGAGAGCTGATAAATTAAAAAATAAAAATAATATTAAAAGACAACTCCGGGCAGATGGATTTTTCTGTCTACGTCAACTGGTACTTAATAGATAGGCGCATTCTCAGTCGTATATGACTGAGAATGAGGCTGACAATGGCGACCATGTACAGCAATGTGAACATTTGGAAAAAGTGCAACATATGCATAGACGCCGACGCCTATATTACTTTGCTTCAGCAATTTTTTTTTAAATGCACACTCTGACTGACACTTAAAAAAAAAAAAGTTTACACAAAGTGACAAACACATTCTTGTGACTTGGTGCTATGCACAGTAGAATTGGCCAGTTGGTGGATCCTTTCATACATTGTAATCTTCCATCATAACAAACTCTGACTGGCAAACATCAGACTCTTGACATGTACAGTTGTACTAGACTTGTAGCATATCCCTCTAAAAAAACAAAACAAAAAAAAACAAACAAACAAACAAACAAAAACATTGTTCCCTTCCTTCTAACATTGATGCTAAACTGTACTCCTGACAACAGAGCAGGAGTGAACTTTTGACCTCTGTTGACCTTGGGTGACTGGGTCTCTGCCTTTGGTTGTGATCTCCATGACTGACTTTTTTTTATCCAAGTCACATTCTTTGATGTGGCATTTTACAGGAGACTGATTTGCATTGTTTTATTTATTTCCACCACAAAATGCTACCAGTGTAAAAACAAAAAATGACATGTTTGTACAATGTGTGCAGACATGCATATTACATTTTACGTTAAAAATGTCATTCTGATTTAATTTTGCTGTAGATTTTTCTCTTTCTTGTTTTCTTTCTTCAGGGTTTTAGGACAGTAAACCTTTTATGACATAGTCATTGTATGTGCCATTCGTGATCTCAAGAAATTTGTTGTATTTCCACTGATTGACCATAACAAGTATGTTTTTAAATTGTACAAGGTAAGATCTGCATATATATTCTAACTCCGTACTGGTCGCACACTATTCTTACTTAGCAGATTTTGATCATCTTGGGAAAGAAATATGACCATACTGTCTTGTAAAGAAGAAATACAACCCAAAAATAAATAAACTTCAAAAGAAAAGGAAACATATTCCCTACAGAATGATAAAAAATTATAACAGTCGGATGAAAATTACAGAATAATAAAAAATTATAACAATCAGATGAAAAATAATGACATTTTGAAATTTCACATTTTCTGGAAAACATTTCTTGACCAGTCCTTATGAAGAAAGTGAGTGGGTTGATGATGTCATCCCCTCACAATTTGACATGTTTACATATTAAATATAAATTATGAAAATTGAAAAAAAAATGTTATTTTTAGCTAAATTGCAAGTAAAAGCATGTTCCCATACCAAGATATATCAGAGCTTACATACACACACACACACACACACACACACACATACATACACGCACGCACATATGGCAGGGCTCCATACTAACTTTTATTTTTGGTGGCCCAATGGCAAACATCCGACCTTTTTTGGTGGCCCGATCAGGCCACCAAATTCTTCATTTCTGAAATTTTGATGGCCCGACGTGCGTTTTTTGTGGCCCTGGGCCACCGGGCCACCATAAGTGTCGAGCCCTGATTATTGTACTAGATATGTTCTTTTTTATTTTGGATGGTTTCAAGACAAGTTTTACAACTGAAATATGAGATTTTTGTAATTTCTGTATATATTAAGAAATGAATAAGAAATTGTGAGAGCATGACATCACCACCTTGCTGTTTTGAATATTTGTAAGGACCAGTTAAGAAATGTTTTCCAAAAAAAATGAAATTTCAAAATGTCATATCTCTCTCTTTTTTTTTTTTCTTACTCAATTTTTGTCATTTTTGTATTGTTCTGCAGGTAATATTTTTCTTTTTCTTTTGAAGTTTTTTTTGGGGGGGTGGGGGAGGGATGGATTTCCTCTTTATTAATAAAGTACTTTGTTCTTTGCAAAATTGCTCCATATGTGAAGCCATGGTTTAGACTGTTCTAAAACCAAAGTGAGCCCCAGAGAAGTGTTCATAATATCATCAGAAGAGGTTGTTTCCACATATTCCAGACATTTTATCTTAGAATTGGTCCTCATAAATCTCAGAATACAAGTATTTAAACTTTGAAAATGATATTGAAACTTGTTTTATAAAGGTACAAATGTAAATGTCTGAAAAATCAGTTTGCACTTCTGATAAGTTTGAATAGAATCTATAGAGTGCATTGTCAATTAGTAAGCGTCTTTTACATATATTTGTATTTTGTGAATGGTTTTGTATACTATATAGTAGGCTTACTTCAGCAATTTCATTTCCTAAGTAGAATATCATGTGACATATTTACATTTACAATGTATGAATAAACCTTATTTCCTTTGAGTAGATACTACATTTTACGTGCAGAAACTTTTTAGGCTCTATTACCCTGCTTCTCAATCAGTGGTTAGCAAAGCTTTTGCAGGTGAACCACGATGTTGGCCAAATATGAAATTTAAAAATTTGCAGTCGATCTTACTGGACCTTGAGAAAAAATTGTAGGAGCCAAAAGGGACCTGGGGTTGAAAAGGTTGAGAAGCGCAGTTTTATGAAATCCAGACCCAAAAGTGCAACAATGCCTTCAGAATGAGAAAGGTTTCCTGGTAGCAGATATTATGCATGCCAATAGAATGTCGTGGGTTTGAGAATTCCTGTGTAGAGGAGTGTTAGAAGAGTGGTATGCTATGTATGTGCATGACATGTACAGTACATGTGTAGCTAAACCACCATTGGCACACTAACAATACCGGTACACAGTCAACACCTGTACATACCACTTGTATGTTCACGACATTGTGGGACATACCTGTGGTATGACATAAAGCACTGAGCAAACATTAGTAATCAATGCGGGAACACCCCTCTAAACAGTTATCAACAGTGCAGTACAAAATCATATTTGTAGATACTGCAGAACTGGCAGGCCTACATATTATTTTGTCCATGAACAAGTTGATAGGTGTGTCTGGTGATTCAACAAATCTTCTCTCTTTACTGGGTGGTGTGGTCCAGTGTGAGTCACTGACCTTCTCAGTGTAGAATACCAGTATACCCAGGATTGCCAAGCATTCTGTCCATGCCCCCGTGTAAGCATGTGACGTATTCTGCAGAGCAATAAACACACCACCAAGCTATTGTTATGCCAAGCTTGCCACCACAATGGGTTCCACATTATTTACATTATATATACGGGGTATAAATATTGAAATACCCATCTTTGCTCAATAGTCATTAGGTGTGAAACAAGTGGTGACGTGGTCTGATTATCCACGGTCATCTCATTATTATACAGATGATCAAAGGACACAAATTGGTAAGACAGTTTGTCATTGTTTGTGTGTGCCAGGAATAGCCCAGGGAGACACTTTGTAAGGGGACCTAAGGGTTTTTAGTTAGTGCGCTGCTGTTTTTGAAGAAAATATAAATATAATCTTTTGTGTCCCTTGTGGAAAATCATCTTGACTTGAATAAACATGATGATAGACATAACTCACTGGAAGACAGTGGATTTCAGATATGGACTAAGTGTACATGTACAACTATAGCATTATGCTGGTATGGTTGTGGTTATGGTGGAAATCATATTTTGTTCTTATGTTGACAGTTTATTTTCTTAACTCCTAGTGATCAAGCTTTTGTGTACTAGCAGCTCTAAATTTCTGCCTGCAAGTATTGCAAATCAGAATGTAGTTTGCATGGCTGACATGTGCGATGGTATCCAGTGTTGTATACAAATGTGTAATTCAGTGGTGTTGTAGTATTGCCAGCTGGGCTGGGATCAATAACAAGGCTATTGATTTGTACTTTAGTTGAGGTTTGGAATGCTTTTGTTGGAAAAGTGTGAGATGATGCTTCCCACAGTACTCCAGTATAACTATGCTGTAATTTTGGCTTGCAGCGTACAGATGGGTGTGTACAATGTACATCGTACATGTGAATGTTGCATAATATGAAATATTTGTGGTGTACATTATTCTATTGTTGTCGTATTCATATCTTATTAACTCCTTCACTGACTGGCATTCAAAAATCTTTTTATGTACATTCTGAATGGCTTTTTTGATGACTCTGAAGGGGTTATTTGTCATACTAAATTTACGTCAGAAATGACCTTTAGCCCTCACAGTGTATTGTCCTTGAAGTAAACAATGCAACATATGTCATGGCTAAGAGCTGAAGCAAAAGCATATTTGCATGAAGACCATTTAAAAAGCTGGATGCCAAAAGGTTCACAGCTGAGCAATGCATAGATTGCGGTACAAGGTTCTTACAATGTTTTGGGTAGTTGTGCCTACTGGCAAAGGTAAAGGATCACGGCACTCTCCCTCTTTCTGTTTTTTAAAAAAACTTATTATTTGTGGCTCGACCCGACAAGCACAAATGTTCCCAAGGCTTACTCGACATACAATGTAGCAGCAACTACACACAATGTAAATGTGTACTTGCTAAGTTAGATTCCAAATATTGTACCGCATTGAATGTACAACACATGTAACATATATGTAGGGGTATTTCAGTGGAAAAACTTGTTTTTAAAAAGCGGCAGAGTATCAGGGAATCATGTAGGCCCTATAACCCTTAGAAACTTTTACAATCTATCTGTACAACTGCTCTGGGAAAAACATATGTGTATGTAATGTACACTTTTGAGTGCAAGGCTTGGATGGAAGAGAAAGTCCAAATTCTCATTTAAAAAGAAAAAGAAGTTTGTCATCAACTACAAAAATGATTTAACAGAAATTTTATGCAAAGCTGTTGTCACCTACATGTAGAACATGAGAAATGTTGCTGTTCCATCTCAATGTCACTATTGTTCAAATGCTGTTGATGTCACTAACAGGTTGCTGGTCGTGATTAAGGGTTGTGGTTTCATATGTGTCACATTATTCAGTGTAATTGTGTGCATTAAGATCAGTTAAGTTTGGGGGATTTTTACTGCAGAAATCATCCTTTTTTCATCATTGAATTGTCACCTGAATTTCTCTGCATAATGAAAGCCAGAAAAATTTTGCTGCAAATTGGAGCCTGTGGCCTTATTTGCAGCATTAAACTTTCGCAAATTGCCACTGGTATGTGATGCATTATGCTAATAAAAAAAAATATCATGCATTGTAATTTCACATATCTAGGTCCATGAAATTTGCAAAGATTTCATTCATGCCAAAGTTTGTGGTTAGGCCTATACAGCACATGGTATAATGTATCTTAATATGGAGAAAGATTTATATGGACCTTGTTGAGTTTCTATTAAAAAAAAAAAAAAAAAATCATCACTAAATGTAGCCAATTTGAGAGGGAAAGGGGTCATGTGAATTTTTAATTTTGTGTGTGTTGCCATTTTAGAGGCAAATCCAGCATTTGAACTGTTGATATCCAGTGTCATGACATATTTTACTCATTGATAACATATTGTTTTTGATGTTGGAAATGTGTTGACTGTTGCCCAGTAAAAAGTATGAAAAAGATCTGTAAATTCTATCTGAAACAATCAACCATGAATGACAAAGTATTCAAATGGGAAATAATTTTATTTTGTTCCTCACAAAGTACTGGTACAGTCAATAAATAGTAAACATTGTAATGAAAAGACACTGCATTAAAACACAAAAATTTGGGTTTCTGAGACCGGATGGATTTAAAGAACAGTTGCTTCCTTCTTAGTTGAACACAAAAGCACCATTTCAGAATGGTGTGGATACGTAACAGTGTTCCTTGTGACCTACCAGTGCATGACAATAAGTCCCGAGCTGGAAGCCAAAGTTCCTGCCAGGTAGAAACCATGACATGGTGACTGTGGTATTTACAGCTTAAAATATATAGTCTTAAAGCCCAAAGCTCTGTGTTTACATGTACACATGTACAGTGTACTCTGCCAGTTTTTCTCTCTCCATGCAATGAGAAAAACTGGCATAGAGTAAACTGACATTTGCACAGACCTTATATGGTCTCATGCGTCAGCATCATTTTGAATCAAATGTGGTAAATATTTAAGGTTTAATTTGTCCAGTGGTATCAGAGTTGTACAGAAAAGATTGGAGAAACAGACATAATTTGTTACAGGTGTCATGAATGAATGAATAAAAGAATAAATGAATTACGTTATAGGGGAAGGCTAGTAACTGATCAGTGGGAATCAGTGGAAATGCTGGGAGATGATTGTTCCAATCCTTATGGGATTCATTCAAGAGTTCGTTGTATATCTATTGTTGTGTGACAATGATTTGCTTCAGAACGGTCTCATATTCAAGTAATGTGCAGATTAATGCTCCGTCACTGACCAGGGACGCTAACCTGGAAGCATTAAACTGCACATTACTTGAATATGAGACCATTCTGAAGCAAATCATTTTCACACAACAATAGATATACAATAAACTCTTGAATGAATCCCATAAGGATTGGAACAATCATCTCCCAGCATTTCCACTGATTCCCACTGATCAGTTACTAGCCTGCGATAATAATATTTGAATACGTAAAATTTACAAAGATTCATTATAGAAAAAAGTAAGGATAATAGGAACCAGAAAATAGCCCGAATGCTAGTCAAGTCTGGCCCTTTGCAATTCAGGCAATTAGGCCTACAAAATATGTTTCATGGTCAACCGTTTGACTCATTTGTAATAGAAACATTATACTTTTATTGTTATACCCTTGCAGATACAGTCTGTATGTAGTGTTTTCAGTATATTTGCACATACATGTATGAACTGATTTGCTGTGTCCCACACACTTTGTGAGTGATATACCTTTGCATGCAATTCATCTTGAAATATGGCACCCAGTGTGAGACAGCCATCCATGCTTGTGATGGAGTCAGAATACAGGTCAAAGTTCACAGGTTGTCTAGCAAAATGGGCAAGGCTAGAAGAGAACATGTACACATTGTATTATGGTTGGCTTGCGACATAGTCACATAGTTTGCTCTTTTTTTCCTCTCTCTTCCTTTTTTTTTCTTTTTTTGTTGGTCGTGTTTGTTTTCTATAATACAATGTCTTTCTTCATATTTTTGTTATTTTCATCACACACAGATTGCAGCTTTGTAAGCAGTCATCCAAGAAGTTCAATCAGCACTCTGCATACCACAGCAGCACAAAGCTGATATCTAGTGGAACGGAATTCCTTCTACTCGGATGCCAGGCAGTTGGGGTAAAATGAGAAGAAAGTCTGGCAAAACAAAGATGGCAGGTCACTAACATGGCATGCTGTGTCGCAAAGATCGTCTCACTGTGTAACGAAGGCGGACCAATCTGCACGACGCCACAGCTCTAGCTCCCGCCAGCGTCGCGCCCGTAGAAGATTCATCTCGTACGCGGATCCGTCGTGTCGCGTTAGATTGAAGCAAGATGCCATTTGGTCTGCGTCTGAAGAAGACCAGGCGGTACAATGTGTCGGGGAAGAACTCTTTTGTGGCCAAAATCCAGCTGTTGGACTGCAATGTCTTGGAGATCACCCTGACACCTGAGAGCCTGGGGCAGGACTGCCTAGACACCATCGCACAGAAACTTCAGCTAGAAGAGGTACAGTAGGGTGTTCCTTTGCCACAACTGGCACAAGGAGTGGTGTCTGTACGTGTGCATAGTTGGTATGGTCAACCACCTGTTCAGTTTTGTAACACTGTCTTTGTCTTCTGAAGCATATCGCATAAGTACATTCCAGCTCCCTTTTCTGCCCCTTGGTCTGACAGCTGTATGAAATATTTTTGTTTTGTTTTGTTTTGTTCAGTAAGCTTTTCATTTCCCTCTCCCTTCTTCTCTCTCTCTTTGTCTCTCTATACAAATATCTTGCTCTGTCATCTATAAATTTTTGTGGTGTCACGGTTTCTATGCCATATCATTTATACTAGTTGTTGATGTGTTTGTATATTTTGTTTACATGGTATTTGTATTTTAGAGACTGCACAAGTGTTACACGAGTGTTTTCTGTTTAGTTAGAAAGAAAAGATCAAACAAAAAAGCATCCAACTATCAGAACAAAATTTTTAATGGACAGTTTTTTGTGACTTCAGTAACTTTACTACTTGAGAAAGTTGGGAAGATTGAGAGAGATGTCCCAATAAAACACATGAAACATTGTCATAAACAGTTAAATCAGGCATCATGTTATTTATCAGGATTTTGTTTTTGATCCCAGGGGATAGCCATCAGTGCAAGCAATATGTAATCATTGTTCAGTAGCCAGATACATTCATGTTCCCTTTTTCTTCATTCCTGCTGGTTCAATTGGGATTATGTATGGGATATAACACTTTGTCCATGCACCTTCAAAGAGTGTTATTTCAGCGCCTCACTTTTGCTTTTTAAGGTGACATTTTCTAGAATTGATTTGATATATTGGAAAATTGCTTATAAATCTCTTTTATTTTGGGTGTATTCCATCTACCGCTGTTACATGGGTTGCAAATGCTACTTGCCCCATGGTTCTCTCCCCCCCCCCCCCTCCTCATGAATATGCTTTCAATTTCAATAGCTCATTCCAATCCTGACCTTACCGATAACCCTCCACATTCCATCAGGTAAGCCTGATGGCTGGGTGATGTACATTACACTTATAGCTATATTTTCCCCCATGTGTGTATGTGTACATGTGTTTGTGTGTGTGTGTGTGTGTGTGTGTGTGTGTGTGTGTGTGTGTGTGTGTTCAAGTGTATGTTTATGTTAGTGGTATTGGTATATTTGTATATTTGTGTATTATATGGAAGTATGCATCAGTGCACTTACACCGTCTGCTTCAATCTCGACCTCCAAATGAAAGGAGAGACATGGTAATAATTCTCTAAGAATGGTAATGTGTGTCTTTCAGCGGGTCGTGACCCCATTTAGTTGGCAATCACTGTGACAATCTATCTCCCCTGAGTTGCTTGATTTTTTTTTTTAACTGCCTGAAGGCTGCCAAGGACGCTAGTGTTGACATGTTTAATACTTGACCTCCTTTCAGTAGTAGTGCCTCTTCCGATTTCAATCAATTTGTAAACAGTAAAAGGCTCACAACTCACAATGTATGACAATACATTTCTGGGAACTCCTGTTTTGGTCCAAATATAACAATCTCTGTAGACTGGTTATTCTCATTCTCACGGTTGAAGTGAACAATATTAGGTGTTTTCTTTTTTTTTTTTTTTTTCAATTCCAAGCCCACTCCCATATCTTAATATGTGAACAAAAATTGTTAACAGTTTAAAGATTTATCCATGCATATTTCATTGTGTTTATGATCTGTAATGCATTTTAGTGGTGCAGTAACCATACTTTTCCCCAAAGAATGTAACATCTGTATTGCATGACAATTTCTCACAGTGTGTGTTCCTGTTTGGTAATCTTACAATCTATCCTAGACATACTTGTCTGTTAGAACTTACATAGGCCCCTATATCAAAGAAGTAGGTGTTGTGTTCAAGGCCTAGGATATAAATTAGTACAGATTGGTAAAGACTTTAGAGAAATATGACAAAAGAAAGGGAAGTTGTGATCATTTAAATGTCTGTAAATTGTGGAGCATAATACCATTTTATTTTGTTTTCCCATTTCCTTTTATGTCATATGTACAGTGTATGTCATGATTCTCTTTCTGATGAAATTGTACATTGTAGCAATAAGCTTTAAAAGATACGCTATCTTTTGTGTGATGTCATCATATTTTTTGTATGTATGAAAGATTGTTTGGGCAACTGAACAGTATAGCCTTCAGCTGTACTTGGTAAATTATTTATCATTTGGGCGAGATCTGCGTATAGGCCTACACTGTAGGCCTACAATAGTCAGTGCTGATTTTACAAGGTACATTGTAAGAAAGTCTGTGATGTTGAATGGTGTATTGTTTCTCGCTAGCTGTGATAATCATATCAGTCTTGGCAATGCTGTAGTTTAAGAATAGTGTTATTCGCTGTAAATTCATGGACTTCAAATGGACTGAATGCTAAAGTTTGAAGACAAAGCACTAATGATGAGTCACTACAGATGAAATTTGTGCATCATCAAAATAGTATGCTTAAAGGGGATGGCTACTAACTGATCAGTGGGAATCAGTGGAGATGCTGGGGGATGATTGTTCCAATCCTTGTGGGATTCATTTTAGAGTACATTATTTATCTATTGTGTGAAAATTATTTGCTTCAGAATGGTCTCATATTCAAGTAATGTGCAGTTTAATGTTTCCAGGTTAGCATGCCTGTCCAGTGACAAGGTGATCGTTAACATTAAACTGCACATTACTTGAATATGAGACCATTCTGAAGCAAATAATTTTCACACAACACTAGATATATAATGTACTCTTATGAATCCCACAAGGATTGGAACAATCATCCCCCAGCATTCCCACTGATTCCCACAGATCAGTTACTAGCCTTCCCCTTTAAATACATTTACAGCTGTATCTAATTTGGTCCATAATATTATGTGCATTTCTTTTCCAGAGTATCTACTTTGGCCTGCAGTACAGCAACAAGAACTATAAGCTGCGATGGGTGGACCTCGAGAAGCCGTTGAAGAAGCAACTTGACAAGAATGCTCATGACTCTATGCTTCGCCTTGGTGTCATGCTGTACACAACCAATGTACAGACGCTGCAGCATGAAATAACCAGGTAATATCATGAAATTTGTTCTCATGTCATGAAACTTTTGTTTTTAGATATCAAAGCAACGAAATCGTGAACCATTTTTGTTTGTGGTCTTTGAGTGGTGGGGTAGTTTTATGATGTTGGTCTTTCTCAGACACCTAGAGGACTTTCAATTCAAAACTGTCATTGAAGGCAATTGAAGTTTAGTCAACTCCAAAATTGAAATTTCATTTAGATCTGTTATTATTGGTTTATCATCAACATAGATTTTGACTTATAACACTTTATTCTGTAACAAAGATGATGTTTCTGTTTCCAGGGAATGTGTTGAAAAGGAAGGAATGTGGCAGAAAGTAACGACAGATGGAAATGTTATTCTTTTGTGATGAAAAGAATGGTCATACCAGTTAGATTAAACTAAGAATTTCTTGAGAATTGACCACAACAAAGACATTTTTGCTTCATTATTGCTATGAAACAAAAATTGTTTCGTAGTGATTGTTACTTGTATGTCAGTAAAGTCATTAAACATTGAATTCAAGGGGCTGTAAGTACAAGAATGTTGCAAATCATAATGTATAAAAATAAAACTTTTGAAGAGTTTGAGCATTTTTTGAATTGAAAGTGTCTTTTAAGGGGCAAAGTGACAAAAATGCAGAATGCACTACCACGTTGTAACCCAACAATGGCCAGCATCTTCAACTGATGAACAGAAGAGCCAGTGTAGTGAACATTCTTCTGTTTTTCGGGTGGTGATTTTATAGTGTCGTGTGTGTGTTGCACAGACGCGCTCTGGCACGTTTTTGCCCACATTCATTCAGTTTGACTGATCCATACTCGTTATAGCCTGAGGCAATCACAGAACAATGTGGGATCAATATGCAGTCAGTAAATGCTGTGGCCTTTTTTTTTTTACTGTGTCATGCCTGTATGCACTGCAGGCATTTCAAGTACAACCACAATCTGGAATGCTCCTTTAATGTGGAGGAGTTTTATACACACACTGATACCCTTGGAGTGATGTCTTGTGAGTTTATCTAACTTGTTAATGATGATCTCATATTGATGAAATGGTCAGGATACATTGTGTCATTTAAAAAGAACACATTGTTTAAAGATGATGAGAGGTAGAAATATGGCCACTAATCTTTCATGGTACCTTTCCTACTCTGAAAAAAAGTAAAAGAAATCAAGCCATGCCAAGGTACATGTAGTTATTGTGAACTTTTCAAAAGTGAACTGATAAAACCTCACAAGTTGTCTTACAGTATGTCCTTGTTGCTGGCGCAAGTGACTAGGTATCACCCCAACAAAAACCAAATGCCTTTGTATTGTTCCTTTGTAGGTACATGTATTATTTGCAGTTGAAAAGTGACATAATTGAGGGAATTCTGCCCTGCAGCATTGACCAGGCAGTCAGTCTTGCCAGTTTGGCAGCACAAGGTAAACATATTGACATCCTGTATTATCTCTTCCTGTTCATCAGCTGATTGATCACAGTTTCGTCATGTTTCCACATAAATCTACATTAGAGATGGAATGAAATGCGTCTACATAGCTCTCTTTTATTCATTTATATTTACTTACGATGTATTTTTTGTGCTGTTACAATGCATCAGCTGCAGTTGAAACAGGTACAACCATCATAGTATCTCCTCACTACATGTTCGGTACATTTTGCTATACCAGGTACTTCTGTTGAAAGGATAATTGCACTATTTTTTTTTTTTTAATCACAAAAGCACTACAGTTCAACAGTTTCATAGTTTCCAACATGATATCTGGAATCCCACTATTATGACATTATACACACATTGCATTTACATAATTAAGTGTAGATTTGTGCTAAAATAGTCCTTTGTTTCAAGATCTCTTTTTACTCATATTTAAGTTTGGTATTGTTAGTAATGGCAGTTGTTTGCATTTGTTTTAATATTTTTGTGGATGTTGGAGTTAGATCATTTCAAAGGTTTAATCCAAGTTAAATAGTAATCATTCCAGTAGTGATCTAACTTATGGGGAGGGGTGACTAGTGGCAATCTCCTTCAGTTTGACTATCAGAAGCTGGAGTTCTTCGTCCATGATGTGCATTGCATAGCATAGTTTTTGTCCTTTGAAGTTTCTCACCCATAAAAAAATATGCTATCTATGCATAAGTGAGTTCAAGGATGTCCTTCCATCAATAAATTTGCTTTTTTTTTTCCCCTGCTGCCATTAAAATCATGGCTGGGGGAAGAACCATATGTCAAATGACCTTGCCCTGGAGCTGTAAATTTGCCTGTATTTGAGGCCGCCTATCTTTTATTGGAGGGGAGAGTATTTTCACAATTTCCACAGGTTTTTCTTGTTCTCTGCCTAAGTAACTCACATTGCTCTGTTTCATAGTTATAATCAATAAAGCAACTGTGGATATGTAATAGACGTCATGGTACTATTATGTGGAATAGATTTTTTTTTTCTTCCTATTTTAGCGTCACTGTGGTAGGTAGGCAAAATTCATGAAATGCCCAGGTGCAGGAACACAATTTCAAGTTCATCTTCATTCAGATTCATGACATAGGTTGTTTTTTTTTTTGTTGTTGAAGTATTGAGAAATAGTAAAAGGAAAAAACCCAGTGAAACAAGGGGCATATCAGGGCATGGGAAGAGTGTGAAAGACATCACAAAATGCTGAGAGTTTGTTAGAATGTGAAATGAGTGAACCCATATAATTCATATTCCTCAAAGCACTGTCATGGTATTAATATTTCAATAGGTTTTCTACCAAAACTGATAAAATCAAATATATTGAAAAATGTGGTTCAGTGGTATTGTTGCCATTCCTAAATATGTAATGAGTATTTTTTTGTTTCTTTACTCTTGCCTTGTGATATCACACTAAAAATATGTGGAAAAACCTTTCATTTTTTTTTTTTTTTTTTTTTTTTTTTTTTGCTTGTGGTTGTCATTTCTTGGTCAGCATATCATGGTTATAAATACATTCCGCTTGTGGCATTTACACTGCGCCTGTGGTGTACTTTGAACATTATAAATAGACAGCTTGTGGCATATTTTCATCCATTATGAATACATTCTGCTTGTGGCATTTACACTGTGTTTGTGGTATATTTCATCCACACAGCCTGTGGGCTGCGTTTCAGTACTGATGTAAAGCACTATTTGTGGAATTCAGTTTCTTTCTCTCTCTTTCATTGTTAAATCAAACCGCAAAATAGAGGGTTCTTCTATTTGATTGGTGACTAATGTTTCACCCATTTGACCTCTAGGTACATTGTAGATATCCCTTTGTGTCAACACTATTGTGAGTAACCAATGTTCAATTGTCTGACCTTTGCCCATATCCTATATTTGCTATGTGCAGCTGAATTTGGAGACTATGACCCCACCAAGCATTCTGTGGAATTTCTGCAAAACAACTATGTGCTCTTGCCAAAGGTTTGTGGGGCCAAAGTTCATTTTTGAGCCTGTTTTTTTACACTTTTCAAACAGTATGTGGAGTACAAAGTTGCATGTTTCTGTTTTTGTGTTTGTAACTAAAGATTATTACCTGTGCCTCTATGTGATTATAATTGCCATTGTTTTGGTACTTCTGCATTATTACCCACCGTAAAGAAAAATGGTTTTCAGTTGTTAATTGAGTGATCCTTGCATTCTGCAAAATCGCTGAAGTGCAAACCAACTGCATGCTTGAAATTCTCCCTTTTTAGCATTCAATGCAGTAAATATACGTCAGATGTTTACGTGAATAGACACTGGATGTGAAATGCTTGTTTAGCTGTTTGTTTGGCTATTTGTTGACATTGTGCAAATCCACAATTACATGTGTGACTGTCATATGCGTGTCGTAAAGAGGGTCTAGACAGCTTTTGTCAGTTTGGAAATTTCAGTCATGGCATACTAAGATTCGTTACACTTGGTCATCACAGACACACACACACACACACACAAAATATACATGTGTATGTATAATATTGCTAATGCAGCTTATTGCTATGGGTAAATGAAAAAAAAATGAAAAACAAAAACAACAAAATGTATGATTTTTCCTTCATACAGAGTTCAATTCAGCAAATACAGGAGCACTAGATTCATTCCATCGAGGTGTTTGAAGTGACACAGAAGTCCTGTGCTTTTTGCGTATGAAGATGCAGTCACCTGTCATCTTTTCCATTGAAGCAAATAATCCACCACAGTCTGGCTGCCAAATCCTCGATGCCATGATCATAGTGCTGGCAGTAAAAACCTAAAGATTTTCAGATTAACATAGCAAATTGATATTCTTAAGTATTGGTATAACTTTGATTTTTTCAAAGAAGTAGTTTGGTATATATCGTGATTGGAATCCATACTACAGTTGAAAAAGTCACACACACACAAAAAATGTTTTATTTTAAAGTAGGGCCTATATCTAGCTGTGATAATAATGAATAATGTGTTTATCCATGTGATTGACCATCCCAGTCAAGATTACTTGCCTTTCTGCCAACTTCATATAGATGCAGTGCATGTACTGTAAAACGAGGAATGTTCACGTACATTGTAATTTCGTGAATTTCGCGAGCGCCAAGATTTGTGAAATTGACATGCACGCGAAAACTTTTGGCTACACTATATGCAGTGAATGTCAGTGGCAGTCCGCGAAAATTTCATTCCGCAAAAAAGGCTGTCGGTTCCAATTCGTGAAAAATTCATGCCGCGAATATATCATGTTTTACAGTAGTTCTTCACCAAGCAAACAAATCCAGTGCCAATCTTTGCTCTTGTTGTTTCTAAAATTGTGATTATATTTTTCATTGTAAATCTTTGCTCCAGAATCTGACCACAGATAATGAAACACTGTGCAGCATGCTAGTGAAGGTGGTGATTGAGTTCCAGGCCAAGAAGGGCATGTCACCCGAGGTCAGTGAGCTGGCCTACATCGAGGTCGCCTCCAAGCTGGAAGGCTACGGTCAGGAAAGTTTCCCTGCCAAGGTGAGTTTAGAGGATTTAGCAACCCTAAACCAGTTTTGGCAATGGGATTTCAATCTATGTGGTGTTTGTATGTGTTTTGTCCATGTGCATGTGTGTTTTTGCGTATGTGCATTCGTGTGTATATTGTCAGTTTGGACCCAGTTTGACTGTTAAACTATGAGAATTTGTGTCTCAGCTGATGTTGTTATTTTTCACATCTCAATGAAGGCAGGGAGGTTGCTGAATTTTTTTGATGGAACGATTTCCTGGGGGAAACCTTCAAGAATTTAATGTGACGTTATTGAAATGCTATATCAATCTAGGTCTTCCTGAGGAATATTTGAACTTTTCTTTCTTCCCTAAATTTGTCTTGGCATCAGTCAGTATTTTCAGTGAATCATTCCCTTTAAAATTTGTCATGGCAAAGCATGCATTATACTGATGCAATGTAACTGGGAGCCATTTGTTGTATTCAACCCTTTAAACACTTGCACAGTTTTCAAGGTGTACAATTCTGTTTCAACAGTATCATGATCATTTTCAAATTTCCACATGCAGGGCTCAACATAAGCGGCGGCCCGGTGGCCCAGGGCCACTAAAAATTGGTGTTGGGCCACCAAATTTATCTTTTGGTGGCCTGATCAGGCATCTAAGATTCAAAGTGGACTGTTACTTTTTCCTTTATTGTGAGCCACTGCATGTCTTTCTCAGGCCACCAAAATTTCACATTCTAAGATTTTAGTGGCCTGATCAGGCCACCAGGCGAAAAAAGTTAATGAAGAGTCCCAACATGTGGTGGGTTTTGTCATCATCATAATTATGGTTTGTCAATTTACATTACTTCTCACTCACTAGGATGATTCTGGCAATGAACTTTTCATTGGTGCATCCTTCAGTGGGCTGACTGTCAAGCATCTCAACAGACAAGAGACGGCTTACATCCAGTGAGTGCTATCCCACTGCCGTGCTATTGGTTTTTTTATGCCTCCGCCACGAAGTGTCGCCACAGGCATTATTTAATCTAGTTGATCCATTACTGTTGTATTCCGTACAAAAATACTTCCATCATTTTAGTAAAAAGGAATTCTGAATGATTACGTGATTATAAACAGTCTTTCAATAGTTAGTGACCTACACATCTTATTATTTGAGTTCCTTTCTTTAAAACCTCTGTTGAAGATGGATCTTTATATATTTGCAACAGATGTGACACTTCTTTTTTTTTTATAAAGATAATGCTTGGAAAATGCATCTAAATGATTAGATGTGATGGTTGTAGGGTAGATGTGTAAGTATTGTCATAACTGATTTTAAGAAAAGAGGCAGTCTCTGTATATTCAGATGTTAGAGCCTCAGAATATCTTAAAATATATGCTAGACAGAATAATGAATGACAAACTCGGCAAACATGACCTGATAAAGATAGCATTTCTGCCAAGCTTACCTGCAGATCTCAATCTGATACTTAAAGCTCACATGTATGGTAGTGGAATCAGGTGATGTAAACAAGTCAACAACAGAAATGAGGACTACTGGAATGTAAGCCAGTTGTACTTTTTGAACTTAGTACCTTGAGATACTAGCCTGACAACCACAGATACCAACAATTCTGCGTAAATATGCGACTTCCAACACATGTTTATTATTGTTGTATATGAAGTTCATTGTCAGTGTTTCTTGGTGTATGTTAGGTAGTTTTGTTTGATATCATTTTTTTTTTCATTCTGCTCATTACAGGTGGCACGAAGTTCAGAGCATGGGTCACAACCGCCGCGTGTTTGGAGTAGGAACTGCACAGTCGCAGGACGTCATGCAGTTTCAGATGGAGGATGCTGAGACAGCCAAGTATGTCTGCAGGATATGCCGGCTGCAGCAGCAGTTTCACAAGTACACCGTGGAGACTGTCAAGTTAGTTACAACTCTTTTAACTTTTCTTACCTTTTCATGTCACCAAAAAAAAAAAAAAAAAAAGATGAAAAAGAGCAATTGTCCAGGTTCTCTTTATGATGGAATGAGAAAACACATATATGAGAAATGAAAGAGAAGTCGTTTCACTTTTAAATTCAGGTTAATTTAAATTCAAACTGAGTGATTCACAAGCTGTTGCAAGGAGTGTAGTAATGTGTCAAAACTAATGTTATCATCTTAATGCCATTTCAATCTCAAAGATATGACCAACCCTTTGAGACCTACCAAAGAATAAGACAGAGAAATTGCTATTGTTGAGTATTCTCCTTGAGAGCCACATAACCCCCCCCCCCCACACACACACACACACATCTAGTCATACAGTTGATGCTTTCTTCTTCTTCTTTTTTAAACCACAGAAACAGTTCAAGGCTGTTGAGATGAATGAATTCACTCAGTGCTTTTGAATTTCATTTACAAGGAACTTTGGGTTTCTCAACTAACTACCATCAGGCCTTCTTTATTTGCCTGTTTTACATTTTAAAAGCACTTTGCGAGTAATTCTCAATTTTGATGCTTATTACTCATAGACTTGGAAGTCGGGAGGTATTGGTGGATGGCTTCCCGGAAGACAAGATGATTGGTGGGATGGATCCCGACCGAAGGCTCTCCATGGAGGGACAACCACTGTCAGGGATGATGGGAAGCAACAAGGACCACCTAATCCCAGGGGAGGGAACTTCATCTGATGGTAGGTTTGCCATGAAATCATTATGGATGGATATCACATGCATCTTTTACTGTGGATCAGGATTTTGTTGTTGTTGTTGTTGTTGTTGTTGTAGTTGTTGTTGGGAAGGTCCAAATAGGGGCCTGAATTGTACATTTTCATCTTCTTCCTGAAAACCTCACAATGGAATTTCATCAAACTTAACAGGTAGCATCCCTAGGGGGTCAGGATCTCAATTTATCAAAATGGGCACCATGCCCCACCCAGAGGTCCCAAGGGGGCCCCCAATCCCCCCAAATTAAGGAATCTTAAAAAATTTGGGCTCTTATTGTACATTTTCATCTTCTACTTGAGAATGCCTGGTCAAATTTTGGTAGAGCTGTGAATAATTTAGATTAGTGACTGCGTGAAAGGTGAACTTGCAATACTCAGGTGAGCGCTAGACCCGCGGGTCTCTTGTTTGAGTTAAAGCACATTTACATGTTACATAATTTTCTTCATTTTGTTTTTTGGTTTGCTTTGCAGAGAGTCTACCCCACCACATGCCCATAGATGGACATCCAGGAAATCAGCGCTTCATCATTACCGCCCAGGGTAACGCCAATTACACCACATCTCAACAGAGCCTGGAAAATCAGCATCCATACGACATTGGACCATTCACTACCTCGGAGTTGAGCCTGGACAGACCATCCATGGACTACAACTACTCCAACGGCAATCTGGTCACGTTGGAACAAAATGGCAGCGTGTACAGCGCTCCAAGTGTGAACTCGCTGAATTATGGACTTCACACACAGGTGTCACCAAACTCATCAAATCCTAGTCTGACAAATAATGAGATGTTCAGATCAAAGCTGCATACGGGGCTGCCAGCGTATAGGCCAAGTCCAGACTACGAGTCATTGATTCAAGCGAGGCTGAAACAGAGGTTGCTCACTGTTAGCGAGCAGAGCCAAAGTGTTGGGAACTTGGGGAAGCAAAACAACTTTGGGGCGATGGAAAACGTTATGTACGCACAACCGGAACTACGGCCTCAAAGTCGAAACCACAACAACCACTATCGGCAGCAGTTCAGACTCAGCTATGGGGGCACACCCAATAATTACTACAATTCTAATAATATGGACTACTCTCTGGAGTCACTGCAGCATGGACTGCTCATTAAAACACCTCATGGAAACATTGTACATACCATAAGTGTGCCTGAACTCACCTCGGAAAACATCCAGACAACGGAGGAATACATCACCGCCAAACTCTTGAAGAATAAGTACAAACCACCACCCCCTTACCCTAGGGGAAGTGCCAGCACGCCAAACCTTGCGAGGCAAGGCATCAACTACCTAATGAGCAGCAGCAGTCCAGACCTAGTTGGCAGGAGGTTGCAGGCCATTGAAGCTGTGCAGGAGGTTAATTATCATGGGAGTGGTAACGTTCATGGTGAGACAGACTTGACCCAATCTTTGCCCATTGAAGCATTCAACCAGCTGAGGATACAGCCCCATCAGGACTACCATCCAACAGTTGGCATGTACAGCAGGCATGTACCAGGTGGCTTCCAGCAGCAGCTGAGCCCCCAGCAGCCAGCTGACTTCAAGCCTTCCCTGACTCTGAATCTGGCTGATAAAGCTGCTCCTGCCGACATACCGATGAGTGTGCCTTCTGGGTATGAGGACAATCTCCCCAGCCCACCTGTAGACCATTCCTTGAGTATCAATCCATTCCACGACTACGCTGTGCCTTTAGTGAGTCCACCGAGTGAGTTTGCTGACCAGAGTGATATTGACTCTAATCTGTCCCCAGGCAGCTTGGGTAGCCCTTCACATCACTTCCTCTTGCCTCCCCAAGGCCATGGTGACATCTTCTTGTCCAACTCGCAGCCCTCACTCCCAGAACATTCTCTCTCATACATGCATACAGGTGCAGGAATGGGACACATGAGTGGTGGTGGCCATCCAGGCTCGCCAACCAGGGTGTATTCCATGCCCCAGCTTCATCCAGAAATGAGGGAAGTCAACCCTGGCCAGTATGCTATGCTTCATGTGGATCATGCAAATTTTGTGAACACGTCGCAGGGGTTCGCGATGTCTGCTCATAATTTGGATGTGGAGACCGTCCTCACAGGGATGGGAAGCCCATCTAGAGGTAGCCCTGGTGGAGTGATGCACAGTGTCCCAATGGCACATTTCAGCCCAGAGGATCACAGCCCAGTCAACAGCGGTGGCTCGTCTTTCGGCTCCCCACAGCATGAGCATGCAGGACATACCCTCCAAGAATTGCAAGAGGGAGTGTCAGAGGACATGGTATTCAGCAAGGCCAGTGGATCTTTGATTGCCAGCCAAGCAGGTCTGCCTGATCTGGCCAACACTTCCCCATCAAATAACTCTAGCACAGACATCCACCCGGACCTTGATGTGTCGACGTCCAGTACCATCAAGCCGGGAAGTAGCTGCGACGGGGATCGCTCCGTGACTCCGTCAGCAGAAGGAATGAGTGAGCCAAACTTGCCAGTATCAACCAAACTTCCTCAGCCTGCAGCTAAGCAGGAAGAACAATTGAAAGAAACTGAGAGATACATTGGTCCTCTCAAGATGGCTGCCATGAGTGGATTGACCCTCCTGAGGCCAAGGGATCTACCGGATGATCCGGAAGTGGAAGCAAAACACCCAAGAGATGCCAGGGTGAGTCTTACCTTATCAAATCAGATCAGTACAAACACCTCTTATATCTTTGATTTCAATTACATGTCATTTGTGTCGTGTCTGTCCCATCTCTTTGTCAAAAGGAAGAAAATATTGTGATACACCAAAACAAACAAAAAGTTTGAAGTGAGGAGAATTTGTAAGCCACAAGAACATGTAATGAAAACATTTGAAGTTTAATGTAATGTCAAAGTTGATAGAAGTGGATAATAAGAAATTACACGTATGTCTTTCTTATTTTGTGCCCAGCTCATTGTTACGATGTGTTGGAGAACAGATTGATGAATTGATCCACAATATGATGCTTATGTGTGATCATGGTGTGGAAGTACAAGGAATCGTGTAGTAATAGTGTATAAATAGTCAACACAAGAATGTGTACTGAATTTATTCAGCATCCTGCACAAGTCAGTGCTTGCAAAACCTTATTACAGACAATTTTTTTTTAGTTCTTGTAATTGAAAAAAAAAAAAACTTCATCAGATTAGTTTTCCATATCAGTGATATTTGATGATTCTGTTCTTCAAAAATATAGCGGAAAATACTGGAGAAGCAGCTCAGAGAGGGTCAAGTGTTCACTGAATACGAGCAGATCCCCAAAAAGAAGGCGGGGGCCATCTACTACACCTCCAGGCTACCGGAAAATGCCAAGAGAAACAGATTTAAGGATGTGTTGCCATATGAGGTAAGTAAACAGCCTTCTAGGACAAGCCAGGATTTAATTCTGCTTACCATTATTGAGATGAAAGGTGTACACATGGTTGCATTGTGTTATCTAAATAAGTGTCAACCAGTGACATCAAGGAGAATACCCAGTAAATTAAACAAGAGTTTATTAGTCGCTTAAGGGTGCCAGAGGTATCATGTATTTGGGTTGTCTGTACATCAGTCTGTTTGCCACAGATCTTGTTCTGAAATAGTTTACAGATTTGCTGCTTTCTCGCCAGCATTGCAGAATGTGTATCATGTGAATGTCACTTTCTTGTCATAAACTCAATGCTGGTTTAATACTGAGATTTCATCTAATTCTGTTGTATTGATTTCATGCTTGTATTTGTATATGTGTGTGTGTGCGTGTTTAGCAAATGATAGGTACTATTTGATAGAGTACATGTATATGAAGACACCTCACTATTAAGTGTGTTAAATTTGTCTCATCGTAGGACTGCAGAATGGAGCTGTCATCCTCAAAGGAAAACAGTGGTGGCTACATCAACGCCTCCCCAATCAAGGTACCCATAGCCGGGGAGATGCTGCAGTACATCGCAGCCCAGGGCCCACTTGAGTGCACTGTCAACGACTGGTGGAGGATGGTTTGGGAGCAGGGAACACGAGTCATCGCCATGCTTACTAAACTTGAGGTAGGAGCCAGCCGAGTGTAGATGATGTCATGGCATATATCATGATTCATTTTCTCAAACTCTGAAAGTGATATGAGCATGTAATCCTTAACCTTGGTTTCTTTGTGTTGTGATGAAATAAAGAATGTGATGTTATGCCTTCATGATTGAGCTTGTGTATATCATTTATATTATATCATATCAGCAACTTTCTGTAACACTGAATATTGAATTTAGAAAAGATGTACTATAGGGTACAATATTTTGTTGTGTGTTTTTTTTTTTCTCCACATTTCATAGTGTTGATTGGAAAAAAAAAGAAAGCAAATCAAAAGTTGACCGGAATTCCCATTTTCACAGCAGCCTGTACTGGTAATTTTGGATCTTTTTTTTTTTTTCTTTTTTTTTATAGATTGTGTTCGAGAATGCAATAAATGTCACCTTTCTGAGTGACGGTAATATGGGCTAATATGTCGACAGCTACCATATTCATCCATTGTTTTATGAAACTGAACTTGTGTATGATATGAGGGTTTTCTTCTAGATTTGTTTTGGAAATTTACAACTTTGAAATGTACAGATTTGCACTTGACACAGAGCACTGTTGATACTATTGATCCATATCTTATTTTTACTGAACAGGAGGGAGGAAAGGAAAAGTGTTTCCGGTACTGGCCTGACTGCAAGACACCCAAGAAAAACATGGCAGAGTTTGGACCGGTAAGTTCAAGATGTTTTAGAATATTTTTTTTCCCCCTCACTCTTTGGATGTTGTCATCTCAAATAGAAGATGCTGCTTTGTCTTAGCAGCTTGTGATCTTCAGAGCACTCACTCAGACCACTATCTGAAAGTGATGAATACTCAAAAGTTATGAAATAGGGCCATTGAACATGAAAAGAAATATGGACAGGAACAAATTACAACTGTTTTCTCAGGAGGTCACCACAGCTAAACAGTTATTGAAATGTTACAGCTATCTGTTGTCATTGAGTAGATGTGAGTGCATTTGTTATGGCATATGTTTGTTGAAGCGATATTCTATGTCATTGAGACCTGTGCTCCTACTGTGCCCTATTCTAACTGGGCTATTTGAGACCAAGTTTTTACTGAGGGGGGGTCATTTTGACCCCCCCTTCAGATCTCGGCCGCCGATCGCGCAATCGCCGCGAAATTTTGCCTGAAGATAGAGCTGGATGTCAACTACAAGATTACATCATCATACAATAGAATAATATTGCCTTTCTATTTTTAATAAATTAATTATGCAATTTGTGCATGAAATCATATTTTCACCTATAACTCCATTAAAAAGACTGGAGGATCGCTAAATTTTTGTGTCAGAGTTCCTCAAGACACATCAAACAATTTTTGTGTAAAAGAATAGCTCAATTGAAATTAATTTCTTTTGTTTTTATTGTTTTGTTAATTTCTTATGCATTTTATTGTTTTTTCAACCTTTTGTTTTCCAATGTTTTTTGCCAAATCTTGTTGCAGGCACTTTTTCAGGCTTATCTACACTAGAATTGATTAATTTCAATGGTTAAAAGTTGAAATAATCTAATTTATATCAATTTAACCAAAAAACACAATTTGCATTGGATTTGCACACGATATCATGAATTTGAGCTGTTTTTTGGTTGACATGCATATGCAAAACATTATGTAACTTCAAAACGGGGTACCCGGACGTCGCAAATTTGGTCTCAAAATATGCGGGAGACTTCAATGAAAAAAGTCGTGAAACGACACGGCAAAAGCTCTGCGCGTTGCGAAATCGTGGCGCGAAACGTCGAGGGGGGGTCAATTTGACCCCCCCCCAGTTAGAATAGGGTTAATGTCTTTTTGATGTGCTCTTCAGTTGGCATACAGGATACTAAATAAGCAATACTTGGCAGTATCCAGTGCAAGATGACTGTTGGCATGTGGAGATTTCTGTATTTTCTGGACCACAGTGAAAGAGTGCTTTATAAGTTCTGTTTGTAAATTGTTGCATGTTGCTATGAAGATTTTGATGTGTGCACAAACTTGCATAACACCATTAACATCTTTTTGTTGCCTGAGAAAGATAGGATTGTTTTGCTAGAAGAAAAACAGAAATTTTAGGAGAAATAACCAGAGATAGTCCAAGGAAGTAATGTGCGAGTTTCCATTTGTCTCCCAACAGTTCCGCGTGATTGGTCAGTTCAGCAATGACTCTGGGTGCTACGTGACGAGCGGTCTAACCCTGCGTCACGTTCCATCCGGCGAGCAGAGGACAGTGTGGCATTTACAGTACAATGACTGGCCAAACCAGGGCTGTCCTGATGATGTCCATGGCTTCCTCTGTAAGTTAACAGTCTATTCTTGGTTCAGATGTTTTAAAGACCCTTTAAAAAGCAGGTCTCATTCACATTTGGTGTCCAATAATTTTTGTATTTGTAAATTACCAACATGTGTGATAGTGTGTAAGTGTGATGACAAAAGAAAAATATATGTGGTATTGGTTAGTGTTAATGTTGGCCCATGTTTAGAAAATTAATGAATGTATTATTCTGATGTGAAGGCAAAGATCTAAGGCAGCATGACTTTGATAAGTAGTGTCTGCATCTTTTTTCAAAATATGGAAATTGTGCATACTACTGGTATACAAGAGGCTATAGCCTTTCAAGTGTCATACAAGCCCAGTGATATTATGAAGGGGAATGCTTGTCTAGAGACAGTTCATATTTTCTCTTTATTTTCATGTGTATGATTATTTCAGTCTTTTTTCCCGTAAGTTAAAATATGAATGATGTTTGCCCATGAGCTAACTGTTGCCCATGAAATATCTAATGAAGTACAGATTTCGCTTTTAGTGGGTAGAAGCACTGTTGAAAATTAAGACTGTTATTTATAGAAAAATAAATGGGCAAATATCTTTCTTGAAGATCACATATAAAAAGGGGAAGCCTGTTTACCTTGTATATTTGGCATTCCTATATGAAAACAAAGTAATCAATGTCTGCTATTCTGATCCACAGCCTTCCTGGAGGAGTTCCAGTCTGTGTGTCGCCATGCCAACAGCATGAATGAGAATGAGGTGGGGCCTCCACCCATCGTGCATTGTAGTGCTGGAGTGGGACGGACAGGTGTTCTCCTCCTTGCTGATGTTATGATTAGCAGCTTGGAGCATAATGAGGTAAGCAGTCGGTGCTGTGTTCTTTTATCCACTTCCAAAGTCAGTACCTCTCTCCGTTATAATGTAGCTTTCTAATTACCTGAAAAAGTGTGATTTCATAGCTCAGTTGACCTGCCTAACTTTAGTTTGAAGAAGTCATGTGATAAAATTGTTGATAAAACAAGGAAAAGCAAATGAGGAAGCTATTCAAATGTCTAGAAGCAAGTGGTGTAGAACTTAACAATAGGTGGGAACCATTATTCATCTCATATCATTTTCATTATTTATAAATGTTGCAATCTCGGTGCCTTTCAAAATGAGGTTAGTACTGATGTGATATGATCAGAGTATTATTGATTAACAGAGAGTGCTGGTGGTCATATATTATGACTACCTGAAGCTGCATGTCACGCGTGCATAACATATCTCTCTCCACACCCTCCCCCCCCCCCCCCACCCCCCTTTACTTCAGGAAATCAACATTCCAAAGATGCTGGACATTCTGCGACAGCAGCGCATGCTGATGGTGCAGACAGTTGGACAGTACACATTTGTCTACAAGGCGCTGGTCCAATTCCTCAAGAACACACGCCTCATATAAGCCAGGGATGCCATGGGGATTATCTTCATGGAAGCTTGCTCATCCGGGAGCTGCTGTCCTTTCATGAAAGGGGAAGATGAAACATCCACTTTATGATTCAGTGCTTCATAAACATGATATAGACTTTTTAGAGGTAAAATCTTGAACAGGGGATTATAGGGCTATTTAATAGGTAACATGTTCTGTGGATCAGGTTGCACAAGTACTTAAGAATACAGAAATATTAAACTGAAATGTGTGTGTCAAGTAGAGTTTATTTTGTTTAAAAAAGCACTGCGATTTAGATGAAAGGTAGATATGTAATATGTAAAACTTTTCTTGGAGGCACTAACCACATATTAACAAGTCAAGATACTTAAATGGGCAATAAATTATAAGGCTGAGTGCGTAGGATCTGCAATATCATGATGGTGAAAACATAACTTACTGATAGACCATCAAAAATGTGCACAAGTAGTGGTGCAGGTATATAATCTCATGACACATGGTATTCTGTTCATACTTTGTTTGGCGGTTATTGTATGCTACAACTGCAAGCATTTAGTAAAAATATGTTTCCAAAGGAAAGTGGTGTGATAAAATATCTTGATACCTTGATAACCTGATACTTCCAGTGCAGAGCAATAACTTTATGGTTATGTTCAAAGGTGAGCTAGTTATAGAAACAGCAACATTCTTTCATTATTCTCCACTGAAACAAAGAATAAGTGCAGATGTATTCAGAAGTTTTTCAGAGACTCTGAAATTTGAATAGACAGATTTATAATATGTTAGCACTATAGTAATGCACTGCCGACTGTTTTCCTCCCCTTGCTTTCTTCATACCTTTGTTTCATTGAGGTAAACAGATTTTTGTCACCAAGTATAGCAAGTATTCATAGTTCTTTAGAGCAATTGAGTAGTAATGTGGAAAAGGGAACATTTCTCTATCTCCTCTATGTTTCCTCAGAAAAGTGTCTCATGTCATCATCCTCATCTTGGCACTGTATTTTTCAATGTCACCAAGCCCATCACTGTTGTGATTACAGGTGCCACCACAGTTTGTGTTGATACATTACTTGCACTTCAGAGCCACATGTGCTGCAGAACTTAATGAGTTTGGGTTTGAATATTGAATGAAATTAATACTGTTGTAATAGTCCATTGACCAAATTTTTTTACCATGAATAAGGTAGAGGTAATTTTCTGTATAAGATACATGGTGTCAAGATGGGGAAACATCATTCAGGACAAATAGTAAAGGAATATGTTAGGCATCTGTGTCATACCTTAGTGTACATGCTCCAGTAGGTTGTCGCTTCATCTGATTGTGTGACAAAAGAAAGCAAATTTGCAACGCACATACACACACACATGTATCCTATCAAATATGTGTACAAGAATGACAGTTTTTGTTGTTGTTGTTTTGCAAACCACAATGATAATTATTAGACTTCGACTTACTTTGTAGCCATGAGTTCAAAGCTGCCCATATTTGTAATTCATTTGTTTGTCGACATCATTTTAATTTCTCATGCAGTACCTTTGTTCACAACATCTGACAAAAAGAAAATTCATACCAGTAGGCCTACTTAGATTCACTTGTTTATTTTTTTGATTCAGTGGCACAATATATCATTTGTTGCTCTCCTATATTCTGGACCGAATGGAACATCATGTTAGTGTCAAAATATCAAAATTGATTTGTGGTTTGCATTTCTTCATACTGTAATAATGTGGTGAAAGAAACCTGTCAATGTTTTTCTTGTGATTTGTTGTGATTATCTCTCAGTGGCATGAATTCATTGAGCAGCTTCAGTAAACATACTTGATTAATACTGTATGTGATTTAAGTTTGATGTTTCTGATTATTTTGTCTTTTATAGTGCGTAGGAATGGAGACAAGAATAGTTTGAACTTGCCAAACGTTGTAAGAGGTCAGAATCCTCGTAGCTCTGGATGTGAATGGTTGGGCATTTTATTGCCGCTGATCAACTTATTTTGACTTTTTTTTTTGCATGTGTTTCTGTAGACTGTATTCTCCTGTGTATTCATGCCATTTATGAAATGTAAATAGCCATCATGATTTGAATTGGTGATTGAAGCCGCTTCTTAACCCATCGACTAGCAAGCCTTAGTTACAACAGCAAAAAGAAGAAGAAGAAGAAGAAGAAGAAGAAGAAAAAAAATGAGGGCGAGGGTTGACTGACGTGGGTTGCTGAACTTGCCTGGCACCTTTGCTCCCAAGATTAAAATGTACCAAAGGATATGCGCTATTAGTGTGTCAAAAAACCCCAAAACATGATGTAATGTTGTGCATTGTAATCAAGTCAAAAGCTTAGAATGAGCATCTCTGATCAGAGAGTCAGACAGGAGATATATTGTGTGCAGGTCAGTCAGCAAATATCCAAGTGCCTATGTGTAGTCAATATACATTCTAGCAATGAGTAACCAAAGAAAGTGATGAATTTCTATGTTCCTGTCTATCAAAGCATGTGTGAATACATACCTGTGATAGTGTACCTGAGCCAAATATCTGTGCATGGATTTAGTCCTCGCTACATATGGGGTTATTTCTTCACACTATTTATCAAATCATGCTTTTATCCTGCTATATCAATTACAGCCATCAATGATTCCATGGCCACATGTTTAACCCATCAAGTCCTGGGGTAATATTACTCCTGATATTATTATTTTGTCATCCTCAAATTGGCACCTGTGAATTTGCTGTGTATCCTACATGAGATTTGCATAAAATTAGAAAAGAAATATTAATAACCAATATGAGAGAGCAACAGGAAGGTTTGTTGTGTTGCCAATTGAAGGATAAAAAAAGATTGCATGTAAAATAATCAATTCTATATGAACATCAAAAGATTCAAATTCAAATGATAATAATACTGTACTATATATGCCAAATATTTTACAAGGTTTTTATTTTTGCGAATTATGCAAATCAGGATATTAATCACAAATTTAAAAACATGTTTAAGTATTAACTCTGATCCCAACATGAATGTGACGTGCACGCATTCTTTTTTCCATTCAGTATTGTACTTCTAAATCGCGAATTTAAGCTCTGCAAATTTTTTGGGAAGCCATGATTCCCCAAAAATTAGACTCACTAAATATATGGTGTATATGATGTTTGAAACACATACAATGCATAGTAACAATAATAATTGAAAAAAAAAAATACAGCACCAAATCACAGGAATATGGCATTGTGGGACTTGATGGGTGAACAGGCCAATGGCTCTATGAAATCTTATAGCTTTTTCAGATCCATTTCTCTGTGTGAAGCATTCTCTTTTCAATTACCAACCAGTATTAACCAGAGTGGTGTATTTTAAAATAGTAGATTTGATGTACAGACATTGGCAGAGAATAAAGACAGTTTGTAAATAACTTGGAGAATTCTTGGTTAAGTGTACAATTTGTTACCTGGCTAGACTTCAAGCAAGACTGTGTGAAATAAAGATTATGTGCTGTCTCCTGTAATGATGATCTACTTTTTTTTTATAGGCTATTTTTCTAATATTTATTTGCAAGACATTTTATATTTGACCAGAGCGGTGTGCTGACACCTGTCGTTGAACTGTGTCAGTGTGTATAGTGTATATGTAAGAAGTACGTAAATTGGCAAAAAAAAAAAAAGAAAAAGAGAAGACTCTGTATTCCAAAGAATCATATTGTGTGAGAAAGAGAAATTCTCAATCGAGATATTTTATTCTAATTTGGTAACCGTATTAGCATTTTGTAGCATTTTATGTTTATGAAACTGGACTACCCTGCTATGCTTTATTCTCTATGGCTTTTGATACTACATGTATTGCTGATATGTACCTTATGACATATTTGCCGTCACAAGATTTTATGAGTGTTTGGCTTTATTTATTTCTAGAAAGTACACATTGCATCGTACAATGATCAACTCACTACTTTAAAGAAGAATTGTGATGTACTGGATACAGTTAATAAAAGACTGTAACAGGCAAAAACAGAGCTCAAAGTTCAAGACCTGTGTATTCCATCAACTCTTTGCAATTGACAATATTTTGTATTCATTGTTTATATATTAAAAAAAAAAGGCCTGCTTGATGAGAGCACATTTTTCCAGATATTGTATTTGTGTGAGCAGACTCGTCAGGTCTGATTTTGTGAAAATGATTTTTTTTTTAAATATATATATTGTGTATTGTTGCATACTCTGCATATCAAATAAATGAATGCAATACACTAATCATTGTCTGAATGCTCATCTCATGTGCTTGCATTATACCCTTCTCAATGATAACTTAAAAATAATGAATCAATCTAAATACAATTTCAGGGTATGAAACTATATAACTCATTGCCCACATCTTACAGAAAACCCCATTCGATTTGCTTCATTGGTCAAAGAGAAATGAGGAATTTTGTAGAGCATGTCAGGAATCTCTTCCCTCCAAGTTCTGTCCATTGTGTTCACACATTCATATGCAGTTCAAAGAGCATCCAAGTGCTTAACTATGGAAGAATCAGACTCATGACATGCTTTACAACAATCCACATTTCTGTGTGACCGCTCAACCAAATTGAATTGGGTTTTCTGCAAAATAGAGCTAAGACGTTATATTTTAAGACCCTAAAGTAGCATTTAGACAGTGTAATCATATTGGGAGTTATCAATGCGAAAATTCGATTGTAATTTTTTTGGGGACATACTGTACTGTGTATACACGTACAACAATCCAGAAAAGCTGCTGCTGAGAACAACTGTGCTTTGTGTTACCCGAATCAACAGCAGCAGCAAACAGTCCCAGCTCCCACCAACAATGACTTAAACTGCAATGTGTGTGTTAATGTACTACTGTGGTAGTAAAGTGACCATGGGGTAATACACCATATTTTGTCAGGTATGTTTGCTGAGTGTGCGAATGCATGTGTGTGAACTCTTGCTTCAAGTGCGAGTCATAACTAGTGCAGTCTTCTTTAAATTATAATAATTGTCTTTTTCAGTTTGTGCCTTCTCTCCAGACTATATATATATATATATACAAATGTACCAGTAATGGTAATTATATTGGATAGCCTTGTTTCATGGAATACCAGGGAAAATTGCACTCATTAGGGCCAATATATCTCATTCTTTTATTACCATCCAGTATAATATAATTTTTTGTAGAAATTCCGGTAATGATTACATCAGAAAAAAAAGACAAAGCAACAATAAAGAAACATATGGAAGAATTATCATCAGTATGAAGAAACGTGCCATCAGAGCTAATATTCTGCTGGCCGGGAGTCAGAAAATCCAGTGTTTTCCTAGTACCGGTATTTAAGCTGTGTTATAATCATATCATTAGTTATTATAGTTATCATCATTGATTAAGAATCAAATAGCTAGGACCATATAGGTAAACCTTGTAAAGAAGTCCATCTATATATTCCATCTATTTTGTTTTCTCACAGATTGTCATCATACCCTCAAGGAGTCTTACTCTTACTCACTTCATTGTGTTCCTTTCTCCAAATATGTTATAATAAAAAGTCAATATAACCCGCTTGTACATAGTATATATTTTCATTTTTCCTTCACAATCGAAATATAGGGCCTATGTATACAGATTTTGCAGTAGAATTAGATTCACACCTTGATAAGAATGATGCCAATGGTTAGAAATCATATAAACTAGAATCCTGTCAGTTTCTGATACTTTGTATAGTTATTTTGTCATTGGATGAAATGTATGCAAAAAAGAAAAAAGAAAAAAATCCCACACAATATAACAATATGATCATATCAACAACACCAACAAACAGTTTATATAGATCGTGACCCTATGGGGTCGGATGTTTTACCAGTGTCATTCAGTGTTTGTGTGTTTAGAGATGTGTGCGGTGATGGCGCTCAACGACCTAACCGCCGTGGGTAGGGGTCGATGTGCGGAAGATAAGGGACAATCGGAAAACACGGTAGAACCGAGTTGAGTTCCTAGTGAAGTGTGCGATTACACTGCACTGCGGCGGAAAATAAAACGGATGAATTATCGATGTTAGTTAGCATTTTTTTTTTTTGAAACCCCGAATCTGACAGAGAAGTGACAATCAGCCTGGAACGCTTTGTGGCATCAAAAGTGAGGTAATATTAATGGTATTGTGGTATTATGAGTCAATTTGCCGTTCTGTTGTAGGTTTCCTACAGTTCGCCCACGGTAGGTCCTACGGGATTTCATTTGCATTCCACACGGGGCAGCGTAGAGAAGTAGCGTCGCACCGTTGCCGTTGGTAATGGACATTCGCACGTAACGTTAGTGCAGAGTACAGTCATGTACAGTCATGCTATCCTATCAATAGTATCATGAGACTTTACCGATATCCAGTAGGCCCTACCATAAATATAATTGATTGCACAGCTGTGAGTGTAGTAAACAAGAGCATTTTATACTGAGATAGATATTGAGTCTCTATAGATCTACTCTATTTAGTATTTACTACGAACTATTAAGCTTGCCCTACGCATGCAAATAGTAGCTAATTTACTGAAAAGGAGTCAAAACAAGGGGCCTGACCCTGAGGCTGCGTGATGAGGCCGAGCTTTCACTCGAATCTCGAGCTATGCATGCCATGCAGTATCAACAACATTTTGAAACACAACAAGCCATCGACAAAGTTTGTTCTCTCCCCAGATCTGAAGTTCTCGCCTGTTTGTCATTTTGCCCCTGACGAAGATTCGGGCTCCCTGTGGCCCTAGGCTTTGGGTTGACTCCATTGTATTTTTACTCTAAACATTTAATTGGCTGGCACACCGAGCGTGTGCCCCCCTTTAATTTTCCTTAAAATGAAAGAAAAAGGAAAGAAAATGAATGGGGGTGCTTGACATTTAATTTTCCTTAATACTAAAGAAAGAAAATGAATTTGCGTCCCCCTTTTATTTTATTTTCAATTGTAGTGGCACCAGAAAAATGTGATAACCTGGAAGTGGTACGAGAACCGGCACAGGAGCCCCCCCCCCCCCCCTTTTTTTTTTGCTTGTCAGCTGGTTAAACCTGGAAGTGACACCAGAAATATAGAAATATTTTGCACCCCCCCCCCCCCCCTTTACGGAATTCCTGGATCTGCCCCTGATGATCTCATTGCCATCAACAAAGACACCCATCTCAAACCAATGACTGACACTAGGATATTCAAATTGTGGAATTACCATCCTTCCAAGTACCAACCTAGCTGACAACTCGCTCCACTAAAACTAAGATGCATGCGATACTCCTTCATGCCAACAGTAAGGCTATGGAATGCACTCCCTGCAGACGCTATCACCACCACATCATTGGGCGTCTGGACTTCAGGACTTCCATTTCTGCATGCTAGCTCCATACTAGAGTTCATTTTTTTTTTTTTTTTTTTTTAACGTGCACATTTTTACCATGTTAATATTTGCATACCTGTCCATCAGCTTCACATATTTAAGTTTCATCCTTTCTGGCATCATATTCAGAATTGGACTTTGCTGAGTACCGACGTAGAGCTGTAGATCAGATGTCTACTACTAGTACTATCTACATGAAATGAAGCTTGCCTAATAAATGTCTATATATTTCTCTTCAGCAAACAGGTTTCACATGGAAATCTAGCACAATACATCATGGCTGAGGTGCATGTGATTGGACAGATACTTGGAGCAAGTGGTTTCAACAGTCAGAATTTATTCTGCAAATGGAAAATTCATACTGGTAAGCCAGTCGTGTTGATTATGTATTGTATGAATTATTACTTGTCTTACCTTGCCAAATGCAGCAAGAAAATATGACAATTGGAAGATATAAGTCCTCCGATTCTGTAGTCTATAAATTAAGTGCATTTTTTTTTTTTAGCTCAGTTGTTGTGCAGTAGTCCATAGTCGACCTCAATTTACTGTAGATTTTCTAGATTCTATTTATGAGTAGAAATCTAATTTGATGTGCTTGTTCTGTGTTTTGCATGTTCAATCCATTATCCCCCCCCCCCTTAAACGGTGCTAAGATTTTCTCATTCCCTAAATGTGGTTCTTGATCATGAATTAAACTCTTGCAAAATTGTCATACAAGTCCCCAAAATTGTCTTACAGTTCCCAATTCTCAAGATATTGCATTTCAGATACTTGTGAAATATAGAGGAACTAATAGCTGGCGGACTGCTGTTGATATAATTTGTATTCATCCTTCCATCTGAAGACATGAAATGAATGTACATATGCCCTCTAAATGCCTGATTAAACTTAAAATGAAAAATCTTGAACTTTTTGTCCATAAACTGCCTGTAGCTGTGTGTAGCTGCCCCTCTAGTCTTGGCAAATAGAGCCACATGTGCTTGCCCTCTGTATGTATAAATGTTTGGGGATAGGGTATGATGTGATGTGTAAAAACATACGTGTATAAAATATGTTTGTATACCTAAATACATATCACCCCTATCTTACTCGTAATCTGCATAATTTACACAATCCGTTTTTTTTTTTCTATATTGATGATAATTTGTGTCCCTTTGATATCTGCATTCAGGTGGTGCCTGGAAGGTCATTGCTGGAACCCGCGAGGGCCAGACACAGGTAGACTTACCACAGAATGAAAACTTTGCTGTGTGGAGTCACCCCATTGATGTGCACTTCGCTACTAAAGGCTTGCAAGGTAATAACGGGAAGCAGCAGCTTACCTTCCTTCATCGAATTCTCAATTCTGGAATTGACTGCGCAGAATTCTCATTAACAGTCCGTATTGGAGTAAAATGGCAATAGCAAAATTTATTATTCTGTTCCTAAAGTTAAGTATGTGTTTGGAGCAGTACTACCCTTGAGTGGATTCTGTCAATTAACCTTTGCTCACAATGATATGTTACTCCTTCCTGGAGTCATTGCCATTATCACCAGTGGACATGGGTAGTGATCAAAATGACTAGCTGTCCATTAACTTCACTTTTAAAAGGCATGACCTTGCCATACATGATGAAGTTACTAATGTTAGCTGGAGTAATTCAGTGTAATGTTAAAAGTCTTATTTCAGTAACATGTCATGGTCATGGATGTTTGCTTGCAAGAGATTCTCTAAAATTCAACAGAAGTTGCTACCTTTTGCTCAAAAGATATTCAGCACACATTATTTTGACTTTCTTCATCAAGACAAAGTGGCATTTGTTGATAGAAATTATGCACTCATATCATCAGGCATTACTACAATTTAACTACCCACTGTAACTGTGAAATAGTATGCTGACTAATGTACTTTATACTTGTGTTCATTTGCTGTTTTTTGGTGATACTGTATGAGCATTCCTCAAACTCCACTTTCCTAGGATGGCCAAAATTGAAGTTTGAGGTCTACCACCAGGATGACTTTGGACGTAACGAACTCTTCGGGTATGGTTTCTGCCACCTACCCACTTCACCAGGAACTCACGACATCAAGTGCCCGACGTGGCGACCGGCGGGAACCTTCCGCGAGCAAGTCTCCCAGTTCTTCATTGGGGGCGCCCCGCAGCTGAGAAACCCAGAGATGGTGCAGAGTGCCGAGCGATACACGCTGCAGACAGTGGCGATGGGCCAGGTACACTGTCAGCTTGGTGTGATCTTGAGGAACTTTGACAAATATGGGGTGGAATGCTAGCTTGGCATCGCTCAAAGTGACAAGGACACTGTCGTCGGGCATTGCAGGACAATGCAATTTGTGTGAATTGTGTGATATATTCTCGGACACCATGTAAATCAAAGGGAGTATACAAGTGAGAACTTGTCGGCAGTAGTACTATCAGTGCGGTGTGTTTGGAAAACACATAGAGTGTGTCTGCTTATTGAGACTGGAAGGACATTTTGCCAAACCCTGGTATTCAAATTGATAAGCAAAGCTGAAATATCCAGCATGAAAGAATGGATGAGCAAGAACAAATTGTTTTTGCAGATGTTTTTTTGTTAGGAGTCATTTGTAAAACTACCAAAAGCAGTTTTATCCAATTTGTAGCATTACCAACATTCACATTGATCAATACACTGCATAGTTCTTGATATGAATTGGCCATGGCTGTGAATAATGATGCATAATATCCTATGTTAACTTGTAACTGTTTCATCTTTTTTCAACAATGCTGCCTCAGGGGCAAACAATTTTTCTGTAATAGAGTAAAATCAAACAATCAGAAAATTAAAATGTTTCAAAACAATGAGATTAAGAGAAGTCGGCTATGGAATTTGAAAATATCATAAGGCTTTGTGAGAAAATGATTTCAGTGTTAGGTATGTGATATTCAAATTGATATTGAAGTCATGGTCTTACATATCTCCTTTGATTTGCACAAAAATCTTCGCTAGTCATGGATTCAACAAGAAATTTATGTGTTTGATAAATTCTTCCAGGAATATAACAAGTTAGTTTTGATGGCTTTGTAAAAGGTATGTTGTAATAGTTACTAATTTATTGAAAGAAAGAAATATTCTAATTGTTTCATCTTCATATGACATTAGACAATCCACAAGATAAGTGTCATACAATGACATCCTTGTCTTGTCTTTTTAGTAGAACGACACCAATATTAATGTGTGGCTAGTTTATACGTTTTTTAGATTCTCACTTTTGTTCATTTTGATGAAACTCACTGTTCTTTTAATTTCATTGTGAATGCAAATAAGTGAAGTTCCTTTTTAATACCAAGGTCTTGCCACATCCTTGACCACAAGTTTCCAGTGAAATGGCATACAACATCTATAAGCATGCAAAACCAGTCACTACATTTTGTAATGACCTGTCTGATTGCACATCCACGTGGGATTCTTTGCCACCAACAGCCCTCCTGCAGCTCTAGCTGACCACAAGGATGTATGATCCGTGGTCAAATCTTAACCAATGGGTTCCTAACTGCCCTTTATCTCCAAAGAATTTTTAGTCAAAACTTAATAATGCCTGAGCAATTTTTTTTTTTTAAATATGACAAACACACCTGCAGGAATGTTTATTGCAGTTATGTCACTTGACCACAAGAGTATTTCACTTAAAAGTAATACCTTTCCGTTCCCCAGTTTGGTTCATTTGAACTCATTTGAAGAATTTGTCCTGTATGTACAAATGAAAGCTAGATTTAAAAGGAACATATAGTTTTGGTGTGAGACTGTCTTTAGGTTTATAACATTTGTGGGTGAGATGATGAGAAACCCGTTATGAAATATGAAAGAGTATGTGATTCCAAGAAGGATTCAAATCAATGTTTATTTGATGAAAATTAGTTGTGATTTGGCAGAGATATCAAAAAAAAAAAAAAGAAAGTGATCCTAATAAAATCAACAGGCCATGGCTTGTAGGATCTCATTGTTTACCATGTTTTTGGATATCTCAGTCATTTCACAACCGATTCTCATCAAACAAACTTGATTCCCCTTTTAATTTGTATGCCTTTTAACATTACGTAGAGTGGTTTCTAAAAACAGGTATCTCACAAAACGTTACAAGCTGAATCCTTACCTCAACCAGTACTGTACAGTCCCTATAAATGAAAGCAATGAATATAATCTATTGTCAAATATGAATAAAATTAATTGTCAAAATGAAGATTTTGCGAGCAATGTTTGACTTCCCGAGTGCCACTGAGTTGATTTGAATGTCATCCTATGCAAAAACGTATTACATGTACAGTACAGTGTATCATAGATGGTACTTCATGTGCAGTCCACTGCCCACTGCAGTTAGTGAAGTGTCTGATATTGTACCATATGTGTTCATATTCACAAGCATTGATCCCTTAGTACACATGTACTTGTAATTTTTAGTGTAATACCAATGCCATGCCTCTTTTGTGTAATGATGTTGAATGTGGTGAGAAGCCATTCTGTAGGTTTTTACAGTTTTGTTTAACCCATGTGCTGTCATCACTGGATAAGAAAACTAAAATAATTCATGTCGTAAAAAGGACAATGGTATAAAGAAAATAGAGAGAAATCCACAAAATTTCATGCTTATGAAAAGTACTAATTTGTTTGACTTGTTAATGAAATATGTTAGGGGTAATATGAATTCCCTGAAAGAAGCAAATGCTCTTTTGCTATGCTAGAAAATGAAAAGGTTGAATTTTCCTCATATTTTCTTCACATTGTCTTACTCCTACTGGTCCTGTGGTTGTTTGCTTGTCTACATTCAATGTTTTATTAGCAGGCGCATAAAACAAACAAATATGAAGTCAAATTTCGCATCATTCATTGGGTACTGTAAAAATGGAAATTTTCTCACCAGGAATTTTTCACTCTCGACCAAATAAGATCAAATTTTTGTGTTTTTGATTCCACAGAATCAAAACATTAATTAGTGGTACATAAGTGTGCTTTAATTTCATGCTAGTCTCTGGTTGCACAAAATGTGTGAAAATATCCAATTTTACTGTACCGTGTATGCTCATCACAAGTTTAGTCTGAGATTTCCGATACCAAGGACTAGATACAAAAAAGGATAGGAATTTCAGCTGACCATAACGGGTCAGTCTTATCCATGCCTCTCTTGGGATATATATTCTCCCACTGGGAAGGTTTAAAGGACAAGTACACCAAAATACATGTGTAGATTGATTGAATGCAGCAGTATTAGTAGAACACTGTTGCACATCAGTGAAAGTTTGAGTAAAATCAGACAGTCCATTAAAAAATTATGAATTTTTAAAGTTCAGTTCCATCATCTCTGGGTGAGAAGACAAGTTTGTGACAACTACAACAGTTTGTGACATCTCTGCAGGACAACAATACAAAGAAAATATAAAGAGAATTCCACAAAATTATCAGTTTTTTAAAATGAAAAGTACACATTCCCTCGACACTGGCACATAATTAGGTGATATCGTTCCTCCTGCTTTCTTGAAGAGGTAATTTGAGTGCTCTTTCATTTTGCTAGAAATATGAAAATACAAGTGTAGGTTAAATTCTGTTTGTATTTTCTTCATATTGTTGTCCATATTGTCGATATGGATTGTTTCTTCATTCAAAATGTTTCATGAAATACATTGTACATGTATTTTTTTTTCTTTCTGGAGATTTGATTTAGGATGCCACATGTGTGCAACTTACCCTTTATTAACCAAGATATGTTCTAGCCTTCAAAATGTGTGTTTTCTAATACATTGTACTTGTAATCTGTCGTGGTTGACAGCTCTGCTTATACTGTGTTTTTTAGTGGAAATGATACGAACACGTGCAGCCGACAACACACACACACTGTACAATGTACTACACTATGTACTGGTATGTAATCCATAACAATGTAAGCTTGTATGAACATTATTTGGGATAACCCAATGGATATTGTGCTTGGGTGTACATACAACATACATGTATAGTACATGATGAATGCCATTAAAGATATTATGACATCGCCAGGTCTTTTGTTAATCTCATTAATATCACAGAAACATGAGTCAAGGGGAAGGTGCATTCCAATGTTTTTTGTTCGACATATCAGTACTTTAGCAATGATTGACAGATGAGGTCACAACCATAATCTTGGTTTGGAAGTTGTTTTTTCGTGTGTGTGTGTTTTTTGTTTGTTGGCGTATCCAAGTAATCTGAAGAAAAATAGAAGAAAAATTATTCAAAAATATATGGATTGTTTCTAGATATTCATTTCACCGCAAAAGTGATGTTTAGGGTATCATGAATCAACACAAGTCAACATGCATTTGTATGTCATAAAACCTTTAAAAACAAGGAAAAGTAGAAATTACGCGGTGCGTAATATATGTCCCCACCGGAAGTAGCATTTTGTAGCAAAATGTACAATGTAGGTCAAAAATCAAAGTCAAAGGTCAAAATTCTGTGTAGAAGTTTTGAAGCCCTCACCTAGTGCCATCACATAAAGCAAATGGAATCGAAATCGGGTTAGAAATGGCCAAGGAGTAGTGTCACAAATGTACACACAAGTAGTTATATGTACATGTATCAAGGTTGTATGCATGGTTGTTTTAATGTGCACATTGTATGTACACAGGGTGACCAGAATAATGGAGAACATTCTATATGATATAGATATAGTACATACAGGCTGACCAGATCTGTGGAGAATTTTCTATGTGGTATACAATGTAGCTACAGTACATCTATGCATGTGACAGGAAATACATTATAGCTAATTCAATCTAGAATGATGTAACCCATTCCAGAAAATTCTAGGAAGTGCTGGCTGTGTGAGGCACTGCCCTTGTAACCCAATGTGATTGGTAGTTAATTTTGGCAATGATGTTATGCACATAGTTAGGCAGCGAGTCATCCAGGATTCCTGGAATTTGGACTTGCTAGTATGTTCAGGTATGTGGCCCCAGGTTGGAGAAAATTACAGAATGTACTAGAAAGGGGTGAATGGATAGTATACAGTATAAGCTGGAGAAATTCTGCAGTAGGCAGAGTACCAAACGCCTCTGCTCTGAGAGTTACGTCACTTCTGGCTCTGAAGCGACTTGTTATAGTCAGTCCTGTGTTACCTGCTGACCTGCTATACAAACTGTGTTTGTGGAGATAAGGCCTGGGAGACATTTTGCCTGCAGAGAATTAATTTGCCTACATTGGAGATGGACTCCATATTTTAGTGTCAACGGACATTGTTACGGCAAAGCTGTGACGGGCTGGATTCCTCGCTGGACATTATAAAGTGAATCATCATTCAACGCATCAACTGGACGTGGTCGTCATAACGTCTGGATTTTACACGTTTCGCTGTGAACATTATACCGTGGACATCTATCGTGGATTTTACCCCGGATTTATACTGTGGATTAATGCAACCTGTGCCTTTGGAGTTAAGTCGGAGGAATCATTCATCGGTGCGTCAAGGATCATTCACTGGTGCATCGAACATCGTATCTGAACATTTTCAAAGGACTACTTGATAACATAATATGTAAGTGATTCTATTACCGATTTGTAATTGTTTCTATTGATCATTATTGTACTGATGTAAAAACCGATTACGAGTCTGTACCCACAATATCGCTGTTAATAAACCGCCTGAACATTAGTTGATTGTTTCTTTTGTGCGATCATTCTCAGAGTGATTTTGGTCGTAACAGTAGCATTTTGTAGCCAATGTACAATATAGGTCAAAAATCAAGGTCAAAGAAGTCAAAGATCAAAATTCTGTGTAGAAGTTTAGAAGCCCTCACCTAGTGCCATCACATAAAGCAAACGGAATCGAAATCGGGTGAGAAATAGCGAAGGAGTAGCATTTTGTAGCAAAATGTACAATATAGGTCAAAGGTCAAGGTCAAAGGTCACAACTGAAATTCTGTGTAGAAGTTTCAAAGCTCCCATGTAGTGCTATCATATAAAGCAAACAGAATCAAAATTGGCTCATAAATGACAGAGAAGTAGCAAATTGAACATTTTGATCACACACGGACGCACACACACACGGACACACACACGTACGGAGCCCGTTTCATAGTCCCCTGCTTGAACTCGTTCTGCAGGGACAAAAATTATGGGAGTATGCTCACAATCCACTGAAACCACTGACTTGTAAGAGATGGTTTTAAATGTAGCAAATGTGCTACATATATTTTGCATTTCATCTGCTATGAAAATAGACTTCTTAAAATCATTAAAATGTCACATAATTACGTACACAACTATACATATGTATTTACACATCTGTGTAAACACTAGAAAACATACATACAGTATACGTACATTGTTCATTACAATTGATCAAAGTACTGAGGTGGTAGCCTGATAGGTCTTTTCACCAAAACTTGTTTGGAAGTATGTTTATTGAGCATGAACTACATGTACATGTACTGGCAACTGCAATGAATATATTTCATTTTTGTCAACATTTCCTCATTAATCTTACTCAAAATTTTACAACAATGCTCCATATTCGATTTCATGTCTGTTCAGTCACCTATTCATGGCTACAAGTAAACTGGAGTTAGCAGTTTATTTTCAAGCCAGTGAAGTCTTTAGCCGAGTGGGTGGGGATGTTTACTTACATGATGTACGTATATGAGAAACTAAGATCAATATCTGTTCAAGTCAACCACTGTATTCACTTTTGTTCCTTTAAAAAAAATGAAAATCAAGGCATATACCGGTACATGAATACTTCTTATAATGTGGGGGCATAAAAATCACAACACGAGTACCAACAACGACCAGGGGGTTAACACTAAATAGTTCTGCTCCAAAACATTAGAATCACATTGGTGCTTTCCCTTAGAATTTGGCAAGCATTTAATATCTAATACCATAGAGTCTAGACCACATTTTAAAACACAAGGAAACCTTCTGGCAACCTTCCGGCTCACCTGAGCTGAAGGCTCAGGTGAGCTACTGCGATCACTGGGGACATCGTCGCACATCCATTCTGCGTAAACTTTTCACATTTTAATCTTCTTAAAAACCCCACAATATTTTCACCAAACTTGGCAGGTAGCATCCTAAAGTGGATAGGATCTCAGTTTGTTTAAATGGACACCATGCCCCAGGGTGGACCCAGGGGTCAAACCCCTAATATTGAGGAATCTTTACAAATCTTCTTCTGTACAACCACAAGTGATAGAGCTAAGATAATACTATAAGTACAGTAGGATCTCGATCATCTGGCCATCAATTATCCCGACTCTCTTATCTGGACGTCGACAGGCTGAAAAATTTTCTACTGTTTTTATGTATTTTCAGTGCCAAATCTGACTCATGACAAAGACATGTTCAACCATTACTGTGCAAATACACAGCGGGACATACTTCAATAATCGCAGTGGATTGTACCTCAATTTTACAAATTGAGATAAAACCAGAGGTTTTATCTGAAATTCAGCTACTTAAATTTTGGTCTTTTGGTAGGTTATTAACTTTGTTCTGACAAGCTCAGAAGATAATCTTGTTCATATGATTATAAATAAGAGATGTTATGCACTTTTCCTGGTAATTCCTTGAAAAGTACAAGTTGTTGGTTTATATATCACAATTATTTTTCTTTGCACAGAAGAACATTCGGAGGAAAAACCTAATGGTTTTGCAAACAAATTTGTGGATCATAATCTTCATTTCTGGAGCAATGTCAATGTCTACAATAAAAGAACTCACATGGTGAGTACTCTGTAGTTGGCTACTACTATATCCTGTGCCCAAAGGTGACCAGCATGTCTCAATCAATCCACAACAATGAATAAAAATCACATGAGTTCTAATTTCTCACAGACCAATGATAAAATTGGGGCAGCAAATGCCATCTTTACGTGGAATTTGGTGGATATACGAAGAGCTTTGAAGAAGAAGAAGAAGAAGAAGAAGAAAAAAAAAAATCACACAGCTAACAGCCATTCTTCCAAGTGATTTCTATATTCCAGCTGCTCTTGACACAGATGAGCTCCAGTCTTGGGTTTTATGTTTTTAGGATTTCATCATCACCATCAACATCACCATCACAACAAAGCGCAAAACACTTTTTTTTCCTGCAACCTGTTTGCCAAGGATAATGAGATGATGTAGTTCTTTGTCTCTCTGATTATACTGTCCAAGTATTAAATCTCAGCTATTTATGAAAGCATCATGAGACTCAAGAGTTATCATCGCTGCCATGGTCACCTTCTTCCAGGAAGAAGCCATGCAACCTGTCTCACAACCTGTCTCATGCAATCTGTCAGCAACCTGTCTCACAAGACCGGTTGTGTCTCAGTCCATGATACATCCAGGCCTGGTAACATTTGACCATCAAAGGTGGGGAGGTTTCACAGAGCAATGAGGAAGATACTCCTGTGTGTTAGAAGCATCTCAATGCATGTTTGTAATGCCAAATCAAGGAGCTTTTCATTTAGTCTCTTGTTAAAGACATGAATAGGTTTGAAAGTCGTCAGGAAGCCACGGCAGACTAGGCAGCTCTGTACATCCCACTTTGGTTAGATAACTGTCTCTCATACTGGCATCTCTTGAGGAGAGTAAACACACATGTATATCATCAGCTCTTTCTGCCTTTTGCTTTCCCCTTGCCCATCGGTGGTTTTCTTCGGCCACGGTTTGCCTGAAATCCTCTTCCCTTAGCTCTAGGACCTTGGCTGTTCCTCCTTTGTGCAGACTGCCCCCTGCGGCCATCTACTCTGTACAGACAGGAATTAAGGCCAAATGCTGCAACATAGTGACATCCTTGACATTCATTTTCAAAGGGATTAGCTGATCTTTGCTTTGATCTCCCTGGCCTGTCAAACTGGATTATGGCCAGGTGGATTTAGAACCTTTTCAAAATGTCTACCGGTAATTATACATATTTCATTACACTTTTCCCTGGCAGACTGCATTATGGCCAGGTGGATTTAACACCTTTTCAAACTGTCTACATATATCAGTACATACTGTATTTCATCACACTTGGGCTGACTGGCAGAGTGTCACTCTTAGGAAGGAATGAATGCTCACCAATCAGCCGTGGCCTTTCCATGCCTGTTTTAGATGCCTGTCTTCACCTGCCAATACACTGTATGTACTGAAAGCTACAATAATTTTACACAAACTCTCCTCTGATCATCCAATAATTTCATAGTTTCTGTGATTGAGATGTACATCAAATTAACCTTCAACAATTGTATTTACTTTGCAGCAAAATATTCAAAAACAATACAGGGACTACATACTGCTTACATGGCTGCTTCAGACATCCAAACATTTAAGAACAAAGATATTTAGTACAGTAATGCAAAAGAATATTTATGCAAATACGTTCACTAGAATGAAGATCCCTTCAATTTTGCTCATGGAAATTAATGAAGACTGTCTACATTTGGTTTGACATTCCACTAGGGTGGTGCAAGAAAAAGGATATCTGTTGATCTTTCTGCTTCTCCTTTTTGACAGCTCTTTTAACTCTCAGTCCTCTTCCCTTTAATTTGGTTCCATTCATTTTCAGAGCAAACTGCACAGAGGAGGGGTCCTGCAAGAGACAATGATTACAAAACAATGATTATTCTATTGCATAAATTTATTCTTGTTTGACAACACAACTGCTTCCATAATATTCCCTTCTTAAGTCTGCTAGACAAAATATACAGAGAAAGAGACTTGTTTTTAACATGAAAGGTTAAACTTGTTTTCAGACCACACACAAGAAACAGAACACTGGTCAAATTTGACACATATAATTTTGCATGCTGTTCTGTGGGGTATTGCACAGATGTGATAATAAATGTGTGTTTGACAGAAGCTGTCAATATGGGATCTGTAGGGATTAACCAGAGCCGATAGAGAGATCAAAGTAATGGTACCAGTAATCTCCTGCTTTACTATGGACTTTGCTATATCTAGTTTACTCTACTGGTTGTATTGTTTATTGGCATAAAATGACAGTTTTTGAGTCTTGGTATATTTATGTTCTTCCATTTGTACACTTTCAAAATACTCAACAAAATCTCTACAGTGCTATGAATGACAGGTACCTTTCTTTTCCCTCTTAGATTTTTAACAAGTGCTACAAATAAATATAACCATTACACCTAAAGAAAGAGGTTCAAGAACTGAAATAAATTGTATCCATCCATATCTACATATCCATTTTTTTGTGTCTGTCTTGATCTTTCTACTATTCATCTGCCTATATCTGTCTTTATCTATCTGTCTATCTATCTATCTACAGTGCACTTCTGTTAAAACGAACACATTTATAACAACATTCTGGTTATAATAAAGTAAAAAATTCAGGCCCTAACCATTATCTGCTCTTGTTTTCTATTGTTTGTTTGTTCGGTCATAGCAAAATTTCAATATAACAAAAGAAAACTTGGTCCCGAGAACTTTGTTATAACACGAGTCCACTGTATCTATTTATTTCTTTATCTATCTATCTATTTATCTAACTGCATATCTACCTACTGAACTTCAGACTTACTACGATGGACTCCCATTATAAGAAAGTCACCGGGACTGGCAGTTTCCTTTTGTTATATCAAAATTTCATTATAACCGAAGAAATAAACAACAAATAACATAGAGCAGATTATGTTGCGGCCTGACTTTTTATTTCGTTGTAACCAGAATTTCATTATAACCATATTCGTTTTAACAGGAGTGCACTGTATCTATCTATATCTTCATCTTCTGATCTTGCCAGGAGCAATGTTCTCAATGTTCTTGGACTCACCTCAAAGAGGATGTACCCAAATCCTTTACCGACACCAGTTTCCTTGTCACGGATCAGCCTCACTCCCTCGATAGCACCACAGCTGTGGAAGTGATCGTGCAGCTCTTCTTCCTCAACTTTGAAAGGAATGTTGCCCACAAACACTGATCTCCGGAGATCATGCTGTTTGGAAAATAAAGAAAACAGTGCTGCATTTTCTTGTGAGCAACAACAATACTGTATACGCCATATATTTCGTGAGTTTAAATTTTCGCGAATCAGAAATTCCCAACGATTTCGCAAGTGGTTAAATTCGTGGTTGAGGAGTCTTGTACTGAACGGAGAAATGTACACGCGTACGTCACACTCACATCGGGATCAGAGTCAATATCTTTGCGTGTCTTTAATTTCGCGAATAGCACCTGACTCAAAAAATTTGTGAAAATAAAAACCTCCTGAAATATTTGGCATATACAGTATTCCATAGATTGGTAGATGACAAACTGCTGTGCCAAACGAGGCAAGGGCTAAACATTTCAACAACAATTCACAATGCCAGACTACACATGTCGTACTTCGTCTCACAGGAATCAAATTATCCATGGAGTATCCTACCTTCTTTATCGACATCTACTGTGAAGTGGCTAAATTGCACATGCTATGACTTGTCCATTAACCAATGTATTCACATCCTTTTAGATGGTGCCCAAACTTGTGAGCTCCCGACCTTCCCAGTTAGGTACTAAACAGAAGAGTATGGAAATGTTACTGGATAGACCTATGTGGAACAGAAGCACACTCCTCTTAGTTCAGCACCTGTTTTTTGGTTGTGTACACTGATATATGAATGTACCATAGGCAAGTCATCTGCCAGTCAGTGATTGGTTAAACATGATCATGTGATAGTGAACCATTTGTAAAGTTTTCTGCATGTGCATAGCATTCTGGGAAGTTTTTTCCATGCAAGAATATTTCATATACACAAATTGAAAATTATTGCAAATGACAGCAAAGATACATGATATTTTTAGCACAATATGTAAGATAATTCTAAAAGACTGACTACCAACATATAATAACGATAAAGGGAAGTAGTGTTCAATAAAATTGGGTACATAAATTGGGATACATGTATGCACTGCTGGAATGAGGCACAAAAGCTGTCCTACCCACGCTGTGGTCTTGGTTATAATGCTCCCTAAATGGTTAACATAGAAAATTCGAGATGAAGTTATGCATTCATGTCAGAGTACATGTAACATAACAGATGATGACTTCGTAGTTAAAAACTTACTATGTTCTGACCTCAGGAATTGACATGCTATTTCAAGGGGGGGGGGGGGGGGCAGTGGAGGTTGTAAGCCCCCAGATGAGGTTGTGCACCCCCCCCCCCCCCTTATCATTATTTTCACTTTCCATATGAGTGGCAAAATGTATTCAGACACCAATGTCTTGATAACACATATTTACATGGATACAAGCCAAGTGCTTTAGTACCTTCTTGCTGTTGCCTGCAATATCAACTCTGAGATGATGCTTGTGGAGAGTCCATCCATTGCTACAAATAACAAAGTAAGTACAATACAAAGTGGGTTTCAGTCAGTATATGACTTTAGAATATTTCTCACTATAGTCTCTATTGAAACTGTCAAGAGCTGTCCTTTATGTAAATAATGTAATAGTTCTCTCTAGCTGTTTCACATCAGCATGGACAAGTTTGGGCACTTAAGAAGTGCTTTTAACTCCAAAGTCTCTCTACAGCATTAATGCTCTTCTACAACTGCTCAGCTGACTGAAAAAAAGCCCCAATACCTGCAGGCATTTCCATGCCTACTTGATGAGGCAATTTTTAATGATAATCACTTCCTGCATTTGATATAATCATAGCTGCAAATTGATCTGTACAACAAGCAATGGGGAAGTGAGGATATGAGTCACAAATGCAACTATCTGACATATATACAACATGTGTTGGGAAATGTACAATGTAATCACAAACAAATTCAGTATAACAGGTTGTAATTAGACATTTCTTCCTTTTGTGGCTCCAAGTGCCAGAGGATATGCCATATCAACAAATCTTCTTCTCAGCAATGTTACTAAATAATTTTAGTACCATTTCTGATATAGTGAAGCAAATTGTGAAAAACGTACAGTTAAACTCGCCTAACTCGACGTCGCATATGTCGAATAATCGCGTAAGTCGATGATTTTAAAAAGTCCCGATTTTTCCCCATTGACGTACGTGTATTAATTCACTCACAAGTCGAATTTTGTAAGTCGAATACTCGCCTAAGTCGATGAAATTCCAAGAACACTTTCACGGAAAAACCATTGAATTCACTGTGCCTAAGTCGAATAAGATTTTATTGTGTAATAAATCACTGTCATTTATTATTCATTATATATTACTTATCATTATTTTGTTTGTCAGACGAGTTTGAGGTGACAAAAAAAAAATCAAAGCGATCGCATGGGATCGTTTAACTCTCTTCGTATTTGGAAGTCCGCTGGTACAGCCCTGTCAGCTGTCGCGCTACGTACGTACAGTGTTTGTACAGTACACATGCGTTCATTTACATGTACAGTATTGAGCTTGCAGTGTACATGTACGTAGCTTGGCGTTTGCAGCGCTGTGCAGTGGAGTGGTATAATGGTGTAATGGAGGAAGCCGCTGAGTTTTCAAAGCGGAAAGTACGGGGAAAAGTTACGGGCACGGGTAAATCAGGATTGCACCTCTACACGCATTTCAAGCCACGGTATGGTAAACTGGAATCAATCACTGCTCAAATATCGTTCATATTCACTTCCCCAAGGTTTAACAAGGGTGTAAAGTAATCGGACCTGTGCCAATACCAATGCACTGTCCATGCAAAGTTAGCAGCGGCCCTGCTGGGCGACCCGTGCTGCGGCACACCGCTCCAGCTCTCGGCTCCAGAGTAGACAACATACATGTATGTACCTGTGGTGAAACTGTAAGTCAATTTTTTTCCGACTTACGCACAAGTTGAAAATCGCCTAAGTCGATGTGTTTTGCTCAGTCCCGAGAAGATCGACTTATGCGAGTTTAACTGTATGTCAGAAAGGAGAGACACCACACGCCCACACACAACTTCACACAGTGTCATAAGTTTAATGTAAGCCAAGGCTCCCATGGAGTGCAACATCGATACAATCCAGAGGTTAGCAAGGCAATGTAAAAGGCATGGACAAGACATGTGTACACGTATACAAATGATACAATTGTAAAACTTTGCACAGCACAAAAGTGAAGCATGTGGGCATGCATAAATTATGCAGCCAAGCTACATAATATATGCACACCGTGTGGGTGGGCGTGTATCCCAGACTACAGACAACATCCCCCCTCCCCCCCCCCCCCAAAAAAAAAAAAAAAAAAATGCACGTAACTGAATGCAATTTAAATTTTGTGAGTGTTCTCACTGAGAACACTAATGAGAGTAGGTGGACTCAAGCTTTACACACAAGGGTGCACATAGCCACATACACACACACACACACAAACACATACTCACTCACTCACATGACACAAATAAACACATAAAAGCACATGGTATACATACACATAATACTACAGTGTAGTAACTAATAATCAAAGTCCTTGAACACAGATGTGCTAATATAGTGTAAGGTCATGTATTCTGACACTGTTATTCAGTCTAGACAAAGAAAAAACATTAATAAGAGGCATTCATCACAGACTACATATGGCACATATACCACAAAATGACTTCCTTTGTTCACCACATTTCCTGTTTTCCTATCAAACTCAAGTCTGAGGTTGTCACAGAATAGTCTGACACACTAGAAAAAAACCATCGAAACTATCACAAATTGGCATACTAACCTCTTCAGGGCTGCTTGAGCGCATTGGTCATCCTTAAACACTATGTAGGCATTGAAAGAACTTCTGTTGGGAGTTAGCTCTTTCCTGAAGAAAAACAAATGAATGAAGACAAAGGGAGAGGGCATGAAAACAACACTGAGCATTACTTAGAAACTAAAGTGTGCAAACAATGGTGGTTGACATAAGATAAACAGGATTTTCAACCTTAACTTTGACCAAATCCACACATGTATACATATCAATAAGATTTCCAATGCCAACACATTTGTTTCTGTAACATTTTCCAAACATTTGCAAGTGCTTCTTTGAGGTATCTTCACAACTCAAGTGAGAATCTTCCATGTCACTTTACAATGCTCCATGCACAAAGTAAACTTCATATAGATTGAATAACTCCAACTTTCCATTTGAAACCACCCCAACAATTGTAATTCTGGCTGCCTTTCATTCAAACAGCCATCCTCCTTGGCTTTTCCTGAAACCGGCAATGACTTGCCACACTGGTATGGCTTGTTTGTGACTATCAACCAAAGACGCTTAACTAATAAGACACGAAAGTGCGCGCTAATCCTGTACAAAACAAATGGACAGTGCGCGGTCCTCAAGCGTATTACGCACGTCACCTGAGACGCGCTGTCTTGACAACAGCAGCTGCTTCGAGGACAGCGCGTCTCAGGTGATGTGTGTCTTTGCCTGAGACACGCTGTCGTTGAAGATGTTGTTGTTGTTTATCAAGCGTTTTTGATTGTGAGATCATGTTGTTGCTAAATTTTTACCTCCACGAAATAATCCTTATTGTTCTAAATCTTGTTCTTCAAAATAATCCCCTTAATCGAAACGAGAGACCCGCAGGTCTAGCGTTCACCTGAGTATCGCAAGTTCACCATTCATGCAGTCACTAATCTAAATTATTCACAGCTCTACCAAAATTTGACCAGGCATTCTCAAGTAGAAGATGAAACTGTACAATAAGGGCCCAAATTTTTTAAGATTCCTTAATTTTGGGGGATTGGGGCCCCCTGGGGCCCTCTGGGTGTGGCATGGTGCCCATTTTTACAAATTGAGATCCTGACCCCCTAGGGATGCTACCTGCCAAGTTTGACGAAAATACATCATGAGGTTTTCAGGAAGAAGATGAAAATGTACAATTCAGGTCCCCATTTAGACCTTCCCAACCAACCCCCCCCCCCCCCCTGCCCCCAAGAGGGGCACTCCTTGATCTCCTATGAACAAACTTGAAAATACAGTCATTAATGTACTCACTCATAGTATTATCTTACCTCTATAACTTCTGATTCTAGAGAAGATTTTTAAAGATTCCTTCATTTTGGGGGTTTGGGGCCCCCTGGGGGCCCCCTGGGTGGGGTATGGTGCCCATTTTAAGAAATTGAGATCCTAACCCCCTAGGGATGCTACCTGCCAAGTTTGGTGAAAATGGGTCATGGGGTTCTCAAGAAGAAGATAAAAATGTACAATTTAGGCCCCATTAGGACCCCTCCGCACCCCCCTCCCCTGGGTCCCAAGGGGGGCACCCCTGATTCTGCCATGAACAAACTTGAAACTACAGTCATCAATGTACAAACTCATAGTATTAACTTAGCTCTATCACTTCTGGTTCTGGAGAAGAAGAGTTTTACAGATTCCGTAATTTTGGGGCGTTTGGGCCCCCTGGGGGCCCCCTGGGTGGGGCATGGTGCCCATTTTAACAAATTGAGTTCCTAACCCCCTGGGGATGCTATCTGCCAAGTTCGGTGAAAATGGGTCATGGGGTTCTCAAGAAGAAGATGAAAATGTACAATTTAGGCCCCATTAGAACCCCTCCCCACCCCCCTCCCCAGGGTCCCAAGGGGGGCACCCCTGATTTTGCCATGAACAAACTTGAAACTACAGTCATCAATGTACTAACTCATAGTATTAACTTAGCTCTATCACTTCTGGTTCTAGAGAAGAAGATTTTTACAGATTCCTTAATTTTGGGGGGTTTGGGCCCCCCTGGGGGCCCCCTGGGTGGGGCATGGTGCCCATTTTAACAAATTGAGTTCCTAACCCCCTAGGGATGCAACCTGCCAAGTTTGATGAAAATCGGTCTTGGGGTTTTCAAGAAGAAGATGAAAATGTAAAAAGTTTACGCACGACGCACGACGGACGCCGGACGAATGGCGATCGCAATAGCTCACTTGAGCCTTTGGCTCAGGTGAGCTAAAAAAGCTACGACTATAATTTTTAAATCTTTTTAAGAAAATAAAAATACCATCACCTTTGGAAATGAATGATGTTTCTAGGTGTACTGAGTTTGTACTTAGCTCCCTTTTGTATCGTCATGAAGGGTAGCCATTTTGTGTCCATTTTTATCGCGCGCCTTCGTATCTTGTTATTACTATCTTTGCTATCAACATGACGTTAAGTGTCTGATCTGAATATGAAAACATGCTTTTTTTTTGAAGCAGAATGTTCTATGAGTGCATAAACAGTTGCACTACATCACAGATCATCCCAGAAAATGTATCAAGTGCAACATTTTCTGATGACAGACCTGGCAGTGAGTTGCAAATAATGTTTAAACATCACAGACTGTGCTTACTACAATGTATGTTACTAGTAATTGGTATTTTGTTCTCTCCAAGAATCATTCACAAGGAAGAAAATTGAGAAGCATCAAACGTCCAAGGCAGTACACTATATCTGATGTGTGAACTGGCTTCATGAGCGATCGCGATCAAACAAGTAAAATTTCCTTTCTATCTGGTATACAAAACAGATACAGACTGCTTTTATTTGCTGGGGATCTCAACTCATATCATCACCATGAGAGCAAGCTCCTCAAGTCACAGCATAGAGCTGAGATCCCTCAGGACAATGATATCAACAATGCCTCGAAAAGCAATCCATATAGGCATATTACAGAATGGCACACTTACTTGATAGCTGCAACCTTCTTTGACACATTTGGGTCAGCCACCCCCTGCAGGAAGGACAGTGGAAATCACCAATCATAAACATGTCTCACAGACGAGTATATCTCGAATTCATATCTAGCAGTCTATCACGTCAATTTTCCTTGAAACAGGAAGTCTACGCAGCTGCACATGCTCCCAAAACCTGTCAAATGATAAGTGATTATTGCATTTAAAGTAACCCTCTGAAACTGCAGGTCTTTCCTGCAACACCTGTCAGTACAAAAAAAAAAATAAATAAATAACAATAATAAAATTGTCATCATCCTTGTCATCACACTCCAACACAAATTCATGTATTTATATGATAGACATACATACGTGTCTACATGTGTGTGTGTGTGTGTGTGTGTGTGTGTGAGTGTGTGTTCATTTACTTACTGAAGTACTCATTTCTTCATTTTGCACATCTAATAAGTGGCTATATGAGAAGTTTTAAGGATCTCACTACTAAGACTATTTCACAGAGTTCCTATCAAATCTCACTTATTACATAATAATCATACAAATTACAGCTGTGCTTACCATAGACCTGAATCTAATGCTCTCAATGTGGCCATACACCTTGAACAATCCCTTTAGTTCCTGTTGAAAGTTGAAACAGACATACACCACTGAAAGAATTATCAATATGGACTACTCTTGTTAAAATTGCATAGGGAATACATTCTCTCACTGTAAATATGTAATGCCAAATATTGCAAAAGTCCAAAGCATTTTTTTTAACTATTGAAATAAAATATTTAGCAGAAAATATCTACAAAATAATAATCTTACAGCCAAAACTGAACATCTTACAATGCTGTTCCACAGTCTGCCAAAATGTGGCTCATTTGGTTTTATGGGTAAGCTACCAACATAACTAATACTTCTCCAAATAGATGTAGCATTTGCTTTCCATTATGTTATAAGTAGAGCAACATCTTGTTGTGAGGTAGCTACCTGCAAACTCTTTAAATGCAATAGAAGTTTGGCAAATTGTGATCAGAAAAATAATATCCATAGAGAAAGTTCTATATATCACGCACAGAAAATTTCACCTTTTTCTTGACACTGAGTGGCAAATTTCCCACAAAGACGGTCCTCGCCAGAACAGCAGGGTCATCCGTCATCTGATCAGCGATCTTCTTCCTCTTTGGTTCTGGTTCTGCCTCGTCATCTGTACCTTGAAGCGAGGCAGACTGTGGGTGACTTCTTTTAGTGTTTGCTGTCATGTGGGTGGGGGACAATGCACCCAGAGATTCACTGCCATCTTGATCCGAACCAACCGATGAGCCACCCTCATTTGTGTTGGTCCTCTGAAAGATTGCATGATGTTTGAAACAACCAAGAGAATTGCTCACTCCTTCTGCTGGTCAAGTTCCCTGTTGTATGATTGTAAGCTACTTTACACAACTCCTGGCAAGGTCAGTATTAGTTGGATGTGTTAACCAAAGATCAAATGCCCTCAAAGGTAGTGCCCATGCCTCATTTGCAAATCATAACAGGATTTCCATCAGAAGTGACATTATTGCAGCCAATAGGAACAGCTCACTTTGTAGACAAGTCACATTTGAAGTGATAATGATTACATCAGATTTACTTTACACACTACAATTCATTCTTTTCCTTACACTTTTTATTTGCTAGACCTACTGAAATATATTCATAAATTCAAAGAGAACACGGGAAAGCTGAAAACATTGGTGTTCGTGACCGCATAGCACCATGGTAGTTTGTACACCTTGTACAAGGGGCAAAGTGACATTTTTTGGTTCAACACTCCTCTGAAAATAATTCATTGCCATTTCATGGATATGCCTAAAATATGAGAGGGAAGAACCGTGAATAAGTGCTTGAATCATGACGACATAAAAATCTTGCATATCCATCAAAGAAGAGTCATGGAAATACCAAGTTCTCATAAGGCTTGAAATGAGACTACCCTTTTAAAACTATAACAAGGCCTGGCCATTTAAATAGGTAGATGATAGAGCTGGGGGGCTCCCACATCCCCCAAGATGTCGTCTATGTGATTGCAACAAAAAACTGCACACACATTGCCTGCGATGTAAGCTACAAAACTGTATAGTCGATTTTTCAAATAAATTATTACTTATGCTAATTTATATGTAATGTTGGTGTAAAATCAGACTATTTGCTATCAAACACTAAATAAAGCTCCAAAAGGCATATATTTTTACTGTACATATTATGCTCTTTATTGTCCTCTCCTCATTAAATGCAAGTGGAAAAATTGTGGCAAAAAAGAAAATTCTTGAGTATTTTGTTTTTTATTTATGTATTTCGGTGTTTTTTTTTTCCTTTTGAATTCTTGTGGTGTTTTTGATGAAATTTGTTATCAATGAATTCTAAATCTAATCAATAAAAGCAAAAAAAAAAAAATAATCATGCTTCCATGAAATTCAACTGAAAGCACTATTTGCATTGACATTGTATATGAATTCACATTTTGGAGAAATTTTTGGTTCTACATGCATGTACATATTCATGCATTATTTGAAAAGCGTGCCGGGATGTTGCAAATTTTGTGTCAAAAGATGCAGGACAAGAAAGTTGCAAGACATCGCAGCGATGACTTTTTGTGATGGCAACACATCGAAGCCTTGCCATTTGGTTCACATACCTTCTCAAAACTTGGAGCACCTGGCAGAGCTGTGGTCTTCCTCTGAACAGAGGGTTTGAAGAATGATGTCAAGGCCCCGCCTCCCCCAGACGACTCTCCCTGGGCAGGCTGGGAGGAAGAGGTGCCGAGAAAGCTGGCAATACTCCCTGGAACATATGAGCCACTCATCTGACTTGACCTGCAGTGGATGACACAGCCAAGAATATTGGGCATAAAGAAAGCATGGTGATCACTCTGCCAAAATCTTATTATCCTGATAAACTCTTTACCCATAACCGGGTTATCGCTGTAGTGAAAACTACAACCCTGGTATTTCAATTTTTCAGTCTCTCACATGCATCATCTGGAAATGCACAGTACAACAAGAAATATGAATACCGGTATCTAAAATAACCTTCACAGCTATTTGCTGTATCTCAGCTCAGCTAGTTACATTGAATCTTGTTGACGTTATCTAATCCTAACATTTGTTTATTCAAAAGAAAGATGCACATATCTTTCCTTTTGTATTCCACATCTAGATCCTGCAACTTGCAGACCAACAGCAATGCAGATTTTTTTTTTTTTTCATTTTCTTACTTTTTTTTTTTTTTTACTCACCCTGCCTTTTCCTCTTGGCTGCCGTCAGTTCCAATGCTTTGTTTTTGCCTCTTTTTCTTCATTTTCTGTGACTCCAGCAGAGTGAATGGTTAGCACAACAAAACACACTACTCTATGATGAGGAACATACAATCCAGTTGCATTCTTGCTTCAGTGGACACTCTGTCTACGTATTATCTGTGAATCAAGTGAAAGTACCATTCTTATGCATTATATCCAGTTAGTATTGAACTGACAAATACTAAGAACATGAAGGTGAATCACAAAATCATTCAATTTGTTGATAGATTGAATGTCACAAGTGCAGCATGGCATTTGTTTGCACAGATGCTCCTTAATAGGGCACATGAATTTTTTGCACAAGATAACATGGACATTTTAATAATTTTAAGTAAGTTTACCTGTATTACGATTCAGCTCAAGCCTGTGTACATGGGGCAGCATAGAAAGGGATTGTATAAATTTAGTTTTGGTTGCGACGCGACGGGATTCAGATTTTAATTTTTTGTGAAATTATTAGAAACCCCTTATGAAATATCAAAGAGCATACAATTCTATGAGGAATTCAAAGTTTATTTGATGAAATCAGTTTTGAGTTTGCTGATATCATAAAAAAAGTAAAACAAATGGTCTTAATAAAACTCTAATTTATAAAGCGGCACTTAGTTAAAGGACAAGTTCACCTTCATAAACATAAGGATTGAGAGAATGTAGCAATATTCGTAGAACACATCATTGAAAGTTTGAGGAAAATCAAACATTCCGTTCAAAAGTTATGAATTTTTGAAGTTTTTGTGCAGTAACCGCTGGATGAGAAGACTACTGCAGTGTATGAATAACTTAGATGTCACATGCGTACAACAATATATTTAAGGAAAATATAAAGAGAATTTCACAAAATTTCATCTTTTGAAAAAAGTACACATTCCCTCGACTCGTTACTGACATATGTTAGGAGTAATATTATTCCCCCTGCCTTTAGAAAGAGGCAAGTCAAGTGCTCTTTTATTATTTGAAAAAAAGTGAAAATATATATGTTCAGAGCTACCAAGTCTCACGCATTCTGCGTGAGACTCAAGCATTTAGGGGCCGTCTCACGATCTCACGCATGGCACCCATTTTTCTCACGCATCGGGCAAAGTCTGCAACTTGGGCCTATAATAAGGAGCATAGCTCAAAAGATTAAAGTGATAGTTGCAATTGAAGGTATATTTCCCTTTTGTCTCTCAAAATAAGTAAAAAATAGTCACTTAAGTATGCACCTGATCGCACCATTAAGAGCTAAAAATTGAAAAAGCTCCCTACCGTGGGAGGCCACCGGGGGAGAAAACCCTCCCACACCCTCGCTCGCTGGCACATTCGCGCGCCCAGATGCCGAGCGATGCCGAGTCATGAAAATCTCACTCATAAAAATTTCTTGAACTTGGCATCCCTGTCTGTATGTTGAATTTTCTTTACTTTCTTTATAGGCCTAGAGCGTTGTACGCATATGACTCACAAGCGCAAGCTGTAGTAGTCTCCTCATCCAGCAGTTCCAACACAAAAATTTTAAAAATTCATAACTTTTGTGTCGATTGTCCAATTTTCCTCAAACTTTCACTGATGTGTTCTACTAATATTGCTGCATTCTCTCAATTCTTTGTTTATGAAGGTGAATTGTCCTTAAGCCAGTGGGTCCCCCCTTTTCAGGACCATACACACGATACATGACCACTTTGTTTTCACTTTATTAAGATAACTTAGCCCTTTCAAAACCAATAACTTTGAATTCCTCTTAGAACTGCACGATCTTTCATATTCTATAAGAGGTTTCTCATTATCTCACAAAAAGTTGGAAACTTGAAGCCCAGTCTCACTGGTTATGTTACATTCACATTGGTTACAGCAGCATCACGCATGCATGCCGGGCGTTCATCTAATTGCACGTGCACCACACGATTACTGCTTGCACCACTGACTCAACAGCTGTAGCTGCTGTTGCTTTTCTGTAATACACATTTCGGGGCCAGTTGTTGCTTTCAGTAGAATTTGCATAATTTACCATCGACCGTGACGTCAACATAAGGCTGGGGTCTTTTCCACAGGACATTTCACACGGCGATATTTTCACGACTTACCTTAATTGTCTCGATTGGGGAGCAAAGAAAACGATTCACAGCTTCTGGTCAGGTGTACGCAAAACCACATCACAGGAGGAAAGCAATATGCAAGCACAAAACAGGGCGCAAAATTGCCCTCCTAATGCAGAGCTCCCGTTGCATTCGTGCTCCATGTGCAGAGTTGTCAAAAGAGGTTACACCGGTGAACCTGGGCTACGACACTATTACTATGGGTAAATGGATCACTTATTGGTTTGCAAAATAAGATCACTGCCAATAGGTATACCAAATTGATTTTAAATTTTGATTATTGGTTATTTTTCACCAAATAATAAGCTGAGTGATATGAAAAAGATCCTTAATTCTACAAATCAAATGTCATAATAACTTGTTGTACCCCAACTGGAAAATGTACTCGCTATGTACCACGTGACTTTGAGCCAATGAGATTTGGGAAGAGCTGTTGTTTCGATCAAGATACACCTTGGGATGAATAATGCGCTAAACTGTCTATGCGAAGAATGAAGGGACGGGTTACAACAACCGTGCTCAAATAACTACTGTGCGTACATACATACGAGCATAAGAATGAGCCACTGATTTCTAACGACAACTCTCCGCTGTTGATTTCAACGAGACTCCACCAATGTTTGATTGTAATGTAACATTTCCATCGTTTGGCATGGAGGATTGTTGATTTACAGACGCACCTAAGAAGAATACATCTTGAAGGAATCAGCTGATCTACTTAGCAAGAAAACTTACAATGGTAAAGTGCTGCATTTTGATGAAATAAGTTGCAACGTTTATGATTCTCGTCTGTGTAACACTAACAGCCTGCGGCTCCGGCCTCGTAATGCAGGCAGCCACGTACGGTCTGACAGGAATGTTGTTTACTCCAAATAGCCAAAAAACTTGTTGTGATGGCGATCTTTCTGCTTCATTATTTCGTTTAATTTCGTTTTAGAGTGAAGTGTATGCTTGAGTTATGTACACGGTGTTTGTAGAAAGTGATCTGCATGTATTTAGCTGCATGGCGTGTCGGACAATTCGATTTTTGTGGTCACATTACCTCTCCGACTGTGAATCTGATCCTACAATTTAGAATTCTGTGCTGAACAGTCTCTCGTGGTGTAGTGTAGTGTGAAGATGCCAGTAGACTACCGCTCAGCTCAACGCGCTCAGCTCAAGGAAGCAAGCGGATTGTAGAGAACACTGTCAAGACTCGAGGGCATTAAAATTCTGTGTGATGTGACTATCAAAGATAGCAACGTTGGTCGTTAGTAGATATGTCTAGAGCAGATCTAGCGTAGAGGTCTAGACCTAGTCCTAGGGTTTTGACTTTTAGTTGGAATTTAGGGGCGATACTACCCCGTACGACTGGAGACCCTGAATCCTACAAGGCTACATTCTGGGGGCCGAACACTTCGTGTTTTGGCTGGTCGCAGTTTTAGAGGACAGAAAGATCATGTGAAGATCTGTCTGTCCGGAAGAGTCTTTTATTTTTTGAGGTTATCGCTCTCCTATGTACTCTGTAACGTAGACAGGCGGAAGTGAGTCCCTTACCTGGCTGTATTTGAAGCTGCTAAACACTGTCTCTATCCAAACTATGGAGAATTGGGTGCGGTACCTCACCCTTCTCGATTTCGTCTAATTCACAGCCCTACACACAGTAGATCGGCAAATTTCATCTTGTAAAGTTGTATAGCAGAATCAACATATCAAAAATGCATTGCACTCACCAGCTGATTGAAATATCCAAGATTTGGGTGAAATTTTCAAGAAAAAAGACACAACTACCAGCCCGTCGATACGGTCGTATCAGCTCTTCAACATATGAATACGTTTAAATAGCCAATCACATGCAATGTGTTTTAATGGTGACTTACACTTACAGCTAGCGAACAGCATGTTGCAATATGCATACAAATTTCTGCGATCTAACCTAGTTAGTTACTGTATTTCAATCGCACAAAGTGAGAAAGTTATCCCAAATATTGTATAATGTGTTATGCAGTTATTCCTGCTGAGTTAGACTGAGACTAGAGGCTGAGCATTAAATAGCTAATCAATCCAATGTCTTCCAGTGCAGTCTCTATTTTGAATTGAAAGCCCTGCACTGATGGAAAAGTGATAGAGGCTATCTGGCTAGAGTATCATTTATGGTTTTGTGTTGTGTGCATACTGTATGGCAGGCTACTGCAGTTTCTAGATTTTTACTATGTGTGAAAGCAGAGTTAGGGTTTATAGAATGACATGCATTTCTGTTTAATTACGTAGGCCAATCATCGTCGGTAATATACCAATACTTTGGCATCCATGTCAATAATTTGAATTCTGCAATTCCGATTGCACCGAAATCACACAAAATAGAGTCTCCTAAATACCTGTACATTCAGTCACATTAATTTGAGCCAAATTGGTCATTTGGAAGCATTGATATTGACATCAACTTTTTTGTTGTCGCTCTAAAGACTCTCATTCCTGCTCGCGGCGTGTGCTGCTCGCATAATCTGAGTGAAACTGAAGTTACATGTAGCTGTCTTATGTTATGTGATATGTCCTTCAAATTCAAGTTCTAGTCTAGTAACCGGAAGCTAGAAATCGATATAAAATTGTAAATTTTGATGAATGGAAAAAAAAAAGTCAGTTGAAATGTGTGTGTACATGAATGTCCCTCTGCCTGTTTGTGTGTGTTCGTGGGCATTTCTCATTCGACTTTATTCAACTTGCCATAATCATAAAATGCATTTATTTTTAGCTTCTGGCTTCATTGTATTTCATTGGACAATATTTGATGGCTAACTTTGGTTTCAGATTCTGCAGCATGCAGGCAGCATCGATACGTTGCAATCGTGAATTGGAAGCTTGCAAAGAGCGAGCATGAAAATCAACATTGATAGCGATGCTCCCCATGACTGATTTAGCTCAAATTTATGTGAGTGATTGGAAATAAACTAGCGGGTATTGAGTATTTTGTGGTGATTTTGGTGCAATTTGGAAATGCAGATCATGATATATCGACATGGATATGATGATACATGTGCAGTAGTGCTTATTACCTGTTGCTGCGGCAGAATCTACATTATGTATGAAGTAATTATTTTGCCCATAGACAAACAAAAATTAAGGCATTTTGAATATATCGACAGATAAATGTTTTCATTCTCTTCACATTTTGTAGGCTGGAGAAGGTCCACCATTTCTGACTGTCGGCACTGCTGTTAGTGCTAAGTACCGAGGAGCATTCTGTGAGGCTAAGGTCAAAGTCGTTAAGAAGTTGGTCAAATGCAAGGTACGTGAACCTTTTGTGTGGCTCTTTCATCTCATTTTTAAAAGCCTTTTGGTGGTGGAGACTTAATTTAGCACTGGAGTGACTATCAGTTCTCCCCTTTGATACATGTATGAGTCCAAAGGAAGTGATCCTTAAATGGCATAGAAATAAGCAGCAAAGGTATAGCAATCATCAGAACTTTTGGTTTGTGGCCCTTAATTGGCAAACACACACAGATCCTACAATGAAGATGTTGATATATGATCAGAGTATGATACAGGGTGGTCCACAACTGAAATTTGGGCATTTTGCAAGCTCAGAGTCAGAGAATATTGCTGAAATAGTATGTGCGCAGAGTGCACATCATGAGCACATGGTATGCAATACTAGTATTCTGCAGCTTATCTCTCATTTTGCTGCTTACAGTCAATGTTCTCTCTCACATTTTGCACACAAATATCTAAGTACCACATAGTTTAATAATTCATTTATTTTTTTATATATTTTATTTCGAGCTTGTTGCCAATTCTTGAGCATGTTGCTGGCTTTTTGAGGATGTTGCACAAGAATTTGAACATGTTGCAGTGACATGCTTAAACCTCTCGTGGACCACCCTGTAATATTGAGTAATCTTAAAAAGGTCCCCATACAATAGTATGAAGCTTCAAGAGCATTGATCAATAACAATAATCTTTACAAAGAGACAAGGGAAATGAAAATGAAAGAGAAAATAGACGATTTGATAAATACATCACTTTCACACAAGGAGAAATTGGCCCATCAGTCTTTATTGATATATAACAGCATACAACACAAGATGGCATCATTCTTGACCACTTATGGAAGCAGTGTAGCTCATCATCATGTTTTCCCCTTGCAACATACTTAAGAATTCCATGGCCAGCATTTGTTATCAAATTAGCATGTAATAAAGGTAGTGCTTGTTGATTTAGCCATCCTTTTGGGCAAGAGAATATTTTTTGTGAATGTCTTTAACGTTTGTGTGAGAATTCTTTAAAGGTTTGAAGACTTCTTCTACAAGACAGGCATTTTGTGTGGTCCCCAAAAGAATAATGAGTCTATTTTATACTTATAGAAATTATTTCATGCCAGGGCATTTTGGTAATGTTTGAAGGTTAACACTATAAGAATTAAGGTTAATTCTTTGGTGCTCTGGGCAAAGGTAGATGTCTGTACTGTTGACAGAAAAATCATGTACCCAAGAGTCTTGTGTCATAAATGACAGTCAGTGAAACAAAAGCAAGAGTTGACTGAAGAGGCGAAAGCGTCAAATAACACAGAGTCTTGTGCGTAGCTTAAAGCAGCTGCCATACGTGTGTAGTCACCCACCAGTGATGTTCCTAGTGTTAATCTCTTTTGCCTTGTACATGAAATGCCTCATATTACAATTATCCCAAGTGAAAAGAAGAAGGAAAAGAAAACAAAAACAGTTATCTGTTCAGGTGATAGCTAGGACATGTTGGCACATGCCACCTTGCAGAGGAAGTCAATTCCTCTGTGAGTGCAGTATTAATGAAGTTGAGCCATATTGAAAACATAGTAAGTGTGGAATACTGTGCATGATGTGTAGTCACATGGCAGTGATTATTTTGAATGGTAATTTCCATTTATATCATACCGCAGGCTAATCTAAAAGATTGTCTCTGCGCTTTACATAACATCTTTTGAGACAGTCCGTAGGATGTCATATTAAGTTGTGCTTCGTGCACAGGTGTTAAAATTGTTGAAACTCTCATATGAATTTGTTCCTTAATTTTGATGTTTTTTATTTAAACAGCTTTTTGTCTTGCATAATCCTAATTAGGTGGATATAAAGGGGGAAATCCAAAAAAGCCTCCAATAAGTTAATTTTCACAGCGTAATATGCAGTAAATATAAGGAGTATTTGCTCTTGTATTTGTGTTGAAAAGTGATGAAATGTTAGTTTCTGTAAAAATTAGATATCTAGTAGTTGTATGTGTGGATTACATGTGTTGGTAACAAGTATCTTCCATCCAAACTAAAGTTGAATCATATCTCTGATTTTGTAGGTTATTTGAAGTGTGCTTCATGTATGTGCAGTTTACTCATGTAACATGTACCATGGAACAATGAGAGCTGATATTTTACATCCATAGTCATTAATATGCAGTACTCATACTCTTTTTTCTGGCAGATCAACTTCAAGAGTGGAACAAATTGTGTTGTGAATGATGAGTTTATCAAAGGGACACTCAAGGTAAGAATTTACCCACTGCTGTCTGTTATGTTTTGTTTTGTTTGTTTTTTGCTTTTGCTTTTTTGTGTGTGTATGTGTTTTTTGTTGTTGTTTTTTTCGTGTGGGAGGGGATGGTTTGTCAAGTTTACATAATCTGTATAGAAATTATTTTTGTATCAATGCTATGGATATTCTAATGTAAAGCTATGATTTATATTTGATACACCATTCAGGTATAATATGCTTAAAGGGTGTGTACAGTTCTGGTTGAGGTGAGGATTTAGCTTTTAACGTTTTGCGAGATATTCAGAAACCACTCTATGAGATGTCAAAGAGCATGCAATTCTAAGGAGTATCAAAAGTTTGTTTGATGAAAACCGGTTTTGAAATGGCCGAGATATCCCAAAACAAGGTGAAACAAAGAGATCCTAATAAAAGGTGTGGCCTGTCGTCTTTTATTATTATCACTTTTTTTTTTATATCTCGGCCATTTGAAAACCAATTTTCATCAAATAAACATTGAATCCTTCTTAAAATTACATGCTCTTTCATATTTCATAAGAGGTTTCTCATTATCTCACTTAGGAATGTTAAAAACATGAATCCCCCCTGCGACCAGTACTGTACAGTCCCTTTAATGTTCGATATATTAAAAATATATGTCAAAAGGGTTCGATCATTTCTTGACAGCAGAATACATTGAAGTCAAAGGGGGTTGTGTACAAAATATGGAGAGGTGATTCGTTTGCCCTTTTCACAGGCACAGTGTAGCATCGTACAAGTGTACATGTACGTATTCTACGATGACAGGGCTTGACATTAGTGGTGGCCTGGACCGCTAAAAATGAATGTGGTGCCACCAGATTTCCAAAAGATTATCCTTTGGTGGCCTGATCAGGTACTGAAAATTAAAAGTGGTTTGTTATGGTTCCTTTTATTGCAGGCCACTGCATTTCTTTTTTCGGGCCACCAAAATTTTAGTTTCAAAGATTTTAGTGACAAGGGCCACCAGAGAAAATAGTGTTGAACTGTAGATGTTCATGCTGTGGACCAACCATGAAGACATGCAATTGTGAATAATGACATAATTTCTTCTTTCTTCCCATGGTGCAGAATGGGAGAAAACCTTATTCTACCTTGGAAGTGCAAATGTAGAAATATCTCAATGTACCATCAAATGTGATTTGCTGTCTGATAGAGTACATTTGTATGGTACATGCACATATTCCCCTGAATGTGTCTACATTGTATGTTACACCTTTGTTTATGTATCACTATGTCCATGGCTGCATTTAGAGTTTATTTGAGTTCTATTGTGTATCTTCTTTGCGTAGAAAGTAGGAAAAATGTTGTTGGTTTTTAAGTCTTCTATTGTAGGTCTCTGAGCATACTTTCACAGAATTTAGCTCATCCTTTTGTGCCTCACAGGCCTAAAATATCGCATTACCCCAAAGTCACATATTTCATCATATCTTAGAGGGACAGACATTTTGCATCTGTGATGTGATTAGTTTTGCAGATTTGTTTGGGAACACAGCAAACATTGATTATACCGTGCAACAGGTGTCATTTTTCACTGAGTGTAAGATGTAGATAAGAGGCATCGCATAAGTCGTGAAAGAAGCAATTAAATGACTTGCATATGGAAAGTGAAACTGGCAGTTTTCCAGCCATAGTAATAGGAGTTTGTCCAACTAAAATGTGCGCATGGGTTTTTGTCTCCTTCATTGTTTGTATTTTTTTCTTTCTTCATTTCTTGATAATAGAAATTATCAGTATTCATATTAGCTGTAGTGAAGTAATTGTCATACTTCTTAGTACTAGTCGTAGTAGTGGTGGTGGTAAAAACAGAAGTAAAAATATTAGCTTTAGTGGGAAGACTGTTAGATTCATTTGGCATACAAAAAGACATGCAAATAGCAATATGATTGGGGGCGGGGGAAAGAAAAAAATGTTGGACTGGAATCTGAAAAGCCTGCTGCCTGAAGTTTGTGTGTGGCAGCGCAATATGACACGCCATACATGTAGTAAACAATGACAACTTTGCTTCATTCATCAAGTATGCCTGTGGATTTCACTTAGTATAATAATTATTTGATAGAATCAAAACATTGAAGCATAGATTATAAATCTTACTTCAATTATGGCAAGGTAAAATGCACTATTGATTTAAAGAACCATTATGAAATGGACCAAGACTTTCTTTTCACTAGAAAGCAGAGATGCTCTTAAACCATGGTTCATAAATAGCACTGTTCTGTGTTTACATGTATTAGAATATTACAATTAATTGCTGTCTTCAGAACTTATTAAAATGTGTTTGAAGATACTATAGAATGAGATGAGAAATTTCTCTTTGAAATAATCAATAGACAGAGTGATTTTATTTCTCTGTTATTTGACCAAAACCACTCCACCAAGTTTTAGTGCCAACTAAATTTGTACTGAATCCCTAAACCATGCTACGCATTTAACAACTCCCCCCCCCCCAAAAAAAAAAAAAAAAATATATATATATAATATATATATGTAGAAAAGAGTCACTAAAAGGACATGTTCATTTAAAAAGATTGTATAGTTTTGGTTAAAACTTAACTGCGGCTTTTTATCATTGTTTGGTGAGACAGTGAGAAACCTCTTATGAAGTATGAAAGAACATGTAATTAATTCCATGAGGATTTCAACGTTTATTTGATGAAACTGATTTTGAAATGGCTGAGATATCCCAAACAGAGTGATCCTAATAAAGTGTGGGACCCACATTTTATTTTGATCGTATTGTTTTACTTTGTTTTTGGATGTTTCAGCTATTCCAAACCTGATTTTTATCAAATAAACTTTTGATTCAGACTCTTAAAATGGTATGCTCTGTACTATTTCATAAGTGTTATCTTGGTATCTTGAAAAAAAGTAAAAGCCCAATTTTCATCTCCACCAATACTGTACCATCCCTTTAAAGGGGAAGGCTAGTAACTGATCAGTGGGAATCAGTGGAAATGCTGGGAGTTGATTGTGGCAATCCTTATGGGATTCATTCAAGAGTTCATTGTATATCTATTGTTGTGTGAAAATGATTTGCTTCAGAACGGTCTCATATTCAAGTAATGTGCAGATTAATGCTCCGTCACTGACCAGGGATGCTAACCTGGAAGCATTAAACTGCACATTACTTGAATATGAGACCATTCTGAAGCAAATCATTTTCACACAACAATAGATATACAATGAACTCTTAAATGAATCCCATAAGGATTGCCACAATCATCTCCCAGCATTTCCACTGATTCCCACTGATCAGTTACTAGCCTTTCCCTTTAATATGCATCAATATCAGTAGAATACATCAGTGAAAGTTTGAAGAACTTGGCATGCTCTTGATTAGGGATGCAAAGATAAATTTGTGTTTTATTGCAGTCACAGCAAATTTCTAACCTGTTTGGTAAGCCTCTACTTGATACAAATGGGACATGAATAAATGTGTTGTATTATTTTTGCAGTCTGTTGTTGTCCCAAGTGCGCAAGCCAAATACTGCATAAAAGTTAACATTCTTCAGGTTTGCTTCTTAGGGCAAGGAGCAGCAACTAATTTGGAGTCATTCAAGGAAATATCCAAAGCTATCCAATTTCAACTAAACAATATCAGGAATGATAGCTAGCGACAGGTAGTGCCAGGGTGCTACAAACCTATATGCCTGCTTGCCCAGGGCAAGTAAGTCTAACTGTTTGCCAAGTAAAATGAATAGGTTTAATGCACAGAGCACTTCCTCAAATAGACATTCTGGCTAGTGAGAACAAAAAAACAGACAAACAAATCCATGCCCCGAGGGCATGGAAACTGTTTCTGTTAACTCTCTCACCCCCTGTTTCTGTGTGTTTTGATAATGAAATGTGAACAAAAGTTCAAGTTATTTTAAATTTTTGGTAGTGGTGAGTGGTTAAGATCTCTGTTGGCCCCAATTGATGAAAAATGTTGTATTTCTGTACTTCTTGATGCAGGAATTAAATGTCACAAAGTAATTGTATAATGAGTCATTTTTTGCTAGCTATAATGAGCTAATCTTCTCAAGCCACCCAGCCCTTCCCAAATGCTATTGAATGGAAAGCATTGCCATTCAGACAACACTCTTGGCTCAGTTAATTTGATATAAACTGAGTTTGCAGCAACTGGCTAATAAAACTCAACTACAAGTGTATTTAGTTTTATTCCAAACAATTCGTATGCTTCTAGAAACTTGTCATTAAGAAATAAGCGGAACTGATAAGATATTTTTTACTCAGCAAGTGCTGTAAATTGTAAGCTGTATGAAAAAAATGGGACATTCAACATTTCAGTAAGTAACATGGTGTCAAAATATCCCTGTCTGGCCGGGGGAGGGGGGGGGGGGGGGTGGGGGGGGGGAATGTACATTAACCGTCCATAACCAAAGAAACGTGTCCTATACTTGTATGTACCTGAAACTTTGTGAAAGGGCATTTGGGCAAGGGCACATGCATCTAACAGGCAAGTGCCCATTCATCTAACAGGCAAGTGCCCATTCACTTTACTTGGTCAAAAGGGAGATTTGGTTGCCTTGAGCAATCATGCAGGTACAGGTTTGTACGTAGCATCCTGAATAGTACGTAGTATAATTTCTTGTAGGAGAAAATGGGTTTAAATTTAATTCACACATTCATTTTGGAATTTCATGTTGACTTTTCAGGCCCGAGTGACTGTGATTATCGTGAGGCCTGGTGTAATCAACCATTCCCATTAAGACTAAGTCTTAACTTGGGTCCTCCCCTCAAATAACAATGGATGCGTTGCATTTACTGCAATATTGCAGCTCTTTCAAATGCCTGAAAATTAATGTGATGTTAGATCCTTTAAATCTCAAGCCCTATTCACATTTAACCTTGACTGTCACATCCAACATGCATCAACCTATCTTTGAACTTTCCGCTAATTGTATACAATCATCACCAAAATATCTCTTTCACATACAGTACTGTAACAGGTCTTTCAGATACAGTATAAGATGTGGGCTTTGCAGACTTTCACCTTCATTCTCAGTGCAAACTGCAGGCACATGCCTCAGTTTGTGTTAGTGCAGTGTTCTCGCAAATAGAGACAAAGTCAAGCAAATGGAGACAAAGTCAAGCCAAATGATGTATTTTCTAGGGAGATGGGTTACTCAAAGGACACATGGTAGTGAAACGTGAATGATGCTGCTGTAGATGTCTGTTCACTGCAGCTGTTGCTATCAATCTTCCCTGTTTTGTGCTGGGTCATCTTTGATTCTCATTAACTACTGAAAACATATGAACATGAAGTAGGATACATGGAGTGGTGTAATGTCTGTGTGTGTGTGTGTGTGTGTGTGTGTGTGTGTGTGTACTACGGATGCTGGGCCAAGAATGTCTGGACAGTATAGACTCCTGCAAATTGTACTATGAAAGTAGAGTTCAGTAGAGAAAGTACGGAAAGAAGTGTGATTAAACTTGTACTTTGTTTTGTGAAATTTGTAAAGCACCACAAATATACAAACAGTCGCTTCTGTGGGTGCAGCCAAAATGCATATGTCATGTGCTGTGACTCAAGAAGGAACATCACCTGTAGTTTATGACACATTATTTGTCATTTCATTTCATGTCTTGAGAGATTTTTTTTTTTCTGAAACATCTTTTGACATTGTTTTCCCCCTGTAGGTGGGCTCTTTGGTAGAGGCTAAACAGACAGAAAATGGCTTGTATGAAGAAGGAACTATCATGAAGCTCACAGATGCTAGCCTTTACACTGTTGGTAAGTCGTGATGCAAGATGACATTTCCTTCCCAAACAGGGTGCCGGGTGCGATGTTTGGTGCGAAAGCATTTGCTGCATTGCGTGTGCAAGTACCCACGGGTTTAAAGGCAAAGTATATTGAGGGGAATGGCACTGGATTGGACTCCTTTTCCCCTACTCAGTAATTTTTTGGCTGTTTTCATGTGTAGGCCATACTTTTCACTGGTTTACCTCGTTCTCCTTGTTATCAAAATTGTGAGGAATTGATTTTATGTAAACATTTATACCGGTGTACAGTATAGACCTATTGCATTTCTTCTTTACTGAAGGTCTTCAATTATTGTGATATCAGTGCAAAAACTGAAATTCAGTGTGATGGTACTGTAGATCCATGGTATTGAAGTTTCTTTCACAAATTTCAATTCAGTGCCAATGCAATAAAGTACCTTCCAAGTTTACACAGAATACAGAATACATCAAAACAGACCCCAACCATGAGTATTAAAGGGGCATAGTCCCGGTAGTGTAGAAGGCGCTGTTGATGATATTGCTGATCACCATTAGCATTGATACGAAGATTACCGAAGTTGAGCTGTCATCAAGAGTAAAGTGCATAGGTGTCGCTAAGTAACGTTGCCTTCGTTGTCTTCTCTGCGCATCGCGCAGTCTGTAGTAATGCCAGGGTCCGTGCATGTGCTTGTTATTATGACATCACAAAAGAAGTTTGCTAAAGCTGTCATCCCCCTCAGCTAAATCATGAGCCGAACTGTGATTGGACCACTGACTACAGTGGATCGGACTTCTTCGGACTCGGGGAAGTGGGCCAAACCGTAAGCGCTAAAGAGGAGTTGATAGCGTAGGTCTCTATAGGAAACTTGCGCCGTGCGCCCGCGTACCCATTTGACTAAAACACTGGGACCATGCACCTTTAACTCTCTGAAATGTGAAGACCGTGATGAAATATTATAGAACATACATATGTAAGACACTTTGTAAAGTCAGGGTCCTGTTGCATAAAAGCTGAGATCAAATTTACATCTGAAAATCAAATGTAAGTCTGTGAATACTGTATTCTCATTGGCTGATACCTAATTTTATCTTTTGATAAAACAGGGCCCAGGCCTATGTTTGGTTTTCTGACTTACGTTTGATTGCATCTGTTTATGCAACAGAGCCCTTAGTCAGCTAAAAGATTAATTTCATTGTTTATTAGTGAATGACGCCTCCAAAATGAATTATGCATTGCCTACATTTGCACACTAAAGGACCTCAAGTAGTTCTTTACTTCTCTTTGTATTTTCCCCGTCTTGTACTTGTACAGGCAGTACTTGGAAGAAAATATAATATTTTGAATATTGTAAATCAAAAGTGGCAAATGCAATTCATAGCTACCACCTTCTGGAGACGCCATACATCTAGGGAACATAAAATCAGTTCAGGTATGGCAGGTTGTAGACATCACAAATACAGTCAGCTTATGAAATCAAAGTAAAAAACACACACACAAAAAAAAAAAAACATGAAGCATTTATATGTTGTATACAGTATTGTATTTCTATATCTTTTCTTAGCCCACTTGATGAGCAAAAGGCTCAATGTCAAATGTTCACAAAAATTAGCAGTTATTGTCATCAAGGTGATAAAATAAAAGCCAGCATGCCCCACTTAGGGCCCATCTTGGGGAGGGGAGGGGGGATCCAAATTAGGGGCTAATTTACACTTTTTCAGTTTCTCCTTGAAACTGCATGATCAAATTTTTATCATGCTCAGCTGGTATTATCACTAGGGTTTATTTTTACTTTTGATATTATTCCCAAATTAGAGAATATTTCAAAAAAATCTGGTAAAATGGATTTTTCAGTTACTTTCAAGTTTGTTGAAGGTTGGGAGCCAGATTTCGCATTTCATTTTTATGCCTCCGCCACGAAGTGGTGCCGGAGGCATTATGTTTTCGGGTTGTCCGTCCGTCCGTCCGTCCGTCCTTCCGTCCGTCCGTCCGTCCGTCCGTCCGTCCGTCCTTCCGTCCGTCCGTCCGTCCTTCCGTCCGTCCGTAATGAATTTTGTGGACAAGGTAACTATCGAAACCTGTTGAGGTATCCTAATGAAACTTGGCATGTATGTGTATTAGGGGGTGAAGTTGTGCCTATCAACTTTTGGGTGCACATGCTCAAGGTCAAAGGTCAAAAGGTCAAGGTCAAATACATAAAATTCACTATTTCCACCATATCTATTGAATGCCTGAAGATATTTTCTTGAAACTTAGTGTATACATGTTTTACCTAATTAAGATTCTCTGGTGAAAGTTTGGGTCATGAGGTCAAAGGTCAAAGGTCAAAAGGTCAGGGTCAAATACATAAAATTTCACTATTTCCACCATATCTATTGAATGCCTGAAGAGATTTTCTTGAAACTTAGTGTATACATGTATTACCCAATTAAGATTCTCTGGTGACAGTTTGGGTCATGAGGTCAAAGGTCAAAGGTCAAAAGGTCAAGTAAAAATATTAAAACTTCTTTTTTTTTCTCCGTACCTTGGAAAATTGTTCAAGGTATCTTCATGGAACATAGTATATACATGTACTGACTGGAAGTGATTATCTAGAGAATGTAGGGTTCATGGGGTCGAAGGTCAGGGGTCAAAGGTCAAGTGCAAGACTTCAAAATGTTACTATTACCCTCATATTTATGCAATGCCAGCAGGGTTATTTTTTTACACTTGGTGTATGCGTGTTTAACCTAATAGAAATTCTCTGGAAAGTTTTTTTTTTTCTCTTTTTGCCTCAAAGGTCAAAAGGTCAAAGAAAAGTGAAAGTGCTGAACTAACTTTTTCCTCCATATCTTGGAAGTGGCTCAAGTTACCTTGAAACTTAGTACATATTATGCATGTTCTACCTGAAAGTAATTATCTTATGAATTTTAGGGTCAAGGGCCAGATGAAAATGGTAACAATTTACTATTCAATTCAGAAATTGAACTTTTTCTCCACACCTGTACCTTGAAAATTACTCAATGCCTAAATGTACTTGTATGAATGGGTCAAAGTCAAGTTAAAGTCCTTAAATCCCTAGATACATGCTCTCCTATTCATCCAATTAAACCTACGTCAAGGAAGGTGAACATTCAACACATTTGTGACAAACTTGTCATTCCAATATTTTGCCAATTTGTGAAAATGTAATCACACAGTGTCCACATGTACTATCTAGACCTATTGGGAAAATCATGCATTATGGCGGAGGCATACCAGTCGCCAAAGCGACATTTCTAGTTTTTTTTTTTTTTTTTTTTTTTTTTTTTTTTTTTTTTTTTTTTTTTTTTTTTTTTACACATGGTCACATTTTATGCAAACTTGGTAGGTATCATGGCCTGTGTGATTGTACAAATTGACACCATGCCCCCTGGAGGCTCTCCAAGTTTGCTATATTCCTTTAAAGTAATAGTCTGTCAGAATGCATTGAAGATAAACTTGCAATATTCATTTTATTGTGTGACCCTCTTGGTCTCTTGTTGTTTTTCTTTTGCCAAAGTAAGAAAAAACAGTTTTAAAGCTCAAGTTATTTCTCTCCTTTAGAATGTAATTTACTTAGTATATTTGATATGCAAAAAGTGAGCAATTTTCTCAATTTAAACTAGAATATGAATTTGCATAATTTTCTTTTAAAAGAGGAATTTTTTTTCTTCCCCCACTTTTATTCTTAATTATTACAACCCTTGGACGTGATTTTATTCTTTTCTTATGAATACTGTAAAACCAGAAATTTTTGTGTTCATGAAACTTTTGTGAGGAGCCAAGATTCGCAAAAGTAAAATGCATGCGAAAGTTCAACATATCCCTGTATTACTAATGGTAGTACATGTAGTATTTTACTCATAATATTTTATTGGTCAGCAGTTCGTGAAAGTTTCATGGCGCAAAAAAGGCCCCTGCTTTAATTCGTGAAGGTTTTTGGTTTTACAGTAGGTGTGATTGTGTAAATGTATGAGAATGTTTATGTTATCGTGCAGAATGTAGTGAATGCAATATTTTTTCTCATTTTTATGCCTTTACTTCACAGTTTTTGACGATGGAGACGAAAAGACACTCAGAAGAACCCTTCTGTGTTTGCAAGGAGAGAAGCACTTCCATGAAAGTGAAGTAAGAATAAAGAGGTCATTTTTGTAGCACTTGTACAAACTTATCTGCAGAGCATTTTTTTTTTTTTGAACATGACAATTGCTTTTTTGTAAAGGTGGTAAGCATTTTACATTATTTGATATTTTGCATAATTGCATATGAAAGGAGTTAACAAAAGCAATCATTTTGAATTGTATGATAAACTTCAGCAGTGATCTTGATATGCTAAGTAGCATACTTCTCGTCATTTTATAACATCAAATTTTCGTGTTCATTCCATATGCAGTCACTTAATATTTCAGAGAATTTATATCAGAAAATTACTTATTTTTTCGTAACAGAAAATGTAGTTCCCAACATCAAACATTTTTTCTGCAAACTGACATGGTGGATTATGCTCACAGATTTGCAAAATTCAGAAAGTAGATCCAAATATGTACAGGAAAGTAGTGCTTAGTAGGTGTGGGAAAATTAGGTCACAAAATAGGGAACTGTATGAAATTTGTCTCTTTCTCCAGTAAACAAATATACCCAGTGTATCTTCATACATGTATTTGAAGATATGTTTGTGTATTTCCTCCTATATGCTCTCTCACTTCTATATTTTCACTCACAAACTGCTCTTTCCGTGTAGACACTGGATCACTTGCCGTTGACCGACCCTGAAAACTTTGGCACACCTGTTGTGAACACTAAGAAGATGAGGAGGAAACGGCGAACAAGTAATCGCTCCCAGTAAGTCTTTCTTATGCTTACAGTTTTCTTGATGTTAGAATGTGTGAGTATTCCGTTCAAAAGTTTACTGAAAGTGAATGCTGTAAAAAAGAGTGGTGTATCAAAAAAGATATGCACTAACAAAAAATTGGTAAGAAGTGAAAACTGTACTCAAGTGGGAACTTATTTGGAATAATTGTTTAACAATGTTCAGCTTGAAAAATCTGAGCAACATTTAAAGCTATGAAAAATAATCACTAAATGCTTAAACAAACAAAAAAAGAATGAAAAGAATCACCACAAAGGGTGTTATCCTTAATAAACAGTAGTGACAGAATGTATTATTTAGTGAACAATTTATTGGCATAGTACAATGTGTTCATTAATCTCTTGATAATGATAGCAAAATTCCCCAAAAACATTTTGGTATGCTGGAGTTTTTTTTTTTGTTTTTTTTTAATGCATTTGAATGTAATCTCACAGCTCAGTCGGCAATGCTCAACTATTCTTTAAGACACAACAAACTGCGAATAATACAGCATCAACAAGCAGGCATATATTTTGTGGGCAAATGAGTTTTTTTTTTTTAAATGTATGATTTGTATTGTACATGTTCACTTTCCAGCAGAAGCGAAGATGATGAAGAGGAGGAGGAGGATGAAGAGGACAGTGACAGTGACTCTTCACCAAAGAAACAGCCCAAGGATGAGCCAGAGGATGCTGTGGGCAAGGTGGTCATTGTCGAAATGAATGAAAAACGCAAGAATTCCTCCTTTCCTGCCCTGGTAAGCATCGAATTTACATTGGTAGTCTCTCCAACGTTTACTTGAGTTCATCTAGATAAGCCGATCAGTATGTTGTTAGAAACAGATTTTTTTTTTTTTTTTCTGCTCAGCTCTATTGAACTAGATTCATAATTCAATGATAATATGCTGTAAAACTTTTTTTTTTCAGTAACCAGTCACCTCTCAGAATTTCAGCTTGTTGCCATGGCAATTGTACAGAGAGAATATCTCGTTCTCTGAGGCCCAAAGATATAATGGTTATGTAACATTACCAGCAAGAAAGGTGAAACTGTAGTTATGGTGTTTTGGGAATTGGTATTCTATTGTATATTGCATTTTGCATTTCCACTTTCAGTTCCTTGGTAACATCTCTAACAAATATGAATTAACCAGTACATTGGATGACTTTGTGAGCGGATTTGATAAAAATAATTTTACAGGACTATGGGACACTGTGTAAGACTTATGCTCGTGTTTACTTTCTGTCTTTTCAAGGTGGTGGATCCAAGCTGCACTAAGGATGTCCAGACTCGAGGGAAGGACCAAATTGTTGTCCGCTCATTCAAGGACAATAAATTGTAAGTGGAATCTTTTTACAAAAAAAAAGAAGAAAAAAAAGCTTGCATCTAGAAATGAAAGCTCCAATGGAGAATGAAGAATTTAGAGTATTTGAAGCATGGAAATTGGAAGAAGAATGACTGGTGTAGAAAATATGACTTGTTGAAACTGTATGACTTCAAATTGTGGAATTTATTCAATCAAGCTTTTATGTTGTTTTTCTTTGTTTCAACTTTTCTGTCAGTTTGATTATAGATGATAAACACAAAAAGCCTGAAAGTATGGAAGTTCATCATCACTCGAATTTGGTATATATGTGTTATAGTATAACTATTTATTCTTTCATTGTTTATTATTACATTCAAAATGTATTGGGTGTTGTATCGTATATGAAGTTGTACGGTCTATTTCTGTTTTTCTAACTTCCAACAATTTCAGCTACACTGTCTCAAAGTCCAGCAGAAAACCGTTTTTATCCAAGGACCATGTGTACAAGGGGGATGTCAGCTCTCTGAAAACTGGTAAGCATATCACCTTAGGTGGATGCATGAATAAAGCAGTAGCATGTCTTCTTAGAATTTGTGTATATTTAGATTGTGGTTGCGACCTCTTATCTATGCTATGGGTTAAATTCACACTTCCTGTGCCAATATAGAAGAATGCTTGGCCTGTAGCTCAAATTTAGGAAGTGGTTTTGTATTTGGGGGGGGGGGGGTGGCTGTAGAGCCTTTGATAAGTCATTGTTCTAAAGTTTAACAATTTGTGAGAATGATGGGCTTTGATATAGTTTGTGAGTATGTGTGAGAACAATTAGCTCATATGCTTTAACCCTATTCTAACTGGGGGGGGGGGGGGTCAAATTGACCCCCCCCCCCCCCTCAACGTTTTGTGCCACTATTCCGCAACGTGCAAAGATTTTGCCACATCGTTTCATGACTTTTTTTCATTGAAGTCTCCCTCATATTTTGAGACCAAATTTACGACGTCCGGGTACACCGTTCTGAAGTTATGCAATGTTTTGCATATGCATATCAACCCGAAAACCGCTCAAATTCATGATTTCGTGTGCAAATCCAATGCAAACTGTGTTTTTTTTTTAATTGATATAAATTAGATTATTTCAACTTTTAACCATTGAAATAAATCAATTCTAATGTAGATAAGCTTGAAAAAGTGCCTCCAACAAATTTTGGCAAAAAACAATAGAAAACAAAAGATCGAAAAAACAATAGAATACATAAGAAATTAACAAAACAATAAAAAACAAAAGAAAATGATTTTGATTGCACTTTTTTTTTACAAGAAAATTGATGTGTCTTGAGGAACTCTGACACAAAAATTTAATAATCCTTTAAAGTCTTTGTGATGGAGTTATAGGTGAAAATATGATTTCATGTGTTAATTTGCATATTTAATTTATTAAAAAATATGAAATCAAAATTTTTCTATTGTATGACCACGTAATCTTGTAGTTAACATCCGGCTCTATGTTCAGGCAAAATTTTGCGGCGATCGCGCAATCGGCGGCCGAGATCTGAAGGGGGGGTCAAATTGACACCACCCCCCCCCCCCCCCCCCCCCCCCCTCCCCAGTAAAAACTTGGTCTCAAATAGCCCAGTTAGAATAGGTTTAAATGTGCAGGAATCCAACCTTTTATTGGGACTTGTTTCTTTGTAGACATTTTTTCTCCATTTTTTCCCTGTTTGTATTTATCTACAGTGTGGCGATAAGTGATAAGCAGGATAGTCCATCCACATATTCAGAGCCAATCAAAATGTTGAATCAATGATGCTACCTAGTTTGTTGAGAGAAAAAAAAAATTAATTTGTTCCATTTTAGTGTTTATGTGGTATGAATAGAGTCTTTATACTTCTCCTTACAGCAAGATCTGGATGCATTATCATCATCAAATCTTTAATGGTCATGAAAAGAGACTGTGATGCATGTAATGTGTATAGCCATTATTATTTGCAACCACTTTAGGCCTCCGTATAAATGGGAGCTGTTATATGGCAAGGCACAATCCCTCATTTGGAAACTACTAAGAGATATTTCACCAAATATCACTGAATGTAGCCTCTTTTTTTATGCCTTCTTTGATAAGCATCACAACAATCAGGTTAATGGCTATAATGGCTTATTCACTTTCAATGGTTTTGTATGGGCTACTGGAAGGTGCTTATAAGCATGCCAAGGAAAATGGAAGGAACAGGCAGCACAAGAGCATGGCAGGATAGTCGCCTAGATGTTAGGACCGTGCTTTCAGAATGCAGTGCCACTATTGCCATTCCAGCATTGCCAATATCCCATCTGTTCACCTGGGTTATGAGGAAATGCTCTCTTATGTTGAAATTACTGGAGAAAAATGCACAGCCTTGTATCACCTCTATTGCTCTTATTTCAGCCACGGAGAAAGCAGTGACCTTTATTGACACGGGTCAGCTGCCGTCCAACTGGGACATGGACATGCTGCGAAAGAAGGGCAAGCAGGGAAGCACCGAAGCAACAGAAGACACCAGTGAGGACTCCTCAGATGATGAGTACGACATGGAGAAGGATGCCTGGCTGGCATCCCTACACAAGTTCATGGAGGAGAGAGGTGAGCAAAAGTGCGGGGCAGGTTGGGATGGCTTCTTACAGACTACGTTCCATCAGGAGTGAATGCTGCCGTGAATTCGGCTGATCATCGTCAACCAGACAAAATTCGGTTCAAATAATACCACACCACCGGCTTTAACTTCAAGCAACATACAAAGCCAGTTAAGATTCAAAATGCAGTCAAGAAGTCATAGAATTTTTATTATGGTTGACGATTTGACAAATGGGGTAAGAGGGAAGAGCCATTTCAAGTTGCATTTAACGTTGCCATTTCCAGCAGCTGTAGCGTATATAAAACACAAGTTACTGAAAAAGTGGAAATTTTGCGCATTTCGCACTACCAGAAGCTAGCGCAAGAATAAAAGCGCGCAACTATTTTTGCCTGTTGTATGAACCGCTATGCACTGGCTTGATTCTGTGAAATTAAAAACACACATAATTCATCTTACTTGGCAGAGCCCGAAAAATTACTCGTGCAAAAATATATACTTTTACAGTGATTCTATGTTTCAGTCTTGTGGATCTTTATTGCAGCAATTTACATTTGATGAGTGAGATGGGCTCAGTTGTCCTCCAGTTTTTAAAAGAGGTATGTCTAGAAATCTTTCATGAAGCAAAGCTAGCCCATGTGTTGCATATATTTAGGTAGAATAGAGTACTAGTTTTAACAGTCTTCTTACGCTCTGAGTGCAAGTGTGAGATCATACACAGATAAACTGCACAGAATCAGTACAGAATTCTGCCCTTTGGCTAGAAAGTATCTGATGTCAAAGCTGTGTACCCTTTCCCAATCTAGGCACTCCCATCAACAAGCCGCCAGTTCTTGGATTCCGAGATCTCAACCTCTACAAGCTCTACAAGCTTGTCCAGGACCAAGGTGGATGTCGCAAGGTCACCGACCGGCAGGTGTGGGCCCACATAATGACCAAGATGGGCATCCCAGTGTCAGCCAGCCCACAGACGTACAACATCCACACTGCTTACAACAAGTGAGGTTCTTTTCTTGTGTGACTTTTTGTTTTTATGCCTCCGCCACGAAGTGGTGCCGGAGGCATTATGTTTTCGGGTTGTCCGTCCGTCCGTCCGTCCGTCCGTCCGTCCGTCCGTCCGTCCGTCCGTCCTTCCGTCCGTCCGTCCGTCCTTCCGTCCGTCCGTCCGTCCGTCCTTCCGTCCGTCCGTAATGAATTTTGTGGACAAGGTAACTATCGAAACCTGTTGAGGTATCCTAATGAAACTTGGCATGTATGTGTATTAGGGGGTGAAGTTGTGCCTATCAACTTTTGGGCGCACATGCTCAAGGTCAAAGGTCAAAAGGTCAAGGTCAAATATATAAAATGTCACTATTTCCAACATATCTATTGAATGCCTGAAGATATTTTCTTGAAACTTAGTGTATACATGTATTACCCAATTCAGATTCTCTGGTGAAAGTTTGGGTCATGAGGTCAAAGGTCAAAGGTCAAAAGGTCAGGGTCAAAGACATAAAATTTCACTATTTCCACCATATCTATTGAATGCCTGAAGAGATTTTCTTGAAACTTAGTGTATACATGTATTACCCAATTAAGATTCTCTGGTGAAAGTTTGGATCATGAGGTCAAAGGTCAAAGGTCAAAAGGTCAGGGTCAAATACATAAAATGTCACTATTTCCACCATATCTATTGAATGCCTGAAGATATTTTCTTGAAACTTAGTGTATACATGTATTACCCAATTAAGATTCTCTGGTGAAAGTTTGGGTCATGAGGTCAAAGTTCAAAGGTCAAAAGGACAAGTAAAAATATTAAAACTTCTTTTTTTTCTCCGTACCTTGGAAAATTGATCAAGGTATCTTCATGGAACATAGTATATACATGTACTGACTGGAAGTGATTATCTAGAGAATGTAGGGTTCATGGGGTCAAAGGTCAGGGGTCAAAGGTCAAGTGCAAGACTTCAAAATTTTACTATTACCCTCATATTTATGCAATGCCAGCAGGGTTATTTTTTTACACTGGGTGTATGCATGTGTAACCTAATAGAAATTCTCTGGAAAGTTTTTTTTTTCTCTTTTTGCCTCAAAGGTCAAAAGGTCAAAGATCAAGTGAAAGTGCTGAACTATCTTTTTCCTCCATATCTCAGAAGTGGCTCAAGTTACCTTGAAACTTAGTACATATTATGCATGTTCTACCTGAAAGTAATTATCTTATGAATTTTAGGGTCAAGGGCCAGATGAAAATGGTAACAATTTACTATTCAATTCAGAAATTGCACTTTTTCTCCACACCTGTACCTTGAAAATTACTCGATGCCTAAATGTATGAATGGGTCAAAGTCAAGTTAAAGTCCTTAAATCCCTAGATACATGCTCTCTTATTCATCCAATTAAACCTACGTCAAGGAAGGTGAACATTCAACACATTTGTGACAAACTTGTCATTCCAATATTTTGCCAATTTTGTGGAAATGTAATCACACAGTGTCCACATGTACTATCTAGACCTATTGGGAAAATCATGCATTATGGCGGAGGCATACCAGTCGCCAAAGCGACATTTCTAGTCTGTTTTGCCTTTTTTTCATTTCAGTGTTGGAAAATATTTAGATGATAGTCCACAAAATACAGACTGAATTTGTTAATGATAATGATGAAAACGTCATACTCCTTTCTTGACCATGGTACCCTCTTGTGGTAATGTCGCAGGGATTCGTGTCATAAACAACTCATGATTAACAGTAACTGACCAACTGACAGTTTAACAATATGTAATTCCAGTTAGTATGAGTTGGCTGACAGCAAAGTTCTATTTGGCAAAGGCTCAAAATCAGTTGGCAACAGTGAAACATGATACTCCTTTTGCATTTGCAGGTACCTGTTTGCTTTCGAGGAATTCAACAGGAAAATGGGCCCAGCACCACGAATCTTTACACGCACACGGAGGAGGTCGTTTGACCGGGGTTGGATAACACCGCCAACCTTCAAGCAAAGATCACCTGCAAAACAGGAGGCAAAAGATGAGGCAAGCGATGCAGAAGAGGAGGAAGAAGATGTGTCTCCTTCGAAGAAAAGAGTGAGTTGAACAAAACAAAAGAAGTCCTGAATTTCCTCAATTCCTTTCAAATTAATGTGTTGGAGGTTTCCATGACATATGCTCCTGCGACAATAGCTCCCATGAAATTTATGCAGGCTAAGCCGAGCATACATTCTACCCACAAACATAATCTTAATCCTAATCCTCACATCAAACTAAACCTAAAACCCCATAGATCACAATCCTAACCCTAAGTCCCTAAGTCCTTGGAGAAAATGAGACTGGAGTATTTGTCGCAGGAGCAAATATTGTGTCACCATATTAGAGAATTTGTCAAGAATTGAACTATTAATGATCTCTGTAGCTGGAATGCTAGAATACAAGTCACCATTCATTTCTGGATTGCATGTCATCTGTTACACTAATCCACCCTCCTCCTCCCCTCTCCCAGTCCAACTATCCCCCCCCCCCCCCCTCCTAGAAAAAAAAAAAAGATTAACTGAAAAATGAATGAATATGAAATATAAATAAAATTAAAGAACAAAATTACAAGCAAGTTGTTATTAGAAAAAGATAATTGTTGGAGGTGAAAATCCAATTAAAGTGCGAAATTGCACTCAGTGCATTGATTAAAAAAGAATGCTATTTTGAATGTCTTTGATATCAGCATGAAATTTGAGATGCATTGAGCACCTCAAATAATTATTTTGAGCAATTAGTATTTTACTACAATCTCCTCATGATAATTTTTAAGCATAATGGCCAAGCAAGGGTCATTACTATTAACTTTAATTGAGAAATTGTTGAAGTGATGTAAATGGATTTTATAAACCATGCATTCAAACCTCTCTTCGTGTATTTCTTTTTGATTTTTTATGCCTCCGCCAACGAAGTGGCCGGAGGCATTATGTTCTCGGGTCGTCCGTACGTCCGTCCGTACGTCCGTACGTCCGTCCCGTTTTGTTTTTGTCGATATCTCAAGAACCGTGTGGTGGTTTTGCATCAAACTTGGTATGAGGGTATATCCTTGGGGGATGATACTTTGTGTGGATTTTAGGGTCACAGGGTCAAAGGTCACAGGTTATTTTGTGAAAAAAATTTGAAATTTCATGTTTTTCTCCATATCTCGCAAATGGTTCAAGGTATCTTCATGGAACTTAGTATATAAAATTATGCTTGTACCGATGGGTAGTGATTATCTAGGGAAGTTGGGGGTCATGGGTCAAAGGTCAAGGTCAACTCCTCAAAATATAACTACTTTCCTTATATTTATGCAATGCCTGAAGGATTTTTTTAAAACTTGATGTATGCATGTATAACCCAATATATAGTCTGTGGGAAGTTTCTTGCCAAAAGGTCAAAGGTCAAGTGAAAGTGCTAAATTGCACTTTTTCCTCCATATCTCAAAAATAACTCGAGGTATTGTCATGAAACTTACATATTTATGCATGTTCTACCTAACAGTGATTCTCTTTGGAACTGTGGGGTCAAAGGTCAAAGGCCAGGTTTCGATAATACTATTTTACCATTTGATACTGAAATTATACTTTTTCTCAATACCTTGAAAATTACTCAATGCATAAACTTGTAAAAGGGTCAAAAGTCAAGTGAAAATCATCAGTTCCCCCAAATACCTGCACTCTGACGTTTTGATCTTTCATCCAATTGAACCTAGTTCTAGGAAAGTGAACATTCAGCACATTTGTGGCAAACCTGTCATTTTAATATTTTGCCAATTGTGTGAAACTTTCATCACACATTGTCAAGACATTGTACTATAGACCTATTAGGAGAACCATGTATTATGGCGGAGGCATACACCAGTCGCCGTAGCGACATTTCTAGTTTTGTTTTTGTTGTATAACATGCCTTCATGTCAGAGATAATTTCGGTATCAGTTCAAATGAATGATTTTTGATTTGCAAAAGTCAATAAAAAAAACGAAGGCAAATAAACATAAGCACCTGAGTATGAGTCACCATGACAGTGTCATAGTGACAAATTCATTCCGACATTTATTTTTCCAGGTGACGAGGAAAAAGGGGGAAGACTCGGGCAAGCAGGCAGAGCCGGAAGAGAGCAAGCGGGAAACCAGGGAGGCCAAGGCACGGGCCAAGGAACAGGAGAAGGAAGAGAAAGACACCTCGGACCGGGAGGACAAGAAGGGCACCAGGAAGTCTGCCAAGGATCCCAAAAGCAAGGATAAGCCAAAGGAAGATAGTGCTGCCAAGGAGAAAGTGACCGACGAAAAGGAGAGCGAGGGGAAAGACAAACCAAAGACAGACGCAAAAGGTAAAGACAGATCAAAGGAGGAGAAAGGCAAGGAAAAGGTCAAGGAAGAGAAGACAAAGGAGAAAGCAAAAGAGGATAAAGTGAAGGAGAAACCCAAGGAGGATAAGACCAAAGAGAAGGTGAAGGAAGAGAAGGGCAAGGAGAAACCAAAAGAGGAGAAAGGAAAAGACAAACCAAAGGACGACAAAGGAAAAGACAAACCAAAGGACGACAAGGGCAAGTCTACTGACACGACAAGCAAAGAAAAGGGAGGTGGTGCCAAAGGAAAGGACAAGAAGGGAAAGTCAAAAGCTAGTTCCAAGGATGATGACAAAGATGATGCTCCAGAAATGTAAGTTCCTGCAGTTTTTTATTCATTCCTTGACAGTCGTTTCAAGAATTAGTAGATATCAATTTCATGATTGTTGAATACATAAAGAGAAACCACTTGATGGTATGTCTTCTTGATTTACAGTTGGTAACATTTCTGTTGTAATAGCTTTATCTTTTTCGTTTGATCATATCAACTTTACCTGTATTCTTTTTAATGGGCTATTGATTTATTGGATGAGGCAGCGAAGATTGAAACAAAAATATTACTTACACTATCCTCATGTGTCAGTTTTTATATCCGTTTATTTATTTTCTTGAATATCAAAGATATTTTATGCAGAATTTTGAATGAAGTGCAAACACAAATTTCACACTAGACAATCAAAAAGACAAATTAGACAACCAGATAGGTGGCAAAGATAGCTTCAGACTGAGGAGTAATGATTGTTTGAGACAGATAAGGCAGATTGTACCTCTGCAAATTTTGGCAAATGAAACTTCTTCATGTCATCTTCCAGCAGTAGGGTACCACAGAATCCTCCCTCGTCACATCCCTAATTTATTTGTCATTGTTTATCAACGTTATTCAAAAAATGAAATAAAACAGTTGCAAAAAATGTCACATTTCTATTTCAAAGGCTAAAGACTTAGCACTGTGTGCTTGTGAAGTGCTAATTGAATAGTGACAATCTCTCTATATTTCAAAACGCTGTTGGTTTTTGTGTCACTGCCAGCTTTTATTGCCTAAAGAGTTGCTGCACCTAATCATCATAACAGAAGCAGTGTGAGCATGTAGATAGTGCTGGCTACTTTTAGGATTTTCAGCAAAAATGTTAAGTACTAGATTTTTCACGCTTTCATACTACTGCATCTATGAATTTAAAGAGGGAAAAGAACATATCTTATTAATTGATCTTAAAGGATGTGTACAGTTCTGGTCGAGGTGAGGATTTAGCTCTTAACGTTTTGCGAGATATTCAGAAACCACTCTATGAGATGTCAGAGAACATGCAATTCTAAGGGGTATCAAAAGTTTATTTGATGAAAATTGGGTTTGAAATGGCTGAGATAGCCAAAAACAAGCCGAAACAAAGAGATCCTAATAAAAGGCATGGCCTGTAGTCTTTTATTATTATCACTTTTTTTGATATCTCAGCCATTTGAAAACCAATTTCCATCAAGTAAACATTGAATCCTTCTTAAAATTACATGCTCTTTCATATTTCATAAGAGGTTTCTCATTATCTCACTTAGGAATGTTCAAAACATGAATCCCCACCTCAACCAGCACTGTACAGCCCCTTTAAGAAGTATTGAGCAAGAGTGATCTATGAATAGCTACTTTGAAAAGGACTTATTCTTCAGCATGTTTCCGGCTATTGTACAGAGATCAAATCTGGTCAGCCCCCAGGGCAGATGCTAGCTATTGTTTGCTTCAGCGGTGCTGAAGTCCATAAATCTTTTTGAAAAGAATCATTTATCACTTAAGTTTACCCAGGGCTGCACACTGGCGCCGGTCCGACGGTCAAAGACCGGTAAAAGTCACTGTCGGACCGGTAACTTTTCAGGAAATCCACAAGTTACCGGTCCGACATGACCAGTAAAAAAAAAAAAAAAAAAAGCATTGGTGGGGTCAGTAGAAAGGAAAAGAGCAGCCCCGATCAGGGAGAAACAGAATGCAAGATATCGCACTGTTCAACAAGTTTTACGCAAGTTTTCGTTTATGTCTAGCGGTGCAATTTGTACAGTAAACATACTGTAGTTTTGAGCACTAGCAGTCGACCAGTTACATTCGCGCTCGCTTGCGCATTTGGCGCTGCTCACGCACTGCCATGCAATGCAATACATGCAAAGCAAACGATGCAAAGCATGTACAGTGTAACTGCTTCTCGTTTGCTTGCGATTGGCGGTCATGCCAGACAAGAAGCATTGAAAGAAGCGCATGCATAGATTTCTGGGTCATTTTACTCATGATTTTTTAACGCAAGATCGATCCGATCCCGGCTTTGCAGCAGCGTGGCAGTTATGTAGAACTAATTTACTTGTGTCGATTTTTAGAAAAAGTAAAAACACACTCGATATTCAGCGATACAGTAAATGGATCTGATTGCGTTTATTTTCATTTTGAGCAGTCATTTCACAAATTAATATTTTCATTCGCTCAGAATGTTCTCATAACGAAGATAGGCGCAAAAAGGATCACGAAATCGGCCCTTCCGTGTACTTTTTAAGAACGCATGCACAAAATGTGAAGAGATAATACTTATAGGGAGAAAAAAAAATCATGAAATCATGGCAGTCCCGCTTACATATTCAGGTAGAAATCGTCCCAAAAAGGATCGACCGGCCGCGTCGTTATATCTTCCAAAAGATTACGTACGAAATGCGAAAAGATTATAGAGGAGAAAAAGAAAAAAAAAATAAAGGACACATTTTGGTGAGTGCATCATAAACGATTACAGCCGAATAACAATTCATGAAATCAACGCAATCCCCTTGAAATTTGAGGAAATAATAGGCGCAAAAAAGGATCTTGAATTCAGTCCTGCATGTCGTCTTGGTTATCAAAAACGCATACACAAATGCGACGAGATTATCGGGAGAAAAATAAAAAAGACATTTTTACCCTTCTGGTGCGTGTATTACAAAAGATTACATCCGAAGTAATTCAAGAAATCGCCACAATCCTGCTGATATTTGAGGTAGAAATAGGCGCAAAAAGGATCGTGAATTCGGCCGTGTCGTATACCTTGTAGATAAGAACGCATGTACGAAATGGGAAAAGAATCCCTTTGGAATTTGAGTAAACAATAATAGGCGCAAAAAGAATATCGAATTCGGCCCTGCATGCAATGTATAATTTTGAAAACGCCAAATACGAAGTAATTATCGGGAGAAAAATAAAGAACACATTTTCAACCCTTCTGGTGAATGTATCACAAAAGATTACAGCCAAAATAATTAATGACATATCGCAATCCCGCTGATATTAATTGATGTAGAAATAGGCGCTAAAAGGACCGTGTGTACGCAATGCGAAGTGATTATTGGGTGAAAAATGCAGCACACATTTTCAACCCCTTTTGGCCCGTGCATCATAAAGATTATAGAGCCGAGTGATAATTCATAAAATCATCTCAATCCCGTTGAAGTTTGAGGAAACGATAGGCGCAAAAGAATCATGATTTTTGGCCGTGTCGTGTATCTTTTAAGAACGCATTTACAAAGTTAAAATGCGAAGAGTTTATCGGGGAAAAATAAAGGACACATTTTCAACCCCTTTTGGCGCGTGTATCATAAAAGATTGCATCCGAAGTCATACATGAACTCATCGCAATCCCGCTGACATTTGAGGTAGAAATAGGCACAAAAAGGATCGTGAATTCGGCCATGTCGTATACCTTTCAAGAACGCATGTATACGGAATGCAAAGAGATTATGGGGAGAAAAATAAAGAACGCATTTTCAACCATTCTAACTGGTGCATGCATCACAAAAGATTACATCTGAAGTAATTCATGAAATTGCCACAATTCGTCTGATATTTAATGTAGAAATAGGCGATAAAAGGATCGTGAATTCGGCCGTGTCAACGCATGTACGAAATGCGAAGAGATTATTGGGAGAAAATACAGGACACATTTTCAACCCCTTTTGGCCCGTGCATCATAAAGATTACGGCCGAATAATAATTCATGAAATCATCGCAATCCCGTTGAAGTTTGAGGAAACAATAGGCGCAAAAAGAATCATGATTTTTGGCCGTGTCGTATATCTGTTTAGAACGCATTACGAAATGCGAAGAGTTTATCCGGGAAAAATAAAGGACACTTTTTCAACCCATTTTGGCGCGTTTATCATAAAAGATTACTGCCGAAGTTATTCATGAAATCATCGCAATCCCGCTGATATTTGAGGTAGAAATAAGCGCAAAAATGATCGTGAAGTCGGCCGTGTCGTAGAACGCATGTACGGAATGCGAAGAGATTATGGGGAGAAAAATAAAGAACGCATTTTCAACCATTCTTGCCGGTGCATGCATCACAAAAAGTTAAATCCGAAGTAATACGTGAAATCGCCACAATTCCGCTGATATTTGAGGTAGAAATAGGCGCAAAAAGTATCATGAATTCGGCTGTGTGGAACATCTGTAAGAAAGCACTTACGAAATTCGAAGAGTTTATTGGGAAAAAATAAAGGACACATTTTCAACTCCTTTTGGCGCGTGCATCATAAAAGATTACAGCCAAAGTAATTTATGAAATCGTAATCAATCCCGCTGATATTTGAGGTAGAAATAGGCAAAAAAAAGTATCATGAATTCGGCCATGTGGTGCATCTTTTTAAGAACGCACTTACGAAATTCGAAGAGTTTGTCGGGAAAAAATAAAGGACACATTTTCAACCTCTTTTGGTGCTTGCATCAGAAAATATTACAGCCGAAGTAATTTATGAAATCGTCACAATCCCGCTAATATTTGAGGTGGAAATGGGCGCAAAAAGAATCGCGAATTCGGCCCTGCATGTCGTGTACCTTTCAAGAACGCATGCACAAATGCGAATAGATTATCGGGAGAAAAATAAAGAACCCCTTGTAGCGCGTGCATCAGAAAATATCGCAGCTAAAATAATTCATTAAATCGTCGCAATCCAACTGACCACCAAGAGCAGGTTACTCAGCAAGTTCGTGTGCCGATGTTTAGAAAAAGTCACAAATGCATTTGATACAATCTGATTTTGTTCATTATCATTTTACACTGTAATTCACAAACAAACATTCTATTTTTTCCTATCTTTTTTTTATTTTTTTTTTGTGCAATAAACAATGCAAGTTTAAGAAAAAATATTAATCTGTAAAATGTACATGGATGGGGGGGGGGGGGGATTCGTCCATAAAAAACAAGAAAATAAGTTTGCAAGTCATTTAATGTTTTTTTAGGTTGTTGTTGTTGACCGGTAAATTTTCTGTTCGGACCGGCAAAAAATGGTAAAACGGGGCATTTACCGGTCCGACAGAGACAGAATGGACCGGCAGAAAAAATGGGTTAGTGTGCAGCCCTGGTTTACCATCAATCATATCTTTACCTTGAACTTAGACAATGAACAATTTCAGTGAGAAATGCCATCATCAGCCAGTCTGCATAGAGCAGTTGCTAGTAGCAGAGCTTATTTACTCACAGCACAAAGCCCTCAAGCAATGAAACCAAAATGCACAAGCCATAAAATAAGTTTGAATATATCACACTCTTTTAGTAAACATGATATTTTGAAATATCAGCTAATAATAGACAAAACTTTAGAGATTTCAATAAGCCAGAAATTCAAATTTTGACTCTGTTTTGGTTTCTTGATAAAAGCCTGGTTTTTCATGGGTATGGTACCGGTGACTTGTGGCCCCTGTTGACGCGACTGGTCACATATATCCTACATACTGAGTCTGTTTGTCATAATTTCATGATAGGATGTTACACTGTGAAGTTTTGCTGTATATGTAATGTACATGTTTACGTGCAAAATTGGCAAAACTTAATTTAAAGACACTGCCATGGATTACCTCTCAGTGATCCCACTGACCATTTGAATCTTCAACTTTGGTCCCAGTTACGTATGTATGTGTAAACAATTCAAGCAGCATTCAGAGATAATATGGAGATCAGCATGTGCATGTGTTGTCATCAAGGATTTGTATGCTCTCTTCTGATGACCTTTATACACTGCTATCTGAGACTGGAATACCCACCAGTATTTACTGGTGGATTTATGAGAGATAAACTGTGCAGTGGGGAAATGTCTGGTCAAGATTTGCAAAGGCTTTTATTCCATAATCAGCTACAGCCATAGATATAGAAACACCAAAATAAATGCAAACTGAAGTGATCTGTCCTTGATTGTGACCCAAGGGAGTGAACTAATATGACTGGTACCAGCCCTATTCGGCATATGATGCGGGCTCATATGCATACAGGTGATTGGTATGATATTTTTGTGCATTACTAGGATTAGGCTTCAGCTTCTCTTTTAAATTGGTGTGTGATGTGCTGTTAACGTTGAGCAACATTAGCAAGTTGTCATGTTGGCATTACAGTTATTTAACGTTGAAATTAAAATTTACTTGGAAACTTCAAGGTGTCTCAGAGTAATGAAGGATGATTTTGTGTGTTGCTGACAGTGTTCATATCTTTCCTCTCCCTATGTTCAGTGATGCTGGATTTGATGTGGGTGAAAGGGTCCTTGTGCAGTATGGAAGAGGAAGAACAGAGAAAATTTATGAAGCAAAGGTAAGAATCAACTTTTTAACAAAACAAAGGTGGTTGCTGATATTTGCAGACATAATGATACATACATAGACCAAGCACTGTAGATTTATCCAAATTTTTGTGTTTGCTGTTTTTATGAAGTTGTGGGGGGGGGGGTGATTGAAAGAGTGCTTAAAAACAGTGTGTATGAAACTTTGTGATATTGAAACATGAGGTGTTAGCATCATTTTCATCTGAGTTTCATAATATTTGTCTAAAAGAGGCAAATTGTGGATCTCAAGCAACTTTTACATCATAACTAGAGCAAGCTGTTAGAGAAAAAATGATAAATGAATCAAGTTTATTTATCGAGGACAGTTCGACCTCGGTTATCCGGTCTCCTTTTATCCGGAAATCTCTATTATCCTGACACGTTCATGCAGTGAAGGACTTTGTTTTTTCATCCAAAAATTGAGAGAAAACAGTGACTTTCATGGATTTATTTCACTAATTTCATAAGAAATTTGTGAAGAAGGGACTACAATTTTGTGCAGGCTAGCATAGATGACACCACCGTTGCAGGGTACGCTACCTGCCTAGCTGCCAGTGCACTGGGATGGCAGCTATATACATTAACATTGTGTCTCCCATATCAGGCCAATTCGCTTATCCGGATGAGCGCCGGTCCCAACATGGCCGGATAATCGAGGTCGAACTGTAACTTAATTGCTTGCCAAAATCCAGTCTTTAAAATTATTTGTTAATGCCAAGATGAGAGTTTAGACACTAACTGGAATAATCTTGACTTAGAGTAATGCGCAAAATGAGAGTTTAGACACTGACTGGTATAATTTTGACTTAGGATAATGCATAGTACTGTCAACTCCATGTAAAGCAATCTTGACAGCACTGACTTAGGCGATATGCGACTTGACATGCACGGAGGAATAATACGCATAAATTAGGACCTTTTATTTTTATCAACTTTGCCAAATATTCAACATATGTGCAGTCGCCTTACACGGAGTTGACTCTACTTGTTTTATAAGTAGAGTAAGTTTGTCGATGCAGGAGCCTGAGCACAGTATAGTAGTTGGGTCTAGATGGTTGCTTTCACCATTTAACAGTAGAAGTTTGACATTTACAAATGTATCATGTTTGGTATGGCTAAGTCATCACTGCAATGTCCTTCCTCTCAGAGATAAACACATCAGTACAGAAATATTAATACTCACTTCACATTAATTATTAGAAAATTTGAGAAATCAAAAGGTGACAAAGAGATTGCCATGTGTAGTGATGTCACATCAACTTTGTTTTGTTTCTTCCTTCCCATTATAGATAGGAAGCTGCATGGTGCCACTAATTTTCTGTTCTGTTTGTTTTGAATCCATACTAGGTTGTGGACATTGAACTGAAGGGGAAAGATCATGTGTTCACTGTTCACTATACTGGCTGGAACAATAGATATGATGAGGCTGTCAAGAAGAACCGAATTGTAGGGTCTGCTGAAAAGAAGAAGAAGAAAGTTACTCCAAAGGGCAAAAGCGATAAAGAGAAATCAAAGAAGGAATTGGAAAGGAGAGAAAAGGAGGAGCAGGAGCGGAAAGAAAAAGAAGAAGCAGAGAGAAAAGAAAGGGAAGAAAAAGAAAAACAAGCACGGCTACAAAAAGAGTTGAAGGAGAAGCAGGAGAAAGAACGTCTGCAGAAAGAAAAGGCTGAAAAGGAAAGACAGGAAAAGGAAAGGCTTGAGAGAGAAATGAAAGAAAAAGAAAGAAAGGAAAGGTTGGAGAAAGAACGATTAGAAAAGGAACGCAAAGAAAAGCAAGACAGAGACAGGAAGGAGAAGCAAGAAAAGGAAAGGAAAGAAAAACTAGAAAGGGAAAGGAGAGAAAAGCTTGAAAAAGACCTCAAGGAAAAGCAGGAGAGGGAGAAGGAAGAAAAGCTTGAGAAGGAGAGATTAGAGAGGGAACGGAAAGAGAAGTTGGAGAAGGAAAAGAAGGAAAAACAAGAGAAGGACAAGAGAGACAAACTGGAGTTGGAGAAGAAGGAGAAAGAACGGCAAGAGCAGGAGAAACGAGAGAAGGAGCTGGCTGAGAAGGCTAAAGAGGCAGAGAAGGAGAAGGAGAAAACTGGAAAGGAAACTAAGAGGACGCCCAACTCCAAGAGAGGACGACCTTCTGTGGGCAGCAAGGGGTCTCCCATCCAGCAGCAGGCTTCTCCCAAGGTGTCATCATCGTCGTCAGGGAGGGGCAAGGCGACGTCTCCTGCACCCATCTTCTCTCAGAGGTCTATGAGGTCAGATCGGAAAAGCTTGACAGAGTCTCCCTTCGCTGGTGGTCTAAATGGTAAGTGACCGGTTTGTTCACTATTCATCTCGTTGGATCGGTCAGTTTTATGTTGCGTTTCTGTATGCTTTAATTTTTTTTTTGTTCTAGACTAGAGGACGTTTATCAAGCTTTGAATCGTGTGTCAATAATTGCAAATACTGTACTTTTCACTAAAGGTTTTGGAAAAACAAGCACAAGCACAAAACATAGATGAATCAATAGTAAATTATATTTTTCCAAGAAATAGAATAACACAGCCCAAATTATGGACATCTTTGTTCTAATACCATAAGCTCAGGGAAAACTCGATTACTAATTGATGTATTTGAAAAATGCTTTGAATGCTTTGCCTCTCCACAGCGGTCACCATTGTTCATTGTGCTTCACCTTTGTTCTGTGCCATTATTTTTTAAAGACTTATTTTGGAATTGCATTGTAGTTCTTGTGATTGTTACTTGCTGTCCAATATCAGAGATTCTAATTGACAATTATTCCCCTCCCCCCCCCCCCCCCTTTCAGTTCAATCTCGGCCGAAAAGGTTATCCAGAGGGAGTGAGTTCAGGCGAGAAACACAAGATGGTGAGTTCTTCTATGTTCTATTGCTGTCTCCTATTGGTCAAATGTATCAAGGCTACAATATAGCAGGAGAGCAAAACAAAACACAAAATTACAAGTACAGGGTCCCATTTTAATCGAAAGATGTAATCGATTGTAAATTCCCTTGCCACACAGGCTGCCAAAGACCTCTGATAGAAACCAACTATATAGTCAATTATAACTCTTCATAAAACAGGACCCAGGGCTGAGTGTACAACAGTGTACTTATCTCGCTTGACATTCTGAAGTGGATATGTGCAATGCAATTATAAACTTGTATGTGAATATATGTGTGTGTGTGTGTGTGTGTGTGTGTGTGTGTGTGTGTGTGTGTGTGTATTTTGATATTATACATACACACATACATACATATATTTGTGCATTCATGCAACTTCAATGTTTTTCTGCCCAAAGTGTGTTTTATCATGCATGGTCAACAACAGTTATTCAATGATTGTTCATTGAGCGACCAAATATCTGTAATTGTGTGTAACATATATTATTACAAACTCAGTGATTTGAAAAGTGCTTGTTATTCATTTTCCTTGAATCCTGGAGCTTAGTCAAATGGCTTTGGTGATTCCAAGCACCATTCAAATAAGCTGAATATGTTAGTGACACTGGTATTGTAAAATACTTTGTTTATCGTCTGTCTGTGATTAAAGGTTGGTTCTCATCATTTGTTTCCTTTTATTTGTTGACCATATTTTTCAAGTAATTATGAAAACCTTTGTTCTTTTTTTTTTTTCAAATCTCATGTAATGTTCATTCACTGTACCCTTTTAACTGCAATTGTCTTCTTCTTCTTTTCTTGTGTGTGTGTGAATCAACACCTTTTCTTTTTTTCTTAACCCACCATTTTAGAATCCGAAAGTGAGGTTGACGAAGGTGACGCACAATCAGAGAGCCAACAGTCTACTCAGGAAAGTGAAGATTTGTCGGTGAAGGACTCTGCCCTGCAAGAGGAGGAAGTCAATGAGGACAGTGACACATCCAAGAATGAAGAACATGCATCCACCCTGATCAAAATTAAGGATGAGAAGCCAAACTTTGATGAGGATGTTGACGACGGCCCCCCAACACTTACAGCCCAGGTGGGACCGGAGGCGTCGGAGGATGTGGTTGGCGATGAAAATTCAGAAGCGCCCAAGGTGGAAGAGGTTGGAAAGGTATCAGAAGAGAAGGACGCTGGCAAATCAAAAGGTAAGAAGGAATCCAAAATCCGGCTGAGAAAGTCTTTGGAAAGGTCGAGGGATGGGAGTAAAGATTCTCGGCGTGATTCTACATCGGAGGTATTCACGGAAGACAGGGTTGTCAGCAAAGATGAGCCGGAGGATGACAGTGACAAACAGGAGGAGAAAGAGAAGATGGATGACACACCTGTCTTAGAGAGGCAGGTCCCAGTGGAAACAGAGGTAAAAGAAAAGTTGGAGGAGCTCAAGCAGGAGAGCAAAGACTCTGCTTCTGATGTTGAAAAGCCAAACGAAAAGAAAAAGGGGCGAAAGAAAGGAAGGCGGAGCGTTGACAGCAGGAAGAGAAGCAAAGCTGACACTGATACAGAGGCTCAGGTGAAACAAGAAGACCCAGACTTATCTGAACCCAAAAAGAAATATGCAAAGGTGGAGAGAAGGAAAAGTGAAAAGGACGGCAAAAAGATTACTGAACAAGATGCTAAAGCTGAAAATGCAGACAGTGATTTTGGTAGCAGCTCTGTGGAAGACAAGTCTCTCCCAGGAACCAGTAAATCGTTTATGACAACACCACCCACCACCCCGGAGAGTTCTCCCAAAATGCCGTCATCACCATCTCAAGAAGAAGACGTCCATATCAAGATGGAAGAGCAGAGCAGTACCAAGAGTGACAGTGATGCCCTCATTGAGGTAGCCAGTGTCGACGAAAGAGAGCCACCCAAAGCAGAAAGTGTCCCCACACCAGCAATGAACTCTAGCTTTCCTAACAATGTCCAAAAGAAAGAGTGCACAAAGTCAGAGTCACACCACACATCTCCAAAGAAAAGGCGGAGGGGCTTGTCCGAGTCTGACCAAGGAAAAAAGCGCAGGAAACACAGCAGGAGGCGGCGTTCCTCCGTCTCCGAAAGGCGCCATTCTACCAAGGAGCATGGCAACAACAACAGCAGTGACACTGACGAGAGCCGCTCAGAGAGCCGACTGACCGCCAGTCTGTCCAAACATCAGCTGTCCATGAGGAATCATGCAGGAAACTTACCTCCAGGCAGGGTGGCTGATGGCACTACACCTCAGGGACAGAGGCAGCCTCGATGGAACTTCCTTGTCGGTAAGTGCCCATAGTCTCAAAGTCCATTTCTCACAGATGGAAAGAGAATTTGTGCTACCACAAGAAATAATTTTGGTCACATGTCAGTGTTTGCTCTTGTGAAACTATTCAGTGTGATAAAGACATTGCGTCATATACAAATCTTAGATAATTTACCAACACCTCTGCCAGCTGTTAGTCTACTATCGTGATAATGTCATATGAATTATGTGACCAATCAAAGTGTGCTGCTCTGGGTAAATTCTTACCTGTGCTTGTATTATATATCAGTTTATGACTGCTTTGTGTCATTGTAAAAGGTCCAACATAAAATCAATATGACTCATACTTCAACCTGGGATATAATCACACATCTTCAGTTACTTGAAAATTGCGCTTTTAAAACTTCTTGTTGCATGATGACATGTTGTAGCAGCAATGATTTAGCATGTTTAGCATTTATCCTCCATAATGTCAGGAATGTGTTTCCCTGTTTCGTGTTCGTAGAAGGGTGATACATGTAGGATGATTATCATACATTGTAATTGGATTTCATAATGCAATACTTTTAGGGGCACGCTAGTGATGAATGTAGTTCTGTTCAGTGGTGAATCTCAGCCATATCTGTGCCACATTTTTTCCCCTGTTTTTAGATCTGTCCAACGTGAAAGACCCAGAAGAACGTATCGCCATCATCCAACGGCAGCTGACTGAACTTCGCAATGTGTACCTACAACTCAAACAGGAAGTGGCCAGCATTGACCGGAGGAGGAAAAAATTTCGCAAGAAGGAGAGAGAAGGTATTTAGCCTTGTAATGTCCTTTAAGTTTGTAATTGACAAAGAATTCTAGAGCTTATAAAAGTGACAGACTCTGAAGATGGTGAGCAACGGTTACTGCGTGTATATGAGTCGTTCTCTTGTATTTTCCTGGTACATCTAATGATGTGGACGGAAAAGTTGCAGTATGTCAGAAATTCAAGCGATGAAACTGCATCATACACATCACACACACTGCCTTACTGATCACAAGTTAGCCAGATGAGTTTGAAGGGTTATGGCTCTACTCAAGATGCAGCTCTTACTATATATATTTGAAATCATTTTGTATGATGGGAAACAAATTTTCCCATACCGATGATTGCATTAATTATTCAGATGGTGCATCTTAGGATTAGAGTAAGAGAAAACAGATTTGAAGTAAGGAAAAAACTTTCAATGACAGCTGCATTTTCAATCATCCATCTTCAGGTTGAGAAAGCATATGTTAGACTTTGTCATGCTCTTCACAGTTACAAACCATTTGTGCACTGTGATGGGAAATGAGTGATAAATGTGTATTAATCTCTGTGTTGTTGTTGTTTTTTCTTCTCTAACATTTAGCTGCTCAAACAATGGCTGGTGTCGCCATGGGTCATTGCATCTCGCACACTTCAGAGAAAGTGGACACCGGGGGCTCATAGCACTTGGCCAGTCATCATCCAGCCATGCCAGTCACTTGTGTCGAATGGTTAATATAATATGCAGGGTTGTCAAATAATTTACCGTCAGTATTAAGTGTGGTCATTTTCATCGACAAAGTCACATCAATCTTATGAAGGAGTTGGTGTTGTGTTAACTGCTGGAAGATGACAGGGAGCTGACCAGTGTACTGAAAAAAACTGTGGAGGGGATAGGAAGATCTGGTTTGTTTCTTTAACCCATTGTAAGCTGAATAAATATCAGTATATGCCTTGCCAGCACTCACCTAAAAGACAGTTCTCATATTGTTGTGTCCAATGTGTCCCAAAATTTCACTAGTTCACAAATATCGATGAGTGGACATTGTGCAGTAGGTCAGAATATTTTCTACTAGGTGACCAAAAAGTCTTATGATTTGCTCGGGAGCTTAGGACATGCTTGCCTTTATGTATTTGTAAAGCAAAGCTTTCCATATCAGTGTAGAATGAAGGTTTGGCCTCTTTTGCAAGCAAAAGAAAAAAAAGAGAAGTGTTTGTGAAAACCTTTACTCTTCCAGCAAAGGGAAAACAAGTGCATATATGTTTGCTGAGTGTCATGTAATGATAATCTACAGATATGATCTGCTGATGAGCAGTATGCACGTATTTACATGCTAGGCCATGCAAACCTTTTTAAGACAATTACAAAATCACAGATGGAAAGTTGCACATTTCTGTCATAATTGTGTGACAAAAAAACAGCAGGCAACATCTGTTAATATAACATAAAAAAAAGAGAAGAAGATAAACATTCAGAATTGAAAGGTTATTTTGAACAAAGGAGAATTTATTTATTATTTTTTTTTAATATCTTCAACACATCTTGTTGGTCTAGATAACCTTGTAATTGGTGATGAGCTTAAATCCTCTTGAATGATCAATCAGTGTGAAAAAAAAATTGTGAAAGAATTTGCTGAAAATTATCTGTTCAACCATGGCAGTAGCAGTTCCCAAAACTGTAAAGCAAGATATCTTTGTAGCATGAAATTTTCTCAAATTGCCACTGGCATTCAATGCATATGGTGTAGACAAGAACTTTCATGTGCATTTTAATTTCGTGAATCTTGGCTCTTCCCGAAATTTGCAAAATTATAATGCGTGCAATCATTTCTGTTTTCAGTTTTACAGTAGCTGTATTTTCATTCTTTAGCATCCCTTGTTCTCATAGTGTCTGGAGACTGGGGTAAATTTCTACAAATGTATGTATTCCATCATGCTGCTGAATGTTTAACCTGATAATTCTTCTTTTTTTTTTCAATTGGCTCTTTTTGAATTCCCCTCCCCCCTCCGAAGATTGGTGCTATTAATTCGGCAGTGGGATGACACACTGCTTTTTCCCCATTGGATTGAGTACATGGCAACCACATGCAAGTGTGAAATCTCATACATGGTCCTTTAGAGTCGCTGGTCAACTGATTTTAGTCACATGGAGAACAATACCAGACATGGAGTATTTTGACGTATCGGATCATTTTTAGCAAGTACTCATTTCTTGCTACTTTCATGCCAATGAATAATCAACAGAAGCCGAATTTAGATGGGTTGTAGAAGTCTTTAAATTTCAAGATTTTAACTTCTCAAATATTTGGCATGATGAAAACACTGAGGATTTTTTTTTTTTTTAAGGAAAAATGAAATGATTTAGATAGAAGTAATTTTCTTTGTAATCCCAACTCTCACCTTTGATGAGTTGAATCAAGTGCATATGCATGTGTGTATATTAACTGTAAAACCTGAAATACGGCATGAAATTTTCGCAATTTGAAACCAACTGCCTATTTCACGGCATAAAATTTTTGAGAATTGTCTCTGGCATTCATTTCATACAGTGTAGACAAGAACTTTCAAATGTATTTATATGTTGTGAATCTTCGCTCTCACATAATTAAAATGCGTGCAAAAATGTCTGGTTTCACAGTATGCAAAACTGCATGAGGAGATTGACAGAATATAACATGCTGCTAATTTGTCCATTTTTTTTGTTAAACCATTTTTTTAGCTCACAAGCCAAAGTAAGTGTATTTTACAGACTTGTGTGATCCAGCCGCCGAAGATCTACTTAATGCCATTGGCATTATGTCCCTTGCTCAGTATCATGCTAATTGAAGCATTGATATGTGTGTATAGACAGTATGTGCTTAGTCCCTTGTACTTCATTTTGATGAGTAATGGGAGTTGGCTTGCCAGTGAAGTGAAAATGGGAGGGAGGCGACAGTGCCTATCTTTCATGCAACATATGTCCGATGTACATCTTCCCTCTTCAACTTGCTGTTAATGCCACCCATGGGGTTGTAGCCCTATTCCTTGCATTTGTGAGGAGAGAGTATGTGAGTGCTTCCATTATTTCAGCTGAAAGTTTCCACTCAGTGGCGTTGAGAGAAAACAGAGGGTTTTGTTGACAGCTATTTTTTTTTCTTCATGCTGTGTGTTTGTGTTCCCTCTAGATGTAAAAGGAAAGAGAGAGAATGAAATAAATGATGTACCAAGTACAACCACATGTGATATTAGCCAAGTGCCTCAAACTTGTGCCAAAAAATAAGAAGATAAAATGAAATATGCACACTTGGTGTATTCTCAGCACCTAAAATTATGGAAGGCACTATTGATGTGTGTTTTGCTACCGATGTTACAGCACCGTGAATCAGGGATGCACCTTTGTTGGTGATTCCATGGTCACGAGTTGTAATGAGGAGTTATGGAGTTACGAGTGCGTCTAGGGGAGACATGAATCCCTGCCACCCAGTGTGCTGCAGGCCTATGTTTGTGTTGTCGTCTGGATTTATAACATTTGTGAACTATTTAGGTGTATTCTTGATATGCTTTATCACTTGGCGTGCAACAATGAATTCTTGGTCATCTTGCATTCTTTTCATAAAGATTAGAATGTACAAGCTTTGTCCTTCTAAAAAACAAAAAGATCTAGTCAACAGATTAAATGTGGTACTATCAAGACAATATATGTTGTTGGGTTGTTGTTGTTGTTTTTTTCTATCACTCAATCAAGCATCAAATATTTTAACCAGAAAGATATTTTGGTGCTACAAGGAGAATAGTCTGCAATTCTTTATCCCAAAGTGACATGATCATTTTTCTTAAAGTGATCACTAATTTGTATTCTCTATTCAGCATGTATCTCAGTGGAAATCCTAGTAATCTTAGAGTAATCATGAAACAATTTTGTCTGACTCGTGAAAAACACTTTTATGCACAAAAGGGTTTTCCTGCCTTCAGCTTTCTAGAGTGTGCTTTATTGGGTTGTTTTTGTTTGTTTTTTGTTTTTTGCATAGTCATATAAGAACTCGTTTCTGTTCACAAGGGTCCAATCAAGTGTAATTAAATTGCTTTTACTTGTTGATATGATGTTTTTGTGATAGCTTGAAGATGCATGAATGCTAGACCTGGGAAAAGGGGGTAAACTTGACGAATTTGTACTTGTCGACTGGAAATATGAAAAAAAAAAAAGTTATACTTTATAAACTTGGACAGCTAGCTGTTCCACCTTAAAATCAGGATTTGGCTCAGACACTCTAAATTAAGGAGATGCTTGAATGGAAGGATGTGCTTCAGGGAACTTACCAACAAAAGTGTGTGATGATCAAGAGTACGCTAGACATAAATGGGGAAACTCAATAGTGGAGTTGCCACCTTCGCAATAGAGGAGTAATTGAGATTGTCTCAGTACAATTGAAAAAAAAGATTTTAATTCTTTTTTTTTATGTGAATGTGGATTGGTCGTATGCTGTCAGTCCCACATCAATATGGTTAGATATATCTTTAGTGGAGAATATAGTGCATTGACTTACAGGAGAATATTTGTACATACCACATGCCAACCAATGTATCCCTTGTCTAGATGTATATGTGTCTTGCTCTGTTCTGACATACAAGAGAGCTGTACATCATATTTTGCCTCTGGTTTTTGTTCTGTGAAGTTTCGTTTTTGGTAGGATATTTCTTTTCTTTCATTTCCTGTCATATTTCATGTCCAGTGCAGGCTATTGTGTTCATGACAAATATAGACTGCATTTTCCAAAGAGTGCTTAAAATTCAAACCTGTTGCTTGAAAGTTGGTGCCGTTTAGGTTCTTGCTGCATGATCCTCGTTCACAAAATGAGCAGATTCGATCACAAAACCCATCGTGGAAATCTGTGTGGCAGTGTGTTTTCACAGAGATTGCACTTGTGTGTAGAAAAGTTGACAATTGGTCGATTTAAATCAAAGTTCGCAATTGCAGGTTTGAAGCAGAAATGAAGGTAGTGTAAGAGGGGTTTTTTATGCAGGTTGCTGATGCTGGCGTGTTTTTTAGCATGTGCTGATATATGAATTTGAATTACTGTAATTTATATATGAATATTATTTGTGTACATTTCCCTCACTGTGCTTTCTGCATGTAAACTTTTGGAATTTCCTGAATTTTCTAGATTGGAAAATGCTGGCGAGCTGCTGGCAAGTCTACTATATAGGCAATGTTTTGTTCAGTGTAGATAATGCCTTTAAATGCGTTGTAAAGCTGTACAAATAGAATCATATACTCAAGTGTACATGTGTGTTTATGATGTATGTGAACATAATATATTCCATACTATGTACAGAGAAGAATTTATTCCTCTGAAGAGTATTCATCAATGTCAAATAATGGAATGACTGATCATAAAGAAGTATCTTTCAGTGGAAGGCATATTTTTTGTACCAAAACCAATTGAAATATTAGAAGGAAAAAAAATGAACTTTTTAAGTTTTGAAATTTGATAACATTGCAAATATTCTTAAATCATTCCTTGTAAGAGAGCATTATCAATATTGTTTGATATGATTGGCAGATTAAGTTGGAATATGGTAGACTAGGTAGTAAATTAGACATTGGTGTGATGGAAGTGTCTAGAAATATGAAGACAACCAACCATGTCTTGTGTGTAGATACATGTAGATCGGATGTGTGGGGTTTTATTAAGACGATATGAATAGGGAATCATAGTCACATAGTTACTTTCATTCCTGTACTATTCTCATCTCTGTTGTGTGGATGTTACACACTTGGATGTTCACAGTCCAATAAAATCTTGCCTTTTAGATTTTGAAGAAAACAACACAGCGACTGTGAACGTGTGTTTTATAGTGATGGTGTGTTATTGCGTACTTGTCCGTCTTTGCTAACTACTGTAAAAGTGGAAATTTTCACGGTGTTGAAAGTTTCTCACATTTTGCGCAATCCGAAACTTACGCGAAAATAAAAGCACACGAATATTTGTGCTTGCCGTATGTTCCAGTAGTTGATGTCTGTATTCCGCAGAATTAAAAACATGAGAAACTCTTCTTACCCGGCCGAGTGCAAAAAATTAGTCTTGCGAAAATATCCACTTTTACAGTAACCTGGTATATTGCTAGCTTGTGATTCATGAATATATTGTATGTATTCATGAGTGTATGTGTGTATGTATGTAAGTATTGATGTGTGTAATTGTATAGTGTCTTTATGTGAGCTGAAGTTCTGAGGTGCATTTAGTGTCTGTCTGTGTCTAGAGGTGAGTTTATATAAATGGTATGTCATCATGATGAGTTGTCTCCTCCATTAAAGTTGATCTATTCCAGGGTCGGGTCATGTAAGTACAGTAAACTTAGAATATTTTGCAGTGTGGAAATTTTCCAAAATTTGGCATGAAAATGATTGCTAAAACCACATCATTTCCATAAATGCTATGCATCTGATTTGAAGTTCCTCAGAAGAATATTTTCCTTCTCTTTGGCTGTGCACAATTTGACAATATCCCCACTGTCCCCATACAAGTTATCTCAACTATTAAACAGGTAGGCCTATGATATATCTCTGGTGTGCACAGATAGTGATTATCATATGATTAATCATAGTGATTAATCATATGAAGCTTCCTGTCTGGCATTGTCGAGATGCTTTATAGATTTGTTAGGATGATAGTACAAGATGATAGAGGAGCGCCAGTCACCATAGTGATTTGTCTACATTATATGTAAAATAATTCATGTGTATATGCTAAATTTGAAATTACGCGTATACGCTAAATTTGAAATTATGCGTATTTATATTGATTTGTGGTTGTGTGTGTGTGTTATTCCAAGTTTGGTTGGCAAGGCCCAAAGGCCGTATTGATTTTGATTGCTTTTTTCCAGCACAGCAATGTAAGAAACATATCGAGGAAAGCCTGACTTTTTGTACCCTTGTATTATATGCCTATTTTGTTTGTTTGTCTGTTGTTTGAACATTCACTTGTATTGTCTTGCAAATGTCAAATAAATGATAATAATGATAATAATAATAGTAACAACAGCAATGGCGATGATGACAACAACAACTACAACAACAACAATAATGACAATGATAACAAGGCAAATGTTTCGTTCATGCGTGGGAGCCGAAAGATTGGGCAGGAATATGTGACTCAATGAGGTCGCTTCCCATGCATAGAGCGAGACCATGTAGGCTAACTTGCGGTATCCACATTGCCATGTCATTACATTGATTCACTCAGTGATATTCCAACAGTCACATTTTTATCATACATTTAGTTTTGCATAGTGTTTTTTGTAATAATTTGTTGCTCTTTATTGATTGCCTCTATTCGAAATATTTACTTCAGGGTTTAGTTCTGCGCAGTAAGGAAAATGTTAGGGTAAGTTACCTTCATATAGAGTTTTTACTAATTAATGCTTGAATATCATGAATGTAAAGTGGATTTTGTTTGTTTGTTTTTTCATAGAAACAGGCATTTAGCATAATTACTGATATGTGTACGGCAGTCGGTCTAAATCATTTGAAGAAAAAAAAATCGTACCTATAACACTAACAGAAAACTGTAGTCCAGTAAAAGCTAGGTCTTTTGAAATCGTTGATCACTCTTCGCCATGTACATCTTCAGGTGACAACTGATGTGATAAACCCTGAAAATATGTTGATGAGCAAATACTAGTAACAAAGAATAGTAATTTCGCAAAACATACCAGGTGAGAAAAGGTAATAATAATATCTTTGACCTTGATTCAAGACTAAGTTTCATCAGCTGTCATTGTACAGCACATGCTCGTTCTGGTACTAGTACGCAACACACAAAATTGTGACATTGGTCAGAGTCCACGGAATCGAATGGAGAGAAAGTTTCAAGTTTCAAGTTTCAAGTTTCAAGTTTATTCAAAGTTTCCACAATACAAAAATTACATAAGAACAATAATATATAACAAGGAATACATTGCTGAATATGTGATTAAAACAATTTTCAGAATTGAGTATAAATTGACAATGCATGTAGATGCATATAGATGTAAAGTGGAGGGGTCTTAGAAAAGCAAGCTTGTATAATAAGAACCCCTGGAAAGGCAAGTTAAGACATGTAATATAACAACTCACTACTATATACAAACATTAAAGCCATAGAATAATTCTAGTGGAATTCCTCAATCTCTCTCACACACACACACACACTACCTATGGAATTTTAAAGCAAAACATAATTGGCATTAGACTATGTTACTCAAATGGAAAGCGATGAGATGAAGTCATGTATGTAGAATTTAAAAGGAGCAGCATCAATGAGACTGAGAATATCGATGAAGCAAATACTTCCGAGCCAACACTTTAAATCTGGAAAAAGTGGTACTATCTTTAACATCTGAGGGCAACATGTTCCATTCTTTTATGCAAGACACAAAAAAAGAATTTAGGGCAATACTGGTAGCTACACGAGGTAGATGCAGAAGGTTTTTCTGACGTGTATTATGGGAATGGACAACTGAGTTTTTGACGAACAAGACAGAGACAAGACAGAGAGCAGAGAGGTATGTGAACAATACAGCCTGCACACTTACGTGAGGGTTTCAAATCTAAATATCAGGTGTATAGATTGATTTTGTCTGCAACTTCCCTTTGTGTGAGTTATAATAATACAATCTTAAAGAAGACAGATGTTTGAGTCTTTGTCTTTGAGAGACTGCGCGCTGCGCTTGTGCTCTCGCCGAAGTGTTGGCGTTCAGCGGCGCTGGTGCACGGTGTATGTGGTAGTGGAGCTTCAGTACAGTGGCTAGTGCGAGTGCAGTGATGTGTGATTTGAAGTCTATTCTCCAAAAATCGGAGTGAATAGTTTTCCCAATTTTGCCGAATTCGTAATTTTCAGGACTTTGTGAATAATTCGTGCTATTTTTTACCGAAATTCATCCTCTGAGTACGTGAATAAGTAGCCAACTTCACATGGGTCCCTCCTGGGGTCCTACCTCCTCTGCTTGCAGACGACACTACGACAGGTTTTTGAAATACAGTGGAGTACCTGTGTACTTGCGGCTTGGTATGCATGCTATGCCCGTAGACCTACACTTAGAAGCGAAGCCCGTGAGGTTGCATACTAAGTACGACAATCATGACAATAGAATTCTAAATCTATAGTAATGTTAGAAGTAGAACGGTCTAGCGGCGCTGGTGCTTTTCTTGTAGTCTTGTACAAAATGTAAATTACTAACGGTTAAATAAACATCTCCTAATTCTATGTCTAGATGTAGACTACTGTTCCTCAGTACAAATTTGTAGTTCTAGCCCTGTAATTATAACGTCACAATTAAAACCGCTGTAGAGTGTAAGCCGATGACCAGTGATGGTGATCATTTTATATGGAATGACAATGGCAGTGTTTGCGCTTTAACCCTTTCATAATTGTATCCTTATTCATTCTAATGTTAGAGTGCAGAATGTGGCAGAAGGAATGCCTCAATTTGAAATGCTGATGTGAGCTACATGTGGCAAAATCTATGGAGAAAAATGAGTCCTGTGACAGCTATTTTGGAGGTAAGTATGACATACAAGGTAGACTCTACTCAACTATGGAGGTCAAGGAATATAAAAGGATGCTGGCTTGAAAATTAACAAGTTTATAGACATTTGCGGCCTCCATCCGACCTTCTGATAAAGTGAATGATGATACATTTCAAATATTTCTGATCTGATTAAATCAGAGAAGACAAGACACCAAGTTCATGTGGATGTGTATTAAGCTCAGGACACTTTGCTGATGAAACCATGCAGATTAAGATTCAGAAGCAATGTGTCATCTTAACTCAAGATATTTTTCAAAAGGTGAGGATGAATGTGGTTTTAGGCCTTCGAAATAAAGATAAGTGTCTTGAAACAAAGCCCCTTCTATCATGTAGTCTAAATGTTACAATACAACATAGATGCCCAATCTTTTTCCTTCAGTGTTGACATTTAAGTGAAGCAAACAAATCATGAATGTGATAGAATACATTTTGAATTTTAATGGACAAGTTTTAATGGAATGAAACAGCAAATACTTGTTGCAGTAATTCCAGTGGCTGTTTCCTTGGAAGCTATTCTCATGGTTGGTCATTCGAGTATTTTGCAGTGAAGTGAAACAAGCACACTATTGGCCTATTTTTTAGATGAAACTGTCAACTTTTCTTGCATAATTGTTTTTTTTTTACTTTGTGAAATTCCATGGAACTGTCAGATATGGTCTGTCTTTGCATTTGTGCTAACCACAAGAAATTTGATGTTGTTTATAATTTACAGAAGAGAATGGTAGATCGAGAACTCTAAATGCCAAAGCTGTATTGTGTGGTCTGGTTAACAAATGATATTATTTGCTTTGGAAATAAAAAAATTTTCAAATTTATACCTAATTTGAATGATTGGCCATCTGCAGGGATAATAATGATATTGGTATGTCACCTGGTAATTTGAATTATTGGCCAGCAGGGATAATAATGACATTGGTATATACGTTGTATGTCACCTGGCAAAGATACTATATGTGCCTAACATATTGACTGTTAAGTTTCTTAAATACAACTTGTATAATGTAAATGAAGCTTCACCCTAAATGTAATTTTCGTGTGTGTGTGTTTGTTTTTTTTTTTTTTAGAATTATTTTCATCCTTTGATAAATCATGAGATATATGTGTTTCCTGATCTAGGTTGTAGATTTCATCCTCCCAGCTAAGACAGGGAGATGGGGTAGCAAGCATTCCATTGATGAGGTAGATGTTTGCATCAATAGACTACAGGATTCAGATGGAGAAGCGGCAGGCATGTGTGATCTCCAAAGTAAGTTTCTTACCTGGGCTGCTGATACAGTAGCAGAAACTGGAGAGTGGCTTTGCAAAAGCATCACAAAAGAACTGGAATATTGTGATGTATCATGATTGTAAGAAGTTTGGAAGACAAGATTTCTGTACAGCTTCATATTTGATAGCTAATTAATGACGTACCAATAATTTGCATGCAAAATATACCTGCACATTGTGCATATGATGCTAATTTCCCTGTTTATGCTCTCCGTTGTATACATGGTATTCAGCCATTTTGTTAATAACCCTATCATAACTTGTATTCTTCACATCAGAGGTAAAGAAAAAACAAAAAAAAAACAAGCCAATCAAACCAAAGTTAGACAAATCCCGAAATAACCAAAACTGCACAAGTGCACAGAAGGAGACAATACATTGGATGTAGTGAGAGTAGGAATGACATTTCATTTGGAAGTGCTTGTTATACATGCATGATATAAACCCCGGGCAAATTATGTGATAGAGTTTGCTCTCTGCCTACCTTTTGATCTCCTACAATCTATGTTTTACTTTGCAGTCTCTGCATACGGACCAGGGGTGGTGTCATTGCGGAGTGAAGACCTCATTGGTGAGATGTAATGAATGGTAGTTACCGGTAGATTTAGTTTAATCTGGCATGGTAGCCTTCAATTTAGTCCTGTGGAAGCACCCCACCACTGAAGGAAGCCTGTATAGATCTTTGAATTTTGATACCTGGTCTGATAAACTGTACTCAAGAATTGCAGTCAGTGATAAATACTTTATGATTTGAACTGGCATGCATAATGACAATGGATAGGTATCACAGAATAATTTCATCAGAGTGATCATGGTATATAATTTTTTATGCTGACCTTGCTTCAACAATACTGTTAGATATATTCTAATTGTTAAAATAGAGCTTTCTCTCACAAAGAAGAGAGAAATTGAATGGAAAATACATATATGTATATATATATATATATATATATTACATGTATGTCATTTTATCTACTGACATTTGACACTTCAAGTATGATATGCTGACTTTTGATTCAGCACAAATATTGTGTTTCATTCATAATTGTAGTACATGGCATATCATGGTATAATAATTTTGATGGAGCCATTCCCCCTTGGTATTGTGCAGAATATGGAATGATGGGTGTCAAATTTGGAGAAAATGCATTATGTTCTATGAATTCACTTTGCAATGAGTCCAAGTCCATCCTCGGACTGTAAATCTGATTCATGTAATTGTGAGTGTAATCGGAAAAGTACCTGCACTATGCAAGCTGTTGTAACAGTCTGTTGGTTGCATTATACAAGGATTACATAACTGGCTATTGTAGAGGCACACCAAGCTATCTTCACTAGATATGAAATTCATTGTTTTATATCTAGCCTTTAGTATGTCTAGAACCAATGGCATTACATTTGTGTGATAACTATTATTTTTTTTTTTAAGTAACAAAAATTTATAATTTGTAGTGAAACCTTTCTAGCTGTGACACAATTCCATCTGTCAAAGGTAAATGTCTTTTTAGTCATGTATGTTGAAAGTGGACCAATAATGTTCATCACTAAAGTCTTGTTTCCTTCATTCTTTATCATGATATTTTTTCCAATCCAGAGTGCTGTCCAGACTTACTGTCTCTGAGGTGTGAAGGGAGGTGTCCAGGTTCAGAAGTTACTGCCAGCTCTCCCATCAGTTGTGTCTTGAAAACCCAATCTTGCTGCCTGTCCTCAATCATCGAGACTGAAGGGGGAATCCCTGAGGTCACTGTGAAATCCACCCCTTCCCGCACCGAGATTGTACGTCCAGAATTCACTGTGTCATTGCAGGTAACTTTCACTGAGATAACTGCCTTTGACTGATACACAGGGGCGGATCCAGGAATTCTGTGAAGGGGAGGCGCCTTTACAAAATTAAAGGGGGGCGCACCTGCCCCCCCCCCCATTTTTTTCTTTTATTTCTTTTGTTTTAACAAAAAATAAAAAGGGGGCTCGCGCCCGGTGCGCCCCCCTCTGGATCCGCCACTGGATACACTACAACATTTTTAGTGCACCTGAGCCAAAGGCTCAAGTAAGCATTGTTATTATTCATCATCTGGTATCTGGCATATGTTGTGCTTAAATTTTTTACATTTTAAGCTTCTTCTTGAAATCGCAATAACAGTTTTTCACCAATATTGGCATGTAGCATTCGTAGGGTGATAAAATCGCAATTTGTTCAAATGGGCACCATGCCCAATTCCTCATGGGTCCCCAAATTAAAGAGTCTCAAAAAATCTTCTTCTCTAAAACCAGAAGTGATAAAGCTAAGCTAGTGCAGTGAGTTATTACAGTGAGTTAGTACGTGAGGAACAATAGAGCAAATTGGGGGCCCAGTTTTCACATTATCATCTTCTTTAAGGTACATGAACAGATTTTCACCAAACTTGATAGCCATTATCAATATGATGATAGGGTTTGTATTAACTCACAAATTGGCACCATTGCCCACTTGAGGGCCCCAGGGGCACAACACCCCATGGTGGGGGGGATTAAGAAATCTGTACAAATATTCTTGAGAATCAGAAGTGATAAGCTAAGATATTACTATCAACAAGTAAATTGGTGATTGTTGTTAAAAGCTTGTTTATGGTAGATCCAAGGAACTAGACATACTCTGAGTAAATATGTTAGTGAGTGTAATTCCAAGTTTATTTATGGCAGATGCAGGGGTATCCCCTTTGGGGTCGGGACCAAATACAGGAGAGTAAAATCTTTAAAAAGTATTGGTAAGTTACAAACATAGCTGTCTGTAAAATAGATTTGTTAGGTCCTCATTTGTACTTAGTAGTATGGGAAGAAATTATGTGAGTGCTCCTGATCTTCAAAATTAAAAGAAATGACAGTATTTTTAGATCATGAATGACAAAACCCCTTTAATTGTAATTCTCTTGGGTACCAGTTGATATTTCTCCCCTTCTCATCACCTCACTCATAAAGTCTTGAGGCCTGATGTAAATCATGTTTTTGTCTTTATTGACTCACTCATAAAGTCCTGAAGTCTAATGTAAATCATGTTTGTTTGGTTTTTTTTTCTTTTTCATCAGTATTTCATATCAGAGGAGTGCATTTTGACATAGTGTTCAAAGCACAGATGAATGCCCGCATTTCGACTGAGACATCTAAGACAAATCTCTTGATGTGTACAGTTGGGTTTTTCTTTCTGGGTAGTTCACGCTGTGCTTCAAATATTGTGTTGAAACACTTGTACAGAGATGACTTTAGCATGAAGCCTTAGCTGGTATGCTGCCCTCTTGCGATTGAAACTCTGCAAGTTTCAAGATCATGTGGTGAATACTGCAGTGTCTTTAAGTGTGTGTCAATTTGGCATGACGACACATGCAGAGGAAAAAAATGATAATGCAGTCATCTTTGTTTAATTTAGACTAAAATGAATGGGATCACCACCTCAACAAAACAGTATCAACATTTTCAAAGCACACTTTCAGCCTTTGAATTGGAAGAGAAATTGAATAAAGATGAATTTCTCGTCAGATATTCATAAAAATATGAACTATGTATGAAGTTTGCCTTACTGGAGAAAGAAAATGTTGAAAGTGAAATTAAATGTAGCAAAGAGTAGTAACAAAGAATTTCCCAGTCCTGGAGACTGTGTGTGTCAAGAATATGCAACAGCTGAGGATTTAATGTGGACAATGCATCATGTAAGCCACTAATACAATGAGCCTACCTTAGCCTAAACTTTGTCCCCAACTTTGGCCAGCCACAAAATTGCATACTCTCCAATGTTAGAAAAAAAGTGGCTGTATTGTAGAACAAGTGGCAGATTGATGATCCATCCAAATTTTAGGGTCCGATATTAACACAAGAAACTGACAAAATTAATAAGTCATCCATGAAGTGGCTTGATGTATTGCTTGAAGGTGATGTGTATTGTACATAACAATAAAGTAGTAATATGATGAATAGCCAAAGGTCATATTCCTAAGTCATTATACTTCAGTGATTGCAACAGTCTAGAGTCTGTAACATCTGTCTTCCTCATAGAAATTGCGTTCGCATCAATCGATTCTCAATAAAAATAAAAGAATATTGGCAGTGATGTAACAGTACTTTAAAAACAATGCCATCAACTCGTAAATCTTTATGATCGTATGTATGTCTTCTACCTAGTATATATTCATACACCGCGTAATATCAATTTATTTTGTTGTTAATGTTCTTTTCTGTGTAGTGCCATGGTCCAGCATCCCAGCTCAGGGTGGTTATGGAGCAACTTCAACCTCTTGTATACAAGTATAAAATAGTCCACCCCATGGTAGGTCTGTCTTAAAGCCGTTTCATTGCTTTCAGTTGAAAATATGCAACTTGGATTTGGAAGTCATGAAGATCGATTAAGTAGGGTACTGGGTGGTCTACAAGTACAAAGTAGTCCATAGCATGGTTATGTGTATCTCACAGGGATATAATTGAAACCACTATCACTGACAGTAAATGCCTCATTGATTAAATGTGTTGGCAAGTTTGAATAGGTTAAATGTTTGTTGTTGTGGTTTTTTTTCTTTAGGACTTCTGTGTGAGTCATTGATATTTGACAGAATATGATGTGCCACAAAAGTATCCAGGCCTTGTTGCATTCCATCATTAACAATGAAAATATAATACAAAGATATATTACATGTAGTTTTTCATTATAATGTGATGACATTTCCATAGTTACAATGTACAAATGTACTTAAATGAATAGACTTTCTTCAGCCTTGTATTTTCTATTTCTGTCTTTTCCAAGGTTGTGTTCCAGCTTTTGTCATGTTTTGAAGACAGTGCCAAGCAATTTGAGCTCAGGTGAGAGCAAATATTCAGTTTCATGTGATTCCCCCCCCCCCCCCCCCACACACACACACATTATTTTTTTAGTTTGTTTGAGAAATAATGAAGCCATAAAATATTGAGGTCTTTTCCAACCAAACATGGAGATCAGCTTTTCATGGACAAGCACTGCCAGTGTTAACAAGAGCTTGAGAAATGAGGCTGAATAGAGTTCATTTCTAGTAATGCTGTAATTATTTTCCAAGTGTAAAAAGTGGACCATGGGAGATTATTTGTTCAGAAATTACTGTCATGAAATGTGTGTACACAATCATGCAATGATGAAATGTAGGCTCATTTGAGTTCTGCAGCATTCACCAGCTCAGATATTGGTGTTAGTGGGAGATGGAGATTGATGGGCACAGTAAACATACAGAAAAACAGAGAACATGATGCAAAACAGTTACAGGTAAACAGTTTATTTGTTATGTAATATGTCTGCATTCATCATGTGAAGTATCTCCACTCCTTAGAGGAGCCCTTTTGCTAGCTGCTACCACACCATGCTTTAACAACTTCATATCCTGTGGGAGCCCAGTCTAACCCTGCATGGCAGGTCTCATGATGGTAAGGTGTTATGCCTTAGAGACACAGTGGTGTCGTGTCAGATGGAACTGAAACCCACAATCTCATGATCCCTAGTCAAGCATTTACCTGTCGACCATGACACCATGACACCTCTAGAGGCAGCAAGGGTTTAACAGTAGTTGTAAAAGCAATGCATGCATCTTTATCAGTAACGATACTAATACTAGAGATTGTGGCAGAAGTAAAAGGAGTAATTGAGGTACTGGTAAGAGCAGGAGTAGATGAAGTAATTGCTGTGGTTCTTGCTGTAGAAGGACTAGTAGTTATCTGAGTTTTAGCAGCTGAAGCCTTTGTACCCAATTGTAGATCACAATGTGCTGCAGCAGTAATTATAAGAGATGTCGAAGTAGTCGTGGAAGTTGTAGAAGTGGCAATAGCTGTGTTGATAATGTTTATGACAGCAGCAGGGGCAGCTTTAGGATGCCTGTAGGTGTGGTTAGCCATGTACCTGTTGTACTGTTCCCACCCAAGTCACTTCCACCTTAGTCACCCCCACTCATCTTGTGTAGTGCGGCCGCGCCTGAGCTGAGCAACCACTGAAACCACAACGAAACTTAGGAAGTCTTTTCAAAATCTGACACGTACGCCTGCACCTTGGCCAAGTGGATAGCATCATGTGTGACACACCAAGGTGGTAAACACGGCAAACACTGACATCAGTGAAATGAAATTTTCATCTAGGGAAAGGTGACATCGTGCCTATTTTGTTAGGCCATCTGGGTCAAAAATAAAAGCATCCCAGGGTCCTGTCTATGGGAAGACTGCCAATGTAGACTTAAAGACATCTTTGAACTGTCAGGCAATTCTTGCTATTGCATACACCAATAGTTGTAAAAACTCAAACGGCGGCGGCGCTATTTGATTTCCGTAACAATGAGTCGACAACACAGTGTGAGCTCTTTGTTCTAGACGAAAACCACAAAGCACTATCTCTATCTTGAAACTACAATGGTTTTTTGTAGATTTTCTTAGCAACTATTACATGTTGGGAAAAGAAATATCAACTGCAAGCTCTGAAAATGCATTTTTATTATGAAGTGACAATGTTTTAGTCATGATAAAAAGGGGAAAATTAAATGTGATTACCACCTATATGCTCTGCCATGCCTGCTGCACAGTACTTTCATTAAAAAAAAAAAAAAAAAAAAACAGACAAATAAACGAACAAGAGAATATTCAGTTGACTACTTGCATTCAGAATTGGTCAATATTGGTCCACAATACCATCCCATCTTATGTATATTTGAAGTTGTAATCAGATTCCATATTTTGTGGAACAAATTAAACTTTAAACTTCCATAAATATTGTATTTATGTGCAGTTTTAGGAATGAACAGTATTAATTATAGTCAATTGCACATGAAGTGGCATACTTCACTCTTACCTAATACAGTCAAACCTGTCTATAGTGGCCACCCACAGGAGATGAAAAGGTGGCTGCTGAATAATTGAAAAGAACTTCCATACTAATGGGCTCAACAGAATAGTTCTTCATCTCAAAGCCAAACCATGTTAACCCATTAGTCACTGAAACCCCCGAAACGCCCATCCATTTTTATATATACATGTAGTTTTATGTTTTACCATTTTTTTGTTTTCATATAGAATATATGATTATGTAATTTGAAAGAGGTCAAAGGTTAACAAAAGTGTGTCAGAATTCTGTAACACACCATTCTTTTGGTAAAGTCTTAATGGGTTTTCAAATAAACATAACTTAAAGAAGACAAAAGTAAACATGCAGTGAGTGATTTCACATCATTTAGAAAGTTGTCGAAATGAGAGCAATAGTGCTGCACCTTCCAGGAAACCATAGGTCATTATGTACAGAATCTTCAGTTACTAAAGGGTTAAGTCATATCTTCAGATGTATGTCTGTAAGGCATATTAAGTCTTCGGGCCCATCTCACTTGATACTGACACAATTGATTTTTTTTTTTCATTCATTTTTTAAATTCATTTCTATGACAGACTTAAAAGGAAATGATACCCTTATTGTTTTCTCTCATATCAATGTGATTATGGATGTCAGCTTCTTTAGTGAGTAAGTTAGAAATAAGTCCAGTATGAACTTTGGCTTGACACGATTGATTCTTGTTTTCATTTCATTCTTGAATTCATCCCCTTGACAGACTTGAAAGGAAGCCATACATTACTGTTTCCTCTCATATTAACGTGATCGTGGATGTCAGCTTCTTTCTTGGGTGAGTAAGAAATCAGTTCACCATGAGCTTTGGTTTCCTGTTTGTCTCATTGTATTTGTGTTTGGTATCTTTTTCTCTCTTTTTCTCCCCTTTCGTTTGTCTTACCAAACCAGACTGTGGTTTACAGGTCAGGTAAAGCTCATATGAGTCAACTGTAGTTGGGTGGATTACAGATGATGGAGGCTTATTGCATCATTGCAAAGCATTTTAACTTAAATTTTACTTCTTTTTTCAGGTTGCCTTTAATAAGTGGGATAAAATTGAATAAACACTGAAAGCTTTATGCACTGAAAAAAAGAAGAGGAAGTTGTGATTTTGAAACATTAATATGTTGACACAAAACAATAATTGTTTGGTCGCAAACTAATTTGCAAATTAGAAGAGGTCATGATGTCATCCTCCATGACCTGCACACATATCTTCACTGAAGTTTCTGTTATATTCAAATGTGAAATTGAGAAGCAGGATTTATGCCCTTTGTGCAAAATAATTCAAGAGTTGTAATTGTACAATGAAATTACTTGCTGCATTTTGAAAAAAAAACAACAACAACTCATGATTTGTTTTGATATTTGTAATGTACCAACTTTCTTTTGTACTATCCAATTTAAAAGAAAAAAAAGCATGGTAATGAAGGAGATTTTATATAAATCTGGTTTTATAGTTTGATTATGGAAAAGGGTGGTTTAAAGGAATTTGTTTAATGATTTTGCTGAACTGTTGTTACTAAGATTCTTCTGGTTTTGGTGTTCTCATGAATAAGTTTGATTTATGTGACAGACATTATATTCATTTTTTTTCACTGTTTGCTGGGTTGTTTTCTTTTGTTTTCTTTTGTTTTCTTTCTTTTTGTATTTTGTAGAGTAACTGTGGAACATGGAGTAAGTAGCCAGAAAAATTGTGTTGCATAACAACACTGGATATGAAATATGTTTGCGGAGAAACAAAATCTGCACATTTGTGTAGGCAAATTCAATGGAAAGTGCAATCATTTGTCAAATGCAATGTTAAAAAGACCAGTAAAATACAATTTTTCAGACTGCCAGTGCCTGATTTGTGGAACATGTAATAGGTTTTTAGGTACTTATATCACTTTCAAATCATTTGCAATAAATTTTGGAACAATTCAACTCCTCTTTGATATATCTACCCCTTCCAAAAGAAAAAAGAAATATAATGGAGATGCTAAATCTGCACAATGTCGTGTTAGTACCTGACACTGCTCCAATCCTGAAAGTTTCCATTGTGCCATGTGCTTGCTAATTGTTATGTTTGATTAGTAATCTGCAATTCAAATCAAACATGGTAACGTATTGTCACATGTAGTTTTGACAGTATATTTTTCTTTGTGATATTTTTTGTTATGATATTTTATAATAGCTATTTTCTGATGGCACCTTAACTAAGTCAGATGTGTTTCCTTCTCGTCTGTGAATAGTTTCTAGCACTCCTTCCTTTTAAATCTTGATCCTAAATAGCCAGTTGCTCATATTGATTTGTCCTTATTGTGCGATATACATTGTATGGTCAGCCACACAAGAGCTATGTCATGTAATTGGTGTTACAGACTCTGCTAGCAATATTAGTACTCTTTCACACTTTGACAGGTCAAAAATTTTGTTGTAGATGCTGTAGAGCATTTTCTGTTATTTACCTTTATTCTTGACACTGTTTCAGATTTGAATGTTACTAATCCTTGTTATTCAATCATTGGTTTATTGAGTTACAGTTGTCCTGAACTATTGACCCCTGCGTGGTATTATCAAACACAAACTTGCGAGGCCTGGTCCATCTAACATCCTTGGTAAGAAAACATAGTGGCATGCTGCCCTCTTTGGCAATATTTTTGGAAGGGATTTCTCTGTCACAAGAGATGCAAGTAGACCAAGATTATCAATGTTTATTAGGGTAGGAATGCAGGTCAGTTCCAGGCAAGGATGAACCTGTTTGTTGGATTTGTATTTTTGAATGTGCTTTCCTGAATATAGAAAGTTGTCATTATCATCAGTCCTATAGATGCATTGTTGAAAGCTGTCAAACTGAATGTGTTATTGGGATTGGTGATTTTGATATGAACACAAAAACTAGACTTCTTTCCCTGCAAAGGACTGAAAAATAACATTAATGTTGATGTTCAATTATGGTGCATTTGGAATATTTTTGGCTACTAATGACAACCTCTTAGTTACAGCTCATTACAGTCGGCAGGCTAAGTTTTTTATATAGCCACTCTCAAAGTCAGGATGGGCAGATTGTGCATTGCTGGGCTTTTTGAGATGAAAAAAATGCTAATTAAAGAAATGTTTGAAGGTGCTGGCCTAAGCTAAGGTTTTTGCTTAACAAAAGTCTTCTTTATTTGATAGCTGTTTTGTTTACTTTGTTTGTAATTCATTTCTTTGTTTGCCTTTGTGCCTAAATTCATATTTACCAGTTTATTACTTACTAGAATGGTAGTAATGTCTGGAAGACAAAAATTGTGGAAAAATATAGATACAGCACAACACCTTAGCAACATGGTGTTTGGGACTTGATGAGGTTAAATTGTGGCTGTATGGGTCTTGGCTCCTCCCCAATACTTTTTACAAAGCATCATTATACAACAGTGGACTTTAACTGGAAAAGCGAGACTATGTTTTTGATTTTTGCCTGTCTGCATTATTTTTCTCTTCACGCCACACAAGCACCTCCCCAAAAGGCTGCAGCTGTGCAAATTGTCAACGTGCATACACACCCATTCACAGAAACACACAGGGAACAACAATAATGAAGTAGAACATAGGTAGTACACTGGAATTTTGCACAGTCAAATCATTGCCAGAAGTGGTGGTAGGTGGTCGCGTATCAATCAGTGCTCTGTCGGTACTCTTTGAAGCATGTTGCGTTCAAATCTTTCAGTGTAAGACCACTTGCCATATGTCAATGTAACATAATCATGCACCATCTGTACCCCCCCCCCCAAAAAAAAAAAGAAAGAAAAGAAAAATGTATAGATATTGGCTACCAGTGGAGGGCACCTTGACTAATAAATTAGAAGGTGTATTTGTAGTACAATGTTGCACTGTGTGCAAGAATTTGTATGTTGAATGCTTCAAGATGTACCATTTATGGACACATAGATTCCAGACTAATTTTCTTTTCAACCTTGTGGAAATGATTTGCGATTGAAACATGAACAATGAATATGTTTATATTCAATGCTGTTTCCCCACCACATGTGACCATGTGATTTCTAATGACAATTTCCTGCAATTTTCCAAGTGTTTAATCATTTGTAAATGCATAGATAGCTGCTTCTTGCTGCTTAGCAAAGTGCTATCTTGCACTTTCATCTTCTTTTGTCTGTTCGTTTGCTTGTTTGTTTGTTTGTTTGTTTGTTGTTGTTTTTTGTCCCCGCCGAACGAGTTCGAGCAGGGGACTATGAAACGGGCTCCGTACGTGTGTGTGTCCGTGTGTCCGTCCGTCCGTCCGTCCGTCCGTCCGTGTGTCCGTCCGTGTGTCCGTGTGTGCGTCCGTGTGTGATCAAAATCTTCAATTTGCTACTTCTCTGTCATTTATGAGCCAATTTTGATTCTGTTTGCTTTATATGATAGCACTACATGGGAGCTTTGAAACTTCTACGCAGAATTTCAGTCGTGACCTTTGACCTTGACCTTTGACCTATATTGTACATTTTGCTACAAAATGCTACTCCTTCGCCATTTCTAACCCGATTTCGATTCCGCTTGCTTTATGTGATGGCACTAGGTGAGGGCTTCAAAACTTCTACACAGAATTTTGACCTTTGACTTCTTTGACCTTTGACCTTGATTTTTTGACCTATATTGTACATTTTGCTACAAAATGCTACTCCTTCGCCATTTCTAACCCGATTTCGATTCCGTTTGCTTTATGTGATGGCACTAGTTGAGGGCTTCAAAACTTCTACACAGAATTTTGACCTTTGACTTCTTTGACCTTTGACCTTGATTTTTTGACCTGTATTGTACATTTTGCTACAAAATGCTACTCCTTCGCCATTTCTAACCCGATTTCGATTCCGTTTGCTTTATGTGATGGCACTAGGTGAGGGCTTCAAAACTTCTACACAGAATTTTGACCTTTGACTTCTTTGACCTTTGACCTTGATTTTTGACCTATATTGTACATTTTGCTACAAAATGCTACTCCTTTGCCATTTGTAACCCGATTTCAATTCCATTTGCTTTAAGTGATGGTACTAGGTGAGGGCTTCAAAACTTCTACACAGAATTTTGACCTTTGACTTCTTTGACCTTTGACCTTGATTTTTTTGACCTATATTGTACATTGGCTACAAAATGCTACTCCTTCGCCATTTCTAACCCGATTTCGATTCCGTTTGCTTTATGTGATGGCACTAGGTGAGGGCTTCAAAACTTCTACATACAATTTTGACCTTTGACTTTCATCTTTTTACCTATATTGTACATTTTGCTACTAAAATGCTACTTCCGGCGGGGACATATATTACGCACTGCGTAATTTCTACTTTTCCTTGTTTATAACTGACATTATATCTTCTTTTCAAATACCACAAGAAAAAGCATAAGCTTAATTTAAGTTCATGCATGGAGGTTCTTCTTCTCACAATGTATATGAATGTATAATTTTTCTGTCTTACATGATTCACACAAGAAATGTTTAATGCTTTACTTGCAAGAAATAGGAAAATCCATATTATTGGGAGTTGGGTAACTACATCGCTTATCATAATTTCTGTGGCAGGTGGTGGAGTTTCATGTTAGTCTGTTATTTTAGATATAGCACCAGCACTAGCATCAAGTTTGACAGGAAAGTAACATTTCTTAGTACATAATTACTCTGAAACTGGTGCATTCAAATGGTATTACCAGACATTATTCATCCTTTTCTGAAACATTCTTGGAACATTTTCCTTGTTTATTTCATCTAGGGCTCAGTGTCGGACAGAGTAGCTAGAAATGTTTCACTTTTGTGTGAAAGTCATTTGTTCCGTCCATGTGTTTGTGTTGTGTTCAACTTGATAGAGGAACACTGGCAGATTTGACAAGTGTTCTTAAAATACAAATGTAGTTAAGCATGAAACATCATTGTAACATGATAGGCAATCAAACTGCAAAAAGCAAGGATATGCTGAATAATGGGACAGAGTAACTGCGTCTGTCATCAGTGTTCATTCAGCTCTTCCATATGATTTTGACTTTGATATCAAGCTCTGACCACTGGCTCAGTGCATTGTCAAAATGTCCAGATCATATGTAAAGACATGCTTCATTTAGCAGGATTATGAATATTGTAACTTTATGCACCCTGCTCATGTACACACCACTTTTGTCATGGAGCCATGCAGTATACCTTTTTCTTTGTTGAACATATTAACGTTTGACTTGTGCAAATCTGGGTAAAAGAATTTTGGAAGAAAATTTGTCAATGGTCCATCATGTGCCACTTGTGTATTTGGCATATATACTGTAGTTTAAATAATTTGTGCATTAACCCTAAAAAGACTGGGCTATTTTGGTAGCTCGAAAGACTGGGGGGGGGGGGGGGGGGGGCCTAAAGGGCCCCCCCTTAAGATCTCGGCCGTGGATCGCGCGATCGCCGCGGAAATTTGCACAATGGTAGTGTGTGATGTAATCTACAAGATCGTATATTCAAATCTTACAAAATAGTCTTCTTTTATTTTATTTTGATTAATTATGCTAATTTATGCGAGAAATCAGACTCTTTGATCTAAATCAGTAAATAAAGCTCCAAAAGTGCTCATTTTTGGTCTAATTATTCTTTGTGGCATTCTTAGTAAATGTACTTGAAAAAAATTTCGGTATCAAAATCAATTTCTTATTTATTTTATTGTTTTATAAAATTCTTATGTATTTCCTTGTTTTTTCGACCTTTTGTTTTTGTTGTTTTTTTAAACAAAATTTGTGGCAGACACTTTTTGAAGCATAATACTCCTAAAAGAAATTAATTTTAGCCATTGAGAGTAAAAACAAGCATATTTATATGAACCATGTGAAAAAAACTCAATTTGCATTGACTTTGTACACAAAATCACATTTTTGAGCCATTTTCGGCCTCAAGTGCATGTACAAGAAGTTATGTAACTTCAGAACCGTACCCCCGGGCGTCACAAATTTGGTGTCAAAATGTGCGGGAAACTCGAAAGAAAAAAGTCATAGAGCATCACGGCGAGAGCATTGCGCTTTGCAGAGTTATCGCGCGAAATGTCGAGGGGGGGGGCCTTTTAGGGCCCCCCCCCCCCAGTCTTTTTAGGGTTAATAATACAACATGGATCAAAGCAGTAATCTGACCCAAATTAAGCTAGAAATTAGATTTTAAATGTTAATCTTACATGATGTAAAGGATGGTCTGAAAATGTCACCTTCAAGCTCCTCAAAATTTGATATGTGCGGCAACTCGTTAATTGATTAGACTGCAACACGCATTCCACATCACCTTCATTTACTCTGTTTGGGGGAGCATGCTTCTGTTTTGAGTGAGAACATTTTATGATCCTCTTGAAGAAAGAAATCACTCCAGAAAAAGGGAAATACTCTAACAAAATTATGCAGAGCCCTGTTTACCCTGTGCAAGATCTTTTTTTCCTAAGTAATGAAAGACAAGAATGACTCTAAATTAGAGCATTTCCTATGGGAATGCTCACTTGCAGGTGCAGCCAAACTTAGAATCCAGTGTTTACACACCCGTCAAGTGGGGGGATGAATGGTGTTTGTTCCTTTTTTTTTCAAACATTTAGTACAGCATCCTGTTGCACTAATTTGTCATTTGTGTATCTTGTGGGAGCTGTAGGAGTCATGTCCCTTGAGAATGCTACAGGAGATATGTAGCGTGAGTAATGCTGCCAAGCAGGAGCCATCGATCCGCTCCTAATGAGGACTATTTTCAGGCACGCCGGAGAGGGGCCGAGATATTCGAACAAAAACAGTGAATCACGGGGGCTTGCTTCTTGGAGTGGAATGCTTCCTCTTGCCAAGTCCAAGGCCGTGCCATCTATTCTTACAAAGGATGGCCTTGGCTAATAAACGTCCCCCTCGGCCCGGCCCAAACGGGAGTCACTTATTATGGAGACGGAAGTTAATGATTGGTGCAATGAAAGATGATAAGGGATCTCATTCGAGGATGAGGCTGTTTTTTTTTCTTTCAGATGATCAAAGAAGAATGCAAGAAGGAGAAGAGTATTGTAAAATTACGCTTATCGCTGGTAAAGCTTTTGTGAGGTCTGCAAGTTTGCCTAGATGGTTGTAGATCCTTTGTGGAAATCTGCGTGAAATCTGCGTGAATCATGCATCTGGCCATCTGATGCACCCCAAGAACAACTCAGTGTACAGAGAAGTGAAACATGTGGGCTGATTCTTCAGATTTCATCACAATTAATGTTAGTATAACAATTACAGCAATAACAACTTTTTGATGAGTTTGTAGGAAGTGCAAATTTATTATCATGTATTCATTTATGACTTTTTTGTTCTTTTGAGGGAAGGCAGTAGTGAAGAAGAACCCACTGTGAAATCAAATTGACAAGCAAAGGTGTTAACTCTTTATCCACTTCCGATCAGTGGGGCTGCCATATGACTCAATTTGACATTTGGATAAAGCTGCAGTGATATCATCTAAATGCACAGATCTTACACTACTGCTTCTGAGAAATGACAGCACCCTCACACTTGATACATGACACGTCCTGTCACTCACCTAGTTCCTGTAAGCAATAGGTTAATGCAATTTTCTCTATCCTGGGGAAACTGGTATCACTTCGCATTCTATTCACACCACAAAAAGAGAAAAAAAAAATCCTGGTGTGCATGTTTGTGTGTGTGTGTGTGTGTGTGTGTGTGTGTGTGTGTGTGTGTGTGTGCTTGAATGTCATGTTGAGTGTAATGTTGTCAGAAATTAGCAAACAGGTTCTTGCAAGGGTTATCGGAATCAGGGAAATTGAAGTTGATTAGTCCTGAGAGAAGTGAGAGGGAGGGGGGAGGGGGTGGGGTGAGAGAAAGTTGAGAGAGGGAGAACTGATGATGGGTGGAGAGGGAATAGATGTCAGGGGTGCAGGCAAAGGAAACTCAACTGATCTAACCCCATATGAATTTTGATTAGAACCATCCACCAAGTTCAGCAATGCTTTTACTTCATCTGATGGGGGTGGGGGGGGGGGGTAGTGTGGATTGGGAACAGGGAGGAGTACCCCACTCTGTACTCTATCACAAGTGCAAGAATTAGACAGAAATTTTACATTGACATCTCTCCTTTTCATTCAGACGTTCACACAGGCATGTCTTCACACATACAACAAACTGAGTGTGCATACATTCAGGAACTATTGATGGGTATTAAAGATAAAGTATTCTCTTAAAGAGAATACTGCAGAATGGGTCTAGGGCAACTACCCCCTGGGCAATTACCCTGGCCCTAATCCTAATCCTAATCCTGAACCTAATTGCCCTCTGGGGGTAATTGCCCGGATACGCTGCAGAATATGTCCTTTTAAAGGAAGAAGCTTGGTATTGGAGATTCCTTTAAAAAGTAATGCAAAACTATGTCTTGCATTATTTGACCAAACTTATAATGAGATACCCCTGTAAGTTTGATCAAAATATAGGCCTACATATCATAGTGTCTAAGTAGTCCAAGAAAGTGTATGTGTGTTTTTTTTTTGTGTATTTTTGTGTATTTTTGTGTATTTGTGCATGTGTGTGTGTGTGTGTGTGTGAGAGATAATTTACCACATGCTTCCTGATAAATACTTGTGACTATTACAACAAGACAAAATTGAAATCTAATGAAGCCTAGTTATCAGTGGTATCAATGTAACAGCAGTATGACTTCTATGACTCCAATCAAATCATTTCTTCTTTTGCAGTCTTTGCAGCATGCTTCTCATATCATAGCATTGTTTAAATTTGTCTTGTTGCAAATGTGTGTCATCTCCTCCACGTGCATTGTTCTTTCAAGTTTGAGAATAAAAAAGACTTCATGCTAATGGAATTGTCAAAAAAAAAAAAAAACTTTATTTATTCATTCTCCACTCATGGGAAGGATTGCCCTTGCAGCCATAGTTAGGGCTGATTTTCAAAAAGCATTCTTCGATGCACTAGTATAGACCTGGGGATTAGAATGAAGGCATCATGGTACAGCTGTGCAGTGTGCCGGTACTACTTCTTTCCATGCCTTTTTCAACCTGTGGTAACAGTAGCATGTGTTTATGTATTTTAAGAAAAGAGGATCACATGAGCAACTTGTTTTTTTTTTCATCAGTTTCTACAGAGCACTTTGTGTCACTTGTTGACATGCTGCCAAATGAGAAAGCACCCATCAAAAAGTTTGTCTGCTGCAAATTGTTTTGAAAGAGGACAAGACTCTTGATGTTCACTCGAAACCTCCTGTACTTCCCCAGAAAGGCAGGGTCTGAGTTTTCCCCTTTAGTATAGACAGACCAGTTTCAATTCCCATTCCATTCTTGAATAAATTACTTTCACCAAAAGCATTTGAGGTCAGGTATGTGGTATCGTATGTTACAGTTGGGATTGCCAAAAGGCTTGTAATGTGGAACTCTGTAATTTGCATCCAAATACTGCAGCCCAGGTCATGTTTATCTCCCCATCATGTGAGCAATTTATCTATTGAACTCTGACCATACATTTTTGAAACCACATATTCCTGTTCATTGGAAAATTGACACCTTCTCTTCTATATATGCTCTCTTGTACTGTGTATAAAGTGAAACGTGAGGCTTTTCTTTAGCAGGGTGTTCCAATCTTACTGTGTAGAGTAAAACATGAGGCTTTTCTTTAGCAGGGTGTTCCAGTCTTACTGTGTAGAGTAAAACATGAGGCTTTTCTTTAGCAGGGTGTTCCAGTCTTACTGTGTAGAGTAAAACATGAGGCTTTTCTTTAGCAGGGTGTTCCAGTCTTACTGTGTAGAGTAAAACATGAGGCTTTTCTTTAGCAGGGTGTTCCAGTCTTACTGTGTAGAGTAAAACATGAGGCTTTTCTTTAGCAGGGTGTTCCAGTCTTACTGTGTAGAGTAAAACATGAGGCTTTTCTTTAGCAGGGTGTTCCAGTCTTACTGTGTAGAGCAAAACATGAGGCTTTTCTTTAGCAGGGTGTTTTAATGTCTTCCAATGTTTTAAGGGGCTGATTACTAAATCTGTAAATTTAGAGAGCTGCTGGAGAGATGACTGATTGTAATTGTGTCTGGAGCAGAGCAAAGCCATCATTTGATGCTCATTTATACAGTTAAAATGCAAGGGGCTTCTATGGTTTCTTGATTGAAATTGTCCAGGTAAGGAAAGAAGTAGACCTGCTCTAGACTGCAGTTTGATTGTTCATTCATGAGTAACTAATAATACATGTACATGTACATATCAAGTTGCCTTCATTGTGTTGTGTCATTTTTGTTTTTACTATCAAAAGAGACAGTATCCACAAAGGCACATAGTTGATAGTGTGTGATGTTGAAAAAAAAATGAAGTCTTTTACATCAGTACCGTCCTTATGAAATTGTTCAGAAATTGATGTCAGTAGGCATTCTGAGAAGTTCGAAGAGTGGCAGAGCATTTCTGCATCTTGATCTAACACTTGAAGCAATTCCAGTACTTGGTCAAGGATAATACAGATTGGTTCGACTGCCATCAGAGAGAATGAAGTTGTAGCTAGATTAGCAATTACCGAAGTACGATGGGATTGGTAATGAAAACAAGCAGAGACGAAAAATGAAAGAGGAGGAAAGGGGGGGGGGGACGCAGAGATTGATCAAGTATAACCACATCTCAGTTACAACTTGAATTGTTTAGCTTGTCCAAAGTGTACCTTTCCCATTACCACAGTATCAGTCTTTTACAAAAGTTTCACATATCATTTAAGTGCTCAGAAAACAATGTCAAACCAACCTGTGCGGAAAGTGACAGCCCCACATGTTGATATGCTGTTCCTCGTGCCAATGGATGTTTGACAGTAGGTCTAAAGAGAGTTTTGTTGGTACATAGGTTATTTTTTCCCTCAACAAAATAAGGCAGAGTGTGTTGCTGATGTCATGACCTGACTTGAAATAATTAATGCATGAAGAGTGTAGGTAATGGAGACTGTTGCAAAGATTTTTATGCCGTAGTGCATGACAATAAACGATCTGAATCTGAATCTGATTATAGTGTTCTGTGCCAATGATGGATATCAGAGCTTTCACTTAGTGGGGTCAGGGAGGTATGTCACCTGGTAGGGTGCACTGCGTAGTTTTTCTCCAGCATCAAGACATCATAGACCAGCATCCATGGCATTGAAGCATTCTGACAGCATAACTGCAGGATGGTGCTCTCTTCATTTGTATGATTCATTCATGTCACAGTGATAAAAGTTGATGGATGCTGTGAATATATACCCGATACATCAAACAACATAATGCAAGGAGCTTGAAATGCGGTGGGGACACCATTTCATGTGAATCATTGCCAAACATGCGCGTCTAGTACAGACTGAATGCGAGTGATGCAAGGTTTTGGGCATCACAGATAAACAAGGGTAGATTTTCTCATAATGCAGAGGCACCAGAAGAAACTATATGATGTATACTTGGTGTATTATGTGCATATATGCATATTGATAGGTATAGATTATTGCAAATTGTATATTATTGTTTATTACATAGTGTTATTCATATATTGCATATATAATTATATCTATATTTTCCATTATCACCTCTCTCTGTATATTTGTAACTCTTCGCCATCCATCCATCTATCTTGATTTCTTTCATGCAGAGCTGGCAGACTTCCACTCCCATCATGTCACCGCGTCGTCAAGCCTGTGTCAGGGGGCAGCTTTACCTTCCCTTTCCCTTCCCTCTGCTCCGGTGATTCACGCCCGCTACTCCGGTGCACAGCGGTGGGCTTGCTCATCCCCCCTGGTGGACCCACAGATGGGATCTCGCCTGCCATCTGGTCTCAATTGTGGATATCCTTTGAATTACCCCCAACAGTGCCAGGTTCTATATTCTTTCTTTTTCTTTTTCTTCTTTCTCTTTTTCTCACTTTCTCCAGCTCCTCCCATCCCGGTGTTAACTAAAATGAATGAAAGAGAATGCTCTTCATGTTATATCGAGTGCACCCCATACTGTGGGCCCCCCGTGAGTGCTATTCATTTCAAACCTGAAACCTGCACCCAGTGCAGGTGTTTGCATTGACACTTCATCCGCTGAGCTAGAAACTGACTCAGTGAAATATCTGCACAGCAGCTAGGATCTTGGCCAAAATCCCACGCCTAGAAGATATTTTTTTTCTTTCTTTCTGTGGTCCTCCTCTCATCGACTTCCCCCACCTCCACCCCACCCTCCCCCTCCCCCTTTCCCTCCCAACCCTCACTTTTTCCTTCACTGTTGCTACATTGTGCCCTATATAGAATTGGAGGTGGTCTTAAAGTCAGGACATACACATTGTTAAGTCTTTGACTCCCTTCGTTAAACAGCAAGGGAACGTTAGATGACAAATGATTAATATCCAGTAATGCATGATAACACCAGGACCGTATTGCATAACATGGTGAGTTTGTATTCTCACAAAACGCAAATGTGCATTGCAAACAGGGTTCATATTCAGTAGAATTTAAATGATATGAATGTGTGATATTGAATTATATCAATTTTCTGTTTTGAGATCAGTCTAAACAATTCTTCAGGATCATAGTTGAAGTCATGAATACAATCGCCTTGATTATACATGTATAACTTGAAAGTACAATAATTGAAATTATGAAGTAACAGAAATAATGCATGGAATACCCTGGAAAAATAAATGCAAATCCATAAAATTGAAATTACTATCACTCACGTACGCACACACATACACACATATTAATGCATTACTACGTGCTTTTACAGAGTAGTGTAGCTTTAATCGTGAAGGGCAGTGTGACTGTGCCCCTACTTTTCCTCATCCTTGGACATTGCCCGATACACAGCATGAATTGATCTCAACTGCCAAGGATTGTTGTCATTCTTTCCAAAGACAATTGTTCCATGACATTTCCATTTTTCTCACTCACTGGTTGAAGACCTACTACAGGCTATGCCAGACAAACAGCGATCTGAATGTCTTTAGGACAAAAAAGTGCAATGGCACTACATTATTAACTTTTTGAAATAGGAAATTGAGTATCAAACCAACACAATATACCAATTTGCAGTTAGTGATGATACAAATGACCACTTTTGAAACCCATTGGAACAAAACAGTCATAAAGCTAGATATCACCCACTTATGTAATATACCTGGCTTTTATATTAACAAGCTCCCTTGAATTTAGAATGTTCTTTCACTGCAACGTAAAGAAATCATTCTGGCACTGTCCATGACATAGCTCATTACAACGCTGTGTCTCAGTACATCGTTTTTCTCAGATGACTTTTATCTGCTCATACACAGAATGTAACGCTGAACTGACTTAATTGTACAACTTTATCCATATCTCACATTGACTTGGGGAGTTACAGCATTTTAGAATTTCATCTGATTTTTTTGCTTTTACAAAATTGGGTAAAAAATTGCAAGGACATTTGTATATAGGGTGTAGCAGTAATTACTTCTTTACATTCTTATCAGTTTGTACACAGAATTATGCTACAAATCTTGCATTTGGTCAAAACTTAGCAACTGCATAGTGTTACGCTCCTTAGTAACATTGATGCCAGTTAATCTCACCTTGAAAATACCATGATGTGAAAATAGTAGGATAGTATTTGTTTCATTCCGTGAAAGGATATTTAGTAAAGATTTTAGTGAAGGTCAGTAAGCGACTTGTGATATGACAACATGAGCTCTTCTTTTGTTTCAAGCATTATCATTGCATTGCTAAGAATCTAAAACTTAGAATATTGTATCTTCCTAAGTCTGGATCTAATTTTGAAAAAAAAAAACCCAACAAAATCTGACTTTTGTGTTTGTTTGGTTGATTTTACTATATTTTCACTTTAAGAAATGCAGGAAGGCAAAAAACTTACTTTGAGATGTGCTGCCTTGTGAGACTTTGGGATATGTTCTTCCGGCAAAATGTCACTGAATGAATTTCGACAGGGAGGTGAATTAGTTACAACAACATTAAGTGATGAAGTATCTTCTAAATGTGTTCAGAGTTAAAATCAGATGCATGCAGATCAGTTTTGCTGTGCAAAGTTTCGACAAACCCGGATGATTCACAGCGCATATACTCGCTGTTTCCGCACTCCCTTACCACCAGTGGTGAGTGATGTCGCCAAGGAACTGTTGATATTCCCAATATGTGCTCTTTTTTAACATTTTGTTTATAAAATGATATTGATAGGATAGGGAATGTATTTGTTGACCATGGAGAATTCCACCATCCGCACATAATTTCCGATTCTTGGTTGATTTTGAATGATCATGACGAACTTGAGGCCCACACAGAAATGGGATAGTCATTTCGCGGTTAGAAAAAACCTGTGAAATCACTGTGAATCATAATGTTAATTCCCACATTTGTTTCTTTCCTCAGAGCTGTCCGTTTACAACCAATCAACCTACCCCCACAAAATATCAGCAACAGCAAAAGTGTTTTTTGAAGTTATGCTTGTTCTTTCAATATCTTATATCCTTGTGAACTGTGTAATTGACAGGGTATTTTGCTATAGTGGTAATGCCATATATCTAGCATTCAATGTCCTGTGCATGTCTTCTTTTTGACTGTGTAGTCAGAGGGCTAACATGCTTTTGAATAGTCGAACAAAATAGTTACTTTGATTTCAGTTTATGTGCCATACATGGAAGGGATGTACAACAAAGCTATAATGATAACCAAAGTCTACCAGGCATCCATTCACATTTTATTTATTTTTTCTTGTGGGAGAAAAAAAAAAAAATCTCTCATGGATGGTTTCTGTTAATATGCTATCCTTCATTATTACAAGTCAAGTAATGCTGTTCAAATGTGAAATTATCATTATATCATGCACATAACAAATAAGGAGTAATCTACGGCATATCTATCACACCTGCTCAGCTGATTTAGTGTTTTCATTCAACAAAATACAAGATAGTGTACCTGCATAAGATGTTAATGCCGCTCAGGTACATAGTCCAATTTTGCCCAGATTTCTTGTTTCATTGCTTAAGGTTCAGTGCGTTCATGCAGTGTTAATTGTTCCTTATACTATATTCCATTTAAGAAGGTCTTTTTTTGATGTCGCATCTTTGACAGACAAAGAGGGAAGTGAGTTTGTTCTCCCTCCCCTCATAAATCACACAATGCCTGAGTCTTTTAATCTTTTCTTTTTAGTAAAGCAGCTTTTCCCGTTTTTGTAAAAGAAAGTATTGCCAGGAAGAATGGTTTGTTTTCATGTTAATTGATCCATTTTAGATTAGGACTAAAGATTCAATATTTCCTTTATTTTCGTGTAAGTCATCCAGTAGTTGCTTGTAAATTCAAGACATGTTTTGCTGTTATTGCCCTGGTGGCCACAGGCAACCTTAATAACGAATATTTTGCAAATGCAAATCACTCATTCTGTGCATTTCCTCTCCTACCTGTATGGGCTGTGCTCTAATGCCCATATCCCCAAGATGGGGATATTTTTGTGGATGTATTTTTTTTTTTTCTGTCTCCAAGTGAAAGGTCAGCCAGAAAATAAGTATCCACCCCCCCCCCCCCTTACATGATGATGCATTTTTTTTTAATAGCATTGGGATTTGACATCATCAGATATTTCAGTTAGAGAAGGACAGTTTGGGCTTTTCTTTGTTATCGAAATTATTGAATATTATCCAGTCTCAAATAGAAGTTCAGATTTGTCATGTTTACCTCAATTCTGGGGTCGTTAAAAAAAGGCATTATCAAGAAATATAATTAATCATTTGAAGCCATATAATGCCTTACCTATTCAGAGTGTGAGATGAAGAGATTAATTGCTTGCTCATTTATTTTTCTTTCCCGTATTATTCATGCCCTTTACCAAGCATTTCATGGGGACAGTCTTTCATTTCTAGTATCAATGTCTCAAATTAGTGTTAAAGATAATAAAAAGTTTTGGTACCTCAAAAGTTTCCCTGAATTTCCGTGTTTCAGGTACCTTTCAAATAACTAACACTGTGAGACTTACTTGCCCCAAAGTGCTCTGGTCATTTCTTAGTAATCATGCAATTAACTGCGACCAGCAGCCCCATACGCATAGCGTAATGGGACTTCGCATTGTAACATACAGGATCATGAAGATTTAGTATAGTGGGTAAATATCAACTTAAAATCCAAAAAATTCTTCAATTTGAAGACTTACCAATTAAGTTGAAGTCTTGAAAACAGGCTTCGGATAACATTTGGTTCTGCCAATAGTCTCTTTCTGTTCGAATTGATGACTGAATGTGACTCTGTCGAGAGGACCTTGGGAGAGCTACATACACTGATTACTACGGCCAGCGCATACGCACACATCACATGCGAACAAATTTCAAATCCACGAACGGATAAGATGTTTGTGTGTGCATGCGCTGGCCGTCAATTCAGTGTAGCTCTCCCAAGGTCCTCTCGACCGAGTCACATTCAGTCATCAATTCGAACAGAAAGGGACTATTGGCAGAACCAAACGTTGCCCGAAGCCTGTTTTCAAGACTTCAACTTAATTGGTAAGTCTTCAAATTGAAGAAATTTTAGGATTTTACGTTGATATTTACCCGCAATACTAAATCTGTCATGATCCTGTAAGCTACAATGCGAAGCCCCATTTAGCTATGCGTATGGGGCTGCTGGTCGCAGTTAGCTACTCAGTATGCATATGGGGCTGCACGCTGCTGGTAGCAGTTATCATGCAATAATGGTTTCGTACAATACGTGTACTACCTCGCCGCCGTACGGCGGCGGCTCTGGTACGAAACCATTATTGCATGATTACTAAGACATGAGAGCACTTTTGGGCGAGTAAATCTCACAGTGTTAGTTATATGAAAGGTACTTTAACCTGAAACACAAACTAAGACAAGGAAATTCAGGGAAACTTTTGAGGTAATACCAAAACTTTATATTATCTTTAAATCAGTTGTCTACCCTATGCATTTTCATTTGAGTGGAATCTGCATCTGTGTGTGATTTCCAATGATCCCAAACAAATTGTATGGCTGCCTGCAGAGGATGTACTCTATTTTTATGCCTCTGCCACGAAGTGTCACTGGAGGCGTTTTGCTGTTTTGTTGTCCATCCATCCTTCTGTCCGTGTGTCTGTAATCAATGTTGTGGACAGCGTAACTTAACCCTTTGAGGACGAGTCCCGAGTATACTCGGGCAGGTGTCTATGAGAAATGCGTGTTGTAGCAAAATCATTCGTCCTCAACGGGTTAAAAAACTGTTTGAGGTATCCAAATGAAACTTGGCATATGTATACAATGAGTGAATGAAGCTGTGCCTTAACTTTTGGGTTGTGCATGCTGAAGGTCAAAGGTCATAGGTCAAGGTCAAACTTGTTCTCCAATGATCTCAACGGCTAACGTGAAATATTACTGAAGTGGCTTCCCTGGAGAATCAAATTTCTGGAATTGTACTTTAACCATATTAATACTACTTGATACCTGGAAACCCTAATTTGAAACAGAGCTCCAAACATCTTTGATGGTGATGCATTCTCTCTGTGAAGTATACTGCTTGATGTGTGACATCTGAACTAAAAATGGTTGCTATGGAAACCAGCCCAAACATAGCAACTGCAGATGTTGTACTCAAGATCTTGTTAGCAGTTTCCTCCTGGATTTTGTTGTCATCGTTGCTGTTGCGTACCTTATCCCATATTCAGGTCGAAGGGACTGGACTTAATAAGCCCATGACGGACAGGATGTGTGTGGATGCAATGAGTAGAGGTCTCACCACATCAAGGACTTGATCTTGGCAAATCCTTTGCGCCGTGGGAGGGCATGGCGAGCTGCTTCGCATCACTCCGCACTGGTGCACCTTAATTGCAAATTTACCCCCACTGACACTCTGTACCTGTTGGGCTGATAAGCTGGAGAGAGATAAATCTCTGAAATTGCAAGGATACGGCAATAATTTCACTAACTTTTGATTGATGTTTATGACGTAGTGTGTCAGCATGTGGCAATCCTGCTAGGTTGTACATGATTTCTGCATTATGATGTAACAGGTATATATGGTGTAAAGAGGGCACTTTAGCCCTGTATGTTGGCATTGTCTCTCTGTAGATCTGTGCAATATCTTAATTCAGGTTACCCAGAGGATGTAAGGACCAGGATCTGAAATTCTGAATGATGATTATTATGGGGGATCAGCGTGAACTCCAAACATACATCAATGGGTGTGGGGGGAGGGTTGATATGATGATATGATGGATACACAAGTAAATCTACCTCTGTAGTGCTCCTTCAAGCATCAGTTTTGAATATATGAGCCCTATCTCTTTTACATCTTGTGTTAATGTGTTGGTGGTGCTTTAGCTGGTATCTATACGTGGTGTTGCTATTACTGCTGTTGTTTGTGTTGTCACACACTTTTTTTTTCTATAAAGTGGACTCCGGTAGACATGGGTGATGTAATATCCACCCCTCGCCCCTGACCTCCTTTCACGTTGCAGTTGTTTGGAGGCCGCTGTCTCCGTGAAGTTTGCCAGGTAACAGGAACTAGCAATTCGGTTTCGGGTTGCCCCTCTGCCTTGGCTGTCCTCCAGGTAGGGGCATGTGCTTCCATGTTACTCTGAACAAATCCTCACAGTTTAGAGTTACACGGTGCACCAGGTGTTATGTTACCCTCCCATCAAATGTTAGAGCCTCCCTCTGAGTCAAATGAAGCACCCTGTGATAGAAACTGAAAAAAAGTGTAATTTTCTTCTTTTTTTAAATGAAAACTAAAAGGCCATCTGAGGTGCAACTTTTCTCTTTTTTTTTTTTTTTTGGTAAGATTACCAGGTAATCGGATGCACTGTGAATTCAATTTAGACCTGAGAAACTTGTCTGGTACAAATTGCCATATTTAGTTTTCCAGAGCAGTCCTTGACTTCAAATGTCAGATGTTTTCCATGTTGGAGGAAGGAAGTTCATAATGACATGGCCATCTTTTTTTTTTTTTCTTCTTCTTCTTTCTTTCTTTTCCTATGGCACTATTTTGAAAAGTGTTTATAGAACATGCCAGATCCATAACTAGGTTTGGAAGAGTTCAGGCATCCTGTTATGAATTTGAAGAGTAGCCTTCTTAGGAATGACAGCAATTTAAAAAACAAAACAAAAAATGTATTATGATAGAATTTCCTCTAAGCCTACCATAATGATATATATATATATTTTTTTTTTTTTTTCATCCAGCTGGTATATTGCAAGTTTTGGTGCTATATCATTGAGCTTGAATAAGGGAGATTTTTGTACAGAGCCCCCCCCCCCTCAAAAAAAGAAAAGAAAAAAAAGAAGGTGTATATGTATTCTTAAAGGAGACCTCAAGATGATTTTAGACTTCTGCATCTTAATGTCTACAAGTTGGTTATAATGGGTACAGAGTTTCAAAATTTATAGTGATTAGAATGAGGTGTAAGAATGTTATCAGAATTCATAACAAATTGCAATGAACAAGGATGATGACATGGCAGCCTCACCATAAGAATGCATGATTGGGTACTCAGGGAAGCAGAACAAAACAAGAAAGTATACATACATTCTATACAGGTGAACTTGTTGAGCAAGTGGTATTGTAATGGAATTATATTGGTATATTACTGGAGTATATGAGCCTCCTATGTCATCAACCTTGTTCAGTGTATTATATTGTGGTTTTCAGAGTATTAGTTTATCTGCTCAATGAGGGCAATAAATTCCACAACTCTTTACATGGCGCTATCAATTTTTGCACTACATGATGTGAAATTATGTAAATTGTCTCGAATGCCCCTTTAAAAAAAACAAGAGGGCTTGAAAACTAATATAAGGAATCTTAGCTAAAAGATTGGAGATAGGTTAGGTTTTCAGATGACTATCCTGACATGCCCAGGGTGCAGCATTTGAAAATGAGAAACTCATATACTTTTCAAGGTCTTTTTTTTTTTTAGTGACAAAAGGTCTAATGCAATCCAGTAGCTGGGGCTAAATACTCCACCCCTGTTAGCTCATTTCTGTACTCACTGGCTTTCAATTCCTTAACTCACAAACTCTTGTTCATCTATAAGACAAGTCTGATTTCACGGATCTCACTTTACACAACTATACCTTAGATGGATGTTTCCTTGTAAATTCTTGTAAAGTGGCCTGTAATGAACTTTTTTTTTTTTTTGTTAAGTAGATTTTTTTTTTAAAGAGACTCATTGTTGAGTGAGCAGTGCCAGGGTATGTAAATTTCAAACTGTACAATGAATGAGCAGCCATGTTGCATATAACCTGGCTTGTGTTTTTCTTGATTTGTAACAATTGAGATATATTGAAAGAAGGACACATGTTTGAAAGCAAATCATTTTCCTCTCTGTTTCTTTGTGTATGTTTTCTTTTGCTTTTCCTTTCAAAACAGGAAAAGAACCAAGGAAAAAAAATCCTTATTTTTGGTCAGATAGGGCACCAGATAACATTGAAAAGATCGCAATGTTGGGTCTTTAAGTCTTACCAATTTTGCTTTTAAAAGTGACATAATACCAATGAACCAGAAAGACTACTGGTCATTTTCTGATGCTGATAAAAAGGTTGAAGGCCATTTGATTTTGAATAACTTAGGATGAGCCAAGGTTTCTTCAGTAGCTTTTAGGGAATTCTTTTGTCCAAACAACTTTAAACAAACAAGCAAATGCTTGCAATGTGGCACTTTCCCATTGAACAAAGAAATGTTATGAATGAAAGAGTAGGTTTGTTTAATGTTATGAATGAAAGAGTAAGTTTGTTTGAAGCAAACTCAGAAGAGTGTAGAAAATTGAGGAAAACTTGAAGAGTTACTTAGTGTTTTCTGGTTTGTTTGTAGCAAATAAGCCTACATAGTCATTCCCCTGAACAGTTAAATAGTGATTGATCACACATGTGCCCACCCACACATGCACAAACTTGTTCTTATGACATTCTACATATCTACACTGAAAAGTATGCCTTCCTTGCGTGCAAAATGCTACATGTTGACTTTAACATACAAATAAGTAAGCAAGACTCATTTTTGTGGTGTGGAGAGATCTGCTCATTAGAAATGAAAAAAATCCAAATGAACTACAGTTCTGTAATAACCCTTAAGAATTATATTGTGAAACCTTACATCCATGATTAAAGCAACTTTGACACACAGGGCATGAGTGGGACTAAGTGGAGTTTGGAAATGAAAAATGGAATATTGAATTTTGAAAATTGAAGACTGATATTAACTATTTTTTTTCTTGTTTTAAATGAACATAACTTCCCTGCATTCTTCATTCTGAGGCTTGTCTAGACATGAGTAGTGTTTATGTACCTCCGGTGTTGGTTTGATTTTAGTCTTTTGAAGGTTTGTTTGTTTTTGTTTTTTAAATTCATTAATGTTTTACAGTCCTCGTGGTTAAGAATTTAGGAAAATTTGCATAAATATCCTGTCAGAGCAAAGTCGAGCCAGGTGTTCAGGAATTAGCACTCTTTGCTGAAACTAAACAAGGGCTTTAAAGTTTCCCATGTTCCTCCCCTCAAAACCCACAAGTTTGCTCAGAGAAGGGTTTGGTGTTTCAGTCGTTCGGCGGTTTCTGCAGGATACTCATGCTTTCCGGCACGCCTGGCACACAAGTAGCGGCATCCGAGCACGAAGAGGATATTCATCGTGCCACTTGAGGGCAGGATTGGATATCCTCTGAAGTGCACACATCCTGACGGTGGTTTGCAGCCAAACCAGCGCAGCGCATTGAGGTGCGAAGCGGGACATGACAAGTGTCGGGGGAAATGTTGGCCATGATAGGAAGGATGTGATTCAGAAGATATCGATAGGGAAGTGCGATCGGGTGGCAGCTTTCTGTTGCTTTTGGTTATCAGTAGATCTTGATAAAGAAACATGAAGCTCTATTTTTTTCCTTGTGTGTGAGCATTATGAACTATTTCTGGAAATGCTTGAATTTTCACTCCCTGTATTTTTTCAGATAAAGTAATAACAATTAGGGAATGGTGTTGATTGCAGTATAGGATACCCATTGTCGTGGAGGACTTGCTTAAATATTTATGAGATTTCCTGTTTACAGACATTTAACTATGTATCCTATCATCTTTGGCAGTAAATGGCCAAAGTGTTATTTCCTATTTAATAAGTGGAATCTTGCGTCATTTCCCATGCACTTTATACAATTGTTTGGCTTTGCGATAATGGGTATGAGTGGGCCATACTCAGTGTGGAGGATGTGTGACCCAAGTCATCAGTCATGATCAGTTCATGTGGAATTCCACACCGTGCTCAAGTTGACTGTAATCTAAATCATGTAAAATCAGCCAAGCAGAATGGTAAAGTTTTCATCAAAATGTGATGTAATATCAAAAAAGTTATGAAATTTCAAAGTTTCACATGTTTTTACAATTATCTCACAGAGATGGTAACAAGAGATACAGCAAATCTGTAAATTTGATAGGTGAGGCCATTGTCTCCCAAATCCTCCATGGACCTACACATACACATCCTTGTAATTGTCCACTTTGGACATGAAATAAGAATGAAACACTTGTATTATTCACACCAGAACTTTGTTGTGCTGTAATAAGCTAACAATGATGACTCTTTAGAGGGAAAAGTTGTAGTTGATAAGCTATGAACCAAAAATATTATTCCAAAGGTAATTTTGTGCACAAACCAAAGGAAGATGTCCATATCAGCTAATTTGCAGTTGTAATTGCTACCAGTATCACTTCAGGGAAAACATGAAACTTTATATAGTCTATAACTTTCTTACCTAAATTCTGATTTTGACAAAATTTCTACCACTCCTCGCATTTGATTTTATTTATCTATGTATTTTTTTAAGTCAACTTGAATATGTGGGATTATAATTTAAATCATCACTTGAATACATGTACTTCTTTGCCATGTATGTAGTAAAAATGATGATCAGAAATGAATGTAGCAAGAGCTTTTTTTGTATTTTCTCAAAAGTTATGTGCTATTGAATGAAGAATATGAAAGAAATATCTGTAGAGCATTATACAGACTGTTATTATGGAGAAAGTTGGAGAAGAAATTTGAAAAATAGTTATAGCGTAGTAGAGATTAGGAGAAAGAAGGAATTCTAAGTGTGGATAGATGGAGAGAGCATTATAACATATGTGTGCTTTGATTTGTAAAGCGTAAGATCTCCCTCTAGCGTTTATGTGTAAGTGCGTGTGTGTCTGTTAACATGAGAACGGGATGAGGTGAATTTGATACTTTGGAGAAGGGAAGCAGCAGACAGTCAGGCAAGTATGAAAGAAAAACAAAGAGAGACAAACGATGAGCACAGAAAGAGAGAGAGATAGAAAGTGAGCGAGGGAGAGAGAGAAAGAGTATGAGAGAGATAGATAGAAAGAGAGGAGGGTAAAGGTACTAGGAGCTCACAGAACCGCGATGACTTCCCGTCCTCTGGGAAGGGATATCCTCTCCTTGACGGCAAGAGGATATTGAAATGACGATTTCATGCTGACAGAAACATGAGGAAATGACAAATATCTCCTGTTTTGTGATGCGCAGATCCGAGACGACTCCTCTGTCAGTTGGGCAGCTTCCTCTCTGCCTGCCTGCCTGCCTGCCTGCCTGCCTGCCTGCCTGCCTGCCTGGGCCACGCAGCCAGACTGCTTCACTCACTTGTAGCAGTTATGCTCTCACATCCTCTTTCTTTCTTGTTTTCTGTCCTTTTTTTTTTCATTTAAATTACAATGTTTTGCGGGATATGGGGGATAGTTGATGTAGGGCTCATGCCAGGATAAGAAAAGACTATGAAAACAGAAGTTCCTGATTGTATTCCCATCTATGGCCTTTTAGCTGTCCCTGTAGTGGGTATGTGCTTCACCCCCGTGGTCACATGGTATGTTGTGGCACATCACACTTTCTTGTCACCATTCTTTCTCCTTCAAAAGTATTCCTCTCTGTCATGATCTTCACTCCTGGTGGATATCTGTAGAAGGTACACTGTATTGAGAGAGGGAGTGAGTGTGTGTGTAAGTCGTTTTGAAGCTTGCAAAACTACAAAAGCCCTGATTTTGACTCATCGAAATGAAGCTGTTCATTCTGTTGACTGATATGTTTCAGAATTCTACATGATGGAACTGAAAACACTCTTAAGATTTAGTCATTAGTGAAGGATGACATTGTGATTGCCCACATCTTATACCAACACATGAGTTTTCTAAATTACATTTTTTTTTCCCAAGCAATGAATACTAGATCACCTGTAATCATTCAAAGATTATATCATAAAGAATTCTGTAGTAGGATGATTTTGCAGAATGGGATTTGTTGTAGTGTTGAAATTCAGGCTCTACTCTGCTGCCAACCATATGATGACATTTTGTGCAAGGACACTTGTGTCATCCCTGAGGTTTGAATTTTGAGCCAGCCCACCGCCTCTTATTCACACAAACCACCAAGCCACAAAATCTATTTGATATTTCACAATTTCCAGCTTGATGTGCAATTCATGTTTGACGTTCAATTGTTGCTCTATTTTTTTCAGTGATGCAATAGGGGAAGTGTGCGCCTTCCACTCTGTTAAAGGGATCGTATAGTTTTGGTTGAGTCTTAATTTCAGGTTTCTAACATTTTTGGTGAGATAATGAGAAACCTCTTATGAAACATGAAAGAGCATGTAACTCTATGAGGTATTCAATGTTTATTTGATGAAAATTGGTTTTGAAATGGCTGAGATATCTAAAATATAGCGATTCTACTAAAGTGTGGGACCCACACTTTATTACGATCGCTTTGTTTTACTTTGTTTTTGGATGTTTCAGTCATTCCAAACCCGATTTTCATCAAATAAACTTTGAATTCCTCTTAAAATGGTATGCTCTGTACTATATCATAAGTGTTTTCTTGGTATCTCGCAAAAAGTTAGAAGCCCAATTCTCATCTCCACCAATACTGTACTATCCCTTTAAAGGTGTGAAACGTGTTAGTTGTAGTATGACAGCTATATGTCATAGTTAAAAAGATACTTATTCTCCTGGATGATGATATATTATGGCAGACTTTGTTGACTACCTGTTCTACACTTGCACTTTGCACATTAGTATTACATTGTGCTCTCTGATATTCATATTGCCTCAAGGTTTTTGATACTTGCATAAGATTCAGCTTACACTTTGGCTGGCTGGATTTCACAGATTTCTTTCAAGATAAATTTGTGTTAGGAGGTGAAATTCTGTTGAGAGATCGCCTACTTTCAGACTTCAAAGAGATTGCTCATAAATCTGTTGATTTACACGGACATGATGTTACTATCCTGAACGGTGATGAATCTTCCTGTTAGCCTTGACATTGAGCAAGTGAGCTGCCGAGTGAGGTGGATTCTAAACTCTGAGCATGTGATGTCTATGCAGCAATGATTCATTCTACGCCACAGAAACATTCAAGACATTATTTTTGAAATACTACTTGACATATTTCATGCTTTTTTAATAGCAACTATATGCGAAGTGTGACTGGAAATTGAATTTTGTTTAAAGGGAGGAGAAATGTGGATATTTCTTGCGCCATGACCTAATCTACTTGGCAAGATCTTATCATAGCAGAGAAAGAACAGCAACAAGAAAAAAAAAAAAGAATGAAGCACACACACACACAAAATCTAACATTCACATAGAAATTAAAAAAAAAAAAAGAACAGTTGATAATCCTCAGCCAGGATCCGAAACCTACACCAAGTCACACAAGTGGGACTTGGCACATTTCCTCCCAGAAATCAGAAGTGTGAGGAGTGTAAAGAGCAGAATCATGTTTTCCTGAGCTGCTGCTGATCATTTCGTCCAAGAATTACGGAACAGTACATCGTTGTTGCTGCTGTGCATGCCTGTGGTATAATAGACAAGGGACCCATCGTAATTGTTGCATGAGTACATGACCTTCATAGCTGAATAGTCTTAGATATTCACCAGACATGCTTTGCAGCATGGTGTAACATCTTTGCATTGGCCGTCTGGTGCTGTATATCAATGTACTAAGTTGCACAAAAGTCATTATCTTTTTAGAAAAGAAATGCATGAATTTTGTATCTTTTGACTGTGATCATGACCTGCAAGTCTTGACAATCAATACACTTTACTCTCTAGCTAGATTATCATTTCCTTTCATACTGCATCCATTCATCAATTTCCAGGAGTATTTAAATATTACCTGCAGTCCCAAGTTACCCACAAGGTTTCTGACTTTGAGTTTGGACTCTGATGTCCACAAGTTCACTAGTTTTGTTCAAAATAGAGGGAGAGGAAAAATAAATCACAGTACAAATAGTGAAATTCAGGGATTTCAGCTTGATCTTCTGCAGATGTTTTTAAAGGGAAGGTAAACCCAAAGAGCCCAAAGTGGATTGAGTAAAAGCAGCAACATTAGTAGAACACATCAGTGAAAGTTTGAGGAAAATCGGACATTCGATGCAAAAGTTAGGAATTTTTATACCCCCGCCAAACAAAGTTTGAAGGGGGTATATAGGAATCAGCGGACGGTCGGGCGGTCGGGCGGTCGGGCGGTCGGTCCGTTGCAAATCTTGCGTCGCGAACTACTTCCTCAGTTTTCAACCGATTCCCATAAAACTTGGCACAGATGTGTGCCTTGGGTTGTAGATGTGCAAGACGTATTTTTTGACAGTACCCAAAATTACATTGCCATGGTAACGGCATATTATGGGCAAAAATGGGTACAAATCTTGCGTCGCGAACTCCTCCCACAGTTTTTGATCAATTTTTATGAAATTAGGTACAGATGTTCATCTGAATATGTTAATGTGCAAGATACATATTTCCGCAGTGGCAAAAAGTGCGTTGCCATGGTAACGGCATGTTATTGGTAAAATATAGGGCAAAATGCTTCATGGCAAAACTGCTTCATCAGTGTTCTTCCAATTCTCATGGAATTCATATTGAATGTTTGTCTTAGGATATAGGTCAGCATGACACATTTCTTGACAGTGACAAAAAGTATGTTGCCATGGTAACAGCTCACATATTATGAGCCAAAATGATGGAAAATTTTGTGTTGCAAACTACTTCCTCAGTTTTTGCCCAATTTCCATGAAACTTGGTACAGATGTGTGCCTTTGGTTGTAGATGTGTAAGACGCATTTTTCGACAGTACCCAAAAGTACGTTGCCATGGTAATGGCATATTAATGGCAGAAGATCAAGGAAAGATCTTGCGGATTTAATTACTTCCTCAGTTTTTTTTACCAAAGCTTATGAAATGTTGTTTTGACCAAAGCTTATGAAATGTTGTTTGGCGGGGGTATAACCAGTCGCTGTAGCGACATTTCTAGTTAAAGTTTTGGTGTTCAAACCGCTGGATGAGGAGACTACTAGAGGATATGACGTATAAATGGACAACAATACAAAGAAAATATAAAGGAAATTCAACAAAAATTCACTTTTCTAGAATTATGAAAAAGCAGTGGACCAACCGCTTTCAGAAAGCAGGGGGAATAATTGCTACCCTTAACATATGTCAATATCAAGTTGATGGAATTTTTAATTTTCATGAAAAATGGATTTTTGTAGTATTTTCTTTATATTTTCTTGGTATTGTTGTCCACTTATACGTCATAACCTCTTGTAGTCTCCTCATCCAGCGGTTCCAACACCAAAACTTTAAAAATTCATAACTTTTGCATCGATTGTCCGATTTTCTTCAAACTTTCACTGATGTGTTCTACTAATGTTGGTGCTTTCACTCAATCCACATTGTTCTTGGGGTTTATCTTCCCTTTAATGCCAATCATTTGACAGTAGATTGCCTGGTATTATACCGTGTCCATATTATATACTATGTACAATGACAGTCACTGTTTCTGATGATGATAATAGAGAGCTTTAGATTTTCAATGCGGACATTCGGGGGGGGGGGGGGGGGGGAACCCTGTTCCACGCATGCGCAAGACCGCTTATCAAAATCGATCTCGCATCGTCTGAGTTTTCACAATGGTTCTGGGCCGTTTCAGCTTCTGCTCAAATTCACAATGCAGAGAGCTACTTGATGCAATGACGATGAATGACATATAAGTGAGCCATTTAATTTTGGATAGGCTGCAACGTCCACATCACAAATCTAAAGCTCCCTAATTCTAGACCTACCTTTAAATGAACATCAAAGTGAACAGATTTGAATCCTGACTCCATGGATGAATCAATTCTCTTTTTCTTTTGTTTTTGAGTCTCTTTCTCTCTCATTCTAACAAGTGAGGTGCCTACTCATTCTTTACTGGTGTCTCCCTGGTTGTATAACTTTGATAAAATTCTCTTGGATTTATCCAAAAACAGGGCAGAAACATATTAAAACAGATTGGATGCATGTTATGAGTGACCCATAAATATACGACTTGTGGGACCTCTAACAAACCAGTATGTGTGTAAATGCAGACCTCAAATACAGGTATGCAAATTAGTCATATTCAACTATTCAGCCTGGATGCAGGGGTGATGTATAGAACCCCCTTGACTCTGAGGTGAGGGGAAGGGGGGGGGGGGAGGGCAGAGGTCTTTCCTTGCCCCTTGTGGTTCACCTGTTTGGTCTGGCTCATCACACAGCCAGCGTACTATGTATAGCTAGGGGATGACATATCCTCAGACCCCAAGTTTGATTTCAACAAGTGTGCATGTTGTTACTTCATTATGAACCAGAAGAGAATCATTTCAATACTATTGCATTAAAAGAAATGATATTAGTGGTTCATTAATTTTCACAGATTTCGTGCTACATTTGGCAAGCTGGAATTCTAATACTGTGTACCTACAAATATATCTTCTCAATTTCCTGTACACATTTTGTTAACTAGAGAAGCACTCTGATAACGCAGACCTCCACCAAGCAGCTCATTTCTACCCATAAGCATGCGTGCTGAAAATTGCCTGATTTCCCAATTATCATAGAGGCCTTTTGTCACGTCATCAATGCCAGCTGCGCGGCGCACCCCGCCCTACCAGAAACTAGAGCATGCACTCTAGTGAGCGTATGAAAACCTCAAACATGCATAGCTTATACTCCCAGTCTCATTGACCCTACCTGCCAAAATATCGAAAATCCTTCATAAAATCCATACAAATTCTCGGTTCACTACCAGAATTTAATCATCTGTTCCTTGTGTCATTCGCAGCCTTTCCTGTAAGTTTCATCCAAATCCGTGCACAGCTTTTTGAGTTATTTTGCACACAGACAAACAAACAAATCACAGTAATGAAAACATAACCTCCTCCCTTGGCAGAGGTAATGAGTTGAATCTTTCACTTTGTTAGCTGTTAAATGCTATTACATTAGTACTCTGTGTGTGTGTGTGTGTGTGTGTGTGTGTGTGTGTGTGTGTGTGTGTGTGTGTGTGTGTGTGTGTGTGTGTGTGTTGTGTGTGTGTGTGTGTGCTGGTATTCATCTTTGTGTTCATGTGTATCATTTTTTTGCATGGAAATGTCAAATTAAATGCTCTCTCTTTTGTGAATTATATGAAAAACATACATGTAAGCAAATGCGCAGCACAAAATTGAGAGCCCGCCAATATGTTTTTGAACTGCTCAGCATGAAAATTTGATTGCGCAAAAATAAAGATGTTTTGATTTATTTTCTCTGTGAGAGGAGAGAGGGTAGGGGGAAGTGAGTAATTGATATCACCTTTGTAAGACTTGATATTAGCTGCAATATGAAACTATGTCTGAGTTGTTTTTCAATATTTCATCTTTGAGTTATGGTAAGGAAGTAAAAGGCTGTGAACACTTTCCAAGTGCTGCCATTGAAGTAGATGAAAACAAGGCACCGGTGGTTTCAGTTGAGGAGGAGCTCTTGATGAGTTCTGATTTAAAGAGTGTAGCCACTCAAAAGTGGGGTGGATCTTCTTAGAGTTCAGCAGGGCATTTAATAGACATCAGAGCCAAACTAGTTTTTACCTGTCAAAGCCAATGTCGATACATTCATGGTATTCCCACATATTGTATTTGTTTGCAAACTTAACAGTGCATGAAAACTTTTGTTACCTGCTTTTACATACTCATTCCATTGATTCAAAATTAAAGAGTGACTAGATGTGATTGAGCAATACTGTCCCAAATGGATATTTTGATGAAAACTTATATTTGTCAGAATGATATTATGTCAATCTTGCATGATATAAAAGTGTACACAACTTTCCTCATGATAAATAACTCTTTAATGGATGGAATGTTATGTCAAAGGATACAAATCATCCCATGTCAAAAAATAAATGTCTGTTAGTGCCTTTGTACATGTTTTTGTCTGACACAGTTCAGACACATAGAGAATCGAAACTAAGATAGTGTTTGAACTTGTTATACGACAGTTTATTTAGAAATTGTTTGTACTCGAGAGTGAGAACTACTTAGAGAGATAATGATTGCTTGTGCTGCATTTCAATAGCCTGTGGGAGGATCCATTGTTTTACTTTTGAGTGCTTGCCCTTGTCTCAACAAGATGATTTATTACTCTTGTCTGTTGTGTCATTGCACTGCGACAACCAATAGCCCTCCGTCTCATTTTCGCATCACCTAGAAAGTGTCACTCTCAAAACAACCAATTTGTGTATTGTATGTCCTAACCAGATGATCAAGTCAGTGACACTAACTGTGCCCGCTGTCAATATTAAGCTGTCACACAAACTGTGCCTATTAACTTGTGGGCGCACAGGTACAAGGTCAAAGGTCATAGTCAATTCTAAATTTTTACTTTTTACTCTTTTTTTTTCATATCTTGGAAATGGCTCTAACGTTTTATTATGAAACTTAGTACATATACATGTATTGCCTAACAATGAGCTCTCTTTGGGAAGGTTTTGGTCATGAGGTCAAGGGTCAAATTCAGGTTAAAATACTAATAGTATGCATTGCTGAATTTTACCTTTTCCTCTGTACCTTGGATGTGACACAATGTATATCTTTCATTAAACTTGGTATGCATTACCACACAGTCATTCTGTAGGAAAAGATTTGGGATATGGGTCAAAGTTCGTGTACAAATGCTAAACTTTCACTTTTTTTCATATTCTGAAAATGGCACAAAATATTCGAAAATCATGGAAATTGGTGTATACACGTACATTGCTAGATGATGATCATTTGCGGATCATGTGGTCTTACATTGGCAAGATGTGCTGTGGACCGATTCTCGGTATCGCCAATACCTAGGTGCCATGCACAGAGCAGTGTTTTAGATGCATTATGGGATAGCTCAGGGGACAAGCTTGCCCCGGTTTTGGCTGCATATGCACTCAGGTCACATTCTGTCTTTGTCCAGGGGTATTTTTGTTGAAGATTTCTTCGCTTTCCATCATGTGACCAGCATTTTGAAGTCTTGCAGTTGTGAACCATGACTCTAGTGACTGCATATCAGTAAAATTTAGAAACTTTCAACTCTTTTAAAGCTGAAGTATAGCCAAGAAAAAAGGAGTAACAATGTAAAAGCTGACAATTATAACTCCATTGAATCGTATGGGAACTGGGATGCGCATGTGACAACCGGAAGCGACAATGGCATCGAGGAATCCCACAGTGTATCTGTGACAGGGCTCTTCCACATGCGCAGAAGTTTTTTGCACATTGGCGATATCGAGAATTCGGAGACTAGTGTGATAGAGGAGGCATATCAGACAGCATAGCGACATTTTTACTTTAATGGTGTCTTATATCCAACAGTGACATGGTGCTTCACTGCATAAGGAGTAGTAATCGAAAAGTGACATAAAACGTCCAAAGTAACCTGGCTTTCAGCCTCATATGATTGGACATTATGGGTTGATATTTAAGTGATATACAGACTATATTTGACTTGCAAAAGTAACTGTTGATGCAATACAGCCCAGGTGAGCCTTAATTTCAAACACGATCAGATAGACTGTGGTCACAGCATTCGGTTTTGGTTTGTGGTGACATACTATCTCTTCACGTGAGTCATACATGTCAAGTGGGTGACCTCATGCAATAAGATATTTACCCTCTGCATTTCCTCTTTCTCTTCTGATCTCTAACATATTAATTTACCCTCATTTTAGCCGGTCATTGCATCGCCATAGAAATGCGTGTTGATCGCAGTATGCCATCATCTTGTAGCGAAGAACATGCCAATAGACTAGTGGGTTGCAATCCACAATATACGTGCACAAGTTTTGGAAAGTGTATCCCAAAATGAGAATGTATGTATAGCTGCTACAGCGTCCACCAGACAAAGATCAGAATGATGACAATAACTTGTTTTCTAGGTACAAAGAAGAGGATAGATATAATGCACCTCTACATACACATCAAGTCTCATTATGTCTTAGGCGTGAAACTCACCCCTCAGGGGTGTTTAGTACACTCACAGGCCTGTCAAGTTTTTTCTCATGCTTTATATTACAAATAAACCCCTAACACACTCACCCATACACACATAAAACATACATTTTGAACCACCAAGAGAGTCGCATTGTAAGAAAATCTGTATTTTTTTTTTTTTTTTTTTGGTCAGAATAAACCAAAGTGTAGCATTTAATATGCACCAGATCACATTACAGATTAAATATGCTGAAAGCTCCTTACCACTGTGGGGGGGGGGGGGGGGGGGGGGCTAACATAGCTTTTGTTTTTACAGCATAGCTGTACATGTTCCAGTTTAATATAGGGGAAAAACTATTAGTGGGTACAAAGCATAATCCCTTCCCATCACCCCCTATCCCCCTAATAATAACTACCCACTCCTCTTCCTCCTTTCCATGCCTTTACCATTCATGATAGCAAGGTACTGGGCAAGTTCTCCACAGAGAATAGCCTTCCCAAGTGGCTTGGCAGGACAAGCCACATGGGTGAAGGCAGTTGAAGCAGAGGTGGGCCCCCACAACCCTAACTACAAGTACTTCCTGTCGGATATGATATGGACGGATGAGACAGATTGAGAGAGAGTGGAGTGAGTGCTGTCCCAGACGAGAGTCATTAGTGGTCAGGCCACCTTTGCCTAGCCACACAGAAATGAATGACCAGGCCTGAAGGTTGTCACAGAAGTCCTAGTTGCCTGTTCCTTGATGTTTATTACAGTCAGGAACAAACTCTTACATAGCACATTGACAAAATGTCATTGCAGTTGTAGATGCAACCTAGGATCAGGGCCCAATTTCATAGAAAGTTGATATGATAGCAACTCTTGCTGGAATGGCAATTGTCATGGTAACAACAAGAATCCAGCTACCTGATTGGCTGTTGCTATGGGAAGTTGCCATTCCAGTAAGAGTTGCTATCCTAACATCTTTTATGAAATGGAGCCCAGGCTTTGATGGTTTGCACATAATAGTTTTAGTTGCTCCTGTGTAGAGATATTTCGTATTATGACATTTTGTAGAATATTAAGCATACACAGCTTTCTGTGCAGCTTGAATTTGTAATGTTCAATGTAATAACTGATATAATGCATTCTAAAGATTAATGAATTGTCAAACGTAATCTGAAACTTTTGGAATTGATGCAGATTGACACATAGATTTAGATATAAGGGTCATTTGAAAATATTTCTTAATAAGTGTTTGAGGCTCTTTGATTTCAGATGTATGTATTTTGGTATAATGATATATTCATCTCCCATTATGTTCAGAGAGGCAAATGTTATTCGAATATGGATATGACAGGTAATGTCACAACAAACTTTTATCATCTGACTTCTTGCCCAATTTGCCAAGTTTATAAATGTGCATTGTTTACTAGCCTATAAAATGCAAAGGGTCACCATCCTCCACAGTATTGAAAAACCTTAAATGGGTTGCAGATTCTTAAACAAAGTAGTAGGCATCAACAGTCTCAGTTTAGATGATGTAAAAATAAATGCAATTTGTAAGCATGTTAAGTATGATACTCTACACACTGACATCCAAGAGGTCTGCACCTCTTCTACAAAGGTAGATTTTTAATGTTTCATGTACCTTTTCAGCAGTTAATATTCTAGTCTATTGCATATTGCTAGGTGTACAGCAGAATGTATATTTCATATAGCATTCCACTTACCTAGATGAAGTTATTTCTGATTCTATGTCCCATTAAGCAGATGCTTTTGTAGAGCCTTTGCACAGTTTTAAATGTGTAGCTTCATTTTGATGCTCATGATAGCTATCAAAGGAGACCTTGGCTGCAGTATATTGGTTTTGAGATGACTATGACAAGTCTAGAGAGAAGAAACATGGTTTGAAGCATGTAATATCATGAGACCTGATTATGTAACATTTCACATAGTATACAAATAGTGAATGTTCACGAGTGCAATGGTACGAGATTTCGCAAGAGGTGAAAGATAGAGGCGCTCTATTCAACGATGCGAAGCCGAGTTGAATAGTGCGCCTCATCTTTCACCGAGTGCGAAATCTCGTTCCATTGCACGAGTAAAGACCATACACTATTTGATTTATACAACGTCCAAGTAGATCTTTTTGGTCTACGTAGGCCTAGAAGTCTATATATGTATGAAAAATATAGCTATACTTACATGTGGATCCACTGCGATTCTCTTTCTGGCTTGTGCAATCAGTGTAGATACAGGTCACAGCTATACTAGCGCTCATACACGTACACTAGCACTACGTAGGCCTATGTACGCGCATGCATGTACCGCACACGTACCTGCGCTAGCTGCATGCGATCCTCAATATGCAACACACAGTACACGCAGTACCGAGCAATTTCTCGAACCGTGGAATAGAACGAAAAAATCGAACCAAGTTGCACGCAAAAATAGAACCAAAATTGCACGGCGTTTTGAATGGAGTACTTATTTAATATTACGTCACCAACAATCCTCCAATCAAATTACAAGGATCTACTTGGACGTTGTATAATTCTGTAATGTCTTGTTTGAAATTTTTTACCCTTTGCATATCTGCTTCTTTATCTTATGAATATGCATGAGCCAGTTTGAGTTAGCCATGTAGGGCCTATATTATGATTTAACGTTTTGACATGATCATTACTATGAGCTGATTAGATGACCTTTTTATCTGCAGATTTCTGTTTTACCACATTTCTGGTCTGAACAGGTTTGGAAGCAAAATCTGTAAGCAAGCAAGCAGACATGTGTGACTGATGATGAAATCATCAATCGGGCATGTGGCTTGAGCAAGAGCCTGAATATTTCCTCATGTCATCCTGGTTGAGAGTGATGCCAAGAAATGAAAAGACCAATTGTACAGTGTTCAAGACAAACCTAGAATGATGCTTCATTTTGTGAGGAAAGATTGACCCAGATCTTTATTATACTGCTCCACTGCATTTAAATATATAAGTTCCTCTGCATGATTTAAGTCATTGACACTTTTTATGAAGCCTTTTTAGGGAAACATTGGGAAGAGTAGGATGGAAGCTGCTTAAAGGCAATGAATGATATTTATATAATGCCTGAAGAGATCCTTGTCATTTGATTGGTTGTTTGACATTGATCATTCAGCCCATTTCACTATGACGTCATCATCCGTGCAACTGTGACTCCATTTACCATGCAATTTTGGATCCATACATACAATTTGATCCATTGCACGCTCGCTGAGAGCCCGGCCCACTTAGTGTGTAAAACGCTTGCGTTTGCAGTGTGTATGCGACAGCATGCTATAGCAAAGCGCTTAGTGAGCACTCTCACGATCTCAGATTCTCTCTTGTTTCTAAATTAATGAAACACCAAATGACAATGATCTATTCTAGGCGTTATATAAAACAAATAATAAATGTTTTTCATTTGTGCGATGGACAAAATATTTCATTCGGTGAAAGATGAAAGGTTTCATCCATTCAACACAGCTGCGCCTCATTGAATGGATCATTTCATCTTTCACCTCTTGAAATATTCTGTCCATTGCACTCATAAACATTCATAATTTATATATCATATTATGCTGCAGATATTACTCATAGCCTAGAAAGTACATTTAATATAATGAATGAAAGTGGGTTTTGTTTTGCTTTGTTTCAATATGTTATATCTGATGGCAACTGAAAGATGTGCTTTTATTCAGAAAAATGCAAGGGAAATTTAAATGATAAAGCAGCCTTATTTGTAACGCGACATCAGCATTATGCCAATTATGTCGGTGTATGTATGTACTTGTGTTTATGTTTTATCAGGGATGTGTTACATGAAGTATACACTAAGTTGAAACACACAATGCAAAGAATGGCATAGTGTACTCCAGCAGTTTATTTCCTTCCAAATAACGCCCCTATTACTATGGTCGTCACCTGCCAGTTTTGTAACCTTTAATGCTGTGACTATAGAGGTGTGTGTGTGTGTGTGTGTGTGTGTGTGTGTGTGTGTGTGTGTGTGTGTGTGTGTGCGTGTGTGTGTGTGTGTGTGTGTGGTTATAGACTAATTTGTTTTCTTCGGGGTACTTTATACACCCCCACAGCTTCTGATGGCATTGTCTCTCATTCTTTTGTTCTGAGACAATGGTATTTTCAAAACATAAACATTTCCACCTCTCATTAGTCACAGTAATTAATTTATCTCTGTGCAATTTCATCCATAATTGACTGTGCGGTCGACTGGTCCAACGTTCACCACTTCTGACATTGTTTCCCCCTTTCCCCAATAAACACTCACTCTGCATTTTCCTTAATGGCAAAGAAACCTTACTTCAGCGTGTATGGTCCGGGAAGCATCCCATTAGCACATCCTTCCACCGGCTCCCTGGAGGGCATCCTTAATTTGCAACATCTTGTGAGCTGGGAGGACCTTGGCTTGGCACTGGCCAATGAGGAAGCAGGGCAGGAGACTGGACCCAAGATGCCCCCAATCAGAGGTAAATTGAAGAACTTCAAGATTGATGCTGTCCTGTCGAATTTGCCCTCCTCTAGAGATTTCAACTGGTTCCCCATGAAATTACCTCCCCCCCCCCCTCCTGCCAGTAAGGGGAAAAATCCTTTCTTCTATGCTTTGTTCCTACATATAATTAAATCACACTTTTGGTTATAATACATAACAATAACAATGAAAATGCTTCTGTAATTGTCTTATAAAACTGCTTCTGCAGATTTGACAAACGGATTCATTGTAACTCAAGTTATCTGACAAGCTTTCCTCGGCGGTGTACAGACTTCAAAGTTAATGAGATTTGGCATGAAGGAGTGGATCCTGGCTCACTGGCCATATAATCCCATTGATATTGCATCCTGTTACGAGAGGGGGAAAGAGACGATTTGCCACGCAACATCGTCTAAGACTCTCTTGTCTGGGTATCGGGCTAGTGGTCTGCGGACAATATGTCCTTGATGATTTCATTAATAGGTAGTAGTGGAGAACTAAGCCATTACTAGCGTGCTGACTGACACACACAAGCTTGCAACAAGCACAGAAATACCATCCCATGTTTAAAAATAGACCCATTGAACATAGGTACGAAAAGCGCTATCTCTATTATACAAATGTTAACAAGAAAGATTTGCAAAGTTCTATAGTCCAAAGACATATGCTAGAGACTATGCCTGTTGATGCATAATCACTTATAATGTCAAGAGAATGCTTAAAATACCTGTGTCATTTGCAGCATAGAAATCCCCTGATTTTTTATGTTCATTCAGAAATCTGGTTGTGGTACTGTCAAATTATTATACCTACATTACAGTAAAGTATTTTTATCTAGGTCCCTGCCCGAGGCATAGTTTTGGATTGTGTGTGCGTCTGTTCATCATACTGTCCACCCTAATTCTGGTTATTGTGGCTTATGGAAAGCATGGTATGTGGCCCATGCATGCTTCAAAAGGTGTAGATGGGGTAGTTAGATTTTAGGCAGAATCACGCAAGGTCAAAGGCCACCGAATTTGAACTATCAAATATCAGTGTCCATGGTATTTTGATGTAGCAAAAGGAATAAAAAGTGATAAACAATTACTTGGGTGAGATGATAAAGATAAGGTGAAAGGTCATTGAACTTTTGCCAAAACTGTTATTCTTTAGCCAGGACTTCAGCTTGAAATACACTCCATTGTACTCAGTGGTAATATGATTAGGTAGTAAGGATAGACGCACATAGATTATTATCAACATGAAGTGATAGCGATGGAGGGTCAAGATTAAAAGGTTATTTGCAGGCCGAGAGGAATGTTTATCACTGTGGGAGGGGGGGGGGGGTGCAGCCCCTGATTTGATTAATTGTTGCTAATTATGTTGTTTTGCCGCCTTTACAGTAACTGGGCGAGTCCAATTGGAATGTAATTTGACAAGGTGGATGGTTAAGTATTTCCTTTTGTGAATATCAGAGGACAACTAAGTATGGATCAAATTATTCACAAAAAGCATTTGATGTTATTTATGGTTACTTGTTACATGACTGTAGGTAATAAAGTAGTTAACCCTAAATCGTATATATAGAATAAAGGTTGTGTTGTGGCTTGAAGATGATGGTGAAATCAGGTGGGAGAGGCCATTTCACCTTACTGGTAAAATTTGCAAAATCTTTTTTTTTTTTTTTTTTTTTTTTTGTAGCAACTCATGAAATATATGATGTTATTTCATCATGCCTAGAGCTTCATTGATGAGACAGTGATTAGAATTTGGTATTTTCTGTGAAAATGTGTATTATTCAACTGTCCAAGTTCAAAAATATGTGTAGATATTTACAGATTTGAAGCTAGCAGACCTTACAACACTGAAGAGATCTGTCCAATCCTTCTTTGTGATAATGCTTCTAATGAAAGTAAACCAGGAAGTCACTAGTTTAGTGGTATTGACTTAAAAAAAATATTCAAAGTTCATGTGGAGCACATTGCACATTTGTACTGACACAACCCATAAACAGTAAACTATCAAACAGTGTGAGCATGGGAGTGCTCTACCTGACAAGTTGCACTTATTGCATAAAAACATCAAAAACTACAGCTACAACCTGACTGTAAATCCCATGAGGAAAGGGAAAATGGAAGAGATCAGAGAATGGCGCAAGCACCCAGCGGAAAGTTACCAGTGAAAATGCCCCCCAATACCCAGCTGGTCTACATAAAACGAACAGGATAGGCCTGCCCAAGCAGAGAGAGGCGGCAGGAAAGCGGCACAGAAGTACAGGAAAACTAAAGTCAATTTTATTACTCCTTCAAGAGAGGGGAATAGGGGGAGGGGCTCTACCCTCATGGCAAAGAATCCTGACCGAGGTTATCCCTGGGTGCTCGTAGATTCTTCCGCTAACAGCTCATGACTCATGGTTCAGCATCCAGTGGCAAATACGAAGTTAAGTTGGCGATGCAGTAGCTTCTCCCACCAAGATATCAAATGGAATCATATTTCCCCCTGAAGAAATTTGCAAGAACATTGAATATATTCTAGCATTTTTGAACTTGTTCATTTATACGAATTAAGGGCACTTTAGTGATAGGTTTGATAATAATAGCACAGCATTAAAAGAATTGTGGTGGAAATTAACAATCAGAAGCAGGATTCAAGATTTTTTTTCCTTGTAACAGCCACAAGTGGATGTACTGGAAATTATGTATGAAATGTTTTCCATAAATGTAATTTCTATCTAGTAGTTAGTATCAAAGCCCACAACTTTGTGGTTGTGACTTCACCTTTAATAGCTACCGTGTGATTTCATGTGGTTGTGGAAGTCAGTTAAAGACTGACCTGTCATTATCATGGAAACAAGTGAACTGTTTAAACAGTCTTGCTGGTAGGATGTGAAAGTTTTCTTTCAGCATCAGAATTTTGTATAACATGTGAGCTCTATGAAAATGTGTATTATGATGCATTTAGGAGTCAAAAGTTGCAAAATGTCCTCCAAGGTTTTACAGCCCCATGGCGCCTATTTATTTATGTTTGTTTAGTTCATAAGTACAAGTCGGTTTACACCAATAAAATTGTTTACTTTTAAAAAATGGCTTTGCAGTAAACATCAATTCAATGCCCATCAACTTGAAATAACATGCTACTTTGCCATTGGACTGCAGTGATAAAGAAATGTACAAAATACTTTAAACAAAAGAAAGAAAATGATTTCCCTTTTGAACTCATCAAATTAAAGTGATATTTTTTGTCTAAATTGCAGTCTATTGCTTTGATGTCTGTCTAATATAGCTGCAGGTCAGACAATCAGATCTTAAAAGGAAGGGATATATTGTAATTTAAGAATATTGTAGCTATTCATGAATATCGAATAACCTCATATGAAATGTTACACAATGACCTTATCCTATGCTTTTATTCTATAATTATCTCTAAATACTTTCATTAAAATGGTATTATTTGAATTTTGAAGCATGCAAATGTAACCCCCAAATATGCTTTGAAAGCAGTGAACCTTCATCAAGAATGCATGCAGTTTGAATATGAGTATGGAAGATCACAGACAAAATGGCAGTTTCTTCTTTTTTACATAGTTTTTTATCAGAAGTCAAGTCTAGATTTTTTGTGATGAAAATGAAACCTATAGTGTCTCTCTTTTCCTCTTTCCCTACTATCATGTCATCCAAACAAGCAAACATCACTGAATTGGCTCAGAAAAAAACTAAAGGAATAGCACAAAGTGACCACTTTTGCAGTATTTCAGTTCTTTGCAGTGATGATCCAACACAGAATTATAGAACTTTCATTCAACTGGGCACAAAATTTGTCAAACGAATGTATGTCTTCATAAGATTGCGAGTTTGTGTCACAGTAGATATGCAAATCACATACGCAAAGGTGATGTTATTGCTCTAATTTTTCATTAACCTGCAAACAAATTTAGGCTAAATTACTGTAAAGCATGATATATTTGTGGTGTGAAAATTTCGTGAATTGGAGCCGACGGCCTTTCTTGTGGCATGAAATTTTCGCGAATTGCCACTGGCATCCATTGCATATTGTGTAGACAAGAACTTTCGGGTGCAATTTAATTTCTCGAATGTTGGCTCTCGAGAAATTTGCAAATTCAAAATGCACACAAACATTCCTCGTTTTGCAGTACATCTTTTTGAAATGTGCATGTGCTGTTCACTTCAACTTGTTTATCTGTGGTGTTGTGAGAATTTGCTGTGACAACTGTCAGGCAGGAAAGAATGCGGTTTGCTAAGTGTATCGATGGAAGCATTGTTTTGATGATATTTTTGTGCAAAATCCAAATGAATATAGATCATCACTGCACTTGAAGGAGATTCCTGGATTACTAGATTTTGAATTAGAATTAGAATGAGAACTGCACCAGTAAATGTTGCTTGCTTCCAAAACATTAAAACATTAATGTTGAAGTTTGTGCTCACTGAAATTACTTTAGTGACATTTCAGATGTTACCAGATGTTTACTACAAGAGCAGACACTTCTTATTCTTACCTTTACTGTTCTATAGCCTTGCAACATGGGTGATTAGGCATCATGAATCTGTCATTAATTGCACCAAGACTTTTCAATCCCATATTTCAAGGAATTTCTGTTGATTATTGAAGCTCATGATTCTCATAGTAAGAGAAATGCAAAGTCAGTGAAGAATTTATCGGTAAACAAGAGAACTTCTCATGTGTCCCCCGGAAAGAGCTAGAAATAACATGCAGTGGACAGAATGGCAATTTATAGACTTCTGCACCAGTGTGTATTAAGCACCACCTTTATAGAAGTGCATGTCTTAAAATGCAAATATTTTATTTTTATATTTTCATTTCTAAGTTGAATAAAGCCACCAGTATCCTACCAAGTACAGTTTTCATCCATTTAAGGAAGCACAAATATTTTGAAAGCTCAAGAAACTAGAACATTGGCATACATATGTAGATGAATATCATTCCCATGCAAAGACAAGCTATTGGGTTAATCTGCATGTATAACTGCGTACGTGTACATATGGTGTGTAGTATGGCTGGTTTTGCAGAGTTTATGCTCAATCATGTACTGTATACGCCAAATATTTTGCGAGGTTTTTATTTCAGCAAATTTTGTGAGTCAGGTGCTATTCTAGAATTTATAGACGTGTAAAAATATTGGCTCTTATCCCGACATGAATGTGATGTGCACGCATACATTTCTCTATGTAGTACTGTACTCCATGATCACGAATTTAAGCACTCGCGAATTTGTCAAGAAGTTCCGATTCGCGAAAATTTAGACTTGCTAAATGTTTATGGCATATCGGTCATGCACTATACTATAAAAGATCTACCATGTACCAAACTCACATGTCCCTCGCAGTGTCTCACTCCAAACTCTCACTCAAGGTTGGCAGCCCTGCAAAGAATTTATACATACAGGTAAGGAGGATGTAATTATACAGAAAAAAAAAGAATTAAATGAGGAAGTGATTTTTTTCTTCATGTAGCAGCAGACATAAGGGTCACTTTATATGTCAAATGTCAGTGAACTGCAGCTGCAAAATCAGCTTTATCATATAATATTTAGACCTTTAGCAAAATGTGATATTCAGTGATCATGTAAATAGATGGGGGTCGTTGGTATGAGTGAAAGAACATCAGCGTAATGAAGTTATTAGGATTACAGATGAAAATTAAGTTCCAACATCTATAAAGTATGCTGTTGTTAAATGTTCCTTAATAGATCAAAGAGTGTTCAATGATTGTGTGATTTGGAGATAGGCATGTGGATATGTCTTTACGTGTGATGACATTAGATGAATGGAGAAAGAATATCTGGCTTGTTTAATCTTTGGAAGGACAAAGTCAATGAACTTGGTCAGAAAATGGGACTTATTATGCTTGTTACTGTCTTAAGATACGTCCTACACATTAGTGAAGGTGAGCTTATGGCAACATTAGGCCCATGATGTGTGATAACACTGTCTTGCATCCCAGACTACCAATACTAGCTGTCTGACTGCATTAAAGTACTTAACTCGCAAAGTGCTTGTAAATGTTGCTCAAAGTGGAGAAGAAGAGGGTTCTTTGATAGGCATATAGGCCTATACGTGCTATAAAACGGATATTGACCTCTCATGTTAGTAGGTCGTGCAGGCGTCTGCTTGTTCCTCCACAAGCCCAGGAGAGTGCAGTGATCAGATATATAGGATGGGCCTCCCACATGGCTTTGATGAATGGCGCTGTCTGAAATTTAATCTACCGCCTTGGAGAAGATCCGCCCAGGTCTACAACTTGCCAAGAGAAGACACTGAGAAGTCCCCAAGACAACTTGTGGTCACTCCTGTTCATTTGATTTTATGTTTCAGTAACAAAACTCAGATGACGGTGGTGGCACTACTGTTTTCCTGTGTCTGGCCAAATGCTGCCCAGTGACATTTGTTATGAATGATACCCGATCAGGACTTTGCTTCGTTGATGTCAAATCTTATGAGTGATATTTACTTGGGAGGTCATTTGCAAATTTTCCAAGAGTCTGATATGTATAGGGGTCAAGATTGGTAGAAGCTTAATCTACCTAGATGAAGGGAAAGGCAATGATTACGGCTAAAATCTAGAGTTTTGTGTAAAATATGTTAAAGTTTATTACAATGTCTATATTGATGGAGTAGAGGTGTATATGTCCATTGTTTGTTGATTCATTACTATGTTGTCATGTGGCTATGTAATCAGGACAGTTTTGAGTTTCAGATCAGGAGCTTTACCAATGCAGGGAAGAGAAAGATACCATCAGTGTCATCCATGAATATGTCAGCATTTCAGTTTTGTCTTGCCAAATACATTTGGGCTATGTTATCAACATTTGATTTAGAATTCATCGTCTTGGATGTAATAATCCCTGTCTCAATTCTTTTGAGCTACATTTGTTTGTTTTTGTTTTAAAATCAGAATAGTAGCTAAACTATCTTAGAACAAAGCTGCCAAATAGACTCCACAGAGCACTCAGTATAACACAGGGCTTTTGCACAAAACTGACAATTCCTTTGAAAAGAACTTGTTTGAACCTACAACCTTCTTTTTATGACTCTATGATGACAATAGAGCACCAAAAATTCAGACAAATATTTGGTGTGTAGCAATTTGTGAAAAGTAAATAGATCTGCTTCTGGAAAAGTCTATTAAAGCCAGAGAGTTGTGAGTATATATGCCAGGATGATGAACACTTTTGAGCATTCACAAGTAGACCAAACGAGTACATTTTCTAACCAAATTTCCATCAGGATATTTTAGTGAATTCACTTCCTGCTGGTTTGTTTCAGACGGATGTCTTTGTTTATCCTGGGGCCAGTGTATGGGCTAGTGAAGCTTTTTATAGATCTGGTGAACCTTCCTTTCTTCCTCCCCCATTGTTTTGGTTTCAGTGGATGCTGAAGGTTGAATGTCTAGGTTAATCACCCTTTTCCCTCTATTGCATATTCTTTAGTTCCTTCTTAGATTTTCTCCATTCGGTATTAGACCTCCAACAAGCGTCAGTACAGAAGTTTTGTGCAACGTTTGAAGTAATGGTGAAAATGAATCTTCATAAGATGTCTATACTCCACACACATAGGAACAAAGCAATGCAAAAGTTTTTGCAAGATGGATATGTCCTTATAGAAGTTATAGCTATTTAAGCCTGGTTTTAGAGTTTTTAAGTATTTCAGTCTGAGCACCTGCCTACCAGGTTATTTGATGGACAACTGAAGAGAGTCACTTGTAGTTTTACTCATTTTGGAGTGACCTCATGGATCACTCGAAGATTTTGGAGTGATCCCTGAGGTCACTCGAAAATGAGTGAAAATGAACATTTTCTCTTGAAATTCACTCCAATTTCACTCTAAATTCACTCTTTTCTGTTATTCACTCCTACAAGAGTGAACATTTTCACTCGATCTTTTTTGGAGAGTAAATTCCTGAAAATAACAGTGATTAAACCACTGATGGGGCTACCCTAGGTAAAACAATTTTTAAAACAATTTACTTTCACACAAAAAAAAAGGAATGAGTGACATAAATTTTGTGAATTCAGTTAAATTCATGTATCATTACTGCTGCCTATTGTACTATCAAAGTTATCAATGGTATTCTAATTAAGTGGTCCCGAGAATGACATCATTCCAAGCCACTTTTATCTAGTGTCTGTTTTTAGTTTACCTTATCATATTGCATCTAATTTTAACAAGTGCTTAAGAGTGGTCTTAACTCAGTTAGATCTCCATTTTCCTTTACCTTAATTCCACCTACAATCACCACTAGTTTAAATAAGTTTGTCTCCTTGTTGGCTATGAAAATCAATACGAAATAGAGTTTTGGACTTAAAGAATATCACTTCTCATTGTAAGAACGTTAATTGATTTTTATACCCCCGCCAAACGAAGTTTGAAGGGGGTATCTAGGAATCAGCGGACGGTCGGGCGGTCGGTCGGGCGGTCGGGCGGTCGGTCCGTTGCAAATCTTGCGTCGCGAACTACTTCCTCAGTTTTCAACTGATTCCCATAAAACTTGGCACAGATGTGTGCCTTGGGTTGTAGATGTGCAAGACGTATTTTTTGACAGTACCCAAAAGTACGTTGCCATGGTAACAGCATATTATGGGCAAAAATGGGTACAAATCTTGCGTCGCGAACTCCTCCCACAGTTTTTGATCAATTTTTATGAAATTAGGTACAGATGTTCATCTGAATATGTTAATGTGCAAGACACATATTTCCGCAGTGGCAAAAAGTGCGTTGCCATGGTAACGGCATGTTATTGGTAAAATATAGGGCAAAATGCTTCATGGCAAAACTGCTTCATCAGTGTTCTTCCAATTCTCATGGAATTCATATTGAATGTTTGTCTTAGGATATAGGTCAGCATGACACATTTCTTGATAGTGACAAAAAGTATGTTGCCATGGTAACAGCTCACATATTATGAGCCAAAATGATGGAAAATTTTGTGTTGCAAACTACTTCCTCAGTTTTTGCCCAATTTCCATGAAACTTGGTACAGATGTGTGCCTTTGGTTGTAGATGTGCAAGACGCATTTTTCGACAGTACCCGAAAGTACATTGCCATGGTAACGGCATATTAATGGCAGAAGATCAAGGAAAGATCTTGCGGATTTAACTACTTCCTCAGTTTTTTGACCAAAGCTTATGAAATGTTGTTTTGACCAAAGCTTATGAAATGTTGTTTGGCGGGGGTATAACCAGTCGCTGTAGCGACATTTTTTCCATCTGAAGAGGGCTGCATACCTCTACAGAGTTCATAATAACAAGCATTGATTCATTGAACTGTACATGTCTTTCAAGTATTGTTCAATGGTGTGATCTTTCTCCATTGGCTGGTTCAATCAAGTAGCATACTGTACACATGAATGTATGCCATTTGTACATACAACTGTACATAAAATTTGCTATTTATGAATGACTGCAGATCCGACACCGTAACAGAATGCCTGATCACATTTTAATATATTCTATATTCATATATTCATATATTCATATATCATATATTCATATATTCATATATCATATATTCATATAATCATATATTCATATAGTCCTACATGTAGTATGGACCTGTGGATTATTTGTGATTATTTGTAATTATTTGTAATTATACAGATACAGACAAGCTTGGTTTCCCATAGACCATGTACATTTTACAGCCGGGCCAAAGGCGGGGCCTAAGGCCGGACCCAAGGCCACGGGCCTTAGCCCGGAACCAGGGGCCCAGAGCCCAAGTGGGCCCAGGCCCAGGGGCCCATAGCCCAAGTGGGCCCGGGCCCAGTGGCCCAGGGGCCCAAGGTTGGGCCGAAGCCAGGAGCCTAAGTGCTGGCCCAAGGCAGTGTACAGGATGCCAGGGGCCACCAGACTGAGACCACAAAGAGTACCAGTCTTGACATGCTGTGATAATGATGTGACAGGGCTGTGCATACACATATGTAAATACACTGTACAGGGCTGTGCATACACATGTAAGTACACTGTACAGGGCTGTGCATACACATATGTAAATACACTAGCTGTACACTAACTACACGTATACACAGCCCAGTCGCTGAATAAATCGCGACAGGGCTGTACCTGAGCAGCCCACAATACAGAGCAAACACAAAGCAAATTTTACGATTGCATTTAGTTTTGATACTTGAAATCATTTTTTTTTTCTGTAATTTGACCATTGGAAACTGCATCCTCAAACTCTAAAGAAAAATGTCTTTAAATAGGAAGTAATGGGAGAAGAGTAAGAGACATAGAAGTGAGATATATGTTTTTATTTCTTATTTTTGAGGTTTTATGCCTTCAATAAGAAAATAATGAAGAAGAGAGAAAGCCGAGATTTGTTTTTCGTTTTTTTCATTTTCCCATATTTGAAGGCTGTATATTTTCGTCAGTAAGAGAATGAGGAAGGAAAGAGACAATAATAGGAGTGGGTGAGGAAACAGACATTTCAGACACTTAAAGTCTTACATGGTCTGACACTTTGATTTCAACTTTCAAATGAAACAGCATTCTCCAACTCTAATGGATGTCACAATCATAAAGTAGAAGCAAAAGAGACAAGAAAAAAAAAATGTGCGATATCGTAATAGCTGTTTCAAGTCCTGTGCTCTACTAAGTTAATATCAGATATTGAATATACAGTATATTTCAACACCAAAGGATGTGCCTTTAATTGCAAGGGAAAAGGGGGGGGGGTGGGAGAGAGAGAGAGAGAGAGGGAAGATATGGGATTTCTCAACAGACAATCAAAAACATTTTCAGATGCAGCTGATTTAGCATGGGGCAAGCAGCGAAGGAGTTATGACAGAAAACAGGGACCAGCCCAGATGATCATGGTGTGGCGATGTATCAATGGTATTCAGCACTAATGCAGCCCGATTGATCTTGGGCAAAAAAACAAGATGTAAGAGAGGTGAGGGATGAATCAACACCCCCACGCTGATCAGTGCCAGACGCATTTACATGGAGGAAAAAGTTAAAAGTCACGGTCATCGTATGTAGCCTACGCTAGCAACAAGTGACAAGCAAGGAATTAACAACAACGACCACAAAATGTTGTTCCAGACTTGGAGAAGAGTCTGGCACATTCTGTTCTTTCCTGGTCTAGAGACGTCATCAACTGCGTTAGTACCTCCATTAGCCAGAATCCGATTACGCATTTGACTGTGTTTCTCTGTGTGTGTATTTGTGAAATGAAAACAACAAGAACAACAACAATGCAGACATTAGGAGGAAGGTTTAAATTTAGGCCTTCACGAGCGCTTTATCTGTCTGGCGCATCAATGACTTGAACATCATTGTTTTTCTCAGAGATTGAAAACAATACAACCACTTCATGAATATATTTACTTGAGACACTGTAAGTGTTTATTGAATAAATATTTCTGTTTTCCCAAGTCTGAAACGTCAAACTGTCCTTCCGTTCATGATGTAGTCCCATGATGGATGGATTCACCAAGAGAATATCCACAAAAGGTGGGAAGGTTCAATGAATGGGAAGCAACTCTTGACTGATTTCCTCTAGTAGAATGCAGAGTAACCTTCTTGTGAGTATCGTTGAAGAGGCAGAAGGACTTCCGTCACTCTGAAGGCTTTACACAAAGACAAATGCCCTTTTGCTTCTCAAAGTGATGGTGCAGGAAGTCTTCCTCTGCAGCCTAGTGTAAGAAAGAGGGGAAATGCTCGGGGAGAGTGAGAAGGCTCTCAGATGGAGGGCCATGACCTTTGAATGCTGGCCTTTTCCTGGAGGTGAATGACAGCTGGGATGTGCCTGCCTGTGGTCCCGTCTGGACACCAGACTCTGCCTGGCTCTTCAGCCCCTATTAAACCTGATAGAGGTTGAACGATCTATAAATTCATATTGTCTCTTACATTAAGGGCTGGACAGTTTCTTGTCCAGTTGTCAAGACGTGACACTATTGGCACTTTTCCTCTTTTCCATTTTACTATTTCTTCCCTTTTCCTAACAATCTCCTGTTTCCTCTTTCTAATCACTCTTGCTCTTGTAACCTTTGCTTGTCTTCCTCTTGTCTCTACTATTTCTCGCACTCTGTCTCCATCCCTCATCCTCTGTTTCTGCATCATTACTTTCCTTTATTAAATTGGAATTTTCATCTTTTTATCAGTGTTCACTCTTTGTATATCCTATTTTCTCTTGCTCCTTTGAATCCTTAGTATGACCTCTATAAATCTCTGTTTTTTATGTAGTTATTTGCCAGTGCAGTCTCTCAGATTTTCATCAACAACAGACCAACAGACTAACAATCATGAAGCCAAATGTAGTCAAGATCTGTAGTGTAAGGTAGTTTGTAGAAGCTTTTCACTTTACGGGTCTGATTCTGCATTGTACTTGTATGCATGGCATCTTGTGGGTCAAACACATTATAATAAAACTTGCATTAAAGTCATATCCCCCGCTATCTTTTTTATCTGTCAAACTGTATGCAACAGTTTTTATTGAAGATTATAATTGTAAGAAATGATGCAACATTTGTCAATAAGTCTTTGTGTGTTTTTTTACAGCTTTTATTGAAGATTATAATTTAAAGAAATGACACAGCATTTGTCAATAAATCTTTGTTTGTCAGGGATTATGTTTCATAATGAGCAGATATACCCTTACAATAGAATTATAAAAACACACCATTTTGTATGTGTGCACAATGTCATTATACTTGCTATGTGACTGACAGCTAGTTATTGTTCCAGTGTATGGTAATTTCACGGCTTACATCACTCAAACCAGTGCAATTCCTTGCTGTTCTGACCAGCAGATGTCATTCCTGATGCGAGACTCACCTTGACTTCACAAACTACAAGTCTACCTCCCCTCATAGTCATCATGGTGTTCCTCAAGGAGAACTCCAAAGGTGGCACTACCTCAGTACAGCAAAAGAAAGGTGAATATCTTGGCACTTTTACGAGCCTTTACCTGAAAATAGCAGTGCATTAAAATTACATATTTCTAACAATGCCTGCAACATTTAACAGGTGTTCAGAAATGTATATATATGACCACTTGGATGGAAGAAAGTCATCTCGAGTATTTTCTCTTCGGCATCTGGAAGTACTCCCCATGTATAAATTGTATTGACAGTGGAGTAGAATGTCAAATCTGCCAATTTGTGCAATTCATTACTAATGCATGCATGACCACTGGCTGTAGCTGACTGTCTATGACCCCGTTTACAGTGCGAGGCTCGGCCGCGGCCGTGCCCAGCCCCGCTTCAGTGTAAACGCGCAAAAGGCCAAATGCGAGGCCAAAATTGGCCTCGCATTTGGCCTCGCTCTGGAGGTGGTCTCGGCCGCGGCCGAGCCTGGCCTTTTCTTGGTGTAAATGCAAACTGGGCCAAATGCGCGGCCAATTGCGCGGCCAATTTTAGTCTGGCTTCCAAACCCTCTGTCTGTATCTTTTGCTATTCAGGATATTAACCCCCTCAACGTCGAAAACTAGTATAGTTTAAGGTGGTTTTGTCCTGCAAAGGATTCTTTCCTTCGGCAAAGGCCTTTGCCCGAACGGCGACTTCGTCGCCACGGAATTCATTTGGCAAAGGGTCTGAAAACCAGACAATACCAAATTGCATTTGTTTACAAGCAGAGCGCCACTACGACAAAATATTGAAAGGTTCGAATCAAAAGCGCGGCCGAGCCCAGCAGTGTAAACGGTCAAAATTGCGAGGCTCGGCCGCGCAATTGAGGCCGGTCTCGGCCACGGCCGAGCCGTGGCCGAGCCCGGCCTCGCACTGTAAACGGGGTCTATGTGATTGCAAAGCTTCAAAAAATTTTTTTTAATAATTTCTTTTGCTGTATGTCACCAGCCGCACGCAAAGCAGGTTCATAAGATTTTGTGAGAAGGGCGCCAAAAAAAAACTCAACATGTCTGGCATATTGTGCTGTAGACTTTGATGGGGGACGAGGGTTGTTATGTGCACATCCGTTCCCAGTACAAGCCAGATCAAACTTTTGTTATGCTGTCAAGGAGCATTGAGGGGCCTGGGTCACAGATTCTTTCAGGTCTGTGAGATTGTATATCATTGAAGGAAGTGGGGAATTATCTCTCTGTAATTAGCTTCTAGTTGCTTTAGATATCATAAATGCTGGCAAAAAAAAAAAAAATCTATATTGCCACTTATCACTGAGTAAGCCTGTGCATACATGTACAGTATGGTGTACAAAGTCATGTAATCACCAGCTTCTGTTATGTTGAAGGTGTTCCTGCAGAATTTGGTAATGAACATTTGAAATTCAGCCGTATCACACAGACTTGTATTGAATAGTTTACTATGCTTTATGCCATATTCCTTAGATTATGTTGGTCACCAGTATCCACAAAGAGAATGCAAAGAGAGAGAAAAAAAAATTTTAGAAACAATGACTAGCAGAATTTGCCCACACATTTGCAATATAGTGTACAGGAACAAGTTATACACCACATTTTTTTTTTTTTGCCACATTTTTTTTTTTCTGTACACTTAACTGTCATCATTTACGTCTTGAAGTGATCAACTTCGCTTTTTTTGGCAAACATACATTAAAAAGTGTTTCCTTTCATGCAGCGATTGAACAACAAACTTTCCCACGCATCTTTCTTTGGGGTAATGCTCCTTTTTTCATAGGTAGTGACTACTTTCTCATGAAAGCTCAATGAAATTGTTTATATTGTCACCAGATACCACTAATTAGCTTTAGTTTCTATGTGTCTTGAACAAACCAATGAATGCCATGCATTATAACAGTGTCATATTTCCATGTCTATAAAAAGTTCAGATGAAATTTCCATGTCTATAAAAAGTTCAGATGAAATTTCAATGAAAGAAAACTGTACTTGGATTAGATGTGGAAAGTAAATTTACCAAATGTGTTTGTGATTGTAAAGATGAAGAGAATGTAGTCTTTGGAACTTGCCTATATGTTTTGGCATTTACATTTGCTCTTTAGAAAATCTTCAAATTGAAAGTTTTGACTTTTGGGCAACTATTGGGCAACCATTTGATACCTAGAATAAATGATGAGATAAAATTAAAATACCCCACTGTAGTAAAAGCTTTTCAGTGTGGCTCTGATGTCATTCTCTGGCATACGCACCAGTGGTATTTAGTATGGGTACTATATATTATTGCGGCTTTATTGATTGATTACTGGTGTGATAAATCATGTGATTTAAAGTTCCTGGTATACAGTGGATGTTTGCCCTTATCAGAGTACCGTAGATGGAAATCCAAGCAGAATTATTCCCACAGACAAATTTTTGAATTAACAGTGGTTCTTGATGTTTCAAGACTGACTAGTAATTAGAGACTTTGCTTATGGAGCATTTTCTTCATTTCCCATGTAATTACCAAGGTCTTCATTCAAACTACTTTTTGGACAGATTGTAATGAGCATTTTAGATATGAAATATCATTGTCATATGCTTCCTGGTTAGCACATTTAGATTTCCTCAAAAAGCTCATAATGTGTATAATTCAGTCTCATTTCTTTGCAATATGTTTGAGCTTAAAACCAAGTATCACTGACTATCTCACAATTTCTTTTCCATATGTATCTGACATGATATCCACACAGTGTTGATTTCCTATGATTTCCCAGCGTTGTCAGTTGTTGTTCTAATACCTCAAGGGTATAGACTTGTAGCATCAAGTATTTTTCATTTCTCACTTGTTTGCAAACCAGACATGCCCCTTCTCTAATGTCATCGCATTTGACAATATATTGCTCATCATTGTGCAGTAGGTTGCCCTCTCCTTTTTTCTCTGTTTGCTATTGTCTCATACCAGTAGAATGATTTGTGTCTCTTGCCATTTTCTGGTGATCCCCCTGCCGCCTATTAACAGGAAGTCTCTGCTACCTCTCTTTCTCTTTCAGTCTATATATAAATATCCGTCAGTCGTTTTCTCGCTGATGTCCTTCCCATTATGATTAAAACCATAAGATAGTGAGAGAATAAACAAGGAAGAAACAGAAGGTGATGGAGAAATACGCTTGTATTTTGTTTCTTATCTCTGACACACTCTTCACTTCTTGATAATTTTGTTTTTCCTCCACATATTATATATGTATATATATATATATATATATATATATATATATATATATATATATAACCTTTTTCTCCCTCTCTCCCCTTTTCTCTCACCTTCCCTCTCACTCTTTCTCTCTCTCTCAGGCTGGGTTTCCGCCTCCTCCCTAGATCTGTTGCGTCGGGTGCGGCAGGAGTTTCCTCACATCTGGGCTCAGCAGTTTGGCAGGATCAGGGGGATTGTCGGTGACACGCTAGCCAGCCTGCTAGGGAACCCACCAGCCAGGAGAGATGTTAGTTTCTGGGAAGAGCAAAAGATGCTTTGATAAAAGGACGGGGGGGGGGGGGGGGGGGGGGGGGGGGGGGGGGTTGTATACCGTCACATACCATTTTTGGTGTAGCTGTGCTGGGCAATGATGGAGAAGAAGAGGAAACTTTCAATGCTCCTGCCATCGGGGCATGTAGGTTGTTTTAGAACTTGACTTCTCTGACAAGGCTGCAGCGATGGAGATAAATTTACATCGGGTTGATCTCTGTCTTTCCTCAATTTGTCTACAGTGCAGCCTTGCCCGGACCCTCATTTCTGCAGTGCTCCCGGATACATTGGGCACAGGAAATCAACTGAGGCAAGGCAATTTTGCACTTAACAGCCTAGCAGATAGTGCTGGTGGTGTTTTTTTTCTTTCTTTCTTTGATTTTTTTTTTTAAAGTGTGGTTTGAAATGAGGCTCATTGAATTGGCTGTGCTGTATGCCAAGGTTACTAGGGGTCCCAAGTTGCACTAGTCAGTTGCTCGGCTGGGCTTCCTGCTTCCGATCTGACAATCACAACTTCCGATGCATCATTATAGATGGACCTGCGTAGCTGGAGCAGACCTCAGTAGGTTACCAGTGCAACCAAGCAGTAAACTTTTGCTCGCCCTTGCTCACTCGTAACCGCCCCACCCCCCATCCCATATCAATCATCACAAACAACGCTGATGCATGCCTGTAAAGCTGTACTAATTGACAAATATGCATAAGATTACACTTCCACAAACAGTGCTTTTTCGTGACTTGGTCTTATATTTAGTCAAGAGAATTCTCAGAAATAGGAAATATGAAAGCAGAAGATTGACAGGTCATGAGATGAGTTCGTAGAAGAAATCTGCAAAGCTCTTTAATGTAATTAGCATCACTGACGTGAGAGAAACAGGACTATTAATCACAAACCTGCTTTTCAAGCCAGATCTTTGATGGAGCACAGTTTAATAGAGACCAGGGGGTGGGGGAATGGGGTGGAGAGGGGTGCATAATCTGTGGCTTCCACAGTAGGCTTCTGGCTAGAACACAAGCAGAAGAGGAAACCCATGTAATTTGTGGGTGAATCTAACACTGGCATTCACCTTCGTGGTTATGCAAGGTAACTGAAAATAAATGCAGAGCAGTCATAAAATCCAGACCTGGAATGGCCTCAAAACATACAGTGCTTTAGATGCAGCCTTGCGGCAGTTCATGGGGCACATTGCCATCACTTTTGGAAAAGTGTAAACATGAGCAGTGTCATGGTGTATCAGGAATCATCTCATATTTTACTTCTGGAGTCTCCGAAAGAGACTACATTGAGAGACCCGCTTTGCGCACGCGCAGTCATATCGCTTTTCTACGCACGAGTATTCGAACGCAGTTCCCTTATCGCAGTCGAAAATTCTGATCTTTTTTCGCATTTCGCGGTACTAACGGTTCTAGAAACCAGCAGTTAGTGGAATTTAGATTCCGCTATCTTCCTATATCGTACAACGATTATTCGGTGCTTAGTGTCATGGTGTATCAGGAATCATCTCATATTATATCTCGCAAAGATCTTTTGCAGGTCGTAGAAGGCTCTTCATTAAGATACCACACAAGATAAATGGAAACACTCTGTCTGTCTGTAAGCAATAGAACATGTAATCACCCACAATTTTATGTTGTAGTTTAATGTTGTGCACAAGGTTTTTTATTTTTCATCATTAATATTTATAAACCTAAAATTCTATCCAGGTTTTGCTTTACCTTTTCTTAGCAAAGCTCATAAAGGAGAACATTTTATAGCCGCTGTTATTTTTAAAGTTCTACCCTCATTTCAAGAAGTTTTGTCTCAATGATACGTCTAAGGGGCAGACATCACAATCTATTTTCATGCAGTTTTCTCTAAATGATGTCATGAATCAGGAAAGGGGAATAGATTAGCAGCTTCCATATGAAAATGATGTCATTCCGATATTGAAGGGTTTGTGTGTACCATTGCCACTTTCAAAATCCTTCCCAACTTCAGGAGATGTCCAGAGAGATCGCTTCATAAAAGAAATGGAATCAAATGTGACAATCATTGTTTTAGGGCTATGTCTTATGGCTGCGTGATGATATTATTGGAACGGAGCCATCATGGATTTGATTGCTTTGATGTGTGATGCATTGACAGGAAATTAATCATTATTCCTAGCGTGTGTCTTTTTTTTTTTAATGCGTGCGTATGTATGATCTGAAAAATCATTTCTATATGACTTCTTCTGGTGTATATGTATGATAATATTTAGTTTTTCCATTAAAAAATCTAAATAACCACAGTGAAGCCTGTGCATCGCATATTTTCATGCCCAACGGCAATTCAAAATATGCTTTTTGCACTGGTCTCTTTCTCTGTAAGGAAGCAAGAGTCATAATTATGCTAATCATGTTAGTAGGCAAGGAATTTGCCTAGAAAAATCTATCCATATCCACTTGTGTCATTGTGTGAAATTGTCATACCATGTGTTGTTTTTCAATGGTTAGTCCTTTCATGGTATGATTGGTAGTAAATTGTAGATATTTTAATCAGCATAATTTGAGAATGGATCGAAAATAAAATAAGAATCAATGAGGGCGTATTCTTTCTCTCTTTTATTAGTATTTTTTCTTGTTGTTATCATTTTTGATCAGAGGAAAACGGTTATGGAGAAGGCCATTTCTCTGAGTTCATCAGCTCTGTGCAGTATCATCACACATTCCACGAATGACAACTTACGTCAACACTGTCTGGAACACATTCAGGTGAATCTGAGACAAAGTTTTAGTCAGTGGAAGCATGGACTACTGTATACGCCGAATATTTCGTGAGGTTTTTATTTTCGCAAATTTCGCGAGTCAGGTGATTGACTCTGATCCCCATGTGAATGCGCCGTACGCGTGTACATTTCTCCGTTCAGTACAGGACTCCACGATCACGAATTTAACCACTCGGGAAATCGTCGGGAATTCCCGATTCGCGAAAATTTAGACTCACAAAATATATGGCGTATACAGTACCTTCTTAACACCATGCTGATCAACATGGATGTATGTCATGCCTGGATAGTTCCCACGTTCCTTCTTTGCTTTACTAATGTATGATGTGGAAGTGTAAATCGTGAAGTATAGTGAAAGACTTCGGAGCAAAAAATGTGCAACGATTTTGTGAGCTTGAGGAAATGCTGTGGCTGTTTAATATATTTGATTAAAGGAAAAGATGAAAAAGCAGGCTGAACAAAGAAAATGTGCTTTGCTTATTGTGTCTTGTTTAATCGTATTTTTAACTGTGATCCTGGCTTGTATTGCATTTTGAACCAAAATTCAAGTATTTATGTTCAGACTGACGAACAGTCTTGTGTTTTTCATTCTCTTCAAATGTTTTTGATTGGATTTGTTACTATTCTCAAATGCATATTAGTCACTAACTTTCTACATAAAGAGCAAATTGAATGAAAAGCACAGTTTATATAGAGTATTGTCTGAATGTCAGTAGCACAAGAGCATATGACTGACATTTATTGTTACATGAAGGTAATGTGACAAAGAGTAACTCAAAATGAGAGGTGACAGTGCAAAATATGTGTCATATTGCTTTCACAACCAAATATTTTGAACCGATTTGCTGACTCCCATATCAAAATAAATGTTAGGCAAAATTTATTGTTGTAAGGTTGACAAAAAAAATTGAAATTATACTCAGTATTTAATGCACATGCAATTTTACCAATTGACTGTTATATGTTTATCCAATTATAATGTAGGCCTAAACGGGAAATTCCCCTTTTTTTTTTTAGAGTGGGTGAATGGATTTGTTTCCTCAAACTACACATACACAGAAGCTTGTTCTTTAAAGCTCCCGTTTCTTGTTCTTTGTTTGTGCAGGCCACCAATACCAAGGTACTTGGGGAGAAGCTGGTTGAGAAGCTTACCATCATTGGCATGGGGCCCCTGCGTATACCCGTCGCAGGTGTCAGTCAGGTGGGTACAAACCTCTTCACTCACCTCTTTCACTGCTTCCTGGCATTGATGGTCGTGCCATGAAAAATAGAGAAGTTTTGAGAGGTATGCATGTATTATCCTATTTCAAAACTCTGATTGCCAGTTATGTCTTTCTCTGTTGCTCACTACTGATTTTGTCTTAATGAAACCTGTTGTACTATTCATCCCTTACAGTAATTATTGCTTAATTAGACAGGTTTCCAACAAACTGCAGGGTTGTTCAAAACTTTTGTAATGGAAGTAAATAAGCTTTCCTTTTATTTAAAAAAAAAAGAAAAATAAAAAGAAGAAGATGAAGGATTTATGACTAAGTTCAGATGCAAACCCAAAAGTGATGTTTGCTTAATTTTTGGAGGCTTTTGTGATCTTAAATTGTAGAAATGAGAGTCATGATCCTGATACATATGTCAACCTGAGGCAAAGTAAGACTGAATTATAAGTTTGACCTCTGCATTTTAGCAGGTACACATTCATTATTTGCAGAAAACATACCTCAGGGATTTACTGTTAAAAAAAAAACCTTCTGTTCAGACATTATTTTGGTTAGCTGTGTTGCTGGAGTTTGTCAGACACCTTGAACGTGACCTGTGTATTGACATAGTGGTGTAGGAAATAGAGAAAGAAGACAATCAGTGATAATGGAGAGAATTTATTTCTTGTGTTTCCATTCTCTCCCCCAAACTTATGTAGTGCTGCGTAACAGGTGTAATTACACATCTCCATAAGATACTGCTGTCTGGTATGTTCATCAGATTCTGTAGTTCCCCACGTCAGAGCAAGATTAGACCAGACATGGCACTGTTTGGGTCTCTAAAATTCACTGAAATTATAGGATCTAACAGTCATGAATATAGTCAATAAAAGCAGTAGTATTTACAATAAGGGTAATAACATATATCACTATAAGGGTAACAGCATATATCACTGGTAGTAATAGTCATTGTTCAAGACAAATTGATATGAAATATACCCCTGGTAGTGTAGAAGGAACAAAGTTGTATTAGAAATAGTAATGGTTGATACTACCACTACTACTACTACTACTACTACTACCACTGCTTCTTGCAACAAAATGGTACCACTGGATATTTTTGTTTTTAAGTGTTGTCTTCACTTCATTTTCTTCAAGAAGTTTGGTCAGTCCACAGTTAAACTCACTTTTATCATTGATAACACATATTTTAAATGTTTAAGGAAATATGACTGGGCATAAACCATATTCATAAGTGTGTGTAAATAAACAGTTACAATTTTTATACTGCACAGCATGGAGAGAGAGGAGGGGCTGTGTTTGACAAAATATCTCTTGAGGAAGCTGTAGATCTCATCCATGTGACTCAAAATGCAATTGTAATTGGTCGGTTCTCCGATATCGCGCTTTGATTGCAGTGTGGGCATGGGAGCCAGCCCCAATTTCCTCCCAAAGCCCATGATGAGGATGAGACGATTTCAGCGTTGGATGCTGGCAATCTGGGTGGCGTGCCAGAACAGCTGTCCCCATGGCAGACCACTCCCGACTCAGCCAAGATGGAGGTATGGAGGAAGTTTTCTGTCTAATCTTCCACGTTGGCCTTCTTTGATTTCTGCACGGCACTCACATGACGTGATCAAACGCTGATAATGACATTATCAACTGCTTGGAAGGATTAATATACTTTCAAAACATCCATGATATTAAGAGTGTTTAGATATATTTGTAAATGTCTGTAGAATAAAAAAAAAAAAAAAGAGAGAGAAATGTAGGTATATATGCGAATTTCCATGATAATGAAATCATTACAAGTAGAAGCTGATTTAATGTAGATGATCACAGATGTATGTTTGTGTAAAATATTACACAAAAAAGGCAAAAAAAAAAATGAGGTTAAAAGTGGAAAGGAACACATACCTCCTTGCATCTCAAATTTTTTCCACAGTTTGTCTATGCCTGGTTGTGGTTAGAAACCACCAAGACAAACATTGCAAAACATTGTTTGTCAAGGTAAAACCACCACAACAAATATTGCAAAACATTGCCTGTCATCCTGTCATGTTCTATCATGTGACAGGGAAGATCAAAACACGTGCAGGGGTAGGATTGGAGACAAGAATACTGAAAACTTCAACATCAAAGTGCTGACATATTACTTTTTTGTAAACGAATATTGCCAATGTAGTCTTTTACATCCATGTGATGGAATTTTGAGCATGCTTTATGTTCAGCTGGTTTACCAGGTTTATATGTAACTCTGTTGTCAATGTGATCCAGAAAATTCCATTGATAATAATTTGCGTAGTGTTCCATATAGAAAACACAAACATGTTTTCTTAATCTTTTGTGCTGCCAAATACACGCACACAAGAATGAAGATAAAGAGTTGATATGTGTGTGATTGTTAGGATTATGTAGAGAGTCTGAGAAAATATACATGTGCATAATACAAACACACATATACACTGATGCCATGCAGTAACAAACAGACATTTGTGAATACACAATGACTTAAGCTTCTTTAAAATCATCTTTTAAAGGGAAGGAAATCTAAGATGTGTAGGAAATCAGTTTCACCTCTCCCGATTTCCTTCTGTAATATCCTCAATGCATCCATGATGCAATCCCTCGCTTTCATTTTCAATCACTCGATCATCTCCACTTCAAAAGGTTTCTACGCTGCTTTTATGACCAGATGAATAAGCGTGTCAAGCAGAAATCAATATTACCAGTACTCTTGCATTATTTTACTCCTACATGTCTGTGTCTTGTAGTCTCAGACACATTGTACACATGCTGTCGCTCTTTCTTTCTCACTCCCTCTCTCTCTTTCTCTCTCTTCTTTTCTCTTTAATGTCCCTCTCCCCCTCCTTCCCCTTCTGTATTTTCTTGATGGATAGTCCATTACCTGTCTTGAAAAATGATGCAGAGCTGAAAACCTCTTGTAATGTTAGAGAGTGTCCCACTGATATTCCAAGTAAATAGGAGGAAATAAATGGTATCTGAATGTAACCGGAAAGGTTTCGCAAACATTTTTGCTATCGTGTTATTTTGAAGACTTATAGCTTTAACCTCTGGTGTTATTATTTTCTTAGTGTTGTTTTGTTTTGATTTGATTCCGGTATGGCACAAGAAGCAAGTTTATTTTGATGATATCCACACATGTATTTTACATTATTATCACTGCCTGCGGGGGCACTTCACTCAAAACAGACTGGCATTATGAATGGTTTCCCTGCACCCACAAATTAGAGCAAGCACTACTCAATTAGCTTGTTTTCTTGTTAGGCGGGATGTGCTCATTTACTTCTGCCTTGGCTGGCTTCAACTTCCAGCGCTTCTGCATGGTCAGCTGTTAGATGGTAGCTCTGGCCTGAGGGGAGGGGGAGGGGAAGAGGAGGGGGAGGGGAGGGGGAGTAGCCCACAATCTAGGAGCAGCCCTGCCTCTTTGTTTCTACACGGTGCAAACAATCTGTGTCCTGTCCTAACATTAGTATGGCTGACTTGTCTGGCTGTTTGTGACTTAGCTGTTGAGTTTGGGCTGGGATCATTTTGTAGAAAGAGGTATAAGAAAATTTGTTGACATCAGAAACAGTATATCTTAAGTCAGAGCCTGGTATGAACAAAGAAAAGAAAGTAGAATGAGACTAAGCTTTCCTACATTTATCTCATGACCCTCGGTGCATGTGACTCCCCGAGATGTTTGTACACTGGGTTGTAATTTAAGTGAGGGACACACAGTCTTTGACTTGGTATTCTTCATTACGTTGGGATGAGGTCATTTATCCACTTACGGCAAAACAAATCAGATTTTCATTCTGCGTTTGCCGCTTGTGAAATGGCTGTGGCACCTCCTTTTATCTTCTCTATTTCCCTTCCAACAACCTTGCCCCCCCCCCCCCCCCCTTCATTAGCAGTTGATTGGTCCTATGTGTTGGTGTAGAAGTGATAGCTAAATGTGACGTAGTTATCTTTATTTTAAGTTGCTTGCCCTGTATGCAATCAGCAATTACATATTGCAAGAGTATATTGAAACCTTTCTGTTTTTCAAGTTCAATTTATGAATGTCTTTTGATAGTACTTTGCATTATGTTCTCCAGTATTTATTTTGTAAGGCTATGGAAGCATTAACTGCTTCTTAGCATACAACCATGGGACCCACAGCTTGAAGTCCCCTCCAGAGAACTACAGTAGGCAATGGGGATAAAGTGTTGTGGAGCATGACCTCAGCAGCCTGAGGAATTGAACCTTGGACGTCCAATATAAAATATGTTGTCTTATCCACTGAGCTAAGAGCTCCTTACTCATTTTTCCCCCTAGTTAATGAAGGATCATACCTGAGGGATTACCAGAAGTCAGAAGGCTTGTGTTTTGATGATTCTGTCTGCATCTGTCCAAACCCCACATCCCATACACATATGTTTGCAAGTCCATGCAATATCTGATAAGGGTAAACTCTAGTATACTTGTGTTATATAAAATTTGTTAAGATAATATTGATCTAAAACTGATACTACTGAGTAGAGCTCTCATTGTCCTTTTACAAATGTTGAGAGAATTCAAATAAAGTTGGTGTTAATGTTTAAAGTGCCTAAAGACTGCAGCACTAGATGTTGAAATGAGAAATGGATGCGATTAATATGGGTACGACCAAAGTCCATGTATCCAAGTCTCATCTTCAAGGAGTCAGTGGCAAGAGTGGACCTTTATTAGGAAATATAAAGCATCCAGGTAACTCGTTTATCTTGTGTTTTCTCTTTTTTTTTCTTTCAATTATGAAAATTGTACCATTTCATGCACAAAGCAAATGAATTCTTTTAACAGTACACCTTAAACCAAGACAGCTGTTATGCAGTGCATATAGGATGCCATGTTAGATGACTCTGTGATGTGTCAACAGTCTTAACTTTCACTGCATTTATAGAATCTCAGTATCTGTTGTCTTTTTGGCATTGTTTTCATCATTGACATCATTCCCTTGGGGAAAATGTTCTATTAAGGTCTGGAAATTAGAAACATGTGATGAGATATGTTGCTATACTTATTGCCTCAAAAGACTCCCAGATTAGGACTTACCTTCTAATTTGGTCAACAGGGACTTTGTAGGCTGTCCGTGGGCAGTTAGGGATGATCAGTGCTATTTACTGATTGACATAAAATACAGTGTAGCTGAGAATAGAGTGTGTAATAGATGTAATGTCACCATCCAAGTGGAACCTGTTACATAAACATTTGCAATAGTTGCAGCAGAGAGTCAGCACACTTTCCCACCACCTAGCTGCTGGGCAATAACCAGTCACCTGTCAGTGTTTAAAAAAGTTACTGGAGTGGTAATGCAGTTAGACTTGCTTACAATAATAATTACAATCTGTTTGTGAAATGGGGCCCAGGAAATAAACTTGTTAACTACTTTTTTTTTTTCTGCCTTTTGGCAGAGACAGAGTGGGGCAGTAGCGCCATGTTTGAGGGAGTATTTTAGTCTACCCTTCCGGCATTAGGGAGATATATTTGTCAAGTATCTGATCTTAGAGTTGAGTGCAGACAACAAGCAAGTGGCGTTTTAGAGGGTATCTTCAATTTTCTATTTCCTGTGCCAAATTAGGTAATTGTGTTGTCGTTTTTGTTCGTGTTGTTATTGTGTGTATATGCATTCCAGTGAAGTTAAGGGTTTTGAGTCATGCATTAAAATTCTCAAAGTATGGGAAGTCAGTGAAGACAGGGAAGGGGTGTCATTTCTGAGCAGTTCAGACTGAAAATTAGGCTCTGTGTGGGAACCAGAACTTCTCACATTAAAGCCAAAACAAAGTTCTCGGAAGAGTTCAGAATTCATCTTCCCTCTCTTGGAATTTACTTCCAATACATCCAAAGGGTCTACCAAGAAACTTACCTGGCTGAAGCGATTTGAATGGATAGTTGGCTTCATTTTGGTTGTTTGTGTATCTACACTCAATTTGACATATTTTTCAGTATTTCAAGCAAATAATGATTCTAAACACACTGAAGGAAAAATAGTGTCTGCAATGCCCACATTTCCCTGATTTTCACAACCATGTTAAGCTAGAAGCAAGTATTTTGGTACTCTTTTTTTTATGTGAATCATAACTTGGCATTACCCATGGCAGCATTGCTATGATTGCTTGTCTATGCCTAGCCTTGGCTCCAGAGTGATGTAGCCGCAGATGCTATTATGCATGCACCATTTGACCCCAGCCCAATGAAATATGTATGAACAGACCGAAACTCTGTTCTCCTCTTTATTGACCTAGAGTTTTTCTCAATCTCTCTCTCTTTCTCTCTTTCTTCCTCATTCTCTTTCTATCAGGAATGAAGAGAATTGAAACAACATAATTTCTCTGGATTCTATTGTTGGTCTAATCAATTGAGTCCAATGCAGCTTCAAATGTGGGCAACTTCACTTCTCTTATGCTATTCAAATACCCTCTAGAATGACTTTAACCCATTGAGGACGGTTTGACTTTGCTACAACACCCATTTCCCATAGGCACCTGCCCGAGCATACTCGGGACTCATCCTCAACGGGTTAATAGAACAGGGCTGAACACTCGCCCAGTTTTTCCATTTTTGTGCTGCATCATTCCTTAAAAGTTATTATAGAATGGGTAGCGAGAATCCTTCGATCTCATTGGTCGAGAGCTATGTGTTGATTTGTACTGGCAGCATGCCGAGTCACAGTGGTAAACATGTTATCGCGCACTTGTAACAAAGGTTCCCGCACTTTTCGTGCGTCAGTCGGAATATAGTGTGCATGCGGTAACTATGGAATTTAGCCGTTTTTACGGCGCGTTTCAGTCAGGGCTCATAACTTTTGATGTATATGTCAGTTTGTGACCAAACTTGGATGGTAGATGTCCCTTGGGGAGTTGAAGGTCACCACAAAGTCAAAGGTCACAGACAGGGGTCAGCGAACTTTTAGGGCCCAATGTTAAGTTTTTACGGCGTGTTTCGATTATGGCTCTGAACTTTTGATGTATATGTCCGTTCGTTACCAAACTTAGATGGTAGATGTCCCTTGGGGAGTTGAAGGTCACCACAAGGTCAAAGGTCACAGACAGGGGTCAGCGAACTTTTAGGGCCCAATGTTAAGATTTTACGGCGCGTTTGAATTAGGGCTCATAACTTTTGATCCATATGTCCGATTGTGACTAAACTTGGCTGGTAAATGTCCTTCGGGGAGTTGAAGGTCACCACAGAGTCATAGGTCATAGGCAGGGTCAATGAACTTCTGGGATTTAGAAAAGCATTAATTTCTTCTACGCGAATGGGCGAGACACATTTTGGCACTTGCCTTGTTACTGAACTGGACTGTCGTACCATTGCCAGTGTGCAGCGTTGGATAGAATTTTATTTTTCTGCTGGTGGGAAATTACTTTCATGAGCTTTGAATCATCTGAAGCCATGCTCCCTCACTGCCCTTCCTTTCAGGTTTCTGATGAGGCTGATTTTGACTTTGATCTGTTGGATGACACTGGGCATGATTTTCATGGATGTGGAGAGGAAACAAGACAGGCACACCAACACCCATTCCCACCCAAAACATCCGGTGATACAACCTCCAGGCTGTCGTTCTGTCAGGAATTACCAGGTCAATCTCTCATCCCACCTTCTTCATCATCATCATCATCATCGTCATCATCATCATCATCATCATCATCATCATCATCGTCGTCATCATCATCAGTGCCATCTACATTCGTATCGCTTCCATCAAAATTTGAGTCTTGCCAGTCATCTCGTCGCCATGGGAACTCAAAAGTTAGAGGAGGATTGTCCGAGGTGTCATCCGGCAGAGGGAGCCAGCGTGAAGGGCAGGCGGAGACGGGGAAATGTCAGGTCCAGGAGGATGACTTGAGGATGATTCAGGAGGTTCGTATGAATTGTGACATTCAAAAGAGATGAGAGATGAAAAACTGTACAGGGAGATAAAAAATGCTTCAATGTGTAGGCCTACATCTGTTGTGACCTGTGTCAACAAGATCTCCAATGCTATATTAAGAAATTATACATTATATTGCTCATCATCTGCTTTGTAACTGCTTGTGTTGACCAACCATAGAGATATTAAAAATAAAACAACAAATATGCAAACTTGGAGAATGAAATTAGTAGAAGTTAGAGCATCTATCATTTTGATGCATCAGTCTGCATTTTCTGACTTTCTGTCCTCTTTGAAGTCTAGTTATTGTCATCAAAATCTAGCTCTTCACAGTGGCTGATTATTAGCCAGTGTTCTCAAAGTTACACCTTCCATTCAGCAAATATGGTATTGCTGCACATTCAGCAAGACACATTGCTGGACATTACACAACACAAATGTCGCTTTCAAATGCTTTCAGTATACATTTCTTCTTTCAATGAGCTGAGATGTCTAGTTCAGTCGTTGATTGCTTGTTTGTATACTGGTAAATCATTTTCAAAGAAAATCCTTGCATTCAAAAGACAGCATATATTCAACACTGGTTAATGATATCATAAATCAGTTTTAAAATATGAAGATAAAATATCTGACCACTTAAATAATGTGTATGACATACTCCATAACAAGGAATGAAGTTTTAAGAGTTCGTCAAGAGTCTTCACAGCTAAGATAGCAATTTCCATGAACATTGTTTTACTCGCGTAGAAACAAACATTTTAGAGACTAAGTACAAGTCTATTGAAAGTTCAATGTATTGATTTGTTTCCCTATATTTTTCCATGAACAGGATGTAATTGTCCTCTGTCAGATTACATTGATAGCAGATATATATATTTTTTCTTTTTCTTACTGAACAGGAGTATTAGAAGCTTTGCACATTGGAGAGAAGTCTTTTTCCACTTTGTATTTCAGTATTAAGCTGTTAAAAAGGCATTGCTTTTTAGTCTAGCTAGCATGTATCTCTGAACAATTGGCTGTGTTATCTACCAAACATCTAAATCACAATCTAAAAAGATATATGCTTGTCAGAATGGTAATTCATTTGTTTTGCTCATGATGTTAACTCTTTTATGCGCCATGGTGTAAACCCCCTGCATGCCACATTATTCTGAGACTGCAACCTATGCATGCTTTGGGAAAACATTCTGTTTTCAAATCTGTGTAAGTTTTCATAGATTTTTGTTACACTGGACATGCAATGAGCAAAGTTGTAGAGAGATTCCAAGCTTTGCTTTGATGTAGATTTTATGACAGAACTATGAGGATTTCTCTTTCAAATGACAAGGAGCTATGTTATTGTCCAGATATAACTTTTGCACATGAAGTAGTGACAAAACTTTGGATTTAGGGAACACCGCTTGATATTCAATCACCACTTAATGCAAAAAAAGATTGACGCTTTCATTGCACTGCGGCATTTTGCGATTTATCGATTGATTAGGCGGGTTTGCGTGTTTGAGTGGAATATGTTAACTTGGCTCGCCATCGACTGAGTTGGGTGTGCGAACGTGGCACCTAAAGAGTTAAAGGGAGTCGGTCATCAGATATTAGGGTTCTTCAATTGTATTGATCTGCATTCTCTGCCGGCTGCAGTAGGCCTACATTTGAAAAAACAGTGACTAGCACAAACCACCAAGGAGAGAATTGCCCAATTGCGAATATGTGCACCGAAGTGTACACTCATAAAGAAAGGGAAATCATAACATAAATTGCAGATAAACCAATCACACTATCACTCAGAGTATGTAGTGCACTGAGAGTTGTTTTGCTATTTTTTGGATAGATGAAAAGTTTTATGTCAGATGTGTTTGTGATGTTTTATCACAATGGCACATAAACACAGGCTTCTTTCGTACACACATTGCGCAGTGCTTTATTCAGCATAGCATGTCTACAGTGGGTACGCAGATATTGTAAAAAAGGGAGCCAAGGCAGTAGGGAAGATTTTAGAGAACAAAGTATTGCAAGACAGGCTAGCTAGCAACCAGGAACGTGGGTATGTGGCTTTCTCCAACCAAAACTCTTGGCTTCTGTCGCTTTTCCTGTCTGACTAAGGTGTGATTTTGAAAGCTGCCCAGGTGGTTACTCATTCTTTGCTCATCAGAGTTTATGGCTTTGTTCCCAAAGCACAAACACATGCACGAACACACACACACACACACACACACACACACACACACATACACACAGAAAACCAAAATTACACACACAAACACAAGTAAGAATAAATATCACACAAAAACCATGTGATTCAGAATTGGTATCAAATTTAGACAATTTTGTAGTCCTGTAAGAATAAATATTTAAAGAGTTTCTGTTCTGTTTCACAGGAAATCTGTTGCCCATCACCACATGATAGCAAGGAAAAGTTTCACACAGTATCATGATTGACCTTCACTTCACTACTTCATTTTTTTGCTTTTTTTTTTAAATTCAGCTAGTTATTATTTTGTAATTAGATGCTATTGATATCAAATTACAACTTCGAATTATTTTTATTGTAGAATTCAACTTAGCTGTTTTTCAACTTCTAGTTGCCCTTTTTTTAAGTCTTTGCTGGTGATATGCTGATGGTAGTTCTGAAGTTGTTTGGATCTTTTTATCTTTTCTGTATTATTGTTTATATGTGCAGGAGGACGGACTGATTTTGCTACAACATGCATTTCCCATAAACACCAGCCCGAGTATACTATATACGTTGTTATTTTCCCGAATGAGGAGGTCACGGACATTTTCGCGAGATCGTGTTTTCGCGAATTGACATGGAGGCCTACATAAGCGCACTACTACCTTAGCATATGGTGACATTTTTGTGTGTTGTTAAATTCGCGGTCCAACTGTGATTCGCAAAATTCGCGAAAATAACAGCTAATACAGTACTCGGGGACTGGTCCTCAACAGGTTAAAACAAGAGACCATAAAAATGGGTAAAGTGAGACAAGTGCATACTAAATTGTATAGGATTTGTCATCAAGTCATATTCTTTCAGCCATACAAGACGAGGGTACCAGTTAGTTTGACATGTTTTCACATAAAATTTATGGGCTAAAAGTTTGTCACTCCTATCTTGAAACTCTGTCCTGGCATGCACACACACACACACACACACACACACACATACATGACACATGAACAGAGCCCATAAAATTTGACCTGCAGACAACATCAATAATCAAACTGGTCAAACTTACCGGACTTGAAATTATGAATTATGAAGGGTATTCCTCCTGATACGGTATCCACTTTTCTATTTCTGATGGTAAAATTTGATATGTTTGAACCCCCCCCCCCCCCAAAAAAAAAAGAAAAAAAAAAAAGAAAAAGAATGAATAAATAGATAAATATACTTGAAGGGAAAGTTTCTTATTTGTAGGCATCTAGGGAGAGATTGGCTTTGGTGTCACCAAACCTTTGTGACCCTACAAATGCATGCAATAATCAGGACTTTTGCCATCCCCCCCCCCCTCACTGTCCTTTCCCAGTGCTTTTTATTCTTTCTTTTCCTCTTTCTCTCTTGTCTTGATGCATGACAGACTCTGTCAGGGGAGCTGGGCAGTGACTGGTTCGAATCCCTCATGGAACACGATGACTAGCGTCATCAACCAGGCATGGCATCGGGTGAGAAAGAAGATTGGGGAAGGATTGGGGTAGAGAGCAGGAAAAGCAGAAATGTGTGTGTTTTTGTGTGTTTATGTATGTGTGTTTGTGTGTGTGTTTAAGATAGGTTTTGTTTTTGTTTTTTGTTCTCCTCATTCTAGATGTATTCATGTTCTCAAGCTATTCCAGCATCTACCATATCTGTTATAAATTGTGGAAAATGCAATTGCAGTACAGTTCGACCTCGATTATCCGGCCTCCTTTTATCCTGAAATCTCTATTATCCGGACGCGTTCACGCAGTGAAGGACTTTTTTTTTCATCCAAAAATTGAGGAAAAATAGTGACTTTAACATCTTTTCATGGATCTATTTCACTAATTTCGTAAGATTTGCATGATAGGTTTCTCAATATCTAATGAGGTAAAACATGCATGATTTTCACATACTTTATTTTTGTGAAGAAGGGACTACTATTTTGCGCAGGCTAGCATAGATTACACCACCGATGCGGGGTACGCTACCTGCCTAGCTGCCAGTGCACTGGGATGGCAGCCTGGACGACAGCTATATACATGAACATTGTGTCTCCCATATCCGGCCAATTCGCTTATCCGGATGAGCGCCGTTCCCGACATGGCCGGATAATCGAGGTCAAACTGTACTTTATTCTTTATTGTTTTGTTGAATTATTTGAAGGAAGTCAAATAAAGATTTTGGAAAACAAAAAAGTATGTGTGTGCATGAAGTAGAAAAAGATAGAGAAAGAGAGAGACTGCAACAGAAAAAAAAAAAAAATAGGTGAGATAGAAGGAGTGAAAGAGAGAGAAAGAAAGAAAGAAAGACCGAAGAGAAGGAGTAGGCGTGATGGAGAGAGATTGAATAAAACTATCAGTCAGTGGATTAATGTAGGCAAGATGTCACTCATCCTGTAACCCAGGTGAGCTTGTCTGGCCAGATGTATACATTGCAAGGTGGTATCCCTCTCTGAATTAGCACATCTTCCAAAGGTTTGCCAAACTTTTTTCTCAGGACGACACATGTGGTGTGAGAGAAATGCTCAACAAAGTTTGAACCTTTGTTTGATTTAACACAGAGAGAGGATTTTATAGAACACACTCCTCCTTTTTTTTCCAACTTTTTATATGCCAGCAACCCCTTAACATTGACTGTTTTTAAAAGTTAATGCTGCATCACAGTCATATTTCAAATGTTGCCATCATTTGAATCATCTTGCAGTCTACACTAAGCCCTCAAGTCATTTATTCATTTTTGGAGAAAAAACCCTTCCCCATGCTCTGCCAATTAATGTGCAACTGTGTCCTCTCAAAGTCTGTCAATTTTGAGTTGTTTTACTGCATTTTAGAGATACTACTGTCACAAACAGTGGTCAGAATAGCTGGATGTACAAATCACATAAACTCTTCATTTTATGAATGCTCAATTTTAGAAGAATCACTCAAACTTGCAAAACACCATGTATTGTAGTGTGTGTTTTTGGTGGTCTGTTTGTATTTGGCAGGAATTTATTAGAAAGGAGTTCATATTGTGGGCTAAGTTGCCTAGAGAAAATAATAAGTTTAGTGATTTGATTTAATTTGATGGTGACTGTTTGTCAATCACAAATCATTTTTCCCTTAACAGAATTTTTCAATGAAGCAATTCTTCTTCTTTTTTATGAGTTTTTCTTTTTTTTTTTTGTGAGGAGGGGGGGGGGGATAAGAAACAGTTTTGACATTTGAATAGAACAGATCTAGTGAGTGTGGACTTGCACAAACTTATTGCTCATACATGGCTCACCTGCCAGGCTGCACCAGATATTACGCATTGCAAAGCGCAGTGACAAACTTAAGGCTTTCCAATATCCACCTGTAGTATGGGTGGTTTTCCTCTGCAGTGGATGGCAAAGTCTAAAACTGACATCGGTGTTCTTTGGAATTGTAGACCCAATAGAGTGTCAACAATCAATCTCATAATTTGACCATTGATGTACTGCAAGGCCACTTTTGATGTCGTGATGATGCTTGCCATGCACCATACTCATGGGGCTTGTACCACAGTCCTTGTGCCACGTGACCCCACTATTAACTCCCCCCCCCCCCCCCCAAAAAAAAAAAAAAAAAAAGGATACAAATTTGACACTATCATCTTGAACTGTTTCCTCTGTGTTTCTTTTTTGTTTTGTGTTGTTTTTGCTTTTGCTTTTATAGTGAGATAATACGGAGGTCATTTGGGTGTTAGGAATGGAGTAGATTTATTTGACCTTATCTGGACGCTCATCCTGCCTGTTAATTATCCATTGTTAGGCGGCGTGTCAACAGGGGAAGTTTTTTCTTCCTTGCGAAATATTTGTGCATTGTTTTGTGACAATCTAGCAGGCAGATCTGTTTTGTTATGCCTTGCAACTATTCTGTTAATTCATGCATCACAATAAGCCTTTGTTGTAGACATTTGAGGAAGAGAAGGTGAAGGTGTGAATACAGTATACACTGTCATGTACATCAGTGTACCTATTATGCAATATATGAGACACAGGGGGAAAGCAGTGATGTAAGTAAATATGGAAACTTAGTGACAAATATATTATAAGAATACTCTTTCATGGCATTCAGCCAGTCAGATTGCAGAGATTCTCACAACCAGTGTGAGATTTATGTTAAGGAACAAAGTTTTCTGTGCTTTATATTACATTACATTTACAAACTGTACTTTTTTATTACAAAAATGCATCAATTTCACCACAAAAACATTTGATCTTTAGAAATGTACTGCCGATTCATTTGGTTCTGCAACCCAAATAACCAAATGTTCCAATAAAGAGAAGTTTTTATTTTAGCCAATGAATTGCTAGCAATGGATGTAGAAGACTATAATGGAAAGTATGCAGCATTGAAACAGAAAATGTGGTTTCTTGGACGTGATGAAAAATTGACAACTGTTATAGGGTTTTGAAATAACCAACATATTTCAAGGGCTTCCAGAGACCATATATTTGTTTTCTGTGTGTGTGTTTGTATAAATATGCTGGAGTAAAATAATAATTTCCACAAAATGGCCTTGCAACCCCCCTCCCTTTCATGCCCCCTCCCCCTTGCCAAACAGAAAAATGAAACCAGACTAATGAGAAAAGGTTTCAATTGTAGGAAATTTGTGTGAGATTCTCTCACTGAAATTCATCCACAAAATGCATGGATTTTGGAGTAAATCTATCGCTTCCTTTCCCTGGATGAGAGAGAGTGCTATCGTATTTCCTCCAAATGATTCTCCCAGATTTTGCTGAATCTCTCCTCGCCAATATAAGGATTTATGTGCTGCTTTGCCGGGGTGTGAGTAATGGGGATTTGTAATTCCATATGTTTCCTGTCAAATAGTAGAAGTCCCCGTTTTATTCCCATTCCTGTGAGGGGAAAAAACTCCGTCCGAGGAAATGAGTAAGCAAACATTGCATTTATCATCAAAACTGATCACGTATCACATAAATGTGAAGTTGATACTCTTGTTAAAATATGATCACCTTTCTTGATAATTCCCTATCATATCTTGACTCCACTATAAGTTAATTTTCCTGTGTTTACTGAACAGTGAAAGAGCAGCTTGTATTTTAATATGAATGGACTGAGAAACACTCTCAATTTTTTTCAACTTACTCTTCAACTATCTCCCTATTCCCTTTCTTTTCCATTGTGTGTCCAATCCAACCACTCCATGCATTATTACTTAGGAGATTTTTTTTTCCTTCAGTGGCAAGCCAGTCTATTACTATGCAAATTGTAATATGATTATCTTTTATCTTTAATGTAGCAATTTTAAATGGTATCATCTTTGTTTCATTTCCTTGGTTTCTTTACTTCCTCATATTGAATATCAATGCATTATTTGCTTTTTCCCACTCTCTCTATCTTTCTTTCTTCCTGGTAGCTGTACCATCAATCAGGATATTAATTATCTAAATCATGTTTCTCATGTATTTTGAATTCCATGTTTTCATACATTTTTAAATCCAGTACTGTAGGCCCCATACATTTAGCGAGTCTAATTTTTCGCAGTTTGGGACTTCCCCCGACAATTTTGCGAGTGGACAAATTCACAATCGTGGAGTGCAGTAATTAACTGAGAAATGTATGCATCCACTTTGCAGTCATGTCTAGATCAGAGTTTATAATTCTGTGTGTTGTTAAATTTGCAAATAGCTCCCAAGTAGCAAAATTTGTGAAAATAAGAACCTTGCGAAATATATGGCGTATATACAGAATTGGCCCCCTCAGTACTACCTGTGATGTTCCATGCTCAACCTTTTTCCCATCGTTCTTTGGTTAATCACTGATAAGAAGATGTGAAATGGTGTGATTGTGTGATAATGTAAATGATTGTGTCATATGATACGAACAGATTTTGTTAACTGCATTTATGTAGAAAGTTATTCAAATGAGCAACTTCTATTGATAACTGTCTTGTCAGACAAGGGGTGGGGGAGGGGACTATTGAAATGAAATTATGGTCACATGACCAAGTGGTACCATTTCACACAACTTACCAATTTTTAAACATAACAGGAACTTTTGTCTTCTTAATAGTCTTTTGTTATTATCAATCTTACACCGAGTCCCTCTGCAACAGATTGTCCTGATATTTTCTTCACTTTCACACTGTTTTTTGTGTTCAGTCTTTTCAGATCTCCTTTAAATTTGCTGTTGTCATTGAATTTATCCCATACCACCCGACCGTAATATCTCAGAGTTCCTACCATCATCACTTGACCACAATTTCCAATGCCTTATAGGTTGTCTTCCTGTGATTTCCCGTAGACAATGAATTTTTCACATTAAGTCTGCAATTATGAGGATCTTTGTGTTCATTACCATACGTTTACACTGAATTTCTTTCTTTTTTTCTTTCTTTCTTTCTTTTCCTCAGGAAGTGGTTGACAAGGTTAACCTCTAGCCTTCCTCAAAGCTCTGTGTTACATTTGGATGCTGCAGTCTCAAGTCAGGGAAGAAAATAAAATAGCAAAAGTGATGTATTCCTGGAAAGCAGCAAAAAGCAATAATGTTGCTATGTGAAGCTGCTGAGTGAAAGTCCCTCCAAACGCTGGAACAATGAAATTGTGTTTTAACATCGTTGATGGATTTCCTACACTACCATGTGACAGTCAGTAGTAATTTGCATATGAAACGAGTCTCAACAGGCTTCCCAACAGCTCATAGCAAACTTTGTGAGTTTTGAAATACATTCACAAAAAATCCCCTGTTTGTAGGCACATACATAGTTACTTCATCTTGGTGGTGTCATATGTGTTGTGTACACGTTACTGCCAACGAAATCAATATCATGGCAGTGTTGGCAAGGAGGCAATTTATTTAACTCTGACATTCAGGGGATTTCTGTCACGTTTTGTTTTCCCTGACAAGGATATGATCTGAAGTGGATATCCACATATCCACTTGTGTCAGGTAATCAGTGTCACTGGCATCGCGCCTGGAAAAAAAGCAAAATGTACTGGTATTTTCCTCGTGAACCTTGTACGGGAATGCTTCCTCTCGATGGATGGCATGAAGCTGGCTTGTCATACAAACCCTTGAAAAGGTTGAACACCAATAAAAGAAAGGGTATCGTGTGGGCAATGTACTCAATCAAGCAAAAGCATTATTTGCATGCGACAGATACATGTTTATAGTTGATGATGTGAATTCTCTTTCAGTTGTCTGTTGATTTTTTCTTTCATCTATTTTGTTCATGTATGATTAAAGCAATAGCAATTTAATTCATTTTAATACACAGTGATTTCATTATTGTTTTTCATGTAAATTCAATTTGTTAGCAAGTCAAGTGACATAGGACAGTGTCTACTGACAAAATGCAAACACACAATCCCCACAATAAGTCATAAAATCCACCAGTCTGTCACGGAGAATAAGTAGGGGATGAATGGTAAAATAAAAAAAGAGAAACAATTATATTTCAAATGATGATTGTAGTCAGTATTCTGTTACATTGTGAGATATTTGCTAAGAGTGTTCTCATTTTAGAAGTCAAATGTAAAGTGAGGCAAAGAGAAGAAAAAAAAGTGTTCAGTGTATTGAATGTATAGCAACCAATGTGTAATCTAAACAACAAAATTTTATGCTTAATGAATAACCAGCAAAGGTAAATGTGCCCCCCCCCCCCCACGAATGCAAAAGAAAGAAAAGTTCAGTGGTGTTTGTCTGTTCTTTTTTCTCCATGGTGGATCGAATGCGATAAAAATTTGGCAATCTTCAGTTTGTAATTATTTGGCAATTTACTGCACACTGCACCGAAAAAAAACCCAATGACAACAAAAAACAAAAAGGCAGAACAGAACACATGGCTTGACATGAGCAGGAATTACAGTAGCTGCATTTGTGAACTGCAAGAACCCCTCATTTGGATGCCAAATTAAAGTATTATTACTTCCATGTTTTGTGGCGGGGATACCATCACATGGTCTGTCAAGGATCAAATGTCGACTCACGTGGGGCATGTGATTTCTCGTGGCTTCTTGTTGTCGTCATCGTAAAAAGAAAAGAGCTGGTTCAAGGCCCGTCGTTTGGGCTCAACGTCTGCTCGTCCGATCATTTTGATTGCAAATCATCTGGAAAGTTGCTATTTCTGGTCACTCCCCCCACGTATAGATGAGAACACCAAACCTTTTTATGGATGTGTCAACAAGTGCATGCCCCTGTTTACATTTCACAAGCACAAAGTACTGTTCATCACATTAGATGCTAATAGTTTTGTTATTTATTGTTCTGTGAGTTTCGCTATATTTCTCTTGTAAGCAGTGTTCTTTGACCCCATTTATCTGTCTAGGAAATGGTCAAATAGCATTTCAAAAATAAATATAAAATTCCTCTTCACAAAGTTGGTTGTTGCCTGCTTGTCTTTCAGTGTTGTCAAATGTTTGCATTATCATTCCATCTCTTCCTTCCTTCATGCTGTAAGAGTGTGCAGGGTGGCGTAATGTTTTCAGCAGGGCTAAAGTTTGCTCTGTGTGTGTGTGTGGGGGGGGGGGGGGGACGAGGAATGGCGTAGGGCTGTACAACTAAGCAGGCAGGCACAGAGACCAATGAAAATCCCTCAGAGTAACTTCTGAATGGTAAATGATACTTCACAGTGATTGCTGTATCAGTCTGTGCCTTCTGTTTTGTTTGTTTGTTTGTTGTTGTTTTCAGATGTCAAAGTCCTAGTATAATAGAAGAAATTATTGCGTAAGATTAATTGAAAGAATCAAAAGAATATCCGAGGAAGTATTTCATCTAAATCAGTTCCTTTGATTGCATTTGTTGCAGTGTTATTGCTAGTGCTTGTCGTTATGAGTACAACAGTACTCTGTGCAAGCTACATGGTAACTATAGACACTTAGGAATCAATGGAAAGTTTCTGCAGTGGTCTAAGAGACAGCAGAAAAGTAAAAGTAAGTCCAAATTTCAATAGGGCTGGGATATGACTTTACAGGGAGAGGGGGTATGAGTGTAGTCAATAAATGTATGTGTGTTTGTATGTGTTTGTGAATGTTTGTCTGTGTAAAGTGCATATGTATGTGAGTTTGTTCTGTCTTTTGTTGGTTTTTTTGTTGTTCTTGTTTTGTTTTTGTTTGTTGTTGTTCTTTTTTTTTTTGGGGGGGGGGGGGGGTTATGGTTTTTTTTTTGTGTGTGTGGGTGTGAACGTGTGTAGGTATGTGCCATGGCACATGAATTTGTGAAGAGCTTTGGGCCAGGCCTGCTTCTGTGTGAGTCACTGGAAATCATTATCAGTCATTATCTGATGGCAGTTCACCCCTGATCAGGAAATGTGATATGCAAAGTCCAATCAGTCTCTCAAAGTCGGATGTGGGAGGTGTGTGGAAGATAAACAACCTCAAGTGGCGGAGTATTGACACACGGCAAAGTCTGTACCGGCTAGGGTTGCAATCAGGGACGTGTTGCCATGCTGTCCGCTTGATGTTCGCTGTGGATCCTCGCCCAACAAGTCCGCTTGAGACTTTGGCGTGAAGACCCTGTGCTTCCCAAGTGAAACTTTGATTTGGGACCAAATGTGCATAGTTAGTCACCTTTTTATCTTCAATTGCTCCTTACAGTGGCAATGTAACCCCACGCACACGATTTATGATGTGTCTACACATTGGTCCCTGAATCTGCTTTATCTCTACACCCTTTCTGCTTATTGAAGTTACTTGAGTACTTTAGAGTCCTAAATGTCCCTATTGACACAGATTATCAAATGTTGCTCAAACCATGGTTTGAGTAAAAGATGACTTTTTGAAGCAGAGTTTGTAGTTCTACTATTTTTTTTTTTCAAAAACATGACTTTTTCATATTCAGAGGACAGACAATAACAGACAAAGCATTTTGTTTTTGTTCTTTGTTATTTCATTAGAGCTCACTTGTTTTTGAGATGGCCTATAAACACCATTTTTAATTTCCATCAATCATGCATTCAAATGATCAAACGAACTTTTGCTTTGATCCACTCCTGCATGTATTTATATTAGTTCTCTCCTCTGCAATTTCACATCTCACCAATGATGTATGAATTAATATGGCCTTGTAATAAAGCTAACTAATACACACACACACACAAAATTACTGAACATGTGCTTACGTTGACATAGTAGGCCTATATTTTCTTCCAACATTTATGCAGGTGATATAGCTTTATTGCCATTGGGTACTAATGTAAAAGTGGAACATTTCAATTGAATAATTTTTCATGCTCAGATGGGTAAATGAATTTTGCATACTTTTAATTCCATGGAATCAAAGAGAAAAAATATTATCACATGCTTAAAGCAAAAATATCCACACTTTCCACGCTAAAGTCTTTGTCACATGAAATGCGTGAAAATTTCTACTATTACAGTATCTAGAACTTTATCTTTGAATCAACATTGAAATTATGTGTTGATTGCAAAAGGAGGGGTAAGAATTATCAAAGTTACAAACAAACTTAATAAGAGTCCAGAATCATGATCTTCTCCTTAAGTCTGAGAACCAGCTCACTGGAAAATTGAATCCAGAATAGACATAATTCTGATGAATTCAATGAGACTGGAGAGATGCATCAGTGAAAACTACCAGTTAGCAAACAAGTCACGACCTTGCGATAGTCAGTGATTGGATAGACCAATTAAGCATCTCACAATAGCAGCTTTCATCATGTGATTCTGATACTTCTCCTGAAGCCCTTCCTGTTTATTATCATCTTCTGTGCATTTGGAATGAACTCAGGAGAGAAGCAGTTCCACGAAGTGCAGCCCGAGATATACATGTATCACACAGACACTGTCTTTTTAAACATCGTCCACGATGGAGGAAGTGTATTCCTTCACAGAAGGGTACCAGGTAATGATATTTCAGGTTTCATTATCACAAAAACAAAAAATAAAGAGATCCATTCATAGGGGGAAAAAAATGATCATGAAATAAATGTCATCCTAATGTTGGCCGTTACTCTTCGTGTTTATGAATTTCACAAGTCCTGCCCAAGTACTTTTATGTGTGCATGAGTATCTGATAGACTACTTCACTGAGTCTATTTCACCGAGTCTATTTCACTACTTCACTGAACACTATAATGTTCTTTTCTACCATGCAGAAATGAAACTAGGTAGCAAGAGAATGAAAAGTATATTTGTGTCTCGGGATTAGAATCTAGATGACATTTTCTGTTGCATAAGTAGGTTCATTAACAAAATGTCAATCATGTAAAGAGACTGCATGACAGCCTTCACTGTACATGTAGCATGTAAGGCATGTTTATTTCAAAAGAGTACATTTTGCATGGTACCATTTGGTATTGCTTGTTCATTATATTGGGTAGTAGTATGATGGTTACGGCAGTCACTTAGTCTTTTGCTTACCCTTACGGAAAAAAAAAAACGCATTATTTAGGTAAGGTGTGTGATTGATAATGATATATTATACACATCTGAATTGTGCCTTAGATGTATTCATGAATGAAGAATTGTCAAAGATGCCAGCTGGGATGCGCATTTGTGTTATTTTTTAGGTTCCTTGGCATCCACTTTCATCCAAAATGCACTTTGTGGTGAGGTAACAAGATAAATAAAACTCAAGTTCAAATGAATAAAGTTGATGCATTTAACTATTTCCTGGTAAGACAGTACAGGCAGTCATGTGATCAAACGTTTCTCATCATTCCTCCTGATAATTTTAATGTATGTCAATTTATGTATTTCCCTCTCATTTTTCTTGTTCTTTTTTTTGTCAAAAGCAACTTTTCTTTCCTGGCTTATCCCTGTAATTCAATACATCCATTCACATGTTATGCCTTAGTTGCACTCTGCTTCACAAACTTGCCTGGCGACTCCTCTTTCCAACAATTTTAAATCATTGAAAATCCATAAAAGTTGCACAGAACATTAAAGAAGAAGAATAATGGTGATAGGTGTAAAGCAACTGAAATTTAGTATACATGTAGGTCTCATTCTAGTAGCTCTGAAGGCAGTAACGATACGTAGAGGTACAAAGTACACAAGTTGTTTGGACTGAGTACTGTGTCTACATGATGGGACCAGTGATGGTCTGTAGAGACATAATTAGAGGACCGGACACGGAGTCGACCAATTATTCCTGTAATTGGGGAGGGGGAAGAGGTGAGATGGAGGAGGCACAGCTGCGGACATGGTTATCAAGGAATTTTATCAGAAGGAAAGGGGGAATCAGGCTTGAAGTTTTTTTTTTTTTTAAGTTCTTGGGTGGTAATAGTGCTCCCTTAATGATTTTCATTCCTACCTTCATGCATTCAAGCTGTCATATGGTCATACATTTCTTCTTTGTTTTTCAATTTGTGATTTTGACATTGTTCTCTTCCAAGCCTGCCATGGACTGCCATTGTTTCCATGGCCCAAACTGGGCTTCTTCCTCTATCACTAAACTTGCCCTTTGTTTATGTACTGCAACCTGAAGTGTGTACATATGGTGATAAATAGAAGAGGATATTTTAGCACTGCTTTGTCTCGGCCAGAGTCCTCTTTGCAGACTCTTGAAATTTCTGACAAATGTCAACCAGATGTGGCAGTCAGTGTTGCAATAGTAAGTTTTAATTTCATCCCAAACTGATGATGTATCTGGCAGCAGGAAATTAAAAAAATACCTCTGGCATAGCTTTCCCTAACTCCTAGCCAATGTAGGATACTCAATTCCGTCATTTGAATTCAAAATAGGAGATGTGTGATGTGACATACTAATCGGGTATGTGAATTTAGGCTTTGATGAGTATATTATATTTTAGGTCCTCATGCAGTTCTGCAAGTGACAGAGTCTATTTCTACTATTTCTACTGTTAATTGTTTTTTTGTCCGTCCTGTTTTCCATCTTTAATTTCAATTTTTTTTTAAATTTATGTCCATGTTCACAAAATGACATCTGTAAAAATTAAATTGTCACAATTTGTGACAAAGAACTTGGAAATATGGCTTTAACTGATCAGATGCAGAAATGTAATAATAAATCATGACAGTGTAAATGTATTCAAACAGGAGTATTCCATTTAATGTGATTTTTTTTCTTTTTTTTTATGAGTTAGCCGTACCAGTATTGAGCTATTGTTTGTAGAATACTGCTCGCTGAGGCATAGTTTTGAGTACCTTCTATTTTTTTCATGCAGTCCACTACATATGTGTAAAAATATAGCCCTTTCATTACATTTAGCTATATTTCATTAATCTTGGCCCATCTTGATTAAAGGAATATTTTCCCCATATATTCCTACCCTAGAAAATGACTTTTTAGTCACATTTCAGTGACCATAGACATTGACCTCTGACCTTTCACCCTATTATCTGAATCAAGTCTTTTTTCTGTTCACTGCTATTTTCAATCAAGTTATATTTCCACTGGAAATTCATAGCAGATGTTATGGCTGGAAACAGATTTCATGCTGAAGTTGATTTAGCTTTGAATTTGACCTTTAGGAATTTTGTCTAAAATCTACCTGACATGTCTACACCTTGCATAGTATAGGCCTACCTGAACCATGTATATGTGAAGAAATAGATACCGGTACTTTAAAAAAAAAAATATGAAAAAAGAGGGTTTTCTTAAGTTGTGTTACAGATATCAGGAGTGTACAGACAGACTTAAAATGTGGTTCCTCGGGTAGTTGTTTGGAACAGGGATATGCTACCAGGACAGTGATGGAGATTAGCAAGAAATTATGTATGGAATTTATTTTTGATAAATCAGTGAAAATTTCTGTAAGACACGCTTTCCTTTTTCTTCTTCATCTTCTTTCTTTCTTTCCTTTTGGGCAATACACCATAGATTAAAAATAGCAAAACAAACCTAATTAGAAGATTTGGTAGGAAGATAATTAAGAGGCATTTATTTATTATTTATTTATTTATCTATTTGCCTATCTTTTGTTGTCAACAAAGAATGATGGAATTACACCCCCTTGTAGATAAAGGGCAAGTTTTCACTAGTGCAAATGGGGGAACTCACCGATTCTCTTCAGTGGTAAAGTCTCCCTGATTAACTTCTAAAACTCCTAAAGTTCAGTGAGGGATTCCGATATGAAGAGCCCATCTGTTGCATCACCATTAAATACCAATGACTTTTAATGTGCTGTCCAGTGTTGGGGCATGTTTAACACTTCCTGTGCTGTGCTGTGTGCGCAGTTAGTTTGTAGGGGTTCATGCTTTTCACATTAGTGATCCTCAAACATTGGAATCTTATCAAACCATTTTATATTCCGTCCAGGTCTAAAACAATACAGAAATTACTTTGGTAGCTGTAACATTCACTGAACAAATTGTGCTCCTTGTTGTTGTTATACATGATATCCAGGGTTTGACATTTGCAGTGGCCTAAGGCCGCTAAAGATTTATGTCGAGCCACCAAATTTCCAAAAACGTTCTCTTTTGGTGACCTGATCAGGCAGCTAAAACTCAAAATGAATTTTCACATTTTCCCTCAATTCAGGACACTGCATTCATTTTTTCAGACACCAAAATTTCAGATTAAAAAAAAAAAAAATGTTGAGCCTTGGTACAGTATATCATGTGTGTGTGTATGGGGGGGGGGGGGGGGAACAAAACAAAACTGACTTGAATGTCATACATCTCTGAAGAACCATAATCAAGACAACTGCAGGACTAATTAAGTCAAGTGTAACCTCCTTGGACAACCGCAGCAGAAGACTTAAAACAGGATCAAGTCAAGTCAAGTAGGCCTATCTGTAGCATGAAATTTAAAAACTTGGCAGATCTCAAAATAGATGATACACAATGTTGACGTAGGAAGCCAACATTTAGTGTGATTGGCTCTATTAAAAAGTCAAGAGAACACTGCATAGAGGACATCTGGAAACCATATCCAAAGTCATGAAGACCATGAACCCTGATCGTCATGTTTTTCTCTCTTTTCTAATGTCTAAAATCTTCAATTTCACGGATCATCAAGCCCATGTATCTATATAAATAACTTTTAACAAAAGTGCATGAAAAATACTAGTTACTTGATGATTTGTTGTGCATGTAGTATTTCCTTCATAATTATTTGTGTGTGGGGGGGGGATATATTTTAGAGACAAAAAAAATCTTGCAAAAAAAGAAAAAAAGAATGTATGAAAAAAATCAAATGAGAAAAAAATATGTATAACTATGATTTGCGTCTTGTCTTATTAGTTACTCTGTCAGACGATGGAGCTACCTGTGTTATAGCTTCTCCATGTCTCACCTTTGTGGCTTGAAGTGATGCCCCCCCCCCCCCCCCCCCGACTTTTCAGAGCAGTGTACCCCATAGTGCAAGCAATACCGTTCATTTAAAGGGGTGGTATAGTTTTGGTTGAGATGGGGAATTCAGGTTATAACTTTTTGTGAGATAATTAGAAACCACTTTATGAAACATTAAAGAGCATACGATTCTAACAGCAATTAAAATTTTATTTGATGAAAATCAGTTTTGAAATGGCCAAGGTATCCAAAAAACGAAGTGGCCCTAATAAAAGGCGGGACCCACCTTTTAGTAGGACCTCATTGTTTTCTTTGTTTTTTTTTTTTATATCTCAGCCATTTCAAAACTGACTTTTATTACATAAAATTTTAATTGTTGTTAGAATTGTATGCTCTTTCATATTTTATAAAGTGGTTTCTAATTATCTCACAAAAAGTTAAAAACCTACATTCCCATATCAGCCAGAACTATATCATGGAGCTGTGGTTAGTAGCTCCATGACTATATCATCCCTTTAATAAACCAGCAGGAAAAAAAAAATGGAGGGGGGGGGGGGGTGAGGGCAAACAAAAATGAATGCCCCAGGAAGTGACCTGCTATTCAGGAGCATTTTGCCATCCTGGTATGCAAAAACACTTTTATGGTTGCCATTGTGGGATCAACATAAATAAACATGTCTCTGCGGAGAGGAAATGGTTTTTGGCAAACAGGCCCAAATACTGGAGGCATTCATACCATAACCATAAAGCAACAAACAGATAGAGAGAGGGAAAAGAAAAAAGGAAGTTATTGTTCAGTGAAGTGCACAGTTCTAAATTTGTGACAAAAAGTTAGAAGGGGACAAAATATTGGTTCTGGCGTGATGTTACAGTTGAGTGACATGCATATCGTGGTATGAAAGAGCATAACTTTATACATTCTTCATGTCTGTTGAAAATTATTGGTGCATCCAGATATAGTTAGAGGAAGGGCTCATATGTCATTTTTTTTTTTTTATTAAATTGCTACCAGTAGTCATCTTGTCAGTCTTTGTGTTAAAAAATCACCGCTTGATCTGTTCCATTATGTTGTGTATGCTGTTTGTCTCTTTCTTTCTCACACACACACACACATACACACATTCTCTCTCCTTCTCTCTCTCTGTGTGCAAGTTGCCATATTCCTTCAGTAATCTCTTCATAATGTCAGGCACACACAAACATACACACAACACACACACACAAACATACAAACACCCTCATGCTCACATATCCGCACATGTGCATGCTTAAGTTTTATGGCTCTTTCAAGATGAACATGTACTCGCTATCACCAAGACTACTGAACAGTCTCTTTCAAATAATTACACATTGAAGAATAAAACTAATGTATGTTGGGCTTTCCTGTCAATGGGAAGGTTTTACCAATGTTTCCTAATCTATGCAATCTCCCCTTCATATTTTTCAATTGTTTCATGAAGATTTGCCCATTATATAAACTGTGTTCACATTGTATTCTGTCACGAGTGTCTGGATATCAGATATGGACACGCACACACACACTGTCACAGCATGCACTGAGGGGATTGTACAGTATTGCCACACTTCCAGGATTCATGTCATCTCCCAACCATTTTCTTGATATCATTTCACTCTTCACACCACACCAATATCCCCTGCCTTCTTTCCACCATGAGAAAAACAACACAGGGTGCATGAAGTTTACCAGTTTTGAATAAAAAGAAATAAAAAACACAAATTCACAGTGCTTTGTCCCTTTCCATGCATGGATTTATTAAATAACAGTATCAGTACAAATACTTGTACACAGATTGTGAGTAAGATGACGTCTTTTTGGTGAAAACAGAATCACAACATGTGTTTTCTCAGCAGTATAACGCTAGATTCTTTAGTTAGGCAGACATTGTGAAGAAAAAAAAAAATTAAGAAGCTGCTATAATTAACATACATCATAGAAGCTGTAGTTGGATGAAGCATATAGTAGCAGCCCTGTTACTCAGTCCTATCTCAGTTCTAGAACTAATAAGTTTGGACACTGCAAGGAATGGTACCATTAAGAAAGCCTATCATTTTGGCAATTAAAAAAAAAAAAAGAAATGCAAACAAATACCAGATAATCTCTGCAATCTTGTTATCAAATGCATGGATTTGTTTGTATGAAATATATGTCATAAAATGTTAAAATAGTAAACAATAAAATAACAGAAACAGATTGAACATATACAAAACGTGTATCTTAAAAAACGAATAAACACTATTTCTAGCTCGACTTTTAGGTTTGTCGGTAAACTAAGAATAACTTGTTCAGATAGCTAATGGGCGCTCGCCAACATAGTAGGGTGAGCGCAAGTCTGTGTGTCATCAGCATAGCCTATGATTGCAAGTGTGTGTAACAGGAGATGCAAACATACAACAGATGAGTAAGATTTAAGCATCAATATTTCACAGAATTTTTCAATCAGTACCAAATTTATGGAACACTTTGATATAACAATCAAATACATCTCAACTTCACCTCTGACAATGTGAAAAAATGGAACCATTTAAAAAAAAAAGAAGAAAGAATCACGATGCTCAGATTCTCATCGATGATGCAATATTTCTTTACTTCAGCAAGGCTCTTAAAGGAGAATTCACCCACAAGAAAGAGTTTTGAACGCAAGAGGAGTAACATGAGCAATAGCCGAGTCAAGTTTTACATAGACTACAATGAGTAGACACAAACATTTGAAAGTCAGTAACTCATCATGGCCCTGGTTGAGCACCCAGTGAAACCCATCTCAATCCCCTTTTAAACTGCATTGTTGCTTCTATTGTCATCTTCCAGTTTTTCCCAACATAGATTTTTTTTTTTTTTTTTTCGCCAGTAACTGTTTATAACAGACACTGTTTTCTAATTTCTGACACAGGAACTCCTAATTTTTTTCTCTTTCCCTTTTTTTTTTTAATTTGCGGAAGTCCTAGTAAAAAGGGAACAATGAATACTTTGCAAAAGCAGCAATAGTTATTTTGCAAATGTGATTAAAAACTGGTATCCATGGTATGAAATTACTGAAAGATATACTGGCATTCAACTGGTCATTGCTTTCATGCAACTGTCACTTTGTGCGTTCAAAGAACTCTCTCCTTTTTTTTTGGGGGGGGGGGGGGTGATTCTCCTTTAGGAGTGAACTTTCGAATACATGAAAAGGAGCAGCCTAGCTACAAAAAGATATATCGCTCTCATACTCCACTCCGTACAAAGCTCTGGTTCACAGTCCTTCACACACATACACTCGACTTGACATACAATATATAGCATGGCTTGCAAATGATCAGCCAAGTAAAGCTGAACAAAAGAGGAAAATAGATTTTCTTTCCCAACGGGCAATGCTAACAGCTAGAAATGACATTTGTTTGCTGTCCCAATAATTTGTTGTTGTTTTTTTTGTTGCATACATAAACATTTTTTTTTCACAAACTATTCTCATGTCAATTTAAATGTTTGCTCTGTTGATTACACTACAGACCATAAAAAATATCTTCATATATTTCAATAAAAGCATAACATTTTTTGTTGCATCTATATTACTGTTTACTAATCATATGCTAAATGATTACAGTTATACACACTGGATGGTGTTACATAATATATATTTACAGTGCATGTACTTTGGCCACCATGGGCTGCTATATAGATGTCAACGTCTTGCTGCATACCACATTTGAGCAAGACAAATTGTCAATCCAAACTCACTGTCTCGCTCAGAGCAAGACAAGGAAGTGGACAACAAGTGAGAACAATGTCAACTGTTGAGATTTTCAACCTCAACCAAAAAACAAGTGTTCTGAATGAAACTCGCTGTATAAGATATAGTAAAAAATAAATATCACATATTCATACGGGCCCTGATAACTGTACAGGAACATTTTGTACACGTACCATCAATCTCCCTATAAGACTTGGTATGGCAAATGAGGGATAACCAAATTTATAGTTACTAAAAAAGGCACATCTACGAGTACACAAAACTCTGTGAGAATCTCTGCCACAATATGATACTAACTACCATGTGAAATGATGGTTTCTGACTAGGTATCCTTCTCGGATGACTACAAACTTCATCTGAGTTCCTCTCCATCTAAGTCTACTTGGGGCTTTCAGTCAAATCAGCAATTGGTTCTTCTCCAATCATTACCTGGAAGCTTTGTAACAACTCTATATTCAGATTTTCTATTTTCCCACCATACACAACAATGAAGGTATGGTGCAGGAGTTCACATTCAGCATGGAGCATAGTAGTTTTATCATCATATGCAAGAAATAAAACATAACAAAACACAAAGAAATATCTTTAGAAATGAGTAACATTGTGAATGCATACACCTTGTCACTACTCCATTCCCCTGGTGCTACAAAATGTAAATGGAACATTATCTCATAGAAACAATATGAAATACACAAAGTATCTCTCATTTGTTCACACTTTGCATTCAGCTCCATGAAAAGAATAAAAACAAAACAGAAAAAAAAAGATGAAACTAAATTAATACATATGTGATTACATGTTGTGTTAAGTTGCAAGGCTCAGTAATTATAAGCATTGGCATTTTATATGTACCCCGTACTGATACAAGTCAAAAGCACCATCACCCACTGGGGTTAGCAAGCAGCATTACAAACCATCCTGCCCTTCGTACAGGTTTGCCATCTTGGCCTTCTTTAATTCAATTTACAACTAGAGAAAGAGAGAGAGAGAGAGGCTGCATTTTTCACGAGTTGTATGCTAAATACTTTGCACTAGACCTCTGCAACTTGCCCTCCGCATTAACCATGCGTCGTTTCACCTGTTATGTAATCTCCTGCACCAGTATTAATATATGGAGGCTCATGAAGGGAAGTATTCACACCGAGGCACTGTGCATGACTAATTCACTGACCAATGACTGACCAAACAGAAAAGAAAGAAAAAACATGAAAATGACCCTCTTCTTCAAAGACACAGAAGAAACGTCATCTGCAAATCACATCACTGACTGTTGCCCTTTTGAGATTTTCACATCCTAAGTGAAGATGCTATTTGAATAAAGTGAGATGCTTGCGAGTTTGCCATTTGACGAACCTTCACTCATCATACTTGTACTACATGACTGTGTATGCCAAAATGTTGAGTTTGTCCCTCTGTATTTCAAGCAGTGATATCCCCCCCCCCCCCCCCAATTATTGACCAAATTCTTCTCCAAGTAGTATCTGTGTCCTTGCTATTTACTGTGCTGAAGTGAAGTGATTTCAATGTTTTCTCTCATGGATACCTCTAAACCTCGGCTGCATCTCATCAACAAGTGAGTTTATCAGCTCAGAATTCTACTTCACAATAAATGCATAAAGAATGCAATGATGTAAGCGGGCAATGAAAAGCAAAATGATAGCGAAAACAAAACAAAGCAAAAAATGATCCAGCATGATAATTTTCTTCATGCTGTCTCTTAATGTATTACAGAGTTATTTCTCACCCCCTTTGCAACATGCATTGGTGAGGACAGAATTTTAAAGACTGAAGAAACCTATCATGAGGTACTGGATATAAACATGCATGCACAGAAACCTGGTGGAAATACGACTCCTTTCCTCCGGACATTGACTAGAGGATCTACAGAACCATGTGATACAAATACAATGTCATCAGCTTACAACCGCTTTGCTAAACCTGATTTGCGTCACACAATAGCAGAAGGGGTCAACTCCATAGAAACTGTATTCTGGCAATAACGTCCTTCTGGTTTTTAACTGGTAGCTCACAGCACCAGCTGTTTGTTATTATGAGTGATGTACCAGAGTTGTCTTAATTTTACAAATCTAATCCATGTAACAGATGATGATCTTTGCAACCAAACTGGGCACACATAACTTTACAAGTGACACTACATGTTAACTACAGTTTGCATTTAAAAGGTGTATAAGGTACAATCTTGCAGAGTTAAGTCAGTTTAAATGTTATGGTAGGGCACGTTTACATGTAAGCCCAATTCACTCATGAAACCTCTCCATCCTGTTTATGGACGGCCAACATAACCCCTTGCAGGAACCTTGAGAAAGTTCTCCACTCCAAGACCTTGTAACACATCTCTACGATCTACATTACCAAGTCCACTATTCCTTTAGTTATGAATAAATCAATGCTTTCTTTTCATGTTAAATCACATTGACCAGTTCAGCTGGCAAAGTCTCAAGTCTGCATACAACCATATCCTAAAATGCCATTTGTGCATCATCAACAAAAGGGAAGTTGAAGTCCAACAGTATCTGCTTCTTGTTTTTAGTATAAGTGTGTTCCTTTACATGGACTGTTAGTACGATGCAACCTTGTTACCTGCTCCCAAGCACTGTGTAAGCATGCCATGCCTAGTGCATGGAGTCCAAACCAAAAGAGAATGTCACTGTCACATTCAAATTCAGATATGTCAAGCTACCAGTTGCAAATGATTATTTAAAAAAGGGGTGGGGGGGGGGGGAGGACATCATCAATTCACAGAAAGCGACTGGATTGTAATGGAAATAAGAGAGCAGGATGTGAGGGTATTAAACGGGAAGGAAAATGTCCTCTACATTATTCTACTCTAAATCACACAGGGACTCCAGACATGATTTAATCCTTATATCATCGAGGAAGTCGGCCACAATTGCAAAAACACCATGGGGGTCTCAAACAAAGAAAATTGTCTCTGTCATTGTTGCTCGTGAATGATGACATCGTATGAGATAATGCTGCCATAACTTCCAATTTACGGTCAAAAGTGTCAATTTTTTTACTTTCTTACAGTATTTGAACAATATCGTATGCAGTCAAAAGCAAGTCACAGAAGATTTCAATTTACCAGCTATGCCGCCATTGACAATCTCAGCTTTACACTGGACACATACTGTTGTGGGGCTGAGTGCTATTTTTTGATAGAACCTCAAGGTATAGGAAAGGTTTTCCAATAACAATAAGGCTTTCATTCTTCATTTTTTCTTTGCAATGACTGGGCAGAGTTCTTGCCAATATTCTCGGTCACAGTGTTGTATTGTTGCTACAGAAAACAAATCTTTACAAAATCTGCATTGGTCAAAATTCATCGCTTTTTAGCATGTAACCTCCTGACTCAGATACTGCAGTACCATTGCAAACTTGGGGTCATCCATTGAGAAACAAAGTGGTTATAACTTCAATCACTTCACAGATGACAAACACTCTGCTCCTTCTAAGATGGTGATTCCAGAATTTGCATGCAGAACTACTAAAGGAAACTAAGAATTCCTTGCAATAGCTCAAAACATGCAAGTATCCTTTTCTTCTGAGGCACATTATTTGTTCAATTACATCAGAGTTAACATTCTTCTTTTTTTTTTCATGAAGCCGGGGGTATCATGTAAACTGTTATGGAATGTGAGACAAAGGAAATAAAAAGAAAAAATTGACACTCCTGAAGGAAGTTACATGCTAGTAATGTTAACCATTCTTTGATGATCAATGATTGATGAGTATAAATATTATCACTATCCCCCTCCCCCACCCCCCTAAAAAGTTCATTCAGCCTTGTTGGAAACTTATGTTTGAGGCTCCCTTTCAGCTATATGCACCCATAAATCTCGACTCATAGAGCACTGAGCTTACAAAAAGGGTCCAAAACTTTAAGTCAATTGTCGAGTATATGTTGTTAGCTAAGACGTTCTGACCAGTAAACTACCATACATTTGCCTTGGTGGATGTCATAATCAATAGCAGCATCTACTGCAATGTCTACTTTCATAGGTTTTGAAAGTGATTTTCTAGGAGAGAGTACAGGGAAAAGAAGAGATTGCATTAAACTAACAAGAAAATGTAAACCATTATTCAAATGGTTAACATGAAGTACTGTTATAGCAGTGAGGAATGCCAATCACACAATATCCATTGGCAAGGCTGACACCACTGTGATTTTTTTTTCTTCTTTTCTTTTCTTACGAACTTCTCTCAATTCAATGCGATTTGCATAAACATTTTAAATGAACGGAGCATAGTGAGATCATCATTATAGTACAGTCTGTCACAGGAAAAAAACAAAACAAAACACATACTCTCATGTCCCTGCAGTCATGCTAACACACAAACATGCACACACACACACCGGCACAAACACCCCCACAAACACACCACACACATTATCATATAACAGGCTTTCTTTCCCTTCTGCAGACCCTCTTCCTGCATGTGCACATACCAGGATTGTTCCCCTTCCAGGCGTGACCCTCACGGGCCAACACCACGCAAAGAGATCATCTCGGTATGATCATTTCTTCATGATACCTGAAAACAATTTTCTGTCTGGGTATTACTTGCCCTCAACCAGCCGTAAGTCAGCTGTGAAAGACACTCGTATCTATGGCCTACGAGGAAGGTTAAAAGCATACACTGAAAGATACCCTTCTTCCACTTAGACTCACCAACATTCAAAAAAATAAAATCACAAGTTACATAATAATTTGGATAAAAATATAAAAATATGGATATTTTCATGTTTACAATTAAAAGTATATCATTTAGATGAAATATATATAATGTCAATGGTTACATTGATATCCGTAGCTTTACAGATTGTCTTTCACAGCTGATGATGTGTTCCACAAAGTACAAACACAGCATCTCCCTGCTTGGTTGGCATGCACATTCCAACATATCTTGGCATGTGCACGCATTCCTGGTCCTCAATGCAGATCCAGATGACAGATTAAAACATATGGCAGCATTATGGCAAAACAAGTTTTCATCCTCTCCACACGTTCTCGCTCTCTCTCGCTCTCTCTCTCTGGCGTTCCATAAGTCACTTCGCTTTGTGCCTACCGCCACAGCAGCCGCACTTTGTGCCGAGCCAGTGGCAGCACTTGAGAGGAGGGTAGCACCACAGGCAGGGCACCAAGAAGGAGAGCGCCCCAAGCCCCAACCATCGCTGGCAGAAGATGCCGTCGCTGGTGTCACAAGAACATGGGGAAGGGAAGTCCCCATCAGAGTTTGACATACAGTGATATAACATACACTGCGCCACACAGAGACATGTGCAGCGGTTAATACAGTGTGAGACATCGTCGGGCGCCTCGGGACAGTCCCCTCTCCGGTTTGACTCCACATCAAAGTATTGACTACAGTGCAGACATTGCGCCTGCTCCCGGTATTTGTTCATTTTCTGCGCCAGCTTCTTGGGGGGCGAGGGGGGTGGCTGCTGGGTCACCACCTTGGCTAAGGCGTGTGGCTTCTTCAAGTCGTCCCCATCGCGGCTGGGTGGTATGGTAGGATAGCTGTAATCGTGAATACTTTGTGGCTTTTTTACAATCTTTACATAGGAGTCCTTGAATTGGTCCTGCGATAAGTCCTTCTTGATCGGATGCCACTCCGTGGCCGTTTTCACCCATGAACCTTCATGCGGGTATTTCACGCTGTGCATGGGTCTTCGATCGTCCCTTTTCCGCGAGACATAATGGACCATGTGCAAATGGCCCTGATTGTTATGGGGATATGTATAGGTGTTTCCCGGTATACAATAGTCTCTATTCGCTGGTTGAGTTAGAATGTCTTTGAGAAGTTTGCCTCCTCCATCTTTGGGTCCAACACAAGTGCTCGGTGTGTTCTGGTAGTCATGGTGAACACAATCCCCTGACAAGAGAGGGTCCACACACCGCTGAAGAAATAAGATAAGAAAAAAATGATTTAACTCAGTACATCAAAATATGCAATCTTGAAACATCAGTGGAAAGGCAAGGCTATTACTCAAGTATGTTTAAGTATTCACTCTCGTAGGCTCATTATGAAGTACTGTAAAAGTGGATATTTTCACGCGACTAATTTTTCGCGCTTGGCTGGGTTAGAAGAGTTTCGCGTGTTTTTAATTCCGCGGAATCAAGACATCACGCACAGGAATGTATGGCAAGCAAAAATATTCGCGTGCTTTTATTTTCGCGCTAGTTTCTGGTTGCGCGAAATGCGCGAAAATTTCAACACCGCGAAAATTTCCACTTTCACAGTACTTTTACATTTAAAGAATTGGTAGTTTACATACCACCTGTAATAAATACAGCCTTGTGATGAGAGCTCTACATAAATGGATGGCTATCACTCCAACATTCACAGTATATCACTCCAATATACATTTACATAGTGGAAATGACATAACAGCTTTATCATTGATGGGAAAACTGTTCATTTGCTCAAAATATACTCTTTAAACACAATATCTGTGATGCATGTATGCAACTGTTTCAACTCATGCATATTCTTGGTGAATGTTTTCCTATTGCTTATATTTTGTTTTTTCTGCATCATTTCATTCAACGTGAATTAGAGTTAAATGTGCAGATTGGGTCAACCTGGACCCGCTCCTGTCTGCTGAATGAAAGTGCACCATACTCTTTCTCGCCACAACTTGGAGAGTGACTCATTTTGAGCGCAACATACGTGCCGAAATGTCTACGTGTGGTGTGCAATCTTGAGATACTTACAAAACCGTCTTCATCGAGCTCGCTGTCATCAGGCCCATACGATGATTCACTGGAAGAACCTGGAGTAGATGGTAGAGAGAGAGAGAGAGAAATGTGCAGAGATGTTTACTGAGGCTGACCCTAGAGGAAAGGCTTGTCAGTGGCCAGGTGATGTGCCACAAGGCAGACTTGATGAGGTGCGACAGCGCACAAACATGAATTGCAACCTTTCCTCCTCATTACAGTCAGCAATATCTCTCGACATTGAACCCCCAAGTCGGAAGGAAAGGAAGCATTGCATTACGAACACCGTGTACGTCACCATCTTCTGGCGTGGATTTACACTTCAAATGTATAACGACTATCCTCATAGTACAATATACAATGGCATATGATAACAAAGTGCATTTATTCCTTTTCACAGGCCATGGGGGGGGGGTGTGGTTAGAAGAGTTCTCTTTGTGCTGTTCAATCATCATCTTTCTTTCTTTCTTTTTTCTATTCTATTCTAACTGAAAGGCTGACATCCTTCTCCAAATTTCAGAACAGAATACAAGTACTGATTTTCAAAGTGGGATAAATTCAGAACAATGATGAATATGAACCAAGTGACTATGATGACACTTTACTTGCCATAATTATTCACTGAACAAGAAAAAAAAAATCTGAAAACAAACTTTAAACAAAGTGCCTCCATCATGTACATACTGTACAGGCCATTCACAATCACAAGGGTGTTTCACCTAAAAGGGGACCTGATGCAATTATTATGCGTGTTGACTCGTCATGTTTCCATGTTCCTAATAAGATTAACTAAAGGCACTGCCAGTTGTGCTGAGTTTAGGGGAAGGTGCATTCCAATGTATTTTGATAGTCATATGGGTACTTAAGCAGTGATTGACACAGAATGTCATCAACAGAATCTTGATTTGAAAGATTTTTGGTTTTGGTTTGTTTCTTTGTTTCTTTTTGGTGGGCATAACTAAGTCATCTGAAACAAAAACAGAAAAAATTACTATACACACATGACACATATTTAGATATTCTTTTGGCTACATAAACGATGATCAGGGTATAATGAATTAACAAAGTCAAAAAGCATTTCCATTGCATAAACCCTTCAAGATAAATGTGAACACTAATCTGATTCTCACTAAGATGCAAGAAAAAAAAAAGATAGTATTATACTAGTATGCACAATCCTGGATGAAATGACACAGGTAATTTCCCTCCCATTCACAGAAATTGGGACCACCTCAAAACATTTAACACACCATAAATGGCAGTAATTCAAATCAATGCACAAGACTACAGTATTACTACTGTGTGTATTTGTTTGAATGTGCTTGTGTGCACATGTGAATCAGGAAAACAGAGCACTTAAAGCAATGTCTCAAAAGTGCAGTCACTACCAAAAGTGGATGAAACATAGTAAAATATTTGATGTGTGTGTATTACGGCAAAGGAGGTATTAATCAATGGGAGGCTTATCATTCTAAACCCATCAAATGTTTTGTTTGCTATCATGCATGCAGTTTATCGATGCCACATACCACAACCACACACTCAGCCAATGACAAGTTCGAACGGTTGCCTCGCCCATGCCTCGCCCAAAGCTACATTGTATATTGACTAATTATTGTATGCAACTGGCATTCAGAGTGAATTATTAAGTATGAATTACACATTTGAATAATTTACACATCAACATGAAAAGGATAACCATGATATAATTAATGTGTAGGGTGTGTACACAGGGGAGACAAATACTGTAAAAACAAATAAATAAATAAATAAATAAATCCTACTTGCTAAACTTCGCTCTTGAAAGCACAGAGAGGCCAGAAAATAATCAAGCTGCTTGACTCAGTTACTACCGTATGTAATTACAGACTAACATGACATATCTATAGTGCTCAGTTTTCTTTGAGTCAAACCTGAACTGCATGTGCAAGGATACTGACATTTACCTGGTAAATAGATTACAAGAAGGAAGGGGGGGGGGTATTGCTTTCAGTGTAGGTGATGCACAGTGAGGAATGTTGACACCATTCTCATATGAGTAGTCACATAAAGACTCAGAGATCATGTTGAAGAGCAGGATGATTTATAGCACCCACTGGAAGGAGATAAAACATCACTTTTGTTGGCCCCTTCTATTCATAACTTCCTGCATTGATTCCCCCTCCCCCCCCCCCCAAAAAAAAAAAAATAAATAAATAAATATACATACAAGCTTGTATATATGTGTGTGTGTATGACTGTTCTCTGCAGAATACTATCAAATGCATGGATAAGAATAGTACATTTTACCTTACTTGACCTTGAACCCACACATACATGTGCAAGCATTTGCAATCTGTAAAGCCTACATGTAATTCAATGAAGTAAATTTTAGAACTTGTGCCACTTCTGAAAGCCACAAAACGTGATATGCTTACCTCACAATTCTTGTATGTATTGGTAAATACCATCCCCCCCCCCCCCATATCCTCTCTCACCCATACACATGTGACACACATAAACACACACATGTATTTTTTATACTTTAAATTACACTGTCTGATATGTGAACTATAATATATGTCACAATGTCTTTGTTTCTGTAAGTACATGAGTTTAAGTTCAATATTCCAAATAAACTTAGTATTTAAGGGGCTATGAATAAGGAGTACCTTTTCAAAATCTTTCTTTTTCTCCCTACAAAGCACAACATATGTACAGTGTATATGACATGCAAACAAGGCACAGAGACATTTCCATAACCTTCATAATGTATTATATACCCCCAAACTCGCATTAAATCAATGTTATTTTGCCAAGTGTATCGGCCCAAAAACATGAAGGTATATGTAGAGTATAAGAAACTGAAAGTACAGACAATAACTCATCCTGTGTACAATATTTTTTGTTTAATCTGTCGAAATGGGAAATATCAAATTGAACAAAAAGAAAAAAAGTCAACACATAAACACAAGGAAGAACCTTCAATGCTTTTTAGCATAGTGACCATTAACAGTACATTGCACTTCAGGGCATTAAAAAAATGACAGCTGCAGTTCATACCTATCATACTCTAGAGAGCGGCTACAAACATCACACTGCACAAGAACACTAGCTTTTCTTCTTCAAGACTGTATAACTGATGCAAGGTACAATGTGCACCCACATTAAATCAAATACAAGATTCTGTCTCACTGCATGACTAATGCTGTGATGGGAGATATATGAAAGCTTCCGTGGAATAAAGTATTTTGATTCCAGTAGCCATTTTGTTAGCTTTGGCTAATATCCAGTGATCTACCAGCGCTCCGGGGGAAAAACTTCCGAACCACTGCAGCCACTACAATTAACTTATGGGGAGATTAACAGAATTAGTACAGCCAGGCTTGGCCCAAAATCCTGCCATCCAGTCACTACAGGAGCCCGCAGCTCGTGAATTACTCGTCACTTCGCATGCAGTTTGCTCACCACATTACTGCCGTAATTTTACGAGCAGTGAGTCTAATGAGACTTCGCATGGCATGCAAAATCCCCCTCTCCCTCCGTGTGCCCGTCATTTCTGGATTATGAATTCTCACAGAGCACACAGTGCAGTCACAGCTTAATGCAAGTGGTCTGTATATCCACCCTCATTGTTGGAACATTATGCATGTAAAAGTGACTTTGATTCCAATTCACACAAGAGAATTTCACTTCACTCCATAGGCCACTGAACTGAAAATGGCAGAAGAATCTGCCAGAGCTTTATACCTCACATGTTGAGAGAGAAAATGAAGAAGAAGAAGAAAAAAAAAACACAACAACTTCAACATACTGTATCTTTCATTTGTCATGTACATTGTATGTAGGTAGGCTATGCTGTAATATGGATGTTGAGCTTTATGTGGTTCTAGCTGATGAATGGGAGTGGTCATGAATGGCTGGCTCTCTGCAAGCCTCAATAACAACACAAAATTTCCACAGATCCCTTGATTCCCAAATATCATGCATTTGGTAGCACACAAAATGCAAAGCTCTGGTCTGAATACTGTACGAATGCACAAAGGAAACGGGGCCATTCATGACGCAGAGGATTTCACTGTGCATTATCACGCAGTAAGGTTACAGTTCTTCTCAACCGGGAGACAAAACATTTTTTTCCCGGGGGGGGGGGGGGGGGGGGGGGGGGGTAGAGTGGGATTGGTTTAAATGCAAAAAAAAAAAATGAAAAAAGAAATAAAGGCAAAAAGCAGGGAAGGGTCCCTGCAAATGACTGTATTACATCAAGCACATTTATATAATGGAGTGACAGAAAACATGTTAATATCATGCCCTTTTACATCTGCAACCTACAATTGTAACCCCCCCCACCCACACACACACACACACACACACACAAACCATACAAATTTGAACACTTTTCTGCACATATTCCAAGCAAACTTGTATTTTAGACCAAGATGTCAGTCTAATATAAAACCTTTGTTGGTCTGTTTTTTGTTGTTTTTTTTGTTTGTCTGGCCACACGGCAAGACACAGCTCAAAATAATGCAAGCAACATTTTATCAAGAGAATTTGTGTACAAACCAAATGGCAAGTACTAATGATTTTCCAAAACAAAGAAATGGTAATATTCACTACAGTTACATGTAAACCTCTTTCAATTTGCAAATATTCCAGAAGAGTTTGAACCAGTTCATGATTTTTCTTTCCCTTCAGCACACAAATCATATAACTCTGAATGCTTGTAAAATAACTTCCATGCCATGAATCAAAATATTTGTCCTTCCCAGAAATAGGAATAAAATACTGGATGACATTGAAATTTTCTATAAGTATCATGTTTGTTTCTTATCATCACATCAGGAGGGATTTAGTCATATTTGTCCAGAGATGTGATTCTGGTGTCAACAGCAACCAAAGACTATACAGTGTAGATTAAAAAGAACTACTCCCTCAAACTACCACATTACTTCCAAGCTAATCCTGAAAAAGCACAATAAAAATACCGCTTAACATACGTAGATAAACCAAGAAAAAAAAAGTAAAAGCCTGGTGTGTACTTTATCAATTGACAGGAAATAAGATGCTATTCAAAAGTAGCAATCCCAGTCACAACTGCTGAGGCATTTGCATCCTAGAATTCTTGTACCTGTCAAAATGACACTATCAGGCAGTGAAACTTTTTTTTAATAGTGAACCAGAAACTATGTCAAACTAGGTTACAAAGATAGGAATATAGGATACAAATGAATGTAAGTGTCCAAGACTGAATTGCATAAAAAAAGTGAACTGAACCAAATCAAATTGTATCTTGTGGATATAAAGTGTTAGTTGTCTCAGACATCCTACAGTCTTTGAATGAGACTAATCAGTCAGTATGCATGTACAAACTACATTGTTGTAGGCCTGTACTTTAGCACAGTCTGTACACGTACAAGGAGTGAACACAGGTCTGCAGTGTAACGCGGGTGTACTCTGCATGTGCCCCTTGCACTCTTGTTGCCGGCTGGCTGAGCGGGCAGGCACGTTTTGTCAGCCTCAGTGCATCACCATTACCCAATAACCGATGATCACATTTCCGCTGCAAACTCCTGCGTGATGAAGCAGTGGTGTGACTAAGCTTTGTTACTGTGGTGAGACATGTGGTTGTGTGCGTTACGATACATGGTGCCCATTTTTCCACTGGTGCAACAAGACAATTCTGACTAACTAAACTCTACCACTCCATGCAGACCCCTGTACAAATTTAAAGGGGATTCAGAACACGCACACTAGGCATACAGGCTATATACTGTACGAGCTGAAATTTTCGCGGTGGTTTTATTTTTGCAAATTTCGCGAATCGCCTTTGAACCGCGAAAATAACACGCGAAAATAACAACGTGCGAAAATTTAAAAACGCGCGAGACCCTCGCAACCGCAAAATTAAGAACACGCGAAAATGTCCTCCAAGTAGCAATTCGCGAAAATATCTGTACGCGAAAATTCCAACTCGTACAGTAACATGCCAAATGTGCCTTTTCAAATGCATACTGCAGTGTGCTCCTAAAATCAATTTACTCAATAATGGTCATCTCACAATAGCACAACACAGTCTTGCTTTAACATTAAGTTAGAATAATTCAGTTAACCAGAACTTTGAAAGCACAGTTTTTGAAAGAAATTCTCACTTTATCTGTCGGCATATATTACCCTTAAGAACAAAAATTACGACCAAAAAAAAAAAAAAATTGAAGGTGGAAAACTGATGTCTGCTCATTCTGGAAATGCAACTGAGGAGTAAATAAACTTGTTGAACTAAACACTGCATAAATTGACTGAAAGAGAGGAATATTTCCCAGTGGGACTTACTGTTATGTTTGTTTGTTTTTTTAGTAAACCATATTTAAGTGAACTGTTCTAGTGAATTCACTTTCTAGTCTGCTAGACATGGTATTCACTGGTTTTAACCTTCCATAAGCATGTAAATTCCAACTATACATTATCTTCATACTGAGCTCTGATAATGGCCAATCCTTTAAATTTTACATTGCAAATACCCATAAAACATGACACAAATTCAATGCCACTATATGCTACGTATGTAGGAGCATACATGTTAAATATACATGTAGGTCCTATATACTGCATCTCGCAACATATTCTAATGCATGAGTATCAGGCTAACTGAGTGCTTTCTACCAGTAGCTCTTGCAGAATAGCCATTGCTCTATTCTTATGTTTGCTTTGTCTTGAGGTTATCTCTTTCATATCTCAGACGAATTTATGTTGGTATAGTTAAAATACATCTCCTGCCAAGAAAACATCTTTAACATTTCACTTGTCCAACAAAAAATTCAGTCACCTAGGGCAAAAGCATGTGGCTTTGTAGCAGTCTGAGAAATAGAAGGGGCAAAAAAGAAGAAGAAAGAAGACAGAGCGTAAGAAAGAGAAAGAGAGAGAGAGAGAGAGAAGAAAGCGAAAGAAAGGAGGAAACTGCAAGTCAACTTCCCATGCCAACAAAGCAACTCTGGCCCCATTGGCAAACTTTGGAGCGAAAATCAGAGATGTGGAAGCCGTCGACGACCTCTCTCCTGACCTGTAACCTCACTTGGCCACATGCATCCTGTTTCAGAGTTTTATTGGACTTGTTTTCTCATCGGATTGGGGAAAATGCAGACAGAAGTCGCTGAGAGGGAATGCAGGCAGCCACAGTTCTGACATCCGCGGTATGCACCTGAGCAAAAACACACAGGGGGCTGGCAGTTTATTTGCCCTAACTGGAAGGAGATTTCCATTCACTGGTATGCGTTCTAGCTAATGTGGCAAATGCACACTGGAATACTCTCAAATGTCCGTATCACATCCCTGACGATAGCCAGCATGGACTGCAATGCATTTGGTTTCTCAAAAAAGCAGACACCAAAACAAAGAAATATATCAGCAGGACTACACTGAAAACATGCCTCACATACCATTAATGTTGCTCAGTAAAGCACATGTGCACAGGCATTTATCCAACACCACCTACAGAATTTCACTGAAATCCAGAAAGTAAGCATCGATATAACTCTGTGTTTTTTTTCCAAAATAAGTGAACTTCAGAAAGACATTCAATGTCACAATAAAATCATAATGCATGTGATTAAAAATCTATGACTCCTGCCCATAATTTTTGCGAGACTACATTAGAACTGTGTACCTTTATATGCCATCTTAGTTTATTCAGACTGGGGATTATGCCATGATGCCATTCCAATTGTTCTAATGCTTCCTCTCTTTTCAAAGCAGGCCTATAAAATGAAACAGCACTGACTAAAGCTGGGCGGTTCAGTAAACATAGCCTTGTATACAATGTGCACATCTCTTCTACACTGTAGCTCTCTCTCTCTCTCAGTATTCCTATTCAAGATTCAACACTTATGTGCCAAAAGTACTCGTGGCTACAGTATGATAGTCAGAGCATTACAATGATATGAGACACTCCTAGGCAGTACAACCAAGGAGGTGCTGCTAGCACAGTACCTCCTTGGGACGACCCAGAGTTTCACCCTCCTACTGCCAGCATGCCACCTTGACCTGTATGACTGAGGTAACACTGCACAGTGAAAGTACTGGCCACATCAGCAGCTGAAGAAAAGCTTGTACAAACCTCTAACTTCTGCAAAATAATGATATGTTATCCATGCGCTATTATTCATCCCCCCCCCCCCCCCGAAAAACAAACAAACAAACACAAAGTTCTTCAGTAAATAAGAGGGCTTGTCTATCTCCTGGGTAAATATTTTTTGGTGGCTTTGTTTTGGTTTTTTGGTATGGAGGACAACTGTCAATTGTTGTTTAAGTCAAAAATTGATGCAGAGGTCAAAGGGTTTGATGGCAGAGACAAGTGTGCAGCAAATACTTACAGTTACCTTTTTTCAACATCATTATTTTTAATGCAAAATGTATCATCTTTTGGGTGAGAATGTACCATGATACAAATACTACTGTCATATTTGGACTACCTAAGAATTATTTAAACATTGAATCATGCATGAGCATTGAGAACTGATGACACTTGAAACTGAAAAAAAAAAAAAAGTTCTCTTTTTTAATGTTCAATAGATAATGGACAATTTGTATGCATACACACACACACACAAAAAAAAAAGATTATGAACTTAAATAAAACAGAACAAAAACAAATAGCTGCCATCACTGAAAAAAAAAAAAATATATGACTAGTACACATGTATGCACTGACCGGCGGGTATTTGGGTATTGCAGTAATTCCATTAAACTATTTGGGTCTCGCTAAGGGATAACCCACAATTATACAGCAACATGTTGTACAAGTTGTAGCCCTATAAGTCTGCAAAGTTCAAAAATTCTAAAACTGAGCCACCAATGGAATACTGTTCCACTCAAAGATAGTGTCATAAATTTGAAACTCAGCATTTATAGACATCAATAGATGGAAAAAAGTCACATAAATAAACAAACAAATAAAAAGCAATGAGGCCATCAGAACACAGGCATGCATTCTCACGTGCACAGCAATATACAACATTAAATCATAATGGCATTGATCCCTGGAGACTGTATGAACAAGTTTTATGTCACACTTGTTGACCTGGAGTAAACTTATCAAAAAAAGAAATTCCATTCTTTTGTCTCCCTCTTGATACAGTTGTGTTCATGATCAGAGCAGTGTTGTACCCCCACAATTTTCCATCATGTATCATAAAAATTGAAATTGTCTCAAGTCCACTGAGCAGTTCATGTTACCTGCACCAAAATGCCAAGAGCAGTGTCTGTAGGATTCACCAAAAATCTGCTACACCAATGATAGTAATCATTTCCACAATTATTAACTCCTTATGAACTAAACAAATCAAACAAACTGTGAGGCTGCGACACAGTTTAATTGTATAAATATTGTATACACTGTGACATGTCATGATAGAGATATTGTCATATTGCCATTTCCACACTTACATTGTATCCAAGAATAGATATTAAATGCGCCTCAACAAAAAGATTAAGAAAGAAAGATATTCCCTTACATGTACATACACTGTATACATTTAATATTTCTTTCAGATTTAATAACTTTATACTAACTAAAAATTCATATTTGGTTGAGTAAATCTAAAGTGAGAACATAAATGGTTCCAAACTTATATTTTCATCGCGTATTTCGTACATAGCATAAAAGCACTCTGATGAATCGTACATTGCTTCTGAAGCACATATTTCTGAAATTTTGTTCATAATCCTGCAAATGCAAGTTGCCAGTTACTGTAACTTGTTGATAGTGTGTGCAACCCAAAGAAAATGATTTACCGGTATGTGAAAGACAGTCGGATGTTTCAAGGAGCTTTGAAGAAGAAAATAAAGGGCATTGAACGCTGTATGTGTCTCGCGATACTTACAGAGCGCTATTCAGTTTTCTTATTTGAGGGCTTCTATGCCTCAGCATGTGTGTATCCGCAGCTTGCATTCTGTATACACTGCATTGGAGGCTGGGAGTACAATTGTATGCACACTGTGTATGTGTACAGTGTATGTGTGTGTGTGTGTGTGTGTGTGTGTGTGTGTGTGTGTCTGTGTCTGTGTGTGTGTGTGTGTATGCTAATGGCATACAATATGAAGGCCTGCTGATATGCCCCTCTGTGATTGCTGCATCTCCAGCAAAAGTATTCGGCATGCACACGTGTAATATGAATGGAACTTATGAAGTAGGGGAAGTGCAGTGCTGAGCTGCGGGAGTAGAGAATAACAATGCTGCCTATACTTTGCACTCTGTTTTTCCTATTCTGTCATGGAATGACCTTCTGTACTTCCTATCAGTACTGCACTCTTTCACTCTGCATCTACATTGCTAATCACAGGTATATGTTATCTGTGTACAAGCGAGCACATATTTATTTCAGCACAAAAATAAGATGGGCTACAGCATTTTCATACAAGATTGATTTCAGAGACATTGTGTTTTCAAATGCAATAAATCAAACACATCATAGTTTTATGATGTTCTGTGCAGAGTACCACATATACATGCATGTACAAATCATGTTTTTTAAAGTAAACAGAAACTGCAGAGTTTGTATGATTGCAAACAGAAGAGATGGGCAGATTGATATGACTTACTATAGGTCCTACTTGTTTAGTGACATTTACAAACAAGTGAGAGAGTACAGTATCACTCCTCAAAAATTTCAGCATAAATTGCTATGTACTGGATCTTCCAGTTATTCAAAGTAATCTATATTTGAACACCCATGTTACACCTTGAATTATGATCATCCATTTCTGAGCTGCCAAATGGGTATCAGAATTCTTTATTCTATGTAGGCCCTATCAAGTGAGGAGTACATTTACTGCATCCCAGCTTTTGATAACACAAATGATACAGGTTTCAATGAAGCCGCTAAAGGCCCTGCATCTGTATACCACTGTGACAGATAATAGGCAAGTTTCAGTTGTGAAGAGCACCCCCTCCCCACACCAACTACAAAAAAAAAAAAAAAAAAAAAACACAGATATAAGTTGTAACAATATGCTCCACTTCAAGAACAGCCTCTGAACTATGAAGCAATGTACACGTAAACTGTCATGCAAGATACACAGGAATGCATATTAGGTGTGTTGATGTGCTGTTACTAGTCTTTGTTTTATTTTACAACATTTCAATGAAAAACTCTCTGAATCATACAGTGCACAGAAAGTTTTGCCATTCAGTGTTCATTTGTATGAAACACTCCTGCATGACATTTAGATTTCTCCAGAAACTGCTGACCTGGTGTTCCTATTTCGGCTCTGTGCTGCGGGAAGATATTATTAGCAGATGCCAGTTTGCATCAAAAGACTTCAGCCAGCTTGTATCTAACGAGATCTAATCATCTACACAAGACCTTTAAACAGTTAACAGGCTTCAGCTACCAAACAAAAAGAGCAGACAGACAACTCTTAAAAGCTAAACCCTCACAATAAAACCTTTCATGGCTGCTCATAAAGCTTCCTCCAGTGGGGAGAGAGCATTGTTTGGGGGGATCCACGACAAAAGCTATAGCTTCCATTTTTTCCCACTGCTCCATAGAAGAATGTCTCTCAGGTTCACTGGAGCCGAACGCCTAATCATGGTTTCCTGAGTTTACAAAAGGGCTGTCGGAACAAGACACTGACCACAAGAGTTGGAGGCAGAGGGGGATTTTCTGCTGTAGAAAGGGAGCCAGCCAAATTTCTATTGTTCACAGTGAACCTGCAGTGAGCTGGTCTGCCTGGATTCGCTGGTGGTTGCCTATTTCATAATGTACAAAGCCTTGCTTTACTGCTCAACCCACACCACTTCCTGTTCTTTGTTTTGCTTGAAGTGTGATAGACTTCTGTTGTTGTTTTCTTTAAGCCCAGTACACTTGGCAGGGATAGCAAAGAAAGAAAACAAGTTTTAAGAATGGAAATATTTCAAAGCTTCGTATTTCTTTCATGATAATATGAAAGAAATAATTGGTAAAAAAAAGTTTACAGGGAACGTTTCTGAAAAAAAAATAACTACAAAACAACCAGCATCAAGACAATGTTTGTACAAATATTGATAGCATAATTTGAGATCAAAAACACATGGAAGCCATCACAGCATTCCATACCACACTAATACAGATTCCAAATGATAGAAATATAAAATTTATTAGTCATCATAAGTTTTAATTTGCCGCTCTATCTCACCTGAATAAATGAAGTTGAAATAAGCATTTCTGAGACCATGAAACTGCTTTGGAGATGTCATTGTCTGTAAAAGTATGAATGACTTGGAACACCCCTTACTTGACACTGTTATTTGAGGGATAAGAATGGGGTGCTTTCCACCCATACCCATACCCAGAACAGGGCGGGGCATATTCACAAGGTGTACATTTTCAAAATGGTTTATTCCAAGTGTACGGATACACCAAATGAGGGTTTTGTATTATAACGAGGTCCAGTACAGTTGTACATCAGTTGGACTTGATGACCTTGATATGTACAGTACAATGTATAACAGGATTCCCCTGAAGATTGAAGAACAAATCCTGACTAAATCTGCATGAAGAAGTACAATTTTAATGTCAACTTCAGAGTTGTACTTAGTCATCTTTTTTTAGTCATCTTTTTTTTTTTTCCAGATTAACTGATGCCAAACCATTAACTCTCAGTTTCCATTAAATCTCAGTTTTCTTTCTTCTGAAGATCACAGAGACAACAACAACAACAACAATACCAAAGAACATACCTTGAAATAACACATGCAAGACAATATCATACTCCCAAGTTAACCCGTTGAGGACGGACTGATTTTGCTACAACACGCATTTCCCATAGACACCTGTCCGAGTATACTCTGGACTTGTCCTCAACGGATTAAGGCATGCACTGTACATCCTTCCAATTTTATTTTTCACTAGAGAAGGCAAAGTCAAAAGTATTGTATTCATTAGAACCCTTGTCTTTGAAGGTTGGCTGTTTAAAATCATTTTAGTTTGTACACAAATGCCTTACAAACTGGATGAAAAAATGTAAGAAGCAGTCTGCATATGTAGTGTTTGTCAAGATGCAGTTCTAAAATTAAGATAAAGTGACCTGATTCTTAGCAAGCATACAATATTGTTTATCCAATAAATTGAACATTTCTTCATTCTTCATGGGGCCATGCAATTTATCCCTTAGGAAGTGCAACTATTCATTGATCTGAACAGTTGGAACAACTTTAAAAAAATTAGAATCCATTTCAGGGAACAAATTCTTCTCTTTGATGGTTATGAAAGCAGTGGGTTTTTATGAAAGGGCAGAGCAGTGTCATTGGTACGACACTGCCATTGCAGGCTTGGCTTTTAATGACATGATCTATTGGTCAGGACGGTGGAGAGAAACACAGGAAATGCTTTGGGAAGAGGACGACGGTATGCCTCAGCCTGGCCTCACAGTAGGAAGTGACAATTGGCAGGGGGAAAGTTAATCCCCAAATGACTAGCTGACATCATTGAACAGTGCCCCATAAGACACTACACTACATGTAATGTACACTAGTTCTCTTTAGCTGCACTTATTCTGTTTGCCTCAATGAAAAGTATTTCTTGATGTTAGCCCTTTTCACTGTCAGCTTTATATCAATACAGCATGAACAAAAAACAGCATAAGACATTGACTGCACTGAAAAGCATTTGAAAAAAAAAAAATCACAATATTTTCCAGAGAAATGCCATGTTTGCTTTTAAAAAATGCAGAATTTTAAAAAATCAGACTTTGCCATCTAACCAAGTCAAGCATACACTAAGAGTCACAAGAAACTGTGATCAAGTGCCATCATAAATGCATATAAATATATTCTCAAACTTAAATGAACACAAAAAATAAATTAGAGTAAGGGTGATATCTGTTGCTTGTAATGCATACGTGTATTTAAACACTTCCTCTTCCATCATACAAATAATGCATACCGGTAGCTACACTGCTGCTCTGGACACTACACTGTAACCATAATCGCTTACCATGGTAATGAAGATCGAAAGTGAACATATTTCCTGGTACAAATGTATCATAATTAAATGAACACAGATATGTGCTGGATCTTTGAGTTGCTGTAATGAAATGTCCATCTTATTCTTTGAAAACCACCCACCCAGACAAATGTACAGGAAACTTTGCACTGAGAATATTCTGCCAGGTCTCCATTGTGGTATCATCAAAAGTCCTCTGGGCAACAGAAGACATTGCTCTTGGCTACATGTAACTGTACGCATTAACTTACATGCATGAACTCACATTCTACCAACAATACTTGTTCATTTTAAGTTTGAAATGTCAATAACATAGTGTACAGATTCTGCAGTATCTTATATACCACTAAGATTACTACCACAGTATTTAAGGTTGTACATCTTTGTAACTGTTATTATGCCTGTCTTTTCAATACCATGTGTCGGCACTTTATCAATTGTAAGATAAGTGGGTCTCCAAATTGATATGGCCTTATTGATCCTTGGTACAGTGATGCTATGAACAAATTCAAGAACGGAAAATCACCATCTTTGCCAAAGGTGCCATGACATTCTGCTTGTACAATTTCAATAGAAGCTATGGGTATGCTTAGCATTGCATAACTTTTGGCATGCAGGGCATACATTTGTAAATGAGCCCTAGCTAATTTGATTAACATCATCGCTATTTTCATTTCTAGCCACATGACATGTGCATTTACTGTCTAGTCACACACTGTCTGATTAGACAGTCATATTTCCACCACCTTTATCAGCCATTGGATAGTAGGCTATATACTATAGAATTCAATCCCTGCACCGACACACACCCACTCCACAAAATTCTTTGAGAATAGACTGGTTCCATAACAAATTTAAATAATTGGACTTCTCTGGCCTTAATGCCCTTTCAAAGTTATGTCAAGTATTTGTTTCACAAACAACTACATTCCTTTAGAGCAGGCAAAACACAGATTGCACGCATAAACTATTGCTATGGAAGACATGTAGGGGCACTTGAATGATATTACAGTTGTCTGGAATTCCTCAATCAGAGGGGGGAAAAGAGAAAATGCATAGAACCATTTATAACATTGCCAAAAACTGACCACTGTATATGTACATGTTGGTGCAAATTTGCATTGGGAAACTTTGTAATTGAAAGGGAATATGTGGCAATACACCGTGACTTCTGCTATTCTTCATCACAGGTACAAGTACAATGTACATGTAGTGCTCTAATATTCATGGAGCTTCTTTATCATAGACATTCCCTGATGTTTGTCTCACAGACAAGCTTCCTGTGTTATTTTGCAAGTGTCTGACCTCAGTTCAATGGCAGGACGGACTTGCGCTAATCACTGACTACACTATGGCTTTTTCCTGGGACAATTGAGTAATTTGGTGCACGCAGAAGAATTAGCATGATTAATGCCATTCTGTGGACTGTATGGAGCTGCAAAATGAGTAGCATCCTTCTCCGCGATAGAAGGCATTAATTGACACTTCCTTCCAGCCAGATTAGGTCAGAGGATGTGTAAGAGCTTGGCATGTTTGCTGCACAGACAATCCCCACCAGAAGCTCCTTGAAATATTAAAATCCCCATTTTTACACAGGTCCCCTCATAGTGCACAGAAGTCGGAGAGTATAGGACAAAATCAAACTCTGAAAACCTCCACTAGTTTGACTAGACTATAGAGTACAGTACAAAAAGGTATTAGGGAGATGCAAAATTGTATAATTCAAGCAACGTTTAGGCAGTGCACAAAAGTGCACAATTCAAATTTGCAAATAGCATCTTTATCATGTGATCAAATGGGCTATTTACAGATGCCTACATGTACACACACAAACACATGATGACATGCAAAGGTAACGATAACAATTTTCTTTCAATATTACCAAGTTCTTGCTTCTTACCTTCTTGTAATTCTGAAACTGCTCGTGAAAATCCTTTTTCGAAAGCCCTTGCATCTGCAGGGCCGTAGAAGGTCAGACCACACTTTTTCTCATCAGGGGTTCTCCAATGATGGAAGAGATGACTACCTTTATAATATTGGACACCTTTCCTAAGATTGAATTCGAGTACCCTCTGTATGTCACAAAACAAAACACAGAAAGAATCACAAATTAATTATGAATGCATGATAAGCATCACGTACATGTACAATTGTACATGTACGAGATATCAAGTGTACATGTAAGGGGGAAAAAGATTACACACTGTCTTAAAATCACCTAATACATCACTGCATAATATGTTTAAAGAGATGACAATCACAGAGTTATACATGCACTTTCACTGATCAAATGCCAATTTGTATTTTGTTCTTTCTAATATCCTCCTTTATCAGTAGTATTTTTGTGTACAAAATGCAAAGAAGCATGCAACACAAAAATAAACTTTACAACAACAATAACCTTTTGCACAGCTTTTGAAATTATATTTGTTAGTCACAAAAGAAAACTGTCAAATGCTAAAAAGTATGTTTTAATATAATTGTGTAGCCATTTTTGTATGTTCTTCACAAAAGCACAAATGAAACAGCCAGCAACACACTTTTAAAATTCAATGACACTGAAAATGAAATACTGTACACTGCACAATGTATGGCAAGAGGCTTGAGTTTTCAAAGAAAACCAAACCATGATTCTGTAAATGCAATGTACATGTACATGTGCAATGTAACTCTTATAGTAGAAAAAGACTATGGTTATTATGCAAAAAGATTACACTTGCACATAAATTTTTTTTAGGGGCAATGTACAAGTATACCCTGATGTATGATAATTTTGCAATTACAAAGTAAATTGTATGTAGTACCAATTCATAAAGTAAACAGACACCTACATTGTACTGACACCCCTATGATCAGCTGATTTACATTCATAAGATATTGTCTCTATAAGCCAGTTCACGGTTAGTAATGGTCTAAAATGACCTCTGAACTACACTTTTCAAAACATGGATTTTAATTAATTTTTTTGGTAAGAAGAGCAGCTGAAAAACACCAAGCACACAGTGGTTATTTACATGTACAGTGTTGCATGAATGGCTTTTTAAACTTGGTTGAAAAGAAACACAATTCATCTGAACTATGCTTCTACATTGTATCTCATACATGAATACAGTTTTCATGTTCAAAGACATATGTACTGTGTCCCATTTTTCAAATACTTCAGTAACAATAGTCAATTTCAACAGTCTGGTCTTCAGTGCCTAATGCACAGTACACAGTGCCCAGTGCACATGCTCAGACTGTACTGTGAAAGTAGCTTCTCACCACTGTACATTGTACAGTACTGTACCTACAGCACTGTGCACTTTCCAGTACATTCTATCAAATAGACCCATGTACACTTTACAGATACTATAAACTTTAACAGTCATCTGGATTAAGCACATTCAGTACGGAAGATATCAGTTGAATATCAGGAAATGCACACAACTACTTCGCTTTAATAGTACCGGGGTACAATAAGATATAAATAAAACAAATAATAAGATAAATACACAAGATACAGTGTGCACAGTATGTCATATCTCATGAGATTCCCAGACTATGACTCAATTGCTGCAAGATAATCACTTAAAATCAAACAGATACGAATACTGTTGGATCAACAGAAGACATAACTGTTGCAATCATTATACAGTCACAGTCAAATCAAACTACACATACAAAAATGTATGCAGAGTGCACATTTGTTCACACTCTGCATGCACATACAGAGATTCAATATCGTATTACTCCTCCTGAGACCTACAGTACACTACATTCTCCTCATCAAGCAACAACAGAGGACAACTTGGTTTTACAAATTAATACAGGGTCTAGTATTCATACAGTTTGTAGCATCTCCTAAAGAACTATTATTCCCTAAAGCATGATTGTAGAGCTAATGAGCTACATACATGTATTCCATACATGCTATGCACAAACATGTAACATACCTGCCAATATTTCAAGATTGTATCTTACTCGTGGATTGCAAAAATCTTATTTTATATGCAAACTGAAGTTAAAAATCTTACTTTCAGTCAAATCTTCAAAAAATACACATGAAAGATATATCTAAATATTTTTGAAAAATCTTATTTCTCTGACAGAAAATCTTATTTTGCTATTTTTAATGTAAAAAAAAAAATCTTAATGAATCTGATAAAATCTTGTTAGTTGGCAAGTATGATGTTGTAAGCACATACATTGTACACGCTGTGCACACAAAAACACATCATCACTAAAACTACACCTACAGTGTACTTCCTACTTCAAGTACAATGATACAATAGTCTCCTACTCATCATTAGTTCAAAGGAAAAAAGAAATACACACACAAATACCTTACATTGTATCAACAATGAATAGAAAGCAGAAATCATAGATGTAAACTATAGGCCTATACACATGAATGATAATATAATGAAGTCATGCGAGAAGAAAGCTCCTGTAGCCCCCCCCCCCCCCCCCCAACACACACACACACACACACACACACAAAAGATTCAGGGGGGGAACAATAAGTCTTCAATCTTTTGTTTACAGAATCCAGAATTATAACAAATTGCAAATAATGACTAAAAATTGCAAATAATGACTAAAAATGTGTAAAATGAACATTGCAAAAGAAACAGGCATTTGTACACAATGATGTGTGTATTAGATATTCAAAAGTGTGTTGACAAATACCGGTATGTAAGTGCCAAGACTTACTGCACCACTAGGAAATACTCTAAAAATCTCTCTGGGAAAACTTGAACTAATAAATCAAAAAAGAAACAATAATTGAAGTGTCTACAATGACCTCTGAACCAGTCTTTCAAAGCTTGAATGAATTTTTTTTTGAATTTTTTTAATTAGAAAAGAAGTTGGAAACAGCTAGGCAGAAACTGGGTAAAAAAAAATGCACATTCACCTGCACATTTTGTACATGAACAGTAAAAAACTAGGTACTTTTGTACACTGTAGTTCATGTAATACAATGTATGAATATTAAATTACCTACAGTAGTTTCCATGAAGAATTATCCAATTTTCAAAATATCTCAGTTACAAGTCACTTTCAAGAGGTCTGCAGTGAACTATATCTGCATACATGTATTAGCTCTGATTGTGCATGTACCCGTGAAATTAATAACTTCATTCTCACTTCAAACCCCTTTGGTGATTGCATTTTTTGAAAACCCTGACAATTGAACTTGTCCAGGATATAATACCAAGTACCGGTAAGTATTTGGGAGTACAGTTCCATATAAACCACTTTGAAATGTCTCTGTTTGAAAAATTAATAGGGGAAATGCAACATTGCCCCTATGAATGCACTATCATCAGGGGCGGATCTAGCTTTTTGTAAAGGAGGGGGTTGGGGCGGTATGCGAGGGAGCGGAGCGAGCGAGGGGGGGGGGGGAGGGTGTGGGAGGGGGGTGTCCCCCCTCCCACAGTAGGGAGAATTTTTGAAAATCTGTGTGTGAAAATGCTGTTTTCTTGCATCTAAAACACCACTATTTTTGGTATTGAGGTCATTGCCATAAATAGAAAAAAATAATATTACAAGTTTAAAAAAAAGATAAGAAAAAAAAATGGTCCCCGGAATTTATTTATTTTTTTTTTTTTTTTGGGGGGGGGGGGGGGGGTTGCAATCCCCCCAACCCCCCCTCTAGATCCGCTTCTGATCATACTCTACATAACTGAAAAGGTTTTCATTGAAACACTGATTCAAGGGTTTTAGACTCAGAGATTAAATCCATGTACATGTGTACATGTACATTGTAACTCTCGCTCACTCACACATACAATTGTATGTCTCTGCTTACATGCGTGTGAGCTGTGATCTGCTCTTCGTAAATAACCTTGCTTGGCTGTGAATAAACATCTTACGCTGTAGTCAAGACTTCTACTTTGCTACTGCCATAACTTGGTCAAGGCTGGCAACATCACTGGCTGTACAGTACTACCACAAGTAACACCAAGCATGCCCACTATGTGTCTAAGCCTGTGAGCCACTGCAAGCACTGATTACCCACAAGGCTGTGCACTTAATCAGATATATCCCTAAGGCTTATTATGTGGTAATGGCCAATTCAATTACGACTACACTAGAATAGTTCCGTTGAATGCTAAGCATTTAAAGGTACAGTAGAGTTTTGTTGCACATGTGCCTTGATATACACTCACAGTCTCTAGAACCTCTAACCCCTTTTCCTGCTGCATTGCCAACTGTGTGAAATATGTTATTTCAGGCAGTTTGGGCCATAAGCCATTAGTGAAAATGTTACTATTTTTCTAAGCTACACATCATGCATCCCCTGCCAGCTTCTAGGTCATGTCAATTAATATTTTTGGTTCTACAAACAGATGAACATTCTCATTTTGGTGAGAGACAAACACATGTACATGTATATGTACAAAGATTCAAACCCATATTTTGATCTTCCCACTTCAGAATGTCCACCTTTCTTTCCCAAGCCCAAAAATGTTAGAATTTGTGTGCCAGAAAAATTCTCACTTTGAAGGCATCAGCAGCATGCTTCAACCAAAACTGTTGCAGTTTGTGCGCTAAACATCTTGATCTAGTCATTACATGTTTAAAAGTGACCACAGAATAATAGTACTGCTGATGACATTAAATCATTAAATTTCCATAAAATTAAATTAAATTTCCATAATTCAATTCTACAGGCTTTCCACATGAGGTTGTTTGAACTATGATAATCAGACTTAAAAATGCTGATCCCTATTGATTCCATACTAGCTTGGTACATACATAAATGTAATTAGCAGTAACTTAACCATGGCTGATATCACTTGAAAATAAAAGGTACATAATAAGTCCCTTGAACAGTGCATGGTTCACAACATTCATGAAGAGTTTGCATAGCACTAAGACACTTGAAAGAGAGAGAGAGACAGATACACACACACACACACACACACACACACACATCCACATCCTGTAAATTTGATTAACTCCCTTAGATCAAAGTGCATTTCCTGCCTAAAGCCATTAATAATCTACAAATAAACACAACTGGATGTACTTTATTTGTTCTTGCACTCAATGATAGACCTTTGATCCCTGTTTGTACACTGCATTTCTGTGCAGAAATGTAAACTGCTTGTGTAATTGACTGCTAAGTGATTTTGAGAGCATGTAGCGCAAGCAAATATCAGGGCAGACTTAAAAATGACAATGACCTACAGTGTGCTCATGTTCTAGAAATATAACATGTACATCCTCAACAGGAAGTTTTTGTCTGGGGAGAGAGAGAAATGTCATGAATATACTTTCATTGCACAACTTTAACAATACAAATGAATACAGAGGAGAGATGACAAGAAATACATTAAATGTTTTTTTCTTAAAGGGATGGTACAGTATTGGTGGAGATGAGAATTGGGTTTTTAACTTTTTGCGAGATACCAAGAAAACACTTATGAAATAGTACAGAGCATACCATTTTAGGAGGAATTAAAAGTCTATTTAATGAAAATCTGGTTTGGAATGACTGAAACATCCAAAAACAAAGGAAAACAAAACGATCGTAATAAAAGGTGGTTCCCACACTTTATTAGAATTGCTCTGTTCTGGATATCTCAAAACTAATTTTCATCAAATAAACATTGAATTCCTCATTGAATTTCATGCTCTTTCATATTTTATAAGAAAGAGGTTTCTCATTATCTCATCAAAAATGTTAGAAACCTGAAATTAGGAATCAACCAAAACTATACAATCCCTTTAAGCAACAAGCAATGTTTTTATTATAAAAATATATACATAAACATTCTCAATAATCACAAATTTTAAGAATATGCCAATCCCCCCCCCCCCCCCCACCGAATGTTTCTTTCCTAAACTTACAAATACGTATAAATATCTTTGTGGATCTTCATAAGAATAAAACTTCATTTACATTTCAAAGCTTCAAGTACTGTACTTCAAAACTAATACTCAATCATGTTAACTACATCACATGTATGATCTTTCTGCAAGAACTCACCGTCTTGTCTTCCATTGTTGTCCCCACAACAACATGTTCTACTCTGCCATCCTCCTTTGTGAGTTTGTATATTCCCACAATGGAGACCCCTCCACCGCCAACTGGCACCCACCCGCCATCTTCCCGCGTCATCACCTGAGCGCGGACTTTCGTCAGGCAGGAGTTTCTGCACGAACAAAACATTTGAAAAGTGTCACAACATGTCTCATACGAAAATGATTTCCATTTTAGAGAACTGGAGATTTTTTTTTCTTCGGTAAATCAATACACACAGCAATTTTAGTACAAGTCTGTTTCAACTACTTTTTTTCAAACATCTGATGAAAAAAAAAAAAATTCAAGTATGACTGTCTTCTATAAGTGAAGAGGTATACCAGGTACATTTTACCACTGTAGTTGCCTGGGATGCATTCCCAACTTGATACAGTTGTAAATGTAGCCTAATGGCCTACATGATATGTACACAAGTACTCACTAGTGTAAAGCCAAAACCTAACTACAGAACATTGTTATTACACGACCTGTACTTGTGTATTGGTTCACTTACAAGGACACTAATATTGCATTGTCTGTATCATATTTGTCATTACTAACAATTAAGCTGTTTTCAGACCAGCCAACTAATGTCATTGCATTTGTGCACCTGACTAGTAATTACATCATCAGAGTTATGATTGCTGCTAATATATATTGTAAATCATATCAATTATTATTATTGCCCATATCAATACTGTGAAGCACAAATATCAGCACGCCATTAGGAGTCATTAAAGATATTACCCACAGAGAAAGCTGAACCATGATACATATTGTATATGATGCAATTACACTAATTAGCAGGAGTACACCTTGGAGCTTGGCCTATACTACTACTGTCTGCAAAAGAATACTATCCTGACAGTTCCCCAGTTGATTTCTATGGTCATCTCTACTGTTAGCATACCGGGTACTCAGTACGAGGCATTCTGAGCTCCATTTACTGGTGAGTTAGGTATTTTCCCCCTGTATGGTTGGACCTACTACTCATTGACCGCCTATTGTTTATTTGCTTGAAAAGAATATTTAACACTGAAATTCACGTAAAAAAACTTGACCTAGTGATTGAGAAAATCCAGCACTATCAAATGCCGTTGTTCCCTTTTTGATTCGAAGTTTCAGTGCAAAAATATCGCCATCGAACTTGCGTGGCCTCGTTTCAGCTCCCCGCGGTAAAGCTCCTTATTGAGATCGACCGCTGTTTTTGCATTGACAATGCACGCAAACTGAGTTGTATTGAACACAATAATTGCAAACTTATTTCTAGTTTCAAAGTTTCAGCTGTGAATATACATACTACTACTACTACTACTACTTATCAATAATAATAATATACAACACTACATTTACAAGACACTGTCCAAATGAAGCAGTCACATGTATACTAAACAGATTGTACATGTACAGCTGTTGTACGTAATATTACAGTTAATAGGCTACTACATCAGTCATTAATAAATCAAAACTGCACACTGGCACTGGTCCGACGGTCCCTGACCAGTAAAAATCATTGTTGTACACTGTACCAGTAACTTCTTCAGAAATGGACCAGTAAAAAAAATGGAAAAACTGGGTACTACTGGTCCGACAGACGGGTACGACAAGTAGAAAAATGGATTAGTGTGTAGCCTTGAATAAACAATAACAATAATAATAATAATAATGATAAAAATATTAACAATAACAATAATAATAATGAGACATTACCTGAATTACTGCAGTATACAACTGTTCAATTTGATTAGACATTAATTTGCTTTAAATGTATAACACATGTTTTTACATGACTGAAATTGTACTACAACCATGTACACTGAGATCAGGCATGCATGAATAGCAAATTTTGGAAATGTTATATGCACCTGTACACATTCTTTTTGTTGTTTTTGTTGCTGCTGCTGCTGCAAAGATTCCACTCAGAAAACCTTTCATGATTCTTGCCCTGTCTCATAGTAACACAGATTCAAATGGCCATCCCATTGGATTATCATGTTGACACACATGAAAATAAAGAACGACCATGAAACTAATACAATTAATTGGATTGTTTTCACACCTAGTATCTTCTTCTCCTTTTTCTTCTTCATAATCTGCAATACTGGTAGGCTGTGTATACTCATGCTCTTCATTAAGTGTGTGTCGCTTTACTACAGTGGCATCTGCTTCACCCAGACAAGCAGGAAAACTTCTATGACACTACACACTCTGACCTGCTTATCAAATATCAATGTTCTGTCTCATTACCCAGCGAGCGCAAGGGTAGCAAGCACAATCAGTGAAGCAGTGCATCACTGAATCAGATGCTGATCAGATGCACAAGTAGACATTTGAAGATGCTTCCATGTCATGCACACTGCTGTATAGGGAGTAATCACTTACCAGGAGTTCCACTATTATCACTCAAAATACACTCCCATATCAAATGCCCCACAGTTGCAACCCCTATCATCCAATCCCTACAAATAAAAATTGCATACTCTAATACACACAAACACAACCACACACACATGTTCAATTGCTCTGCATGAGCTGAAATATAATATTAGTATTAATCCTTTGCTAAAATACGTACAGTTACACAGATTGCAGAAGTTGAAAACAGGTCTCTGCAAAACAGACATCAGTTCTTAAATACAAAAGAATTACGTTAACCATAAGGGTGTACATATGTATGATATGAAGATGTCTCAAAAACTTCAGTTCAGTATTTCAACAATCCAAGCACTGCTAATGGAGGTGTTCGAAGTCACAGCATCAAACCTTCACATACACACACACACACAAAAAAAAAAATAATAATAATAGCTTGCACCACATCTAGTACACGTGTACAGTTCTGCATGCAAAAGGTTATCATAATTGTGAGTAGTGATTTTTAAAATACCTTTGATCTAAAAGCATGATACCAAGAATATCTACCAGTACATGTAAACAGAGAGATACTGTACTCAAAGCCTCAATGTAAAAAACTATACATCTTTTAGTGATTTTATTTATGCTGTTATGTTTAGCAATAAATTCTTTAACAATGCTCAATTTATGGATCTAAATCAAACAAAAAGTTAAAATATATTTGATTTACAAAAAGCAAAATATACCATTGTTATTAGTGATTAAAAATCCAAAGACTACACTGATGTACACTGTATACACAACTGTCTGCAACATTCAGTTCTAAACAATATTTACAGGTACCAAAACACTTGTGTAAGACCTACAGGTACCATGCCAAGCACAGACCATTGCAGCCATACACTAAGATAACCCAAACAAAACAGGTGATATTTCTGGTACATTAAAATGCATTTTAGCAGAAATATATACATACATACATTTATAAAATGACACACACTCATGAACATACAGTATCTATCAATTTAAAACAGTAAGCAGCATATGATGTAAATTATGGTGTACATTTTGCATATTTATAAACAGATATTTTTTTTTTTCATGACTATTTCAGAATCAGTTCCATTTGCTCTCAGATTCACCATTATGACAGACTTGGATCTGGCTAAGTGTGACTGACATTTATTGCAGATACTCTGCCCTTGATTTCCTTCACAAATTCACAGCATATGAGCATGCAACCTGCAGTATAATTAATGCATTACAGGTCTTACTCAAAACCTACAATTCAACTTGTTTGTACAAATATATGTACTGAAAATTTTGAAGTAAAAGTCATTTTGGACATTGCAAAGAGAGTAATCAAATGTTAGACAGAAGATAGAAACTTTTTTTTTTGGTCCATGACAGAAAAAATTTCACTAGTGAAATGTAATGTATACTGTACAGACTTTATCAACAACAAAACTTTACGGGCCAATTACTGCCATGATACTATACATACCCCATCACAAGAATGGTAGGATGAAGCAAAATATTCAGAGGCTTCATATTAAAAAGCAAAAAAAAAAAAAAACAAAACAAAACAAAAACAAAACACACACACACACACACAACAAAACAAAACTTTGTAGGCCTACGTGTACAATTGTGTACATTGTATGGTCCAATGTGATCTGAAACTTTAGAGGTAAATTTCCATTTTTTTTTTAATAACTACACCTATTACTGGTATAAATTTTATTTGTATTAAGGCATATTTGGTATATGTGACCCACTACAACGAAAGGATCCTAAAGTCGCTGACGAATGAGCCGAGAAAATCGAGTTTGAAGTCAGATCACCAAAATCTGTCAAAACGTTCGGATTTCTGTCTTTAACATAATTTTGCAGTCTAATGTATCTTCTACATTGTATCATCTGCCGAAATTTCGAAGCTAAATGATCAAAGGAAAGGCCTGAAAATAGCATTTTTCTGGGCCATGCTTGGCTCGCCCATCAGCGACTTTAGGATCCTTTTGTTGTAGCGGGTCACATATGTTCTAATTAAAAAAAAAAATCTGAAATTCAAAGAGTTACCACCTAGACAAGATTATTCAATAACATAATCAAAAGCATAAGATTCAGTTCACAGAAATGAGTAAATGCAGAATTACAAGTCTATATGAGAATCTCACCATTTATCAGGAATTTTTGTTTGTATTTCATTCATGTACAATGTACATGTACATTGCATACATTATTTCCTATTTAGTTTTATTAATATATCAATTTGTCAGTTTATTGGATTATTCTGATTATTTTTGCAACTACTAAAACTAAAAAAAAATAAAATAAAATAAACAACTAAAAATGACAGAATAAGAAAGTTGATTGTAGTCACTATCATGGAACAGAGAACACAATATGAAAAAACCAACAGGCTGTAAATTATTACATTTAAAACAAGGTTAGGCCCACCAGCTGTTAAATACAGACATGTAAATACAGTGTACATTATGTACCATGTACATGTACAAGTGTATGTACAAGTACACACTGCAAGAAGAAAACAATAATACTGAAATAGCCAAAGTAAATTTGTAACGAACATTATTCCATCCCAAATTTGGATCTAGACTGCATTACTGCTTCATAGAAAATGTCAGCAGAGTGTTGTAAAGGAATGAGGACAATTTCAATATCAAGGTCAACATTGTAAATGACTAAATGGTATTTGTATGGCTATTCAAATGGTATTCAATTCCACAGACTTGTCAATATACATGATATGCTATTTTTCCTTTTAATTTACACAATATGATAAATTTGTAGGAAAGAAATACAATCTAGATATGGGGTGCAAATTAATATCAAGCATTTTATTTTTCAAGTTAACGGTTGATTCTAATTGTTACAGACACAGGCACTATGCTCCAGCTTCTTTCCAGGCCAAATATGCACTTTACCTTCAAACGTTTAAATTATAACTTAAGCATTGTAATACCATGATGGTCTAAATTTATATATATTTCTTCTACCACAAAGTTCTATTTTTCACTAGGGCTCAAGCATCAAATAATTTTATTTTGATGGCATGAGCTGTTGATAGACAAAGTTTCAGGCCTGAATTTCATCAGCAAGGCATCCATAAGATTAATAAGAATGGGATAAGGATGTCAAGTTATACTCCAACTAGGCCGAAAGAAATTAGAACTAAAGAAATTTACAGTCTAAATTATAAATTGAGTCTAGGATGAAAAGATCTAGAACCTTAATTCTGGCTCTATAAACATTTAGACGGGAAGCCGGATGAGGTGTGTATACATCATGTAATCATCTTCGTGATTAGCTCTGGATACTGTAGCTCTCCCAGCCAGAGTCCTAATGTTAGACCAGAGCATCTCGATTGGAGGTACAAACGACTGACACAAGATTGAGGAGCTCCCCGAGGCCGAGAACGCACGTTGTGGTTGTTGATAAGACTGTGTAAGAGTGATCCTGAGATATTCTATCTCATCTAATGGTCAGTATGACTAGATCTATGCCACCACGGTAAGCCGGGCAGTGTTGAACAACTTCCGAAACTCGCGAAGCACATAGCAAAGACACACAAAAGTCAGTACAGCTATTGGCATGGAACTGAACCCTATGCAAAATGACATATATGACAGTACTAATGTCGGACAAATTAGACAAGAATAACATCATTGGTTTCAATCAACAAAGGGGAAGACTTAGCGAAAGGCACTGACTGTTAGTGTATGTGTCAACTGTCGTGTTATGGTCAGGCTGATCAAGTTTCACCCCACGCAGGGCCCCGAGTACAAGTAGGACCCTAAGCTAACCTACCAATACCTTCCACACGACATGACTTCGTTTGGTTCATTCTTTTATATAATTTCACAAAAATTCTATATAATACTTACTCGTCCAGTTGCGTCTCTCTCTCCTCCATCTTCCAATATTCCAGACACTTCGTTACCTCCTTGTAATATCCATTATTCATCCCATTTGAGGAGAAAAATTATAGAATGTGTACTCTCTTCGTGAACCACATAGCACCGACATATTCATTTATGAACGAGTGATTCAGAGGAAATGACTAGCTCTATCACCTCTACGATTACTCCGCGTAAAGCAAGAAGTGCGGGATCGGGAAAAGCTGTCTCTGGTTTGAAACATTATATTATGGAAAAAAGATGTACACCATGATAAGTATTCATAAAGCAGCTTTTTATAAATGCAATCTCTCTGTCCTAAATGCTGTTCAAGAAGCCATTTCCGACTGTTTTCTCGGTTTTCGCGGATTAATCTTTTTGTGTGTTACACTTCAATGTCAGCAGCGATTTCATATGCAAATTTTACTTCCTCTCTCTGGCCTTGTAGGTATCAGCTTTCCGATGTCAGCGGACACCTATATCCCCAACACATAGCGCTGTCACTTGCATTCATTCATTCATGAAAATGGTAGACAGACGGATGGCTGTAAGATTGTCGTGATCTCGCGATCTCGTTTGCGATTAATATTTGCATTATTGATTATCTCCGGAAGCGCGGTCAGAGTGAACTAAGTGAACAACGTAATGAGACTTGAAGTACTTGTTTTCTTTCGCGTTTTTACTCACTTTACACAATTCAAAGAATATGAATATTATGTATTGTCTATGATATAATGTATATGTATATCATATGTAAATTTACACACATTTATGTATAAATATATATATACATATATATTATGCGGTTAGAGAGAGAGAAAAAAAGATATATGAATTAATTGATTGATTAATTCATTCATTCATTCCTTGGTTTTTCTGATTGATCGCCTCTTGAGGCTGGCGGTATATGTGTGATATTTTTAGAAATCATGATTCCATGCAAAATTAGCGATAATGCTGTGCATTAGAATGTGATATAACCCAACATATGAACGTACATATTTTTACAATTATTTGCCCATTTAGGCCTATATCATGTGTTCATATGAAATGGACACCTACATTTATGTATCATAGATCTTTATCTCTGCCATTTAATACACATACATTCCACAGAAACGTGTGTTTTCAACTTTGTTTATTGACAGCCATGTGTAGCAGTGAATATGTACTCCTATATTGATTTATGATACATATAAATACATGAATATATGTATCAAGTGTGTGTGTGGGTGTGTGTGTGTGCTGTGCTACGTATGTATATGAAATATATATATATATATATATATATATATATATATGCATATATCATGTGTGCAGACATACAATGTAGGTGCCTAATTGTTGTTAGTGCAGAGACCATCGTCGCTTTCGAACAGTTTTTGACTTGACACTTTGTTCTTGTGCGCATGAAATGTTCCATTTTTTTATTTGTTTTCAGTGTTTATATACATGTATTATTCATTTTATGTACAAGGCCCTATAGGTTCTTAATCTTTATAAGTGATAAAATAAAGATAGATACGAGTAGACAGAAACCAGTAGGGATATATACTAAGTAGTTCTTTAGCATATATCTGTACGATAGAAACTCACACACTAACACATACACAAACACACACACGCACACACATACACACACTAGAAGGTATGTCTCGAGACGCTACATTTTAGCGGCGCATGTCAAGTGTCACTAAATGCGCGAAGTGACTAGGCCGATAATGGTTTCGTCAGTGCTCCTTCTGAGCAGCTAGTTCCGTGATAAATGTTATTCGGGTCATGAATCGCATTCAATTGCCGCGAGCTTCGCGGGGCCATACCCAGCAGCGATGGACTGTGATTTGCCGGTGAGACGGGCACGCGTGCCCGACGGCGGAGAGGATGTAATGCATTAATTTGAGGAGGAATCTATACATCATATTATGCATGCACGCATGCAAGCATGTATGCAGGTCGGGAAGCGGCGCAATTTTATGAATGATTTTTGCGGCGTGACGTCACTGCGTGTTGCTAGGGCACGAAATTACAAGTGACGATAACCGGATGAGGCGGAGTCTACAAAATTTCACGCTACTTTGGTGTTTATAGCAAGGAGAGAGAGAGAGAGAAAAAAAGAAAGGCTTTATGATTATTTTTAACCAAACGTCTTAACAACGCAAGGCATAATCGTATATAAACATAAATTACTGGACCTGCGCAATTTATGCAAATGACATGTATATCCGTGGCTCTTAAAGTTGACAATATAGGCTACTAGTAGGCTACCTGACCGGCTGGTAAGTTTTACTTACACTTGATAGGGCCTAATTAAGGAAAATCTGAAAGTAAAAAAAAAAAAAAAAAAAAAAAAAAGTAATGAAGCAATGAAACATGCAATAACTTTTTTTTTTTGACGCTTTTTATAGCCTTTATTCAGACCAATCAACATTGTTACATTGTAGTGACACAAAATATCTATATTACACTGTTTAACGGGCAACAAAAAGGTTTGTGCAAAATATAGATTAAACATTAATAAATTGTACACACTTGACATGATTCAGTCACCAGTCTGAATAAAGATTTTATCTAAAACAAATACACTGTACAAGAAACATGAGAGGTGATGGAATTACAAAATCTTTAAAATGTAATCTATTCACCAGTTATAAACATCATGGGAACTAATATCTCTCTGGGTCATAGGCAAGTGGAGATTCATAACCAGATAATTAAGCTTTAATAATGACGATCAGAGAAAAAGAACCAGTATATGGAGCGGGCAAAGCAAAACACAGAATATTCCATTCATTTTAAATAGATTGACTAAGATAAATACAAAAGATATGTCTTAAGCGGGATGCAATAATTAAACCCGGTATTTCATGAAGTATAATTTCCCCATTTCGCGTAATGTAATGTCAATTTATCTTTTAAAGTTGCTTTTTCATATTCAGACTGTTTTGAGGTGGCAATTGCCTTAGATATTTCTTTACAGGTTGGAACTCTTCCACTTTTACGGTTAGCAAAAATCATATGCTTAATCAAAATTAACACATGATTCAACAAAGCATCGAGTTTGATATTTTCCCTGAATCCAAGTAAAACGTCAAGCCAATTTATATTAACAAACTGAGGAAATTTTAGTTTATTTCCTACCTCGTTCCATATTCGATAAACTAAAGGACAGTCATAAAATATATGATAATATGTTTCAACCTCTTCCCTACAAAAGGAGCACAGATTTGATTGTGTTATTCCAAACTGGTGCAGTTTATCATTACAAAAAATAACATTGTGCAGAAGCTTATATTGGAATTCTCTCAGCTTCCAGTCTAGTGTCGAAATTCTAGGAATAGAAAAACAAACTGCAGTAGCCGATCTATCCATGTTTAATGCTAATACTTCTGGGTGTTTTGAAAGAAAAGAATCTTCAATGGTACCAATAAAAATATTGTATATCATTTTTGAAGATACTGACAATAAGGGGTACACTTTTTTGTTTATATTAAGACTAATTTCAAAAACATCAGCAGGGTTATCACTCAAAATATGATCCCTCACGTTACCTTTTCTCGCCACCTTCCATTCTGCTGGAAATTTATCATATAATTCATAAAGAGAGATTAAATCGTCTGCATTTAGGCCCTTTCTAATAAAATAAGCCCCTGGTCTAATTTTTCCACCAGCGTCAATGACATGTTTAACTTGAAAAACATTAGCTTTAAATAATTTTTCATTAAAGGGAAAATTCCTACCTGAAATAAAAAAATTATTAAAAATTATTTGATTTTCATTATACGTTTCTTTAACAATTACATTTTTTCCTTTCAAGTAATCCCAGATATCTAAAAATTCTAA